>CM062389.1:37004117-37732557 GCA_031304145.1 Cardiospermum halicacabum | reverse complement strand
GGAACTTAAAATTTTAATTTCAGAACTGTCATTCCGATTTTTTTTTTATTTTTATATATCTTCACAAATTCTCAATCGTCTTTGAACTCATATAAGAAATAAAATTTTCAAATAATCTTTTCAAATTCTTAATGAGGATCACAAATTTTAAAGCGGTCGATTTTCAAAAAAAAATTTAAACAATGGTAAAAATACCAGCACAACCACAACCTATGGAGAGTAGACAAACTTTCTAAATGATTAATTTTTTCAAAATTTTTAAAATGGACTCATTTTTCAAATTGGCTTGTTTTTAAAAAATCAAACTTTATAAAACTCATTTTGTAGAAACTTCAATAATAATAATAATAATAATAATAATAATAATAATAATAATAATAATAATAATAATATCTAATTTCTTCTAGGATAGTATTATCAAAGTTTTTCTAATCTCCGGAACATTCTAGCAAAGTTTAATAATTTTTCGTATAATACTTTTGTGATGATTATCTCAAGGAATAGGGATTAAATACACATTTTCTCATAAAAATTTAGATAATTGAATATTTTTTCGTAGTCATTTGTTAGAAATTCATATATATATATATATATATCCCTATATGATATTGCGTAGTTGTATAAAAAATATCTCCTAATCTATGGATCCAAAATTTAGTGAAAATGTATAAAAAATCATTAAGGTCACTAGTTGGTCATGCGGACGATTTGGACTAACCAGTGGTATTTATTAAGAATGTGTAACTATTATAGTTGAAGTATCTAGAAGAAAGCCTAGGATGTCAAGTTTTAAATAAACCGAAATGACACTTTTTCGCATTAAATTAAAATTTCCAAATTTCCCTTTTAAAAAAGCATGGTTAAGACACTTAAATAGTTAAATACAATCTAAAAGGAAAAATGAGTGATTCAATCTATATATTATATATAGGAGAAGTTTTAGTGGGTCCCACAAAATTGACGTGGACACGCTGAGAATCGAGTCTTTGGTTGAAAATGAGCCAAAATGGCTACTTTTCACATTTTGCCAATCTGAAATCAACATGTGGCAGTTATATATATATATATTAAAAAATAAAATAAAATTTAAAATAAAATGTAACAACTTTACAATTTCTCATTTAATGTTTCTCATGTATTAAATTTTCTTTATTTTTGGTATTATGGGGAAGAAGCCGTTCACTTTTCAAGAATAGATAAGAAAAAGATATTTTAAATATTTTGTAATAAATTCCTAAATAAATTACATATCTTTTCATTTCCTCTTCTCATTTGTCTTTTTTTTTTTTAAATATTATATATGTTCTTTTCGTTTTGAATACATAGAAGAATTCGATTGTAGTCTCCATATTTTTCTTTTTCATTCTTTCTCATATCTTAATTTTAAGATCTTAATTCTATTTTTCTTTTTCAGGATTGATTTTTCATTTTTTCGTGGCAAATGTTCTTTGACCTATCGAAGAAGATGGAGGATAAAGTCGTTGCTCTTCGTAAAATGTAGATTAAAGTAAGTACATTCAAGGTATATTTAGCTTTTTTCCTCTTTTTTATGACTGATTTTGCGGCAATTTTTAGATTTGCTTGGTATTAGGTCACGATTTAGGTAGGACACTCTTTGTTCTCAAATTATAGAACTTCTCCAATAGATCTATCTCATCATCATTGCTGCATGATGGTTGGACAAGTACGATACGTTCCTTATCTTCTCTAGAAATAATATGATTTTTTTTTAAGTTCTGTAACTTGGTATATATATATTTTTTCCTTTTATACAGTGAATGGTTTGAATCAAATGGATTTAGCGGTGGAATCATGATATGGAGATGAATTGAAATCAACAAATGATGCCCTTACAATTCCTAACAAAAAAATAATTTTCGATACTTACGCGGGTTAATGTTATTTTAACCATAGATGTTAACGTCTTACTCTTATTTAAGGATGGTTTGTAACTTTGATTAATTATTGTTTTTTAGATTTTGATTTTTGATTTTTTTTAAGAGATTTTGTTTTCAACGTAGGATTTGGTACACCAAATTTGATCTTAATTTATTTGTTGGTGATTCACGTGGTTGTGTTTTCTAATTAGATTTATTCAGTATGTTGTATGTAATTTTCAGGAGAAATTTATTTGATAGAGGCAAAATTGATGGAAATAAACTCAACAAAATATATAAAGAGAGGTACTAATAATATGAATTTAATTTTTTTTTATGATAAATATTATTATTGGTTTTTGGAATTGTTGGTTTCTAGGGGTCATTGTTCATTCTTATCTTTTTATATTTATTTTTATGTATAAGTGTTATTGTGTTATTACATTTCATAACCATTATTCACAAATACATTTTTTACTTATTTTATTTTTATTTATTTTTAATAATTAATATAATTTACAATGAATATTTACTTATTTTATTATATACTATTTTTATATATATTTTTTAATTTACAAAAATCTTTCCATTTTTCAATTTAAATATATTTCGTTTCATTTTCCTGGGTCCATGCATTTATTACCATTTTTAACCGATTTTTTTAATCATATTATGTATTACAAAAAAGTCAAATAAATAAAATTATATTAACTCATAATTATTAAATTGAAAGTAATGTTTTTTTTAATTCCATAATTATTCATCTTATTTCTTAACTACCGTATTAAAATATAATTTATAAAAAAAAATTATTTAATAATTTAACACATTTTTTTCTTTTTCAGGATGCCACGTCACGATTTATATTAAAAAAAAAAGACGATACCAACAACTTTTGATGTAAAAATAAAAATAAAATAAAATAAGCGAGAATCTTCTCCTATCATTTACCACATTTAATATAAATTTTGTATATCATTTACTATTTAATATAAATTTTGTAAAATAAAGAAGTTTAACTTTATTTATACATAAAGTTTTTAATAGTTATTATTATTTATATATACAATATAATTATTTCATTTGGTGAAAATTGTTATATATATATATTAAAATTATATATTTTAAATAATTTCTCAAAATTTAATTATATTCTCTCGATTCAAAGTCAACAATAGAAATTTTAAATATGCATATTTCAAAAATTCAATTCGTCATTTCTTTAAACATGTAATTATTGTAATATATTAATAAAATAATTCAATTAAATAAATTTATATTTCTAAGTCATGTGTTTCCTTTCCAATTTATTCAGAAAAGTAGTGATTTAAATATGAAAATAAAAAAACTAATTTTTTGTTTGTCCAATAATATATATATATATATTACGTCACCGTTTAAATTTTTTATAAAATTTAATTTAATTTTAATTTTAACTTATCTAGTAATAATGATCAAACCAAGTTTACAAATCTACCCATACTAAAGTTCAATTTTTCTATTTTTTTTTAAATAGTCTGTAACCGTACATTATTATATATTCTTTCTAATGTTTAAATTCCAATATAACAAAATACTATTAATTTATATTTAAAAATATATATTATGTTAAATTCAAAGTTTATAAAAAAATTATAATTTTTGTTTATAAAATAAGTTACATATATTAAATATTTTACTTTAAAATTAAATATAATATTATAATATTTAAAAACTTAATAAAAATAATATATATTTAATATACAATTATACTAAACTAAAAAGTAATAATAATATATATCGCGCAAAGCGCGAGCCGGTTTTACTAGTTATATATGTAATCGAATAATTGAAAAGAATTATATATATATAATTTTAAAATTATCAAATAATTATATATATAACTATCTAATAAAAATTAATTAAATTATTAATGTACTTAATTATATATGATAATAAACTATAAAAATATATAAAATAAAATTTGTTTATTTATATACAAGGAAGACAATGTTTAAAAGGTGATGTAAAAAATGAAAACAAATCCTAATTATTGAAATTAGTAAGATAATTAGTTTTTTCATAATTAAATTATTACTACCAATATAAACATCAAACAATAAATTATTAATGTCCCACATTATCTTTTAAAAGAAAAATTATATATTATTTTATTAGTTTGATAAATAATTATGCAATGTAATTAAATATAAATTGTTTTATTTATTTATATAAAATTCATAATATAGTATTTTTATTTTTTTTAAGTGAATAATTATTATTAAAAGTTGGATTTAGTAATTTTTACCCATTACTTTTATTTTTAGAAATTCAAGGCTCTTTATTTAATTTTAATAATAAAATAAATTTCAATTAATAGAACCAAATCTAAAATTATACTTCCATGGCATCATACTATTAAGAAATGATATTTCAATCAATAGAACCAAGTTTAAGAAATAATATATATATATATGTATATTTCGTATTAGAAATGATAATTATACCCGCATAATCGCTTATTCGTAGATACACGCTCGCCACGGACAGATAAAGATATATCCATTAAAGTTGGCGGATAAATATGGATAAAAAATCTATTCTCGTCAACTGTAAGGATAAATATATGAGTACTGTAAAATATATTTATTTATATCTTCTACCCGTAAAATAAATTTAAAAATAAAATTAAATATAATTATTTTTCTATATTGTTGTTGAAGTCCACACCCATCCAAATAATTTCTTTAAAAAATTTTTTTTTTTTGCCTAAAATGTCTAGAATTAAAATCCAGAATATTCTCATTATTACTTAACAATTTCAAACAAATTTTAAAAATAAATTTCTTAATTTGAATGAAGTCATAATATTTCAAGCAAGACTAAGATCCCGTTTGTTTTTTTTATTTATTGTCTATTTAGTCATTTTTTCTAAAACTACTTTTAATAGTCTTTTTATTTTAGACTTTATATTCATTTGTTTTTTCATTTTCTCACCTTTTATATTTAATATAATTATAGGTATATATACAATTTTACCCTCTATGAGTTAGGATCATATTATTCTTCTTTAACCGATATTCTTCTCATTCAATTCGATATTGAAATATGTCATAAATTAATTTGATTTTAAGATAATTTATTTAAAGTTCATTTTAAAAATAAAATTATTTATTTCCAAAAATATATCAAGATTTTTCTTAGGGAAAAAATCTTTAGTATTATTTATTCATTATATGTATATTATTATTATTTATTACAATAATTTAAATTTGTGAAAATTCTAAAAAATGGGCTTTTTAAAGTTTAAAATACAATTATAGGCCTGTTTTGAAAAACATACAAAAACAGGCTTTGTAAAGTTTAGTTTTCACTCCATAGGCCGAGTTTCCCAAAATACCCCTGAAACTTTACAATTCACAGATGCTGTGAATTATGCTCACAGTATGTGAATTACGCTCACAGCTGTGAATGACCTATGGAGTGAAAATCAAAGTTTAGTTTTGCAAACTTTTCAAAAGTGGCCTATAATTGTATAGTAAACTTTTAATGGCCTAGAAATCCAATGACTCTTAAAATTTTTAAATAAAGTATTTAACTAATTAAAATTATATATATATATATATATTAAAATGAATTATGAAAAAGTTTGTAATTAATGTATTTCTTCTTAATTTATTTTACAAATTTCAAAATATATATACACCATTTTCAAGATATGCAATCAATATAAATATAAATAATGACATAATTATAATAATTTTAAAATTTTCAAAAAATATATACACAAATTTCAAGATGTGCAATCAATATAAACAATGACATAGTTATAATAATTTTAAAATTAGATTACGAATTTATATAATCACAATTTATCTTATTTATGAGTTGAAAATATTAAAGCATATAGCATGCATTATAAAAAAAATTTCGAAAAAATTCTATTTTTAACTAAAACTAAAATGAGACATGTGACAACAAACATTAATTTTATCTATCACTTTATTTATTGGAAAGAGTAATGAAAACAAAGGCAGAAAGTAGTTTGATTTTAGAGATTTCTAATTGATTTTGTAAGAAGGGCAAAATTGTCCAACAAAATTAATGAATGGATAAATCACTTATCTATTTAGAATAAGTGGTTAAATTTAACTTTTTCAAAAAGTCTTATTTAAGTAAATATTAGATAAAAGTCGAAAAACAAACGGATTGAAATGTCTACAAAATAGACATTAGACATAAAAAGTCTTTTTCATAGAAAAATAAACTGGACCTAACTCAAGATTTTTACCTAAACCCTAAATATCAAGCATTAATAAAATTTATGTCTTTCGATTTTTTATTTGAAATTTGAATTCAAAGAGTGTTAGGATTGTTGTTTTATTTTAAACTTATTTTGTTTATACTTTAGATTAATTTCATGATTGAATTAATTTTGATCATATTATTTTTTTAAAAAATTATGCTAATATGTGTATACTCATGAATAAATTCATATCCACATATGTATACGGGTACTCATGTCCGCTTAACTTAAATTAAAAAGATATAAAAATAATAAGGATATAAAAATATTTAGTGGATAAAGATGTAGATATTTACATATCCGTCATTGTCATCCCTATTTAGTATTTGTAATAATAATTTATTTCCATGTTTCATTCAAATATTATTAATTACCGTTTTCATTCGCCTTATTTGGTTGATAGTTAATATTCTAGTTATAAATCCAATTAATTTGACTTTCATTAATTGGTAATCTAATATCTCATAAATATATTATTTATTTTTTCATTTTAATTTTTATTAGTGTATCAAAACTCTTAGTATTAATTTGATTAAATACATAATAATTTTTTTCTTTATTAACTACTTAAATTATATTGATATCAACTCATCAATACACTAATAATTTTTTTTTATTTTACTTCTTATTTATTTTCAAGTTTATTTATTAATAAATTAATTTAGTTCATCGTTTTGTATTTTATTATCATTTGATTTTTTTCTTATTAGCAAATCATTAATAATTTACGTTTATTTGAAAATGAAATTATTATATTTTTTTTCAATACAATAACATATTAAATACATATAATTATTTAAAAAATAAATATTTATGTGTTTCTAGAAAACTAAAATATTAAATATAAAAAGTTGAACATATCGAATATAGAAAGAACAATAAAAATAATAGCAATCTCATAAAATATCATTTTAATTAAAATTATAGAATCGAACATAAATGCAAATCATATAAAATGTGCGATATAAAAATTAGAAACATATCGACTATAAAATAATGTTTTTTCAATGTGTGATTTTGTCAATAAAATTAATAAATGTGCGAATTAAACAAATTAATTATTACTTGTAATACTATTGTGTATAAATATATAAATTTTAAAAAGTATATTTGTTTTAAAGGAAACCATTATCAATTCATGAATTTGTAACATTTAAAATTATAATTATTAGTTTTTTTTATTACTAATTGATAATATATTTGTAAGTATGGTGATACATATTAATAAATAATAAATAAGTAATAAATGTTAATAAAATAGTAAAATCATTATGATTTATTGAATATATATATATATAAAGAATTTTAACTTAAAATTTTATTTATAATCTACTTGATTTATCAAATTATTAAATTTACTTGATATTTGATATTAATTAAAATTTTGGATAGTATAGATGTGGTTCCCCAACACTATACTATCCAAAATTTTACAATTTCAATATTAACGGGATAGTAAGAATTAAAACTCAAGTTTATTGATAACACTTTAAAATTAGTTTAAATTATTCACTTTGTTTTCTTAACCTTTGAATTGTGCCCTAAACAAAAGTTAGAAAAAATAAAAATACATGGTAAGATTAATCTAAATTTGAAATCTTTGTAATATTGTTATTTATTTCTCCCTTTCATCTTCCAACTCAATTCATATTCTCCCACCTCAAAAATTTCAATTCATTACTCCTCTCTGTTAATCTTCCAACTCAATTTATATTCTTTTCTTTCAAATCATTCCAAATTCATTAGTCATTTATTTTTTTAAAAATAAAAATTATTAGCAAAAAAAAAAAAATAAATATAAATAAAGAGAAGTTCTATTTTCATCCATTATGTTCAACATTTACATAACTCCGTGATTTTCTCAAATTTGATAAATTGTTATCAATCATGAAAAATAAATAAATAAATAAATAAACAATTATTTTATTCATATCATAAATCAGTAAATAATGTTTCTAAAAGAAGATAACTCAACAATGAAAAAAATGAAATTAAATAATCGTATTTATTAAACAAAATTATCAATCGAAAAATATTATAAAAATTATAATTATAAAAAAATAAATATATACAAATTAACATGAAATAAGAATATACATATATATGTATATATGTTTTTATAATTATATTTTCTAAGTATCAGATCTATTACATGAATAAACTTACAAAATGTATCTCAAAACCAAAGTGTTAAAAATCGATTTATGTAAGGAAATTTTCTGACATTTATGTTATTCCTCTTCTTATAATTGTACAAACATTGATCAAATATGAAAACAAATAAAATAGCAAGATATCGAATAAATAATAATATCAATAGAAACAACAAATTATAGAAGAAATGGAACGTGAATGAAAAAAGAAAAGGAGAAACTCACATTAGTTGAATGCCTATTAGTATAAACAACTATCAAATTTGAAAGAAAAAAAAAAAAAAAAAAAGAAGAAAAAAACATACAACAAATCTAAAAAAATATAATATTAGGATAAAATGGAGCATGAGAGATCTAAAAATTTTGAAAGAAACAAATAAGACAATATTAACGGGCAAAAGAAAATGTTAATAAAAAAAAATACAGTTAGTTAAACATTATGATAAAATGGAAAATGAGAAGAATCACCTTTTAATTTGGAAGAAAATTTGAAAGATGTGAAACGAAATTGGAATGAAAATAGTGTGTGAAGATTTTTTTGATTGCGTGGAAAGTGAAACAAAAAGACAAACGTTTTACGATATGAAAATAATAGATTGTTTTTAATGTAAAAAGAGAAGGGTTTAAGAAATTGAAAAGTTGATTGCATTTAGGGCTCAAAAGATATAATTGCTAAACGTTATTAATTTTAGTAGATGAGGCAAATTTTTCCACTTGACATTCTCTTATTGGAATATGAAATTTCTATTGGGATGGTGACTGATTGAATATACAAAATTGGAGGCATTGATAATGAAAATAGGAAGAGCGATAGAATTTTTTATTTTTATTTTTTAATAACAAATAAAGAAAGAGGTTGAGAAAAGGAAGAGAGAGGATCAATAAGAGAAAGAATAAAACACAATAATGAGAGCCATCAAGACGACCATTAAATTTGAGTAGAAGATGAAGGAAAATGGTCATAGAGACTTAATGATTTGGCAAATGAGTTCCACGTTGCATGTTATAATTGGATAATAGCTGCCATGTGGCTGCCACATGTCGAATCCTCACTACATATAAACTACACAATCTCTTTTGCATTTTGCTTTATATATATATTGATTGGATATTATTACAAAAAGTTTATATTTACCATAATATTTATTATTTAAAAATATCTATGAGAATTTATAGAATTTTTTAAAAATAAATTGAAAAAATATTTTTATTTGAACGTATATCATTTAATAGAAAATGAGTCCATTTTAAATTTAATTAATTAGTATTATTTTTATTTATGACTTATTAGTATTATCAAAATGTATTAATTTTTATATATATCATATTTTTTAAAATAAATTATTATATTTTGTATCATAGAAATAAAAAATTAAAAATTGCCATCAATATTTAAAATAAAATGAAAATATTTTAAATTTTAATTTCATTATTTTTATTTAAATATAATTTAGTAAATAAAATTTTTAAAAAATAAAAATAATTTAAATATCGATTATATTCTGTAGTTACATAAATTTAAATATTAATTTAATTTAAAAAAATTTTACCCATTCATTAGAGCATCTTTAATGTATTATGTGGATTGTAGATATGGATTGTGACACATCACACCGATTAATAGACTATGAATCCTACTTGGCAGAAGTTGAAAAAGTAAAAGATTTTAGTTCTCCATTGTAGAATATTAAGTGACTGACTTTTTCAAATATTTATTATATTTTATTTTATAAAAAACAAAATATTTTAACTATAAATAGTATTCTTCTTCTTCAACAATATAATCCTATCCATTCCTATCCGACTGTTTTCTTCGGATTGTGTTTCAGGTAAGTGGTTATGTTTTGAGTTAGTTTTTTTAATAAAATATATGTGAAAAAATTTTAATACATACCATTTTTATAAAATTGGATTATGTTTATTTAATTTATTTTAATTTAATAAAAATATTTTTTTGTATTTAATAATTATTCTCAGATGGCCGGTAAGAAAAAGAATGAAAACATACTGTGAATTAAAAAAGTTAATTCAGTGCAATTGAGTTTCATTTCTATTTTATATGATTTCAAATACAGATTTTTATTTATTTAATATGTTAATAAATTGTTAATTCTTTATATCAATATTTTTCCGCAATATAAAAATTCGATTATTTTACTCATCTATTAAGTTATTATTATTATATATTAATTTTATAAAATAATATTTTTGCAATGTTTTTAATAGGTTTAATATACGTAATGTTTTCATCAAGTCGACCTCTAACTCTCCATCATCATCAAGTAATGATTCGTTTTCAATTACCAAAAATTTATTGGATGAGTATATAGAAGATGATAGCGTAATAAGTGGAAATATGACAATAGATGTGGTTCAAACGATTGCAGTTCATATCCCATTAATAGTTTCTACAACGATAGTCAGCAATAAGCATCCTCATGGGAGCTCAAAACCTAGTAGACGTTATATTCACCGTGATAGGAAGAAACGTCATGATTTAATTATTAGTGATTATTTTTTAGGCGAGCAATCTAAATATACTGAGAAACATTTTCGTCGTCGATTTCGAATGGATATTTCTTTGTTCAAGCGTATTTTACAAGAAATAGAAAAATATGATGATTATTTTACCCAAAAAGTATATGCATTTGGAAAAGATGGGTTGAGTCCCTTGCAAAAATGGTTGCAGCTGTGGTATGCTGGCATATGGTTGTTCGGCTGAATTTTAGATGAATATGTGCAAATTGGAGAAAGCACTGCAATTGAAAGTCTAAAACGCTTTTGTAATGCTGTGATTGGACTTTTTGAAGAACAATATTTGAGGAGACCAACTAAAGAGGATATTGTAAAACTACTTCAAGAAGGAGAGGAAAGAGGATTTCCAGGTATGCTAGGTAGTATCGATTGTATGCACTGGCATTGGAAGAATTGTCTTACGGCTTGGCATGGTACACATACAAATGGTTTTAAAAAGTGTCCCAACCCTTATTTTAGAGATTGTAACTTCAAAAAACTTATGGATTTGGCATGCATTCTTTGGTATGGCAGGAACAAACAATGATGTTACGGTGTTAGATAGATCCCCATTGTTTGATGATATCATCAATGGTGTTGCGCCAACGTGTAATTTTGAAGTACAAGGACATCACTACCATATGGGGTATTATCTTTCTGATGGAATCTATCCTCAATATGCAACTTTAATTCAAACCATTTCTCAACCATCTTCTATTAAAGAAAAAATATTTGCAAAATATCAAGAAGCAGTGAGAAAAGATGTAGAACGAGCATTTGGGGTATTGCAAAGCAGATGACATATAATTAAAGGACCAGCTCGTATGTGGAACTCAAAGGATTTAGGGAGAATAATGAAGACTTGCATCATCTTACACAATATGATAGTTAAGAGTGAATACAATCAAGGGATTGATCCTGAAAATTGGCAGCCCGGTTGTGATGAAATGTTCGAAGAAGTTAATCTTGAACATGATTATACTTTTATTGTTTCAAACATAGTCAAACGAATGAAGCAAGTTCGAGATAAGAGGTTGCATAAAGATTTAAAAATTGATCTCATTAATCATTTATGGGATAAATACGGTGGTCAACAAATGGAAATACACTAATTGTCGTTTTTATCATTTTAGGTGGTTATTAGGTCATTACATTAAATTTTTAATTACATAATTATTATATTATTGTATCGGATTTTAATTTGTTTTTCAATGATGATATATAATAAATATTTATTATAGAGGTCCAATATATTGTTTAAAGTATTTTTATTTTTATTGATATTATTAATTGCAATAATTTGTAATAAATTCAATGAATATGATCTCAATAATTGTATAAATAAAATATTATGAATCAAATTATGTGATTATTACACTTCAATAAATTCATATATAATTTTTTAACTTTACAATAAATATATAAATTTTCACTTTTAAAATATAATTAAAATAAATATATAAATTTTCTTCTCGGTTACCTTTAATTTTTGTAATTCCCAACTTTGCTCTGTAAGTAACAATTGCTAATTTTACTATTGTTCTTAAACTTTTATTCTTGTTACATGGTTTTCTTTATTTATACATTTAAAAACAATAAAAATATTGGATATGAGATGTGAATTTAAAATATACTTGTTCATAATATTTCAATTTGTGAAGAAGTCACAGGCATGTAAAAAAAATAATAATAATAAGCAAAGATAAACAACTACTGATTAGCTAACTTCAAAGAATCCATCATCATTCTCCCATTCTTTTAAAATTTGAGTTTGATATTTTTCGAATGCATTCTTAATGCCGGTGAAAGCTTACTAATGTCTTGATTCAATACACGTTCCTGCTCCTGTCTTTTTTGCGCTTTTTCCTTCAGTTGTCTTGCTTTCTGTTTCATTTGTTGGTCTTTTTCTTTGAGTTGTTGATCTTTCTCTTTTAATTTTTGTGCAATCTCTTTCAATTCAATCTCTCTTTTTAATGTTTGTTCCCGTAGCTCAAACTCCCTCTTATCTTTTTCTTTTTTTAAAGTCAACTCCTCTTGACTAATACTGATTTGCTTTTCCAAAGTACATTGCAACTTGTTCAGCGCATCTACCATGCTTTTTTCTTCATTTAATTTCCTTTTCTTTTCTTTACTGTATTTTCGGACTTGAGGGCGCTTTACTCCATCGTAATTTGCAAAATCATTGGCAGTAGTACCTTGATTAGGAAGCTCACTATCATGATGTTTAGTGGATATTGGTGTGGATGAAGATTCACCATTATTTTCATTGATTGGCTTCCTTTTGTTGGAGTCATTTGCCTTTGTAAGTCCTTTGGAACACCATTTTGGATTCTCTTTCACTATCTCCCAATAATGCTCAAATTTAAATGATTTTCCTTCACTAACATCTTCAAACATTCTCATTACTTCTCTTCTCTGTAAAATAAAAATAAAAATCAATGAAATAAAATAACTAATATACTGTAATGGTTAAAATAGACCGCATCCAAAATAAAATAGTAATCAACCGCATGTCAAAAAATATATATATATATAAAATATATATATATATAATTACAATATAAAGTTAAAAGAAGAAAACTTACTCTAGCTACTAGAGAAGACAGCTTCATATATACCATTCAAAATCTGCATTATCTTATTTATAGAAACATACGTTGGGATTTCCCAAATAAAAATATCTAAAAAATTTTCTACTTAGGAAGGGAGTTTCACCTAATGCAAAATTTGAATAGATATGTGAATCCCCTATATTGAGGTATTAAGTTCAGGAGCTTGAATCATGTATTTTCTGGGCACAAAATCAATTACTTCACTATAGATATCAAGATCTCCATATATACAGTGTCTTGTAAGTGTAATCTCCTACTACTGACATACTTATAGTATGTATGTAAACAGGACTAGGACAGGAATTTTTTAACTTTTCTAGAAACCCAAAAAGTAGTACTATTTGCATCAACAGAATCAATTAAGCCTATTGACCTAAGGATACAGTATCCAAAATTCTCCATTTCTAATAAACTTTTGTGCGGAATTAAGCCTATTGACTATTGACTACTACTTTTGGATTTACACTCATTCACTTTTGTGCAGTTCAGTGTCGTTTTATTAGTTGGAGTTGATATTGACCTCTAAGCAATAGCCTCTAATGCTGCTCTAAACAAAATCAAACCTAATCTTCTAAAACTACATTTAGTACCTGAATATTCCTGCTCTCCTTCCATGAATGAAAATGCACGTGGAATTGTAGAAGATCACAACTCTCATCAAATGAGAACAAACAACTTTGAAACTAAGAAGTATGATGTAGTTATTGTAAATATACTTCTAAATCTTTTATTGGAATATGGCAGATCAAATTGTTTCTTATGCTAAACCTGGAGCAACAGTTGGAATCTCTGGTATTCTTACAGAGCAGGTATGTTCTAAGTCAAGAAGATTAGATAATGTTCACAAGAAATGACATTATATTCTTCATTCCATTACATTTACAACATGCAGATCACACATATAATGGATCGATATTCGCCCTTACTAGAAGGTATATTAATGTCAACAATAGATAACTGGGCCTATGTAAGTTGCGCAAAGAAAAAAAATAAAAGTGACAGACTACTAAAGACAGATTTATCACTACTGAATTTGTGATAAATTTAAACACCTCACTTGGAAATAGATGTTATGACACATCTTCAGCTTATCTATACTTTTTTTTTTTACTTTTTAGTCCTAAGGATGGCTTGTAGTTCAATAGTACACAGAAAATTAGCAGACTTTGACGCTTATTTACCAAGACAGTAACTAGAATCAAATAGAGCTATTAGCTAGGATGCATTCTCTTTTAACTTGAAAATTAATTTCATCACAAAATGATACAGTAAGTTAATGTCAACCAATTTTCCAGCAATACTGAATATGTGCAGTATTAGAAGTTCACATGTATTCCAAGTCTTCCATATTTCATTATTATTAAATCTCAGCCTACGTATGTATATTAAAATACCATCATTATGTAATCAATAACAGCATCTTAATACTACTAGCAAAATATATCAGAACTAAACTGCATATGTTTGTTAATGAGTGAAACTATTATCACTATGAGAGCAAAGTTGTGATGAAACATACCATGTCTTCTGGTGTTGTTCCACTCCGTGGACTTCTCTCTAGCCTTTCAGACAATGCATGATATTTGTTAACAACTGTTACTATTTTTCCCCAACGACATCCAAAGCTGTTGATTGTACGTGCCTCATCATAAGCTCCCATGTTCTCCCTCCAAATTAGCAAAATACGATTCCACATCTGAGGATTTTTTTGATTATTACCAATCTCTGCATCAACGAAAATGTAAAGCCATGCTTTTGTCATAGCAACATCCTCAGCTTTTGTCCAATTTTTGTTTGAGGTCGGTGTCGAAAATGAATTTTTCGCTTTGATATTTCCTCTTTTGTTTGGTTCACTTGCATTGATTGGTGGTTCAAAACAAGATTTTGAGGTGTTGAGATGATCATGAAAAGCAAATCCTGCACCATTTTGCCCATAGACACTAGGGGATATAGTGTTCTTAACGGATTTAATACAAAACTTGGTTGTAGTTGTGAACCAAATGGTCCGAATGGGTAAGATTGTGACATGAAAATTTTTGGGGGAAGTTGTTGAGAGGAATTTCGATCAGGTTGCAGAGTGAATTGATCATCAGACTCTGCATTGTTGACACTTTGTTGAGATTGATGAATATCCATTTAATTATACCTACACAAAATATAATAAAAGCTATCAATAATAATAATAATAAAACTTGGTTTGTAATTCCATTGTAGAACTTCCCACACAATGTAACCCAAATTTCCCATTTTTTCAATAACCACTCAAGCCAATTGCTTAATTACATCTAGATTTCAAAAGTCTATATCTTGAACTCACTGCATAAAGTAAACCAAACATGATAACATGAACTTATTTTGTTTGTGCGCCTAGTACCAGTACAGACATGGAAACTAGTACAGACCTGGAAAATGAAAAAGAAGAAGCTATTTTGATAGAGTGAAACCAAATGCACGCCAACCATGGCTTTACCTGTTTTAAATGATATTTTTTTCTTTGTCTCTCTTCACTGAATTCACTTACACTTGTTTTTTTTTTAAATAAAAACTTCACACCAATTGAGTCCTCATCCATCTACATCTATTATTGTCTATTACTAATCTCTTATTTGCTGTCTAACTGACTTTTTAATTGAAAATGACAAAAGGAATACGATCTTATGTATCTCTATGTTTAACATCACCAAACCTTATTGATACACAAAGATTCAAAGAACATGTATGCAATTTTATTCATTACTATAAATATAAATATTCTGCTAAGAACAAATAATCGCAAAACGTCAAATCGAAAAATGAACTAATCGATCAACAAAATGATAGAATCAAACGGAAAAATTCGAAAGTCAGAGAGAAAACAAAAACAAACCTGGCTGAGAAAGTTGTTCACTCCTATGTAAAGATTACCAGAGATAAAAAGAAGAACGCTTATCATCGGAGTAGACAACTGAGAATCAACAATAGAGATGTTATGTTGATAATGTTGGAAATCAAATTATTTTCAAAACATTGATAGATATGTATGAATACATAAAACTACTTACTAGAAATTGCTGCAGAAACATAACCCTAATGCATGATGTAAATTTTTGAAAGTTCTTCACTGTCTTGGGAGGTGATTTTGATTTAATCGTATTTTGAAAGAATTAATAAAAAAAGCGCTAAAAAAATTATTAAGCGCGAAGCAAAATATTTGATGACTCACCCATCCATGATCTTGTACCACATCCTCTGAAAATGGATGATGGGGTTGAGGCTGTGAAGTTAATTTGGTTCCAACTCGATATGCCACTAGACTTCACAAACTACATTGGAGAAATCATTTTTTTATTTTTCCACGTGTCATGTTTAAATATACAATTGAAAGATACATTAGAGATGCAGTAAAAGGATTTTATCAATAATAATAATAACTTTTGCAATAATAAAAGTGAAATGGTGGGATGAACTGACAAATTGTATGGCTCGTGTAAACTAATTTGAATAATAACAAATTTTACAGTTGTTTGATTATTATTTATTTTCATTCCTTTTATTTTCAGAATTGTTAAATCCCAGCATCAATCGCTAAACATAACGTAAAATTTAAAAGAAATTTCAAAAATATCTTTTCACGTTTAAATTTAATTAATAATAATTATTATATCATAATATCAAGTCTTTATTACTTTTAAACTCTTATTTTATTATTTTTTATTTTATTAATTTAATTCTAATAATAAAAAATAGTGAAAAAATAAGTAAATAAATTAAACCGAGTCAGATATTAAACAATAATAAAGAGGAGGAGATCTCATTCATACAGTGCTTGTGAAACCATACCGTGCTTATTAGACCTATAATTTAAATAAATTATCAAATTCGACTCGGATCTTCCATTGTAGTACAGCGTACAATGTCGCTTTCTTTTACCAAATTCACCATACAAACCTGCTTTACTGAATTTGAAACCCAATAGACATCCACCAACATATAATTAAAAGTTTTACCTATAAAAAAAGTAGAGATTTGTTATTCTATTTATAGCAATATATCTACATCCTAAATCATAATCCTAATTGAAGAAGTAAATTAAATTATAACAGAAATAAAGAATAAAATTAAATTAAAATTTGAAGAGAATTAGGAAATCAAATATAAATAATAAAATTATAATATAATAATTATAGAATAAAATATCAATAAAAATTAAAATAAAATAATAAGATATAAGATAAATAAAATAAAAAGAGAAAAGTAAATAAAAATAAATATAAACTAATTTAAATATTTAAATTTAAATTGTATAAAATGATATTTTTGGAAAAAAAAAATGAAAATAAGCAAAATTAGACCTTATCAACTTTTTTTTTGTTTTAGTTTTAGACCAACCCTAAATTTTTTACACTTTTAAACTTTTTTTATAAAAAAATTGCAAAACTAAACTTTTACAAAAAAAAAAATGCAGAAAATGAGCTTCTCGGCATTACTACGGGAAGCAGGCAAAATTGAATCAGCTTCCCGGTGTGTTATACCAGGAAGATGAAATTCGCTTCCCGGTACTACACACCGGGAAGCTCGCTTGAATTTTGCCTGCTTCTTTGTGTGTAATACAGGGAAGCAAAATTTTGCTTCCCGGTACTATACACCGGGAAGCTACTAGATATGTTTTTTCTCGGTATTGAAGGGTAAATGGTCATTTTGGTCTATTTTTTGAAAAAAAAATTCAAAAAGTTTAATTTTGTAAAAATTTTAATGTTGGTCTAAAAATATAATTTTTTAATAAAAAGGTCCCAAAGTGCAAATCACCCAAAAAAAAAGTATGGTACTAAGAAATTGTTACGTGGGAAATAGCAATGCCCTTTATTTTTCTTTTTTTTACAAATTTTTCATACTCCTCGCTGTTGATGATATGTACCACACTAAATAAGATGGAATTAAGAAGAAAGATGAGTGAGGGCAGGGAGGAACCTTCATATTTTTCATAATTGATAAAGATATTGAATAAATAATTTTAATCATCATAGTTATTAATTAATAATTTTAAAAAGAATTATTGAGAAATTATGTTAGGTTAATTTTATATAAGTCCAGTAGGAGAAATATCAATAAAGTACCTCAGTCATAAAAATACATCACTGTCCTTACAATATTTTAAAAATTACACCGTGATAATCATATTCTGAAATGTAAAATGAGTAGTAGAGTAAGGATAAAATTGGACAATAATGACTATCAGGATTAGTTCTCGTATCGCGCGCGCATTTCTTGTGTCAAAGCGAATACTCAATATGGCGACTATTCGCGCTAACCACTTACGTGTATTCCATTTTATTTGCCAAGAGAACGCCTCATATATGAATTAGTTATTTGAGTTTAAGAGCGTGCGGTAAGTATATGGAGTAGACTTTTGGCTAATAGCTTATAAAACACGTGCTTTTGTAAATACGAATTGGGGATTGGATAAATTCAGAATATTTTTAAAGGCAAATAAATGAGTGCTTTTCTAGATTGGCGGAAATGCTCCATTTTCTCGCTAGAATCACAAAAATATACAAAATTATTAGTTACTTTCATTGGTTGTTCATTTTAGTGTCAGTGAAGCCAGGAGTCCGGCGTGCTGCCGAGTCATAACAACATGTATTTTCAATATTTTGAATATATTTATTTCCACTCATGGTAGTTAACTCCACAAGTTTTGTGGGACATAACTTGGGCAATTGCTCAGAACATGGTTACAAGTTTCCATTAGCACAGTTGTCGCACACCATGTCACCAATTTTAGTATCGTCACGTGGACTAATTCCAAAGTAAAATTGACTATACTCATGTACATGACCAAAACCAAGGGCCTTCTGAGTACCTTTGCAAATAGTATGAACATCTTTGGAAAATGGCCTCAACTTATCTCAAGCACCAATATTGGTACTTTTCTCTCCATGATCAATAGGAATGAAGCAATCCATGTGTTCTGGCTATTGGGGTTATAAGAATTCACCTCGGCCATTTATCACTAAAATATCTCAAACCTGATGGAAAAACTCAAAACTAATGAATTCATGTAAAGTGGATGGCGCTTAAGCTGGCGCATGAGTGATTTAATGAAACTTCACAAAGTCAGAAGGCATGTGCCATGTGTACGATGATTTTGTGTGCATCCTGGATACAAAAACCTTTTAAAGGAACGTGAATATGACAACCTTAAATAGTTTGTCCAATTATGTGGAGCTGGATGTATTAATCATTAATTGACAATGCGCACGATATTCCGTGTATGAGTTCCTACTCAATACAGAACTGGACACAATTCAGTAAAAATATTATCAAAATAAAATCAAGTTCACGATTATAAAATAAACAGGAGCGGATGCTCCGCATACATTAAAAAGAAAAAGAAAAAAGCCATGAAATAAGGTATGCTATCACTAGAGAGGATCTTCAATAGTGGTGAGTGTGCTCTGGAGATAGTTGAGCTCATCCTTAGCGGACTGGACCGTATGCGTTCCACCGACTACGTCCTCCAAGGCCTTGATCCTAGTAGTCACGTCTTTTTCAGCCAGCTCCTGTTCAAGCGTTTCAACTTTTCTAGGCTCGGTCTCCAAGAAAGTTTCCGTCAAGGTTAGATTGTTTTCCACATTCTTTAGGCGGTTTATATCAGTGCTCAGTGAGCTCACCTGGCCTTCGTAAAGCCGAGCCTGTTTAAGAGCCTCCTCCAGGCGCTCCTGAACGGACCGGAGCATCGGATCATGTGACTTGGCCTTTTGAACCAGTTTATCCTTCTCAATGCATTTGGTCTTCATGCATTCCCTCTGATGATTAAAATGTTTGTGGAGCCCCACCATATGCTGGAGATTTTGAAAATGCAAAATGAATCTCGTAATTACGCAAATCCAAACCGTTTGATGCTAATATTCAAATTAAGGAAGCGAAAATATAATACCTTAAAAAATTGAGCCACAAATTCCTCATAAAAAGCCACGGGAGACAGTTGTCTAAGCTCCTGCGCATTTTCCTTGAAGTAGAGCTGATCGACCATTTTGACCATTCTTTTTTATGGGTATTAACGGAAGTCTCCAAGGGTACGCTTATGATAATCTTCCTATTGATGGAAGTGAGAATGCGACCACATATTCTCTGGACTCGAACGGACGGACTTTCAACCTCATTCCCTTCTGGCTTCCTTTTTCTCTGGAGGTGATCCTCAGGATCCTGCAAACCGGATGAGGAGACCTCATTGCCCTTGCTTCCCTCTGGATGAGGCGTATAATCTATTTCAGTGGTTTTGATAGGATGTCGGGTCTCAACTCCTCCGCTTCTGGCGATCGCTTCTTCAGGAATGCTAGAAGTCTCCTTTGACTTCTTACATTCATCCGCTCTTCGACGCACTTGGGCGTCAGCTAACATCTTCTCCCGGTATTCTCTCATCACCGCGCTGGGCTTTCTTGAATTTATTCCCCGACGCCATGAGCAGTGATATAATCTCTGTCAAATTCAATTAATAAAATACAATAATGAATGCATTAAAGAGAATATTTAAAAAGAAATGCAGAATTGGAAAGTAACCTGGTTTGAAAAATAACCAAACTCTACACTGATCGAGATTCTTGAATAACATGTCCCACAACCATGTGTCAGGATCGATGGCAAATATCGTTTCACAGCGGGGCTTACTGTCTTCAGTTGGCCTACAATGTCTTACACTATATTTACCTGCAATAAAAATCGATTGGTTAGCTTGCAATTAAAACGAAAAATCAACACCAGTTACAAATCGCTAGCTTTCCAATGAGTAGTGTACGTTCGCGACTCCAAGAAATATGGAACCCCCGGACGGAAAAAGTACCTATGCTTCCACTTTTCTAAGTGGGAAGGAAATTTCCTCACCAAATGGGATTGATCGGGCCGTAAGTTAATAATTAAATAGCGTCCGGTATACCTAGTTTCCCTTTTCACATAGTAAAGCTTAAAGAGGTCCCGACCGCGCATATTAAGCCCCCACATATCTCGCAATGACTCTATGCAAAAGATCATTTTGACCACGTCAGGATCCCATTGACTAGGGTGGACTTCGCAAATTTTGTTTAAGTCTCAGATGAGTCCCATGACTGGAAATTGAAAGCCGCAGTCGAACATCAATTCATAGAAAGGCTCACAGTCAGGAGAACACTGGTCGACACGTTCATCAGGAAGCGGTAGACTAGCTTCCAAAAACCCTGGTATTGGGTTCTCTGCTTGCAACCTATCTAAATCATCTCCCGTCATCTCGCTCGCGGGGTTGTTATTATGAATTACATAGTTTTTGTCCATCTGGAAATATCTGCTCGTTTACGAACGATACTACTCGTACTTTGAATTAAGAAAGTTAGAAGAAGTAAGTTAACAACTCCAGATTAGATTACTAATACAACTCAAGATAATTGAGGTCAAACCAAATCTATACATCTTCTCAAGCAAAACTGAAGAATTTATACAACACCAAGAGGAATTCGAATTTGAGAACTCTAAGGTCAGCATGGCCACCAAGGCCAAATAACTTAAAGATGACAACTAAATATGAAAAAATGTTATTAAAAAAAAACACAAGAAATCAATATAGAACCAGAGCAACCCAAAAGATAAGTGAATGGAACATCGAGAGCATCCAAGCATTACAAAATGATTTCATGTTGAACTAACTTAATTATGCCGACAATATAAAGAATAGACAAACCTGAATAATAGCGATAACTCACGACTTGCAAGATTGGTGTTTTGAGAATGTGTGTAGATAGAGAAGTATAGTTCTGAAGAATTTGGTGGATAAAGAGTATAAGAATATGAAAATGATTTCATGTTTTTATAGGCGACAGATTTGGTATAGATAATAATGGAAAGCGGCAACATGAAAAAAGAAATAATATTAGCATTTAATTTTGCGGGATTTGCTGAGAACACTTCACCACATGTAATACGCGCCAAAATGATTTTCCAAATTAGCAAGTAAACAGGTTAGATCACATCTTGATCCTTGGCGTGCGATCACTAACGGGTAATCATTTTAATTTACAATATCCCTATTTGAGTGATACCAAGAAGAATATTGAGGGATTATTATAGAGGCTGGTCCCTCAAAGTTGGCCAAACGGAAAATAGATGGAGTGTACGGTAATCTCAAGTAAGGAATGATAAGTGGACTCATAAAGTAACGCGCGGTGATCGTTAAAGTGAATGGATAGTTTTGAGGAATACGTCAAATAATTGGCGCGGTCTCCATCCTTTTGAGGCATGGTAGAAACAATCCAAATATGATCAAGAATGTCGCGCCTTTATCGTTGGAAAAGACATTCTAAGGGACCACAAATGTGGTTGTCGAAGTGATATAAGTGCGTAAATAAATAGTAGTAAATGGGAATAAATGTAATAAATATAATAAATAGCAATTAATGAGAATAAATACAATAAATGTAATGAATATCATGATTAATGGTAACGATTGATTCAAATCCCTAATGTTTCATATAAATAGATCAAGGGGTTAAGGGAAAAGGAGGGAAAAGCCGAAACTCTAGCAAATTATTCATTCTTGTGTTCCTCGACTTCCAAGACCCTACAAAACTAAAAGGGTACTTTATTTTATAAGTATCCTAACTGTAGATCTAAGTCCACTATAAATATGAGTTCATAAGTTTACGAACTTGAAATTTAATGTGTCAAACAAGATGATCGTGATAAGACTTGTTTAGAATTATACTAATAGAATTATAGCAAGAGACATTTCGAGTAGTCTATAGAAAACTAAAGCCTATTGGCTCACACCTTTCTTGATAATCACAACACAATACCCATACCTAAACACAATATCTTTATATATATATATATATGTATATATACACACATATATATATATATATATTCGTTTATGTCCTAGTAACGACTATGTATAATAATTATAACAATAACTGCAATATAATGATTGCTAACATAACTATAAAGTAACCGCTAGTCATTCCCCTGTTTTCTTTTTCTGTAATATATAATCACATCTTTATCATTACCCTGCTGAAAGTTTCGTCTTGTCCTCAAAGTAGGAAATTGGAAATTGTTGCATATTAACTCTAGTGTACTCCCAAATAGCATCTTTGATCTGCATGAGATGTAGGTCAATTTTCAGTGGAGTTTATAAAAGAATTGGAGTGAACCAAACTGGTGAAGAAAATGGCATAATCTTTGCTTTAAGGTTTCTTTTCCTTTATTTGGAGGTTTAAATTCGTATATTTACTTTTATAGGAATTTTTTTACATACGAGTCTTTGAAAGTTTGACTTTTATTTCTAGGTCTACTTTCAAAATTTTACAAAACTAAACTTTAAGAATGTTTGTTTGCACTTAATAGGTTATGTTGATAATTTTACATTTTGTTTTTAAAAAATATTCGGATACAAATTTGTGATCCGCGATTACACTTGTGAAACACTTGTGAAATCTGTTATCATGTATTTAAGATTTGCGATCACACATTTGTGATCCGCGATCAGAAAAAACTTAGCCTATTTTTTAAAAATAAGGTTTGTGAAAGTTTATTTTATAACTTTTAAATACTAGCCTATAAATTTAAATCAAACTTTATAAGACTCATTTTAAAGAATTTTCTCATATTTATATTTTGTCATTAGTATATCTTTTTATTTTGATTAGATTTACTATAATTTTTAGGTTTATATCATCATGTTTCCTAATTAGTTTTTCTAATATAAATATGTTCTTTTGGACATTGAAAGAGAGATTATTTCAGTTATATTTTATTCTAACAAGAATATTTTGGGGTTTTGTCCTGTTTTTCCCTTGGTTTAGAGTTTGAATCGTCCCAATTAAACAAAATTAGCTACCGAAAATTTTTTGACGGAGTCTAAAAAGTCTTAAATTGTTTCCATTTTGTGTCAGCATATTTTTCCATTGAATAAGAACATCAAACGTCAACGGGTTATGGATAGGGGTGGGCATGGTTGGGCCAGGCGATATTGACCAAAATGGACTAGTAGCGTTTTTATAAATCAAAAGCCAGAACCAAACCAAATGTTGGGATTCGAAGCTGATGGGTCAGTCCAGTTTAAGCCAGTTCTAGTCGGTTTGGGCCTTATTAAGTTGGGCCCAAAAATGAAAATAAGTGTAACACCCGAACTCCCGCCCCGACGGAAAGGGAACGCAGAGTCCGGATGCTACCCGTGCAGAAGACAGATAACAGTTAACAAACCAACAGATAAACAGATACAGAAAATGGGTATACATATCGGAATCCAAACTGGAAGACAAAACTTATTATCAAAAGTAATCCTAAATAAGTAGTCGAATTACAAGTCCCAAATATAAGAAAATCACATAAAAATATCTCAAAGTACTTAATCTAAAAATCAATCCTAAACATAGTGCAGCGGGTTCGAATACAAAAATAAGTCTAGCAACAATGAAATAGAAATGCATTCCAAGTCTGAAGAGGATGCCATGTGATGCTCGATGCTAGTGATATCCTGTTATCCCACCTGACTGTCTGAACTCAGCAATTTCCATTCCCAAAAAGGGTTCAAAACATACAAAACAAAAATGAAAATAACGAAGGGTCAGACTATCGATGTCTGGTTAGTAAGCCAATGCCCAACAAACACATACAGATGCGTCTTATTAAACAAAATAGGATGTCACACACAAATGTGAGTTAGTTAACAACCAAAGGGTACAAACAGAAGCGAACAAGTTGATTATCAAATCAAGTTATCCCAAATACAATCCCCTTTAAGAGATCTAGGATAAGTGATTATAGATTATTTCAATTACCGACTGAAAAGGGCTTAATAGTTGTCAAATTATTTTCAGAAGGAAGACTGATACCGAATTAGGAGTTCGGTATGCAGTCCGGTAGGCTATTCGGTCAGAGAGCATCACCAGGGTTACCGAATAGTAATTCGGTAAGCAGTTCAGTACATAGCTCGGTCAAAGAGCAATTATACGATTCCAAGGAAGGTTTAAGTGACATTTCGGTTCCTATTCCGGTACAAAGCTCGGTCAGAGAGTTTCAAGTCTCCCAGACATACCGAATTGTAATTCGGTACCTAGCTCGGTCAGAGAGGTTGAACAATTTTCAGAGGCTCATACCGAACTACAGTTCGATAGCTAGTTCGGTAAGAAGTTTGTCTAGAGAGCGAATCTAATGATCTCGTGGCTGACCGAATTGTGTTTCGGTAACCAGCTCGGGAAGGAGTTCGTCCAGAGACCATCCTACATCCAGTTTTCCAGTTTTAAGTGACAGTCCGGTACCTAGTCCGATATACAGTCCGGTTACGGACCCTGGACACAATTTTAGCCTAATTCAAATTATGTCGTTCGCCAATCAAGCCTAGCTATCCAAATGGGTCTAATTCTAACACTTACAGCCAGTTAGTAGTTACAATATACACTACCCAAGGTTAGAACCCAAAAGAAAACAACTAGCATCAGCAAGAATCAAACCAATACATAACCAAAAGCATAAACATATCATTACTACAGAGTTTCAGATTACCCAATTATTTAGGTGTTTAACTTACCAGGCCTGTCCTTAGTCTAATAATAAAATCGGGAATAGAAACAGACTGATAAGGTTAAACCCTCAGAGATGGATCAAAGATCCCAGAGGTGATGCCGTCGCATCTAGACAATGAGCAAAGCTCCAAAAGTGATGTCGTCGCATCCAGAAAGTGGTTGGCAATCAAGACCATATACGCTTTCGCGCATCGATGTATACATCTAGTTTTCTCTAATAGCATGCTGGTCTTATCATATTAACCTTAGGAAAAGACTTTAGCAGATAACAGAATTCAAATTACAGACAGATATTAGACAAATAAGGACACTAATTCATATGTCTAATATGTACAGATAAAATGGCAGAAATATACCCAAGCAGTTTATATCAAATGCAGCAGATTAAGCTAATCAACCACAGATTTCAACTTATATTAATTTAACCAATTCGCAAACAACCAAACAGACAATGGCAGTCAATAGTGAGGGAGTAAACACGGCTACTAATCTTATTCGCTAATCCAAATCAACCGAGTCTACTCCGATCGACGATCCTCAACTTGGTCTACACCAAATCAAGAATAAATCATAAATCCCCAAATTGAACAAATTAGGGTTTATATCTAAAGAACAATCAAAATCAATTGAGATTCAATTAAAACCCAAATAGTGAAATTTAACCAAGGGCTTCAAAACCCAAACCATATAAAGCAAAACCCCCAAATCAATTCGTTGAAATCAATTCCAAATCATCAAACCCTAGTTTATGTAAAAATCTCCAATTCTAATATAAATCAATTTAAAGCAAAAAGAGAAGAGAAATCATTACCTAGGTGGTGGAGAAATCAAGGTGAGCTTAAAACCAAGTGAAATCCACAATAATGAACTTAGAAATACGTAATGGTATGTGTTCTTGATTTTTGGAGAGAAAGTAACAATATGTAAAAAGCAATTTCTAGGTTTTGGTGATAAATGAATTGAAAACCATTCTTTTCATATTTATATGGGTGGCAAATGTCACCACCAACCCATAAGTCTCATGTGGTTTTTTAAAACAACCTCATTTTAGAAGTAATTACAAAATAAACTCAAATATCAAATTGTTTTCAAAACCATCCCAAAAGTCAACTTAGTCAAATAATTTGGTCAAACTGGAAAAGTCAATATTTTCTAAAATGCCCATTTTACCCTTTAACGATAAAATAAATAAAAATTAAGAAAATTTTTAAAATAAGCAGACAAATAGCCCCAGATTACGGACGTGACAATAAGTGGCCTAAATTTCAAAAGAATTAAAAAATTTTGAACCAAATTTCTCATTTGTTGATTTCTTTTTCTAATTTTAATGGGCTGGGCTGGGCTGGACCCAAAATTGAAAACAATGCACTAAATTGAAAACAATGCCCTAAAATAAAACAAAAACATAAATTTCATTCAATTATATTTTCAATTTTTTTATTATAAAATATCGATTTTGGTTTTGGTCGATTTTAAGGTTTTTTAAATTTAAAACCGACCCAAAACCGAATAATACCGATTTTGTAAAATGAAAATCGGACCGATTCAAATCTTTTCAAAAACAAGTAATACTCGGTTTTGGGTCAGTTTAACTGGTTTTTATGCTCACCCATAGTTATGTACATTGGGACGCTGACCAATAACAACCATAGGTTACAGAGCTAATTCCAAATCAGTAGAGAGGTGCGGCATAGAACCAAAGGGTTTGAGTACGACCTAATGCCCTTTTTAAGAATGAGACATGAAATACTTGGTGAATCATAAAGTGGGGCAGTAATTTTAACTCATACGCCACAAGACCAATGCATTAGTGAATTATTTAAGGACTATAATACGATGTAGACAACATCTGTTCACTCTAGCAGCAAGAGACTATTAGTTGTAATGAGTAAGCTTAAGGAAAATTGAGTCTCTGACTGCATACTCAACATCTCTTCTATATGTTTATCAACTTTGTCTTTCATCTATTGTTATATCTGAAGTAAGAGATACTTTAGGATATCAAGCATAGTACTGCGAGCAACTAGCATCTACTATATGGTATCCACAAAGGAATGACCCAAGTCATAACATAAAAGAATATGAGGATCCCTCCCAAAAATCAAGTGGAATGAATAGTATCTAGAGATGTATGGTGGGAGAAACTATAGTAGTAATCCACCCAATGCACCCAATGAAACCACTAACTTGGTTTATCGTCACAAAAATAATGAATTTAAGGTTCTAAATAACAATTGGTCACTTCAGTTTGACCGCCTGATTGAGGATGATAAAGGGTATTGTTATTAAGTTTAGTACATTCGTGTTTGAACAATTCAGTCTAAAAATTGTTTAGAAAAATACGATGACAATCTGAAATAATTAAGTGTGCAATGTTATGTAAACGCACAATTTCATGCACGAAAACAGAAGATACAGTAGCAACCGTAAAATGGTGTTCGAAGGCAAAATTAAAAAGAGCATACTTTCTTAATCTATCCACGATCACTGACAAAGTAGTAACACCCTATGATTTAGGAATGCCTTTGATAAAATCTGGAGAGATATCTTCTCAAATTTTAGTCAGAATGGTAAGAGGCTGCAACAAACCTACCGGAGAAAGAGACGAAGATTTCTACTGTTGGCAAAACTAATATTAAGCCACATAATAAGACACAAACTGTTTTCATTCCCCACCAAAATAATTCTCAAGATAGACAATTGTAAATTTAGAGAAATCCATCATGGCCTTAAGTATGTCCTTCATGAGCTTCCGCCAATAATGCAAGAATATAATAGGATTACTAGAATAAAACCAATCAAGAATCATAGAAGAGACAATCTTGATTGAGAGAAAATGAAGGATGAATATTTGAATTTGCTTGGAGCCAAAACTTAATTTCAGACAGTTGCAAATTTGTGTTAACTTTGTCCGTTGTTTTCCTAGTATCAATATGTTGAAAGACTACCAATTGAGAATAATAAAAACTATCTCCTACTTATTCAACACAACACCCTAGGGAAACTCTACAAATTTGAGAGGGATTAAGTTGCAAGCCAGTCGGATCCATTTAAACATGGGTCTGAGTAGACTTTGATTTATTGAAAACCAACTCAGCATCTAGAAAAATTGAATCAGCATATTTCCTAGATAAAGCATCTGCCACCACATTTTGAACTCTTTTATAACATATGTGAGAGCCATATGCTATCAACTTATTCACTCATTTTTTATATGTAGGACTGGTAATTCTTTATTCCGCCAAATACTTAGACTTCGTTGATCAATATGTATTTCAAACTTATAACCTAAGAGATAAGATGTCACTTTTGTACAACTAAAATAATAACCATTAGCTCTCTTTCATTTACAAATTTCGACTTTGCGTTGTCTAATAGTGTCTGACTATAATACGCAATAGGACCTTAGTACATCAATATTGTGTCTAGCCCTAACCCTAATATATCAATCTTAACGATAAAGGGTTGAGTAAAATCTTGTAAGGCTAGTATTGGAGCCATAGTCATAGCTTCCTTTAATCTGTGAAAAGAGTTTGTAGCTATTATTGTCCTAGAGAAATTATTTTTCTTTAACAATTAGGTTAATGAAGATGCCAATTTTCTGTAATAGCGCACGAATCACTTGTAGTAACTGGTCCCAAAATCTATGCAACTACTTTAGAGAACTAAGTTGAGGCCACGATAACATAGTTTGAATTTTTTCCTCATCAGCATTCATCCCTTTGCCATAAATTATGTGACCCAAATATTCAACTTTCGGCTAACCAGATAAATATTTTTTCCATCGACATATATTTTCTCTTTACATAAGACTTCAAACACTAAGATGACATATATAATCCATATCAGTCTTACTGTATGCTAAGATATTATTAAAACACACACACAAACTTACGTAAAAATGACTAAAATTGTGATTCATCAGATTTTGAAAGGTGGTTCGGGCATTAGTAATCTTAAAAGGCATAACCAAAAATTTATAATGCTCTCGATCTGTCCGAAGAGCAATTATAGGTACATCTTCAATTTTCATTCTAATTTAATAGTACCAAGATTTAAGATTTATCTTAGAGAAAACTTTAGCCCTATGAAGTTCATATAACAGTTCATCAATAATGAAAATAGTAAATTCATTGAGAATTCTTACCTTATTTAAGGCTATATAATCCATGTAAAAATGCCAACTGCCATATTTTTTTCTTCACCAACTAGACAAGGTGTTATATGGGTTATAACTATGTTGTATGATCCCTGATCGAAGCATCTCTAACACCAATTTTTCAATTTCATTCTTTTGATGCCAAGGATAGCGATATGGTTGCACATTTACTAGGCATTCTCCTTCTTTCAACATAATCTGATGTTCTGTTGATCTAGTATAAGGTAATTCTGCAAGTATATGGAAGATATCTGAAAATTGATCTAAAAGACTTTGAATTTTGAAAGGAGATTGACTATTTAAAGAATGAGGTTGTATTTACTACCTTTACCATGAGTACACCTTGGTGTAATCTTCTTGTTGTGCAACGACTCATTTTCACCGGTAGTGATTATTTTCCCCTTACTACATGGACAAAATGAATGGGTCCACTTACTATGCTCGAGCTTATAGGGGTAAAAGTTGACCATGTGCAAGTATAGGGATAAAAGTTGTCGCGACTCCTCACAGCTCTTATAGACAAGTTTCTCTACATATTGTAAAGCTCTCCACATTTTGTTATGAAACATTTTCACGGAGAAATGGACTTGAATCTCACTGATTATGGTTAGAGAATTAAACTTAGCATCTGCCATTTGAGTGGAAAAAATGACCCGATTACTTTCACACTAGCCAACCTTCTATCCGTTCTGTCTGGATCACAAAAACAATGACATTATGGTACGAAATTCATCACATGCCACCAAGAAGAATCAATATCGGGTGTCTCGGTCAGAATGAAAATTTACACCCCTTATGAACCTTCGTGCATGCCACTTTGAATCTAACACCATTATACATTATAATAAATAGAGATAACCTATTCTCGAGATTCATAGGCTCTTTGCTCTCGAATAGCGCCGGTTTATTTAAACATGAGGAATGGATAAAGCATATTCTCGTGTCTCCTTGAAAAAATTAACTATCCATGCTTAATATTACCCAAATTTGATTATCATTATTTATTGGGGTTCCACCGTAAGCATTTCATCCTCATGACCCATCATTTACCAAAGAATTCTCATTATTAGAATCATTACCAATGTCATCTAACATGTCAACTTTATTCATCTCCCAAAATTTTTAATCAGAAAAGTCGGGATCATTGGCACATAACATAATCACCATCATCTCAAATAACCAACCTAATAGTATTTCCACTTACACTAACTTTTAACAAGTGGTAAAGCCCAAATTCAAACTTTTGACAATATATTTGCCTATTTTCATGCACCTTCTTTAATAATGTTAGTATATGTTTTGTTCATTTCATGGTTCGAACCATGCAGATATGACCAAGAGTGATACCCTAAAGATTTATGTCTGCTGGGCTAAGAATAGATGTGTACTCCCAAAAATACTTTAATGAAAAAAAAGAAGATTAATCGGAAAAAATGAGCTAGTAGAAAGATTAATCGGAAGAATGAGTTAGTAATCCTTTAATTGGACTTAAAAAATCGACAACAGAATCATGTCTGAAAAAAAAAAAAAAAAGATGTGAGACTTTTATAATTATCTATCTTATTTTTGGTTTTTAATTTGTTAAATTCATTTTTTTAAATCGAAAAATATATCGAGTTAATCTTGGTTCCCAATCTGAAATTTGTAACTTTGAAAATATAATTGTAAATTTAAAGCTTGTCTAGGTTGGTTCAAAATTTCAATTCTTAATTTTTCTTAAAACAACACTGTAATACTTTACTCGACATACCTGAGATTAACTCATTGTGATATAATGTTTAAAATTTCAAAATTTTTAAAGAGTATTATCATATCTATAATTTTACACTAAAATACTTCTATATTTCCTCCTCAAAAGACATGAACAGCATACACTTATAAATATAATAACAGTTCTTCTATTTAAAGAAGAAAAGCAAAATATCACTCCGATGATATTATCACAACACAATTAATCATCTACTCTACCATCTAAATTTTCTTCCAATGGAATAGAACTTCCAGCTTTCATAAAAACATCATACCAAAACTCCATATCATGAGAGTTGTCTATCTTCTTCTCTTCGGTCAATGAGACCTCCCCTTCAGAAGAACCATGAAACCTCTGATGAATTTTGAAGTTCTCCGATAATGGTAACATTGTGGTTACATGGTTGATATCTCTTTGAAGCTCATCGTAGAGATTTTGATGTGTATTATCAATAGCTACATAACACCTTTTCTTCAATCGCGTATGCCAATAGTTCTTTATCTCATTGTCCGTACGTCCTGGTAACTTCGATGCAATCGCAGACCACCTGCGTATTTTTCAACCGTTGTGTAATCATGGATATCATCTAATTTAGATAATTCACAGAAATCCTCCTACAATCGAAAAACTTTTATAAATTATTGCAAAAAATATTATTTAACTTTTTGAAAATAACTTTTACTTTCCTTCTTCTACGGTCTTCTACGGTCAGGAGTTAAATACATCAGCCATCTCAAACAGACCATAGTCTATATTAATATAAAATAATAATTAAAATGTACCTGTTGCCAAGAGTTTGATGTAGGTTGATTATAGTTTGTTCTTCATCGGAAGTAAAATTTCCTCTTTTAATATCTGGTCTCAAGTAATTAATCCACCTGAGTCTGCAACTCTTTCCACATCTCAATAGCCCTACACATATATGTATATATATAAATATAAATTCATATTGATTGATTAATAGGTAAATTAGGTTAGGTAGGGTACCAGCTTGTTTGGGAAGAGCACGCCAATTGCGGTGGCCAAAACGTTGAATAAAAGAGGCGAGAATGTGATCTTCTTGAGGTGTCCATGGACCTTTCTTCAGACCCATCTTCTCACAACATGGTGTTCTTGTCATGTTTCTCTTTTCTTTTGCTTCTTTCTTTCAATGGGATTGTGTTTTAATATGCATGTGTTGTTGTTTCTCCTGATCGTTGATGACTAAGTGAAAGTTCATAGGAGCCGTCGGATTCGGTTGTTTTATATTGAAGAGGTGATGGTGATGATGACGACATGGTGTTTGGAATTAGTTGTCTTGTTTTGAAATGTAACAGGTTTCTTGGGTGACTCAGTTGCCACTTTTGGTCATTAGTATATATAGTCAACAACAAGGTGCGCCGCGATTATGTTTAAAAATTATAATAGCATTTTAAGCATATGCTATTTTCTCTCTGACCATTTGGATTACATTTGGCTCGCAAATATGGTGGTGATTGAGTTTTGTTTATAAGAATGAATGATGGTCGTGAAATTGGTCGGCTATAGTGGATGTAACTTTAGCTTGGAAGTCAAGCCGTCTTAATAAAATAAGTTGACTATTGGGAATTCTGACTTCTAATACTCTTCTTCTCCTTCAATCTCACTGAGCAATGTAGGCTTGTTAGTGGAAGTCGTGTATGCACCATAAATAATGTATTCTCTCTTCTTCTCTCTACTCACGTGTTACACATTTTTTTAAATAGAATTCTTCCATAATAGTCTCTTTGAGACGAGGAATTATGTTACACAAGACATTAGGTTTCACGAGCACACAAAACGATTGGATCAAGCAATTTCACGAGAAACGCAACTACGAAATAATTAACATATAGAAACTGAAAAGTATCGAAATATCTTCTAATAAATATGGGATCGATTTTTTTTTTGTTTATATATGAAATTTTTATAATTAAATAAATGGGGCATGAACATACAGATATAATGCTTTTTTTTTTTTTAATTATAATTTTAAACATTACACCTGTATGTGCTAATACAGGTGATCAATAATAATATCCGAAAATTCATGTATCCACTAAACTAGTATCTGTCCATTATTTTAGATATTAGTGTAATTGGAATTATGGAAATGAAAGTGGTCATACATGCTGGATTAAAAAGGTCAAAGAGGTCCATTCTGATGATGGGTATGCAACCAAAGCCCAACTAAAAGGAACTGGACTGGGCCAATTATTTATTCTGATCCAGTTTCAAACATGATACACAACCTCCACCAAACTACTAAAACACCCCACTACATAAGCTGAGCTAATAGTTAAGTTAGAAGATTCCTAATTTTTATAAAGTTTACTACCATATATATATATATATATATATATCTAAATTCGAATTTACATTTTAATTTATGAGTGGAGTTCAAATTGAATTTTTAAAAAATTTACGAATTAGAAATTTAATATGAACTCAAAACTTTATTTACCAGGTCAGCATCATCTGCAATAGACCTCAAATTCCAGTTTTGTTGCCAAGACAAACATTAGATTGGAACTTATAAAGCAACATAAACTATTAGTTGGTCACTGTTTTCAATTATATCACTACCATTCGCTGTATGATATTAATTGGTCCCATTTAAATTAAAAAATGACCACAAACAAGAGATCAGTCCAAATGATTAACAATAAGAAAGTAAAGCCAAGACTCTATTAACACTTCACTATCCTTCCTCAAATAAGATTTAAATTCAATTAAAGATAACATCAATCATGGAACATACTTGGTCACTAAAATATTTAGTTAATTTTTATTTTAATATTGATATAGACATGAAATTGAGTGGTTTACATGATGTGGTAGAAATTGAGTGAAAAACATTGAGTCCATAGCCTGTGGAGATTCCATTATGGTTTAAATAAATACCAAAACTGTGTGCTTTATATAAAACTATTTCCAACTATGACTTCACTTTGCATGTTGGATTTTTATAACTATATAAATGAGGATTTTTATAATAAATTTTTAAATAAAAACTAGTTATTCATTTCTGGTTTCAAATTAAAAATACTAAACTGATGAGTTATTAATAAATATAATATTAGACTAAAACTATGCGCTTTACATATGCCTCCACCGCATACAACAATTTTATAGATATAATATAATAGCAAAAACTACATAATATATGATTAATTTGTAATAATTATAAATAATTTTTTTATATATATAATAAAACAAAATTTATATCACTGTAGATGTTTTCTATATGAAATAAAATATACTTAAGCCGTCCGATTTACTATCAACCTAGTACATTAAAATATTTAATATTTTAATGAATTATTGTTCAATTACATGATAATTTATTTCATAATCAAGTAATTAAAATAGAGAGTCCTTTCAATCACAATTCATTCTTCAAGATTGGGTACAGCTACCATGATCTGATAAAATAGAATATTTTATTTTGTAGGCATGAGTTCTTACGTAAGAAGAAGAACATATAGCACATACAGTATGTGATTGTCATATAAACAATTAATTTTAAAAGCTTATTATATAATAAAAGACAAATGATAATTAACTAACTTCTTGTGATTCATTATGAAATTGAATTATTGATATATTTTCCTGTGGGCTGGATTTCAATTTATGAAATAAATAAATAAATTAACTTAGTTCTTTTCATTACTTATATTATTAATTATTTTGATTTATATTTTAAGGAGAAAAAAATCAATTACATTCAAAGAATTTTAACGTAACACAATTTTTAGTATTAATTAAATATATATTTTATAAAAAAAAATAAAAATATGATAAAATTATATTACAATAATTTTTTATTTAATATACAAATACAATTTTATTCAGTTAAATTCAGAATGATTAGAAAAATATTACTATAAAAAATAATAAAAATAGTCAAAGTAATTTTTTAAATATAAATATAAAGAATTAGATAGGATTAAAGAAAAATAAAATTCCATGAAAATAAAAGAATCACATTACATTGCATTAATTAACAACCTAATCTGAATCCAAGTAGGAAGGGAAGAGATGTGATGTAGTGGAGGAAAGCACTTAAAACTAATTTTCAACTTTTAAAAGGTAGATTAGAAAAAGCACTTATCATTTGGATTCCCATTTCTCCATTACATTTATAATCAACTAGTTAAACAAAGGAATTAAAGACACAATCCAAGTAGCAATAGCTATAGCTATAGTGGAAACATACTTGTCCACTCCCACTATCATAATTAATTTTCTTCATTCATTACTTTCAATATTCATTATAATAAGCGGGTATGCTAACGAATCTTTTCTATTAGCGGTTTTTTTTTTTTTAATAGTAACGAATATTTAAAATACGTATTTAATAACAGCCTGTGTTTAGAATTTTAATTAGTATTTAAAATAATATTTTTTTAAAAATATTAAAAATAATTTTCGATCCAAATATTAATAATAATTTATTTTATTAATTTTTATTTTATAATTAATTATATTATTATTTTTTGAATTATATTTATACTTATAATAAATTTTAATAATTTTATATATAATAGCTAATTTAAAAATTAAAATTAATACCGAACATTTAATTCAACAATTAATTTTATAATTAATTTAAAATTTAATTTAGTAGCTATCTGCTAATATTATTTAATACGCTGATCTAACAGATAATTAAAAATTTAATACCAAACATACTCTAATTCGTGGAGTATTGAAATAAAAGATAATATGAAGACCATTTCATGCAAAATTTTTATAAATTCTCATTCACATTCAACTTTATACACACTCATCATTCTTGAATAAATTTGAGGAAAACTAATTTTATAAATCAATGGTAGGCATATCACCCATATGCTTTTTGATGATAGAAAAAACAAAATCTAAGAATACTTTAAAAAGAAAATTTCGCTAGGGACTGAACTTATTGACAATTGAATTGGAAATAAAAAAGATATTCATAAATATAATTGTGTTAGAACTCTTCGATGGACCTTCATGGTCATATATAGCCATTAAAACTTATAGAATATAACAAGATTATTATTTTTCCAATATCAAAGATTATAAAATGCTTAATTTAAAATCTCAAGAGATTATATTTTTAAGAAATTTTTATTCTTTTAAAAATTTACTTTTTATATTCATCTTAAAATTTATTAAAAATACAATAATTGATCCATGTTTTGATATGGTAATACTTTATTTTTCTCCTAATTGTTATTAAACAAACTAAAAATGAATTCAATTGTCATGAACATTGTTATAAGTATTTGAAATATTGAGTCTACTATTAAGAGATCAGTTACAAAAAAGCATACTTCTTCTTGTTTACAAACGCTCCACCACCACCAACTGCAACTTTTCATCTCATTTTCAGGTACAATGTTATTACTATTTGAGTATATATTATTCGCCCCATATATGTATATATAAATAAAAGCACTTTCTGTTAATACGTTTTTCAAATTTTAATTTTAATACTAAATAATTTTAATTATATATAATTATAAATTATAATAATATTATATTTAAAAAATAGATATTAAAACGAATAAATAATATCTCAATTAATTATATTTTTCTTTATACATAATTAACCATATCCGAAACAAGATGGATGGATTTATACATAATTAACCATATCCGAAATAAGATTGATGGATGAATAATAAATACTATTTAAATGTAGCGATTAAAAAAAATAAAGACAGTATAAAATATATAGCACGCTCCGTTATAGAGAGATTCTCTGTATCCATCACCTTCCCTTAGGAAGGATCACTAGTCAGTTTTCAGGCTGATTGTATTATTATTCAATATCAATATTTCTCATTAAGCGGTAGAGATATGCAATATAACAAATAAACACATAGATGCTTACTTGGAATACGTTCATTAGGTGATTTGCAATGAGATTACACATAGAAAAAATCATCTAAATATCAATATTTAATCTCATAGTAGTAGTGGATGCAAATATCATTAAACTTAAGGTTTTCAAAGTATACTAAGTATTGAGTAATGTTCTTTGAGGTCATTCCTTATAGACTCACCGAGTTCGCTCATTAACGAGTTTGGTCATTCCTTATCGACTAAACGAGTTTATTTATAAGGTAAGTACCGAGTGCATCACAAACTACCTGAGAATAATTTAGTGACCAATAAACGATTCATTACTCCTAATGATGGGATACATATCTCAGTGTTTCTTATAATAAGCTTTACTCTGAAAAACCTTGGCCAATGTGAGTTTATTAATAAAATGAGTTTCATTTATTCCGTTTTAGAGTAAACGGTTTCTCTAATATATGAAGATAAAAATTCAGAGTAAAATACGTATTCTTTCTAACAAAAGTTGATATATAGTCCATATTTGAATTCCAATGAGATAAAGGATCGAGAAGAATATGTTGCATAAACAAACACTAAAGGCTGAAAGGTATTGTCTAAACCGTGGTCACTTCGGAATAATTGTGTAGTCATGTATATTGCTAGATGCCCATCTTTACATATGTAATTAGAATTAATTAATCGAAAATAAAATTAATTCGGATTATACCAATATATTCTAATATTTAATAGGTCACATACTACTTATAATCAAATAGTCATTCAATATAATTGGATTTATAATATTTGAAATTGAGAGAGAAGAATTTTTTAATTAAATTAAAAATAAAATTGTTTATGATCACAAAAGTAAAATCACATACTTTACCAACTATTAAAAGAGTGCAATCATTATTTTTATTGTTAAAATTTATCAAAATAATAATTCAAAAATCACCCACGTATAAGTACCACCTCCAATATTAAGATTTGCAAGTGACTATATATTTATAGTAAAGGAGATTAGGCTGCGGATTCGTGGGCTCAATATGGAGTTTATTTTGGTATTCCCCTGTGAGTTCTTCCGTAGAGATCCATTTTTATTGTTTTAGGATTTGAGTCTTAAAGATCTAATATTAGATATTTTGGGATATAATGTTCTATATTGTCGGTAAAGATTTTTTAATCTGAAATAAAATAGAAGATATTAATTTTTATTGATTTTTTTAAGTTAAAAAATATATTTAAGTATTTAAAATAATATTTTAAAGATATTTTATCCTATATATTAGAATATAATGTAAGATATTTTAAGATATTGATAATTTTCAATTAAAATAAAATAAAAAATTAATTTTTACAGTTTTTTAAATAATGTATAAATTGATTATATTAATATTTTAAAAAATAATAATTAAAAAATCTCAAAATAAATAACAATAATTAGCTAGCAGTAATTTAATGTTTTTTTTTATTAATTAAGTGTAGGTGTTTTTAAAAAACATAAGACGCACTTTATTTCTCTTTCTTTTAAGTTAAGAAATTAAAGTTCCATATATCACAGTACTTATTCCGTTTTTTTATACTCGCAACATTTGAATAGTGTAAACTATTCATAGATCAATTTTTTTTTATGTATTATTTTTTGATGTACAAAGAAAAATATAGTTAAGTGATATCTTATTTTATTCGTCTTGTATCTAATTTTCAAATATTAAATATATTTAATTTTTAGTTATGTATTATTAAAAATATTTACGGTTAAAGTTAATTATTGAAAAACGTGTCATATGAAATGTTGCAAGTAGAAGGATATGTAGAAGGATGAGTAGAAGGATACGGAGGAAGTATTAGAAAATAAAATAAATTGGGTTATTTGAATGTAGGTTTTCAATTAATATACAATGCTGATTTGATTTTATTTTGTTTTGTTTTGTTTTTTTTTTTAAATTTATTTCCTTATTTTTATTTTTTAATTAAAATTACGACCAAATATCCAAAAGATAATGCTAATAAATTCCAACTCTAATCAGTTGGATTAGATACTATTACAATATAATTAAATAATCTAATAAATCCAAACAAATTTAATAAATTCAATAATATAAATATATAAAATCAAAATTCAAAATGATTATTTCTTCTCTTCCAAAACTCAAATTCCTAACGTGGAGAAGAATTAGAATTACACAGTTACACTCCAATACCGACATCGAATCTCCACCGTCAAATTTCCATCACATCATCACACCCGTCAATTCTCCAAAACGTAGTGAATCATAACTGGCTCTCAACACCAAACGAATATTCTTCAAACCGATCCTCCTCAAATCCGGATAAACGCACCACCGTCGGATCAAACCCATTCCTGCTCCTAGATACCTCCACGTGTCCCTACATTTTCTCTCTATAAAATCCCCCTTCTACACCAAAGCAGAGTAATAAGCCACAGAAAAAGAAACAAAAACAGAGTCCGCCATTGAAACCAAATACCAAAAGTATTCACAGCCAAAAAAACCTCGAAAGACTCGAAACACCATGACTGAGACATTGAAGAACAAGTACCAGCTCTTGGAGGAGATCGGCAGGGGTAGATTCGGAATAATTTCTCGCTGCTTTTCTCCAACAACGAACGACTTCTACGCCTGCAAAACGATCGACAAAACTCTCCTCACAGACTCACTCGACCGCGATTGTCTCCAGAATGAGCCGAAATTGATGACCCTTTTGACCCCACATCCCAACATCGTTCAAATCTTCGACGCTTTCGAAGACGATGAATCACTCTCCATCGTGATGGAACTCTGCGACTCTGTAACCCTATACGACAAAATCCTCCAGCACAACCAAAACGCGATTTCGGAAACCAGAGCCGCCGTCTACATGAAGCAGCTCCTCTCCGCGATCGCGCATTGCCACCGGAACGGCGTCGTCCACCGCGATGTGAAGCCGGAGAACGTGTTTCTCGATTCGAGAAACAGAGTAAAGCTCGGGGATTTCGGGTCTGCGGTGTGGTTGGGGGAAGATAGTGCTTTGAATGGGATCGTGGGCACGCCGTATTACGTGGCGCCGGAGGTGGTGATGGGGAGGGAATATAATGAGAAGGTGGATGTGTGGAGTGCCGGTGTGGTTTTGTACACTCTGTTGGCCGGTATTCCTCCGTTTTACGGTGAGACAGCGGCGGAGGTGTTCGAAGCTGTTGCGAGGGCAAATTTGAGATTTCCCACTAGGATTTTCAGGAATGTTTCTCCGGCTGCGAAGGATCTGTTGAGGAAGATGATCTGTAGAGATGTTCACAAGAGATTCTCAGCCGAACAGGCTCTGAGTAAGTCATTGTTTAAATTTTCTTTACTTTTCATTGGTTTTGATTCGAAAGATCAGATTTTGATTGTTGGGTAATTTTGATATGAATGCAGGGCATCCATGGATCTTGAGTGAAGGAGAGACACAAGCGCTGGATTGAAGAAATTGACTCTTGAAATAAGTTCCTTTTTAGGTTATATATATATAGCTTATCAGTGAAGAACAGTACATATTAACTCTTCGTATCGGCAGATCAAGAGATAGAGAGAGATTGAAGTCTCCTTTCTAACCAGAGGAATCAATCCATGTTAATTTCTCCTACATGGGTCTGCTTTTATAAAGCAGTTTGTATGGTTTTGGCTTTTTTGGTTTTCAATCGGATCCAGACCTTGTTCTGGAGAGAGTATAGTACATAGTATCTAAGTGTGTTTTTCTGTAGATATTGAAAAACAATGTTTGTGTTAAGATCCCTCCTTTACAATTTTGTTTATGGAAGTTAAAGGAAGCGGTGAAAAGCTTTAGCTATGTTATGGTTTCTGTAATCAGTTTTGTATATCAATGAAAATCCAGAAACTTTTTCTGTATCTGCTTATTGAGCTGCTATGTGATTGGAATCTTTTATATATTTTGAATATGAACGTGTAAAGCATCTGCTCTGCTGCTTTTGTTGCTTTAATGGAATATGCTTTGGTATAAACCAAACTGTTGTTAGTGGGTGACTCTTACCTGCCTAAACATATGGCATGTTTTCAAACCAATGTTCTAGAATTTCAACTCTTGAACCAAGCTGAGTTTTACATGTTGCATTTGCTGATGATTCTGAGACCTGACCAGAACCCAATGTAGTCTTCAATAAAGCTGAGTTTCACATGGATTTGGTCTATTTCACTCCCCAGATGGTCTTGGTCTATTTCACACTCTTCACATGGAAAACCAAACCAACCTATCAAACAGAATCATGTATCATGCTATCGGCATTCTAGTGATTCAACTGTCCAGTCAAAATCACATCACATCAAACTCAGAATTGAAACCAACCATCATTTAAGCAGATTTTCCAAAACTGGATTCTTTAAATTGTCTTTATAGAGTTCAGATGTACTTGATCAAGGAAACATAACATGTGCATTTCACTTCAATTTGTACTACGGCTTTATATAATAACCTTTTAGAGGGGTTAAAGAGACAGGTTCAGATCAGTAGATTGGCAGATCAACAAGTCACATAGTATTATAATGAGAGTTTCATGTGTGAATCAAGTTGTTCTGATAAGTTATCTTTTTCAGGTGTGAAAGAATCTATAATGGTCGGTTTAGATCTGAAGAAATGTCCCCTTTATGAGTCAGTCAATGGTGCTTGATTTGTTTAGTAAAATGTAGTGAAAATGAGGTGCAATTTCATTATCGAAAACTGAGGAACAGTTGCTGGTAGTTGGTTTAATAATGAAGAACTTCACCTACTCTCCATCATGTGCTCAACTGCAGATACTGGTCCTACCCATGTGCACCTTTCATTCATACATATATACACTTTAAATAATAATGTGACGAAATTTCAAAAAATGGAAAATTTTACTTCTCTGTACTGTACTTGACTTGAAAAGTGGTTCTTGAATCTGGACTTCTTGAAATGGAATTTGTATATTATTTGAGCTTTCTAGAACCTTATTATTTTAAAATGGAAATATTTAATGTCAACTTGATATGTAAGAAAGACAGCACATGAAACTATGAAATGGTGGACTGGATACTGTTTGTTATTAATGGAGATTGACTGCTATGCTAATGCTAATTCTATATGGAAACTTGAAGGTGGATCAGAGTCTATGCTTTTGAAGTAAATGAAAAAACAAGTTGACTTAAGGAAAAAAAAGTATTTAGTAAAACTAAATATTTTTCAATCGGTTAACATATTGGAATGCACGGCATGGTAGTTCCCTCCTAACACAAATCAGACCACAATCCAATAATTTTATCCTATCTATAAAATAATAATAAACTCTTGAATTACAATTGTTAATTCATAATAATTTTGAAATATATTCTATACATTATTAATTTTTTAATATTAATTTTATTTCTATTTATTACTAAACCAACTAAAATTTACGTAAAAAAGTAAAAAATAATTATTATAAATTAATAAAAAATAATTATAAAATAGTATAAATTCACACCATTCAATTTATATTGAGGTTTTTTATTTATTTATTTTATTTTTTTATATAAATTTAGAAATGTCGTCTAATATATAAACAATTTGAAAAATAAAAAAAGTAATATTATTTCATGTAAATTTGAGAAAAATTTAAATGGAAAAAAATTATTAATAATTTTTTTCTATCAATTTATTAGTTTTTTTTATTATTAATTAAACTTTTTTAAATGCGAATATTTCATTAGGAGAGATTTTATTTTAGAAATTCACTAGATTTCACTATTTTTAAATTGTTTTTTTAAATATGGTGTTAGAAATATGTAATCTATTTTTTTAATTACTATAATTTATTAAAATAAATCAGTATTATATATACTAAATTTACTAATTAAAATAGTATATAATAAAATTTTTATTTTAATATAATTGTACGAAAAATTTAATTATAACAAAATTATATATATATTTTTCTTTACTTTGAATTTAGTTATAATTTCTTATTCTGTATTTAAGTTAAAAAATTACTTAAAATAATAAATAAATCATTTTATTTTCAAACTTTAAATAATATATTATTTATATATATACATATATTTTATTTTTAAACTCAATCCACAAATTTAAATCTGTAAAACTAAAATATTTCACATTTCTATCAAAAAATTTTTATAAAATAATAAAAATTATATATAAAAAAAATAACTCATGATTTAACTGATTAAATATTTTTTAAAAGATTTAAAAAAAAAAATCTTAAAAACAAAAATAAATAGGGTAGATAACATTGAATGGTAGCAGCAGCCCTGTATTTGTCTTATTATTGGAGGTGTAAAGAAAAGCAGGTGGATCTGTGGACTAGCAGATCAGACAAACTACATGACTCATCATATTTGATAACTTATCTTTATTTTATTTTATTTTATTCTAATTCAATTTGAAAACCACCTCGCTTCTCATGCCTAATTTCTCCCCAACTGGGTGGGTCCCATCTCTCATACTTGTTCACCAAGTTTCCACCTGTCCCTCACTTCACTCGTTGTTAATACTATTAACAAATTAATTAAAATTTAAACAACATACAAAAACACGGGACACGATACCAGAGCTTGGAAATTTTGGGGCATAATAATATTCTAAACAAATATTAATGTTATTATTCCGAAACAAATTAAATATCCGGCTCTTGTTGACTCCATGATGAGCCATAATATCAGATCAGATGCTTTATACACCACATTTCACTTTATAAAGACAAACTCAAATCCTGATCAGATGCTATATTCACACTATATAAAACTCATTTCTCTCCAGAAAATTCAACATTTCTCCACACCTATGTTTAAAATAAAATAAAATAAAAAACACATGAGAATCTGACTCCACAACTACAGATAGCAAAAGGAGATGCTTTACACATTTATATTCAAAACTCAGCTGTGTAACACCGACATGTTGAAATGGAGATCCAAATAATATATACCTCATTTATGCCCACAAGAATTCAACATTTGTGCAACATTTCAACACATAGAAGAAAATAAAATAGATTTGATTCCACACAAGCTAATTTCGAAGTAGTACAAAACTAGCATATGCTATTATTCTCATATTCCAATAATTTAATTTATGTATTTTTATAATTTGGAATCACAATTCTTAATTATATATTTAAAATTGACATCCGGAATAATATCAGGTCTATTGAAAATAAGCACGGATTTATTTATATTTATACATCAAATATAAAATAAATTTCATATTTATTTTAAAATTATTTGTTTATTTTGATTTCATATTTATATATTTGAATTTAAATAGATTATAAAATATGTGTTTTTGTTGAATATTTTTAGTGGTTAAATTGATTATGTTTATTTTAAATTTTAATATTGTATTTTGGTAATAAATATTAATTAATTATTTATTTAAATAAATTATTTATTTTATTTAAAATTTATATAATTTGAATAATGCGAATCCGTGGGTGGTGCGTGGTGGTTTTAATTCAATACCTGCTATTTTGAAGGACATGGATGATGATTTTGACACCTTATTTTATTTATTTATTTATTTTTATCATATGAGTGTGGAATCATAGCATTCCCCCACAGAAAATATTATGCACTTTCACTAACAATCAATACTTTGCACTGCATATTCATTTCACAGCAACACTGAAGAAAAATCACTGTACTGTATACAGCCCACTGGATCTCTGAAACTAAAAGTCAGGAAATCAAGCCCAATAGAAGAAAGCAGAGTCTTTGTTTGAAGTCTATTGGGCCTCAGCCTTGAAAAACATTAATCCAATAAATAAAGCCCAAAATATCCCCAATCCTTTTCAGCCAATTATATTTCAGTAAATTGGTCAAGAAAGGTTCACGTTCATTGGAGCAACCCATTTCTTTTCTCAATCGTTATCGTTAGTAAAAGGAGCTTTCGGTCTAGATAGTACAACTGCAAATACTAATCAACTTAAGACTACTATGTTTGACCCTTGTCGACCAAGTATCTTCCTTGGACAGCAAAATATCAAGAACCAAATGAATATAAATTCAGTTCATCAATTAGCTCGTAATTAATCAGAATCACAGTCTCGAAGCATTCCAAAGTCTAGAGAAGAACATGAATAAGCAGCAGAAATATCCGATTGCAGTGATGATGGTTCCATTTCCAGAACAAAGCCATCTGAACCAGCTTCTCAGACTATCCTGTCTGATCTCATCACACAACATCCCAGTCCACTTCATCGCTTCTTCCACACACAACCGCCAAGTCAAACTCCGTTCTAACGGAATCAACCAATCCGACATCGAAAGTCTCCACTTCCATGATGTCCCGATAAGTATCGGCTCGGCTATACCAAATCCTAATTCCACATCCAAATTCCCCACCCATTTGGTCCCAGTTTTCGAAGCTTGCTTACACCTTCGCCAGCCTTTTAAGGAAATACTACATAACGTCTCTGCAACTGCGGAGAGAGTCGTTGTTATTCACGACTCTTGTATGGCATCCATAGTCCAGGACGCTGCTTCTTTACCCAATACAGAGATATACACTTACTGGGCAGTCTCTGCTTTCTTCTTATTGTACATGAATCCTGAAAATTTGAAGCCTTTTCAATCTGAAATACAACTACCGGAGATTCCACCTTCTGCTGATTCTATTCCTGAAGAAGTAATCAAATTCGTTACAGAGCAAGATCAATTCTTGAACAACAGGACTGGAGATCTCATCAACACCAGCAGATTGATAGAATCCACTTACGTGGATCTTATACAGAAGGTTCGTGGAGACAAGAAGCAATGGCCAATCGCTCCACTCTTCTCAGTCACCAAACAGGAGAACCCGATTAAGAAAGATAAAAGCTTGGACTGGCTTGACAAACAGGAACCGAACTCAGTCATCTATGTATCATTTGGGACCACAACTTCGCTAAAAAAGGAACAGATTGTGGAACTCGCGATGGGTTTGGAACAGAGCAAGGTGAAATTCATCTGGGTGTTGAGAGATGCGGATAAAGGGGACATTTTTACGAGCAAGAGGAGACTCGAGCTTCCAGAAGGATTCGAGAAGAGGAATGAAGAGATGGGTTTGATCGTTAGGGATTGGGCGCCCCAATTGGATATTCTAGGGCATCCATCGGTTGGAGGGTTTATGAGTCACTGTGGATGGACTTCGTGTCTTGAGAGTATGAGTATGGGAGTGCCTATTGCGGCTTGGCCGATGCATTCGGAACAGCCGCAAAATGCTGTGTTGGCATGCGATGTGCTTAAAATGGGTGTTGTGGTGAAGAGGTGGACTCATATGGAAGAAGTAGTGGAGGCGTCGTATGTCACGGAGGCAGTGAGGAAGTTGATGGTGTCTGAGGAAGGACATGAAATGAGGAAGAGAGCTCGTTCTCTAGGAGATAGTTTTGGGGGAGAGGGAGCTTGTGGGATCGAGTTGGAATCTTTTCTTACTCATATTACTAGATAACTTTTATGTCTTCAGATTCTGTATGTTTGGTTTACATTCTCTATTTGTAATGTAATAACACTGTTGCATTATATTTTCTATGACGAGGCATTGATCATTTCTTTGCATTGGATTGGGCCTTTGCGTTGGGTCAACTTTTAAGAATTTATCCTAAGATCCATTTATTAATTGAATTAGATTTAGGTGTGTGTAACGGTACGGGAACTATAGAACTCCTAAATGATGAATTTTTTTTTTTTTTAAATATTTTTAAAATTATATTAAATAGTATTCTCGTAAATATTATTTGTGGAAGTTGTTACCATTTATTTGAATAGTAACACCTTCTTTTGTCCTTTCCTTAGATGGGTATGTTGCTATGTATATATAGTAAATCCTTGTTGGTACGTTTGTACAAATGTGAACATGTTGTGAACACGTGTAGTGGACATGTCAGAATTTTTGTTGAAATTAGTATGACTCAGTTGTTTGCTTTGCTGGTTCTTTCACAAGAACATCCACGTCTTTTTCATCTTCTCTTCTCAATAAATTTATTATTTATCAGCAAAATTATATTTTTTTAATGTTGTTTTTATCGATTTTTTTTAATCACAAATTGATGGTAATTTGTTAGTACCGGATTTTTCTAATCCAAAATTGATGGTAATTTAGTGATATGGAATTTAGTTTCAAAATTTTCATCTAAACTCTGAGCAAGTTTAAAATTTTGATTTACATATTATAAATCGATTCAAATTTTGATATTAAGAGTGATGGATAATTGATCACTAAAAGTAATATATAAAAATAGTTAAAATGATATTATGAGAATAATTGAAATTATATTCGAGAAATTTTATCCACCCAAATATTTGAGATGTTAAGTTGATGCTAAAAACGAAAAATAAATCCCGAAAAATTAAAATAATACCCAGAAAAAGATGAATTGATATTCAGAGGGCGAAATTTTATTCTTGAAAAATATGGTTTTTGAATTTGTTCACCCAAATTGAAATGTGAAATTGGATTCATTGCTCCAAAAATTATATTGATGGTTGAAATGATTTATTTATTGCTGAAATCAATTTATCAAGATAATATAACAACTAAATTGATTTTTTGGAATATTGGAGGTGATAATCCATATTAAAAAAGAATCTAAGCTAGTTAGCAATTAGTTATATATATATATATATATATATATATATATATATATATATATATGCTTGTTGTTATTATTGTTATGGATCGAATTTATGTTTATTATGTTATTATTACGTGATCATTTGCAAATAAGAATTGAGTTAAGCGTTAGAGTGGGGACAACAAACACCTCACTAATGTCCTAATGTTATGCAGAATCACTGCTTTTCTTTTTGAAGATTAAACTTCAAACCAGTTCTGAATGACTACTGTATGTTGTGGGTTCTGATTGAAAATTGATTGAATAGAGAAAGAGAGGGTGTTTTCCTAAAGACCAGAGGGTGTTGTGGTTGTGATTTCATTAACTATCTAGGTTTTCTACCTTTTCTATTTATAAGGATCCTTTAAGTGATCTTTTTCCGATTTACCTCTTTGTTGTCTTACTTAACATTCCATCTAATTTAACCGATTCTGTTTACGATTCGACTCTTTGTATCATTCCGTTAGTACCGTTCGGTCATGACTGTTACTAGGTCCATGTGATCTCTGGGATGACCGGTCGGCCATGGCGGTTGTAAGGTCCATATGACCTCTAGGAATGACCGGTCGGACGAGGACGTTGCCAAGCCATGTGGCCTCTCGGAATGACGGGTCGGTCATGGAGGCTGCCAAGTCATATGATCTCTTGGAATGACCGGTTGGACAAAGAGTCTGCCAAGCCATATGGTCTCTTGGAATACCGGTCGGACAAGAAGGCTGTTAAGCCATGTGGCCTCTCGGAATGACGGGTCGGTCATGGAGGCTGCCAAGCCATGTGACCTTTAGGAATGACTGGTCGGATAAGGAGGCTACTAAACCATGTGGCCTCTCGGAATGACGGGTCGGTCAGGGAGGCTGCTAAGCCATGTGGCCTCTCGGAATGACGGGTCGGTTATAGAGGCTACTAAGCCATGTGACCTCTAGGAATGACCGGTCGGACAAGGAGGCTGCCAAACTTCGTGACTTTCGAGAAGACCAACTGGTCACGATGGCTGCCAGGTCCACGTGACTTCCAAGAAGACCGATCGGTCACGATGGCTGCCAGGTCCATGTTTCTCCTTCTCTCGCTTTTCTCCATTTTGGGCCCAAAGTTTCTACCTTCTACAACCTGTACGACCAATCCTTACACCGTATATAATTTAAATGTATTTTTTAATCATTATTATATATTTATTCATATTATAAATAATTAATTATTTTAAAATATATTCTTCAAATATTATTAGATCTTTATCCAAATGTATGTGATCTATTTTTTTAAAAATTTATTTATGTATAATTTTCTATAATTTATTGGATATAATTTAATAAATTATAATTATACTAGTAAATTCTAAAAATTTTATTAATTTTAATAGTATTAAATAATTAGATGTAAATAGAGAATTCTTCACCATATTCATATACTCATCTCTAAATCAAATTCCATCGTACTGTTTTATCATCATTCATGTCTAATTTTTCAATACTCTAAAATAGTATAAGCCGATTATAAAATATGTAAAAAAATTAATAATTTATATATTATCATGTAATATTATAGTTGGATTCCACCTTACTTATATGTTTCAAGTTGCATGAACTGAGTTTGTTTGTTGGTGACAAGTGTCCCATATTTTGCCTATAAATAAGAAGAAGAAGGCATGAGAAAAATTGCCAATTCACTTGATATCTCTTGAGTTCTCCTCTCTCTCTCTAGTAGTATCATCTCTCTAGTCTTGTAAGTTAGTTTGGTATTGATTTTGCTTTTGTTTTGTAACATGTTATCAGCACGAGTATGCTCTCTGGTTGCCACCCAGACGGATCCTCCAGATCAGAAAGTGATGGTAACGATGTTTTGGTTATACTGAGATGCTGCCGGAATTATATTGAAAAAAAAATTGAGATATTAGTCTGGAATCATAAAAAGAGGAAAATAGAAAATTGGCTGAAACCATAAAAAAGAGGAAAATGGAGAATTGATAAAAAGAGAAAAAAAAATGGAGAATTGATAGAAAGAGGAAAATGGAGTATTGGTAGAAAAGAGGAAAACGAAAAAAAAAATGAATGAAAAGAGGAATAATTATTTGAAAAAGAGGATGATATATTTATTTAATTGAAAATATATTTATTGACTAATTGTTTGGTGTTTGAAAAAAGGGAATTGTTTATCTTGAGATATGAAAAATATGTATATTAATTGAGATGAAAATGAAATTGATTCCATCAAGTGAGTTGGTCTTAGATTATTGAGTTAATTTGGAAATTGGTTGAGAAATAGAATTTATATATTGGGTATATGGAAATAATGAATGATGATAAAATTTCAATTGAAAGAAATTATTTTTGAGATGAAAATTTCTGAGGTTTAAATTATTATTTGTTATAGAGGGAGAAACAAAAATGACAAAAGAAGAGGACATCTATTGTATTTAAATTTTGTCATATGAAATCTATTGACCAAGAAGATGGTTAAATTTATTTATCCAGAAAAAGATAAATAATTGAATATGAAGAAGGTTGATTATGTGGAAAGTTTAAAATATATATGGAAAATTATTGAAATATTGATGTGGAATTTTGAAAAAGAAAAGAGGAATTATTCAATTTGGGTGATTGAATTGAATTGATTTTGGATCATATAGAAATTATATTTGATTATTTTGGGAGTTGAAATATTTATCCAGAAGATATCATTATTCCAGAAAATCTTGTGTGAAGTTTGGCGCTGCCAACCCAAGATAGAAAATTGGTCCAGATATATATGTATATATTTTTGTTGCATCATTAATCTTTATTTAGAGCATACGCAGTGCATTTTAATTTAATTGTCAATTTATTTAGTTGTGTTTATTATTTTAGTTATTGGTATGGACACTTGAGAAGTGTCGGAAATTGGAATATTGAAAAGGCTCTGGATCTATCTGGGAAAAATTATATTGATATAAATGGATGAGTATGGAAATGGCAATAATGAGATTACTCTTCAACCCAGATCATAATCCTGATTATTTGAAAGTGAAAAAGGATCCAATTAAGAAATGAGCCTAGAAAAATCTCAACAATGAATATTTGAAATAAATATAGTTTATTGAGATGAAATCTCAGAGATTAAATTATGAAAATTATGAGGAAATTATATGACAAATCCATGATGGGATATAATTGCATGGAAATATTTTTCGACTTAGTATATTGATGTATTTATTAATTAAAGTCAGAAAAATTGGAAAATTCTGATATGTGGCTTTGTTTATTTAGATAGGATATGGAAATTCCAGGAAATATGTCAGAAATATGTTTAATTGATAGTGCTACAACCCATTCTATCCTCCGAGAAAAAAATTATTTCCTGAACATATCAGAATATAAGGCTCGAATAAATACCATATCTGGTTCTGCTGATTTAATTGAGGGATATGGAAAAGCTATAATGCTGTTAGAAAAGGGAACAAAAATATGTATCCATAATGCATTATATTCAAGTAATTCGAAACGAAATTTGCTGAGTTTTAAAGATATCAGGAAAAATGGATACCATATTGAAACAGTGAATGAACAAAAAATGGAGTATTTGTATATTACGTCCATTATTTTTGGACAGAAAATTGTTTTGGAAAAATTCCATACATTATCATCTGGTTTATATTTTATGAAAATATCTCCAATAGAGGCCTACGCTGTAATGAACAAGAAAATAAATGACCTTAAAGTTTTTCAATTATGGCATGATAGACTTGGCCATCCTGGGTCCACAATGATGCGTAGAATTGTTGAGAATTCTAATGGACATCCACTAAGTGATTTAAAGATATTGATATAAAAAGATAATTTTTGTACTGATTGTACTCAAGGGAAATTGATAGTAAGACCATCCCCCTTAAAAGTAAATATTGAATGTCCATCATTTTTAGAAAAAATTCAAGGGGATATTTGTGGACCAATTCATCCACCAAGTGGGCCATTTAAGTATTTTATGGTGTTGATTGACGCATCTACAAGATGGTCACATGTATGTTTATTATCAACACGGAATGTGGCGTTTGCTAAGTTGCTTGCCCAGATAATAAGATTGAGGGCACAATTTCTAGATTATCAAATTAAAAATATTCGTTTGGATAATGCTTGTGAATTTGCATCAAGGGCGTTTGATGATTATTGCATGTCAATTGGTATAAATGTTGAACATTCAGTACCCCATGTTCATACCTAGAATGGATTAGCGGAATCTTTTATTAAAAGGCTTCAAATGATTGTCCGAACATTGTTGTTACGAACTCAATTACCGATTTCCGCTTGGGATCATGCAATATTACATGCAGCCACACTGATACGCCTGAGACCCACTGCATATCATGAATACTCTCCATTACAGTTGGTATTTGGAAATAAACCAGATATATCTCATTTGAAAACTTTTGGTTGTGCTGTATATGTTCCCATAGCACCCCCTCAGAGAACTAAAATGGGACCACAACGTCGTTTGGGAATTTATGTTGGATATAATTCACCGTCCATAATTAGATATCTGGAACCCATGACGGGTGATATATTTACTGCAAGATTTGCAGATTACCATTTTAATGAAGAATTATTCCCACGACTTGGAAAGGTTGAACCTTCAAATGTTGGTAAAAATGAACTCGTTTGGAAAAGTAAAAGGATGCATTACCTGGATCCACGTACTGGTCAAAGTGAAAATGAAGTACGTAGGATAATTCATTTACAAACGGTTGCGAACCGTTTACCAGATAGTTTTATTGATACTGCCAAAGTTACGAAATCTCATATACCAGCATGTAATGCACCAGCTCGACTGGATGTGCCTACTGAGAAATCAAAACAGATGGTAACTGGTGAGACATCTGAAATCCAGAGAAAATGTGGTAGACCTGTTGGGTCCAAAGATATTGTACTACGAAAACGAAAAGTTAGAATCGAGAATACTATTGATATAGTACCTCCGAAAGATACTGATCAAAATTTACAAATTGTGGAAGTGAAAATCCAATTGAGGAAAAGACCTCAGAGGAGGTAAATTTATCCAAGAATGAAGAAATATCCATTAATTAAACAAAAGAAATTTGGAACCGTGAAAACTTTGTTGTTGATAATATGTTTTCATATGCAGTAGCTATTGATGTGATGAATGATGATTATGAACCTCAATCCATAAATGATTGTAGGGAACGAAATGACTGGCCAAAATGGAAAGAAGCAATCCAGGCAAAATTAAGTTCATTGAATAAAAGGAAAGTTTTTGGACCCATTATTGAAACACCAAAAGGTGTTAATCCAGTTGGTTATAAATGGATATTCGTTAGAAAACGAAATGAGAAAAACGAAATTGTGAGATATAAAGCCCGATTGGTTGCTCAGGGTTTCTCACAAAGGCCTGGGATTGATTTTGATGAAACGTATTCACCTATGATGGATACAATTACTTTCCGGTTTTTGATTGGATTGGCCAAAGAAAGGAATCTGGAAATGAGGTTAATGGATGTGGTAACTGCATATCTATACGGTTCCCTGGATACAGAAATCTTCATGAAAGTTCCAAAAGGATTAAAAATTCCTGAAATTAATAAACCTTGAGGGTTGTACTCAGTGAAATTACAAAGGTCACTATATGGATTAAAACAGTCTGGACGAATGTGGTATAATCGTCTGAGTGAATACTTAATTAAGGAAGGGTACACTAATGATTTTATTTGTCTATGTGTGTTCATTAGAAAATCGGGATATGGATTTGCAATAGTAGCAGTCTATGTTGATGATATGAACTTGATTGGAACCCAAAATGAAATCCAAGAGACTGCTAAATATTTGAAAAGAGAATTTAAAATGAAAGACTTGGGGAAAACAAAATATTGTCTGGGATTAAAAATTGAACATAGAAATAATGGAATTTTGATCCATCAGAAAGCTTATACAGAAAAGATCTTAAAAAGATTTAATTTGGAAAAATGTCATCCATTAAGCACCCCAATGGTCGTTCGTTCTCTTGATCCTAAGAAGGATCCATTCAGACCCAAAGATGATGATGAAAATGTTTTGGATTCTGGAACACCATACTTGAGCGCAATTGGTGCCCTCCTATATCTAGCCCAATGTACGAGACCATACATTGCTTTTGCTGTAAATTTATTGGCTAGATACAGTTCTGCCCCGACTCGTCGTCACTGGAATGGAATTAAACATATTCTCAGATATTTTCGGGGAACTGTTGATTTGGGACTATTTTATTCGAATTCAGATAATCCTTCTGGGTTGGTTGGTTATGCTGATGCTGGATATCTTTCGGATCCACATAAAGCTCGTTGTCAATCTGGATATATTTTTACATATAATGACACAACTATCTCCTTGAGATCTATAAAGCAAACTTTGGTTGCTACATCTTCAAATCATGTTGAAATATTAGCGTTGCATGAAGCCAGTTGAGAATGTGTCTGGTTGAGATCGGTTATACATCATATCCAGAGTTCATGTGGTATCCCACAAACATCAAACGAGCCAACAATTCTTTACGAAGATAACGCTGCTTGTATCGCCCAAGTGAGAGGTAGTTATATCAAAGGGGATAGAACGAAGCACATATCTCCCAAATTTTTCTACACCCACGAGCTCCAAGAATCCAAACAAATCGATGTGAAGCAGATTCGATCTTCAAACATTTTGGCTGATTTACTGACGAAGTCTTTGCCAACATCCACTTTCGAAAAGTTGCTTCATGGAATCGGAATGCGAAGACTCTCCAATTTAGGTGGTTAATTTATGGTGTTTTCATTGGGGGAGTTTTGTAAATGTCTGGGTTCAACTGTACTCTTTTTCCCTTATCCAGTTTTTGTCCTACTGGATTTTTCTGGTAAGGTTTTTAATGAGGCAGTTAGTAGGTGAAATCCAAGGGGGAGTATCATGTAATATTATAGTTGGATTCCACCTTGCTTATATGTGTTAAGTTGCATGAATTGAGTTTGTTTGTAGGTGACAAATGTCCCATATTTTGCCTATAAATAAGAAGAAGGCATGAAAAAAATTGTCAATTCACTTGATATCTCTTGAGTTCTCCTCTCTCTCCAGTAGTATCATATCTCTCTCGTCTTGTAAGTTAGTTTGCTATTGATTTTGCTTTTGTTTTGTAACATATATATATATATATATATATATAAAGTCTATTATTGTAGCTATGAATGCAACTTATCATATATTATTAGGGTCATTGTCTAAATTTTTCCGCTTTTTAAAAATATTTTCGTTTGAGCTCATGATTCAGACAAGTGTTATGGAATCATTCTAATCAAAATCAAAATAACTAATAGTTTTAATGTAGCATGAATGGTTTTAAAAAAGAATTATTATTATTATTATTATTATTATTATTTTAAGATCAAAAAGTTTAAGTATGTAATTGTAAGTCTATTTTAAAAATTTTTTTAAAAATAAATTTTTAAAAGTATAGATCATTCACAAAGTGTGTGCGTAATTCACATACTGAGTATAGTGCACAAATTCTATGAATATTGCGATTTCAGGGTATATTGAAAAAATAGATTTATAGATTAAAAATTTATTTTTGTAAAATTTTTAAAAATGGGTGTATAATTGTATTTTGAGGTTTAAAATGCCCATTAAAAAGAATTATCACTTTAAAAATTTATGAGATTTCAATCCTTTTAAATAATTTAAAATTGTTGGATTAGTATTTTTAGAATAATTTTTAGTTTTAACTTTTATTTTTAAATGTAATTGAACATTATGCGTTAAATAATTTTTACTAAGCATTAGTTTGGGCAATATTTCATTACTTTTTTAATTTCGAGTTAATAGTTTTTAATTATTTGACTTTTAATTTTTGAAAAACAAAAACAAATATTTAATTTTAATAGTTTTTAAGAAATTTTGTTTAGTAATCTTTGTATTTGAAAAATAAAATTACTTTTATTTTTTTTATTTTTTAAATTTAATTAACTGGAATTTTTTTTTAAAAAAAATATTGTTGTTTAATAATTTTATTAGTATTAATTTTGAAATTTGAATTTACTAAATTATAATAAAAATTATGCAGATGTAAAAATTTTGAATTGTAAAAATAAATAGGTTATTTGATAGAAATTAAATAATTAAAAAATAATTTTTTTATTATCCAATAAAACTGTCAAATTTTTTTTTTTAATAATACAGAAATTGCATTCAATTTGAATACGTCCAATTTTAAAATAAAATTGGGTAAAGTAAATTTTAAATTCGCCGGGGACAGGATTATAAATTCCCTCAAATATGTGTATTATTTTAAGTTTAAAAATTTTATTTAATTTTTATTAATGTTCAACTGTAGTCTAAAATATAAAAATGACACAAATATACTTATGATATAATATAATAAATAAATAAATATAATTATTTTATTAAATATTAATATAATTTAATAATTAAAAAATATTAAATGATTAATGTATTTTATTATAATAAAAAAAAAATTATTAAATCATTTAAAAAATAAAAATAAAAAAATTAAAATTATTAAAATATTATAATTATCTCAAATATCACCCACCCAACACAAAAACTATTCATACCCGTTTTTATTCTATTTTATTTAAGAATTCTACAATAATTTTACAAAACTTTCTCAAATTACAAACTTTAAAACGTTTGAAATGTATATTTCAATAACCCAGATATTTTTATACGGTGGGAGAAAAGTGATTCACAGGTAGCTCTGTCTAATTATTAGAGGTTGGGGGTGATGAAGTGACAGACAACCAAACATATACATTTTTATGGACATATATTAATGAAAGAATATCAACTATGTACATATATTAATGAAAGAATTTCGTTTACGAAACAACAATGATGTAGTTTAAGCTATCTGTCCCTTTACCTCATGAGAACAGCACTGAAGACGCCTTGAACAAGTTATGGAATGGAAATATTATATAATAATGGAGTCAGGAATTGAGGATTACAGCCCATTTAGAGGATTAAATATTATAATATAATCAGTACAAATAGTAATTCAAAATTTTAATTTTGTAATTCAATCAAACATTTTATATACTTTTTATATATATATATATATATAATAAAAAAATAATTTTTATACATTAGATACAATTATTATTTGAATTTAGAATTAGTCCACGGCTAACTCGATTCGGGACAGATTTTGGATTAAACGGATTAGTCCGTGCGGACTTTTTTAGTTACGGACTGAGCTTTGATTAATTTTAACTCCACCCATATGAATAGTAGGTTAAATAGATTGGCACGCACTTTTATTTTTCCTTTAAAGAAAATATAATAAAACATAAAATTTTTATATATATTATATAATAAAAAATTTCATATTAATACTATTTAAATTCATTTAACTGATAAATTAAAGTTTAATGATTCAATTTTATTATTTTGGTGATTTATAATTAAATTAATGTATTAATATATATATATATATATATATATGGGTATTTACAAAAAACCTCCCAAGTTTAGAAACGTTTGACTTTTTGCCACCATTTTCCAAACGTTATACCAAACCGCTAGTAAAACTTAACGTCTGGTATTTAAATTGCACTTTTAACGGAACGTGGTGTCAGAAGGACTGAATTGAAATTTCACTTGGGGTTAAATAATGAGCGCCTAAAAATAAGAGGGACTATATTGAAAATATACTAATGTGTCTGAAAGGTTAAAATTTTTTTAAAACAATAGCAAATGGGGGGTTGACACGTGGTATAGAAACTCAAAAGTTGGCTTCTAGAAGATAGATCGCTCTCCCGCCATTGTTGTATCAGAGGTGATTGTGTACGAAGACTGTAATAACGAAACGAAACAAACCTCGAACTCTCTGAACAGAAGTGGCAAACCTTACTCGGCGTGCAACCAAGGAACCACGGCGACGTGATTTTTGACTTAACAAGGTAAGATGTTTCCTTCTCCGACCACCATAGAGTCACTTTGTAGTTCGAGGTACCGTTTATAGTGTCCATTATAATATCGGTATCTTAGTTGGTAAAAGTATTGAAATCTCTCTGTCAATGATGTTCTTTGCTGTCGTTTCATATAGGGTTCGTTTTGGGTTTCATGTTCAGAGATGAGTAATTTCTCTTTCACACTACCATAAACGTTTGGTTGTTTGGTTTCTCTTCTATGTCTATTTATGGTTATGTTTGTGATTTTATTATGGATTTTTGAGTCTAGGGTTTCATTTCTGATTTTGGGGGACAGTGAGGGGAATGGTTGTTGAACTGGATATTGTTCTGAAATTTTGTTGAGTAGATGTAAATAATGAACCTAGTGAATGTGATTTTGGGTTTATTTCTTTTAGTTTTTTAGGCTGGATGGTACGGTTTTGCATGTATTTTAGAGTGTTATTTTATACGAAAACTTGTTTCATGCCACTAGTTGGTTATCATGTAGTTACAATAGTTTCATGCAAAAGGGTCTCATTGCTTGTGATGCAAGTTTTACTTCTATGATGAAGTTACAGTTGTGGGTTGAGAGAGTACTCTGTTTTGATTGATAATGGTTGTTGCTGTCAATAATAGGTGCAGATATATGAATTGAATGATCAACTCGTGAACAACTTTGTAAAGTTGACCATGTTGTTTACTGATATGCTATTTTTATGGTACAGTGTATTTTGGGTTTCTATTTTCAGTCATGGAGTTCACCTTTTTTGTGTTCACGAGGGTGGGACAGCGTGAGATCTACTTGGGCAAGCTGGACAGGGATACTCTGTCCCTGGTTGTAATTGTGGGGGCATTTCAGGAGGCTGGTCTTCTTCCTGAAGGTCGGTTGGAGGTTCCTACAGGGAGAAGCATCTATCTCGCAGTGCCATGGGATCGTTCGATGTTACGAATTACAACAGACAGAGAGCTTCTCGTAGCTGCTGACTTATTTGAAAGTCACCTTCAGAGACGAATGGTTTATGTGTTAGGAGATGATGGGGCAGATGTGTTATTTCCTGAGCCAATGATGCTGTAATAGAAGCCTCTGGGAGTCAAGATCCAGTGAGCGGAGTTCTTACACAAGATGGTTTGGATGCTTATATAGATGAGCCTGATATTCCAGAAGATTTGGAAGAGGATGAGCTAGAATTTGTGAACATGAGAGGGAGTCTGAGTTAGATTATGACCCAAATAATGACTGCAAAAATGATGATGAGTTTGCTGTTATATTTTAGAGAGATGTTACCAGGCTAATAGAGGCAAACACTGTGCCTCCATGTATCATTCAACTTACATCTCATTCCATAATGCAGAATCAGGGGACAGTTAGCCAGAATGTTGAGATGGTGACACCAGTAGACACAGATAAGAAGACGCCTGAAGTGGAAGAAGATGTAAGAGGTAAAGACCATGTTTTGATGCCTAATGAAAAAACTGTTGAAACAAATTGGAGATGATGGAGGGGAGAAACAGTGGTATGTTGTTGTACAATGTTGGTTACAATGTTGGTGGGAGGAGTACTGTAGATGTAAGGATGAACGTTGAAGAAACTAATGAAGAAAGTGGAGATGAGGTGACCATGGAGGAAGAGAACAAGACCCCTGATGCAGCCTACCAAAGGATGGATGAATATGAGAGTGGGAATGACTATGAACTCCCATTTGCAAAGGATATCCCCACTGACATTGGAGCAGAAATGGACAACATTATGAGAGAATCTACTTATAGGGTTGGCCTAAATGGGAAGATAGAGTTCAAGGTCGGTCAAACCCATAATATCGTTTTCACACTTAGAGGTGTACTGAAAGACTATGCCATTCAAGAAGGAATCTCATATATCAGATCCAAGAATGAGCCGAAGAGGATTCTGTACAAATGTAGGGGAAAGAAGTGCAGCTGGGCTATCCATGCATCCGCTGTTAGAAGCAGTACTACAATGAAGGTGATGCAGTATTATGATAAGCATACTTGTCATAGATCTTACAAAAAAAAAGAGGCAAAAGCAAAATGGATTGCTTCCAAGTTTGAGAACCTGATCAAAGCAAACCCTGATGTCAAGGTTGGTGTACTTAAGGATCTACTGCAGGAAAGGTATAGGGTGAACGTTGACAAGTGGAGGTTATACAAGGCGAAGAAAAGAGCTTTGAAAGTATTGGAGAAGGAACATTCTATCTGTTTTACAATGATGAGAACTTATGCGAACATGATATTGGGGACTAATCCAGGATCAAGGGCTGTCATTTCTACAAGGGAGCCACATCTAACATTCGATAAGATGTTTGTGTGTTACCAGGCTCAACGGGTTGGGTTTCAGACTGGCTGTAGGAGATTTATTGGCATTGGTGGCACTTGGCTGAAAAGCCCTTTCAAGGGTTGTTTGTTGACAGCAGTTGCCTTGGATGCCAACTCAGGGATATTTCCAATTGCACAGGCACTTTGTGAGGGTGAAAGTGAAGAAAGATGGTGCTGGTTTCTGGAGAACTTAAAGGAGTTCCTTGACTTGCCACCTACTGACCCAATCTGTATAATGTCAGACAGAGGAACTGGAATCCTAGCCGCTATGCCACAAATATGGCCAGAAGCTAGCCACAAGTACGTTTCAGTAGTTTATGTTCTGGACTGTGCATTTAATGTCATAATTACGTTATAAGTACTCATGTTTTGCAAGTATATTCAATAGTTGAAAGGTTAATAGAATTTGTTTACAAGTTGATTCTGTATGTTAAAGTGATATTGAATTTTAATGTAATATGTGTAGTATATAGGAACTGCGGAGCTTTGACCTGACTCTTTATATCCATTTTTTTTCTGTTTTTGTGAATTATGATCATGTTAAAGACATTATTGTTGCTTTGTAATGATCCTGGAATGTTTTTGTGAAATGGATTTTTTTTTATCATATTAAAGACATTATTGTTGCTTTGTAATGATCCTGAAATGTTTTTATGAATTTACACCATGTTAAAGAGTTTCATTTTTGCCAACAGGTTCTGTACTAGGCACATCTATGCAAAATACAGAAAAAAGTTTCCAGCTCAGAGATTACAGATACTATTTTGGATAGCTTCACGAAGTGCAAATGAACTATCTTTCATGGAAGCGATGCTGGAAATCGAGGCTCTGAATCCTGTTGCTCGTAGATTCCTCGACCAAATTGAACATGAACGTTGGGCCCTTTATGCTATGGATTCAAGAATCAAGTGTGAGCACGTGACTAATAACATGACGGAGTCCCTCAACCATATGCTTCTTGAGCCGAGAGGAGGTACATACCTTGGTTTAATGGAAGAGATCAGAAAATTAGTAATGCAGAAGATGGTTGAGAGAGCAGCTACAACTGAGAAATGGGATGGTGAAGTAGCCCTAAACATAACAAAGAAAATCATCCAAAAATCATCAGATGGGAGAGATTTCCTTGTCATGGAAGCAGGTGATGGTGAGTTTGAGGTTTTCAACAAGAAGGAGAAAAGACAATACATTGTAGACTTGAAGACCACTTCCTGCAATTGTGGTTATTGGCAAATGTCAGGAATTCCATGTGTTCATGTGGTTTCATGCATTGGTAAGTTAGTTTAAATATTTCTATGTTATCGTATGTTCATTTGTTTGGATGGTTTGACATCTAATCCCTTATATACAGCATCCAAACATGACAATGATTCCTTACCAGAAGCAATAGCAGAATACGTCCATCCTTACTTGAAAAAAGAAGCTTACCTACGGACATATGGTGGAATGATTCATCCTGTACCTCAGTCTATAAATTGGGTCCACAACCCTGATGACAGCCTCTCTCCACCACAGTATAAAAGACAAACTGGTAGACCAACCAAAAGGAGAAGACGTGAAGAGGGTGAGTCGCCTCCAAGGACTAGATATGGACCTGTTACCTGTAGGCTTTGTCAAGGCAAGAGACATAACAAGAGGACTTGTCCTAAGAAGCAGAATAATTCAACACCTGGGGAAGCTTCCGGTTCAACATCTACTGCTGCTAATGAAGCTCAGGTATATAGGTGTTTAGTTTGAAAATGCTTGCTTATGTATAGGGTTGTAGTTAGTAATTAATAATTCTTGTCTAACATATTCTGTAATGCAGAGAATGACAACAAGGTCTACAGCAAAGAAAAATCCCTCTGACTCTGGCTCAGCTCCTAGTGAAAACAAGAAAAAGGTATGGGTTTGGTGTTAATAAAATGTACACATTCTACATATGCATTTTCAACTAATCTTCTGTTATCCACAGAGTAAAGAAGGGAAGAAAAGGTCAGCAACGAAGTCAATAGAGGATTCTAAATCTAAAGAACCAAAGAAAGTAATAATCTTTCTTATGTTAACTATTTATGAAATGCCTCACTTATGATCATATATCATAAATGAACCCACTTCTGGTTACTGCAGGAAAAGAAGAAACCAACAAAGAAAGGTAGCTGCAACACACAGAAACCCAAAAACAAATCCAAAGATGACTTCGACAAACCTGGACCTTCAACAACCACTGTAAGAACACTTAAACTCTTACTGCTTACATTCAACATTTTGGGTACTGGTGAATCTTATAGTTCATTAAATGTATGATTACACAGAATCGAATCTACAACTTTAGATGCTCTCAAGCTGGAGGATCACAGATAACAGTCCAGTTCTTAGCATATCCAGTTCTGACATGCCATTTTGCAACTCAGTCTAAAAAAAAACAGTAACTCTAAGTGCATGTTTTTTGAGAATATATTAGATCTTTTTGGAATGTGGTTGCAGGCCAATGTATATCCATCCTGAACTTATATTGGTCTGCAACTCTTACTCACGTTTATTTAATTTTCATTGCCTAATGTTGCTACATGTTTTCCATTATTAACATTAGGAGAATTGGCCCTGCTGGTACATTAATTAACTTATGACCATGGTAGTTATTTCATTTGGTCAGACATGATCAATTTAACAACAATTTTATGTCTTCCATCTGCTTGTTCCTAATTTTGATGTTGCTGCTTGTAGATGATTGTGTTATAATATGTACTTGTCTTACTTTCCATTTAACTCATTCAATAGGTATTACTCTCACGTACTAACATTGCATTAGTAGTTTTAAGATTATGATGTACTCAATTATTGCATTGCCATTGTAGAAAAGTTTAGATTGCATTCACAACTAGTAGTAGTACATAAAAATAGCTAGAATACTAATGATAACTACAACAGCAACCACCCAACGCTGACCAATGCACCCAACCTTTTCTACTTTTGATACCCTACATTTACCTGCATTTATATCATTCATAGGATCAGAGCCAAATCTTCTGAAAGCCTCCACATCTACCTCTGAATCATAGGGCATCCACCACCTAAAATAGTTACAAGCATCACAAGTGAAGTACATCTTGTTAGGATTTTCAATGGATTCTGAGATTTTAATGGATGCTCGCTTTCGACAATAGCATCGCCTGTTTTTAAACTTCAATAGGACACCATTTAGGTTGTTCTTCAGAACAGATCTGTCACTCAACATTACTGTGCTTTCGAACTACTAAAAACTTACAGTGATTGTATAGATATAAGATTGTTGTTGTCCCCTCTATGCTGCTTATAGAAATCGTTTGAGTAGGTGTAGTTATGAATGAATTTGAATGCTGTTGTGATCTCTTGATACTTTGATAACCAAGTGCTCAGCATGTTCACAACTTTATGTGCTCAACTTCTCTTTTAAAGAAAAAAAAGCCGTTGAATGCCAACGATTACATTACATATCAACTACCAAAGTTAATTTATTTACTACTTGAATAATTTTAATTCTGGAGGGTAATTTGGTATTTTCAAATTCTGGAGGGTAATTTGGTATTTTCAGATTCCAAGGTTAAAACATAAACAAACAAACCACAACATTACCTGGAAGGTACATGCTGACGTGACAGATAATGGTTTCAGGGGGTGCAAATATAAATTTCAACCTGGAATCAATTTGTATTGGTTTAGGGGCACAAATGTAATTTTTCAACACCACTTAACGGAAAACAGCCACATTTAACGGTAAACAACTTACTTTTTAAAAATTGGGGTGATTTGGTACAACGTTTAAAAAATGGTGGCGGAAAGTCAAACGTTTCTAAACTTGGGGGGTTTTCGGCAAATACCAATATATATATATATAAAGATTATTATAACATTATATAGTTAGTTATTTAAAATAAAAATATTTTTTAATAAGACGGGTTAGCAGGCCAACCTACGAGTTATGCAGGTCATTCCGTACAAACCTGTGAGTTAAACGGACCGGGTTAAGCGAGTTCATTTTCATGACAGGCCAAAATTCCATTGACCCTAACTCGACCCACATGCAGGTTATATGAGTTAGCCCGCGGGCCAATGACCCAATTATCAGCTCTGTTTGATCTCTTCAACTAAATATGATTTTTCACTTAGATCTTACAAGTTTACGAAGTTTGATTTGAACAATTAAAAGTTAACTAATTTTTCAAAAGTAGGTTGCAAATAGTTGTTTTTGCTACCACTGTTGGGGTCAATCCCCGATAGGACCAAAAACCCCTTGAAGATTAGGGCATTCTTCAGCGTCGATCTTCTTGGGTTGAATCTCATTTTTAAAATTTGACTGGTTTCTTTTGTAATTGAGTGATGTTTTTTCATTCAGAAATTTTTTCTCTATTCGAAATCCCCTTTAAAGAAGTATTTAAATTCCCTTTTATAGAAGTTGTCTCCTAGTTCCTTTAGGAAACCTAGATTCTGTTAGGAAGAATCATTCTGTTAGGAAATCTAATTTTCTTAGGATGCCTAACAGACTCCAGACTCCAGATCCCCTCAGAAAAATTAGAAAAATCCAAGCTCACTCACTAGGATAGTTAACTTGTTTCTAGAACTACCCATTCTAGAAGGCCCAAAACCTTAATTTTGACTGTATAGATAGGCCCTCAGAGACAACGTCATAATTAGACTACAATAAAAGGATATCACAATATGCAGCCACAAGAATAGGTAAAATATATATATATATATATATATATATTATGCAGCCGCAATTAACACCATCATTTAGAACAAATGATGGCTCATTACTCATTAGGGCCCCGTCCGACCCCTAATTGGCCCCTCCCAAACAAATATGATACTCTATAATACGATTGCAAATATAGGGCTCACTTAGTGCTGTCAAAATGGACTCAGAGTCCGCGGGCAGTCCGGGTTCGTCCCGGTCCGCGCGGATTTGGACTCTGAAATTAAAAGTCCATTTTGACAGCGGACTTTAAAGTCCAGTCCGCGCAGAGTCCGGGTCCGCCCGGACTGGACCGCGGACCGGTCCGTATTTTATATATAATATTAAAAATAATAAATTTTATTTATTTATTTATATTTATATTATATTTTTATTAATTTTAACTTTTAAAATATTATTAATATAATATTATAATAAAATACTAATGAATTTCGATTATATAATTTTTAAATTGAATAATTTTATTCCATTTATTATTAAATATATTTTAAAAAATTTAAAAATTAAAAAAAATATTTAAAAAATTAAATGGACTAGTCCAGGTCCGTCCGCGGGTCCATGCGGACGGACCTAGACTTCGATTTTCTGAGTCCATGAAAAAACCGAACTGGTCCGCTCCGGTCCATTATGTACACAAGTCCGCGCGGACTGGACCGGATCGGACCCAAGAGTCCATCTTGACACTACTAGGCTCACTAAGTATTATAGAATAAAAAGTAGATGTGGTACTACCTAGTCGACCGTAATCATGGGGCCAACAAAGATTGGACCCTCTGAAGGGTATATAGACCCATGAACCACTACTTGTGAAATATGGAATACGGAAAATGTTATGATTTTCAAACAAAAAGCTGGTAAATATATATCATTGAGTGACTCTTTGTTTTCTAAATAACTTGTATAGTTAGAGTCCACAAAACTAACAACAATTTCGATTGGTTTGAAACGGTGTTTCCACCATATATCAAATCCATGTCTATGGTCTATTTAATCAGGGGCGGACCCAGAATTTGATATATAGGGTTGCATAACTTAAATTGAATATATAGTACAAGACATACTTAAAATAAATTATAAATTTAAATCAATAAATAAAGCATGAAAGACAAATAAATAAAGTACAATAATAACCACACTCCACTAACATGTTATAATAATCAACAATAGATTATCATGTTCTCATATAAAGGCGAGTTAGGTTGTTCTGATGATCTAGCCCCGAATAACACCGTTTCAAAGTCTTAATCTCCGTAAAGATAATACAAAATTATCATAAAGAATTAAGAAGTTCGCAAAATAAACAAACACACATAACAACATCATGTACAATGAGCAAACTTGACCACCAAAATTTAACTTAACAATATTTAAAATTATTATTGTAAATAGGTTGGAGTATGAACACCATTGTACCATAAGTAATGTCCTATAATAAAGAAAATAATATAAGAAAAAAAAAGAAAGAAATTACATTTAGTATTAATATCAATTAATCAACAACTAAGAGTCAAAAACTTTAAAATAAAAATAACACAAAAAATATTTAAAAATAATAAATTAATAAAGAGAGAAAAAAATACTACATTCGATAATTATATCTTTCACATTTATACGAGGAGTTAGATTGATGATGAATGAGGTGTGAAGAGAGAAGTTGGAATAAGGAGTGATGTATGTTGTTTGTTGTCATGTTTATTATTGTTATTGTTTTATTAAAAGTTTTAATTTTATTTATTATTGGTATTTCTTTTAATAAATTGTACTTTTTTTCATTAAGTGTTTTTTTAATTATATATATATATATAAATAAATAAATAAATAAATAAAGAAACACAACCCTTGCTCGATGCTAGGTCTGTCCATGTCTTTAATGTACCTTAGAAACTATTTAATTACTTAAAATGAATTTTACTTGGTTTGCCATTAAATTACTTGCCAAACTCGTAACATATACTCTAGTATTGTACAGACTATAATATACATGATTGAGCCAAATCGCATAAGCATATGAAATTTACTCATATAGTCTACTTCAAATTCAATCATCAGGGTTTGATAGACACTTAGATGTGTTTTTTTTTTTTTTTTTTTTTTTTTAAATTTATTATCTAATTAGATATATTTAATAGATATTTTTAAAAAATATTTTAAAATTAGATTAGAGATGCGATTTGTTTTTTCATATGTTGATATATCCATATATGGATTTATTATTATTATTATTATTTTTTTTATCATTTTTTCCTTTTCGATCAATATAATAAAATTGGTCCAATTTTAACATTTTTCTTTCTTATTTCATTTAATATAATATATATGCAAATATATAATAATTTGATTTGTTTTAAAATTAAATTACTTAAAAGAAACTATAAATTTTCTTTAAAGATAATATTTTTAAAAGTAATTAATTTTAAAATTTTATTAATTAGAATAATTAAAATTTTAAATTAATATATAATAAACTATAATGATTATGAACCATTTTATAGATAAATACAAAATTGAGTGTTTCAATAAAAAATTGGATGGTTCCAATAACAAATAAAGATTTTGAAATTTAGGAATAAATAAATGGTTTTGATATTTGCAAGAATATTTTTTAAAAAATATTATTAAGAAGAAATAAATGATAATTTAAGGAATAAATGATTTATTTGCATAATTTGAAGAATAATCGTAACATAAAGTTAGAAAATTAAGGATATTTATATAAATAGTAGTTTTAAACTATTTATCTAATTAGAAAACGACAAATTTTACTTTTTCAAAAGATATTTTATCAGTTATTTCAGGATATAAGCAATAAAAGCAGACTTTATTTAAGTTATTTTAAGTTAAAAAGTGGAAAAATAATTTTTTGAGAAAAAAATGAATCCTTGATGTACGATTAAAATGAATTGATTTGTTACGCATACCCAGAGGCGAAGCCAAGTTATGTTTTGGGTGTTCCATTGAACACCCAATTTTTTTTAAAAAAAAATTATACATATTAATTTAACATGAATGGGCTTTAAAAGTTTAAGATGTCCATACTACACAAAATATTTAGGGGCCTTAAAATATATATATTATTTGTAATATATTTTGAGCACCGAAACAAATAATCCTAACTTCGCCGCTGCACATAGCACCAATGTGCACATTATTTTTCGGGAGCCCAGAACTTGAGAACTCCAAAGTTAAGCGTGTTTGACTTGAAACAATCTTGGGATCAGTGACCTTCCGAAAAGTTTTTCTTGAAAATAGCGAGTGAGGACTAAGCATGCTGGAAAGCGTAATGGTGGTCTGTAGGGCTAGTGGCCAGCCTTAAGACCAGTCATATGAATGATGTGGCGCCCTGCCACCGCGCCTCGGGTTCATCCGGGGGCGGGGGCCAGATGTTACAAATGGTATCAGAGCAATCCTGCGACCGTGAGTGTGCCTGTGGACGATCGAGTCTAGGATAATCGTCTAGCAGGAGTAAAGATTTTGGGAATGATGTGGGCCAACCATATCGAGGAGTTGTGCCCTAAGGGGGATGGATTGTAACACCCCATATTGAGACATGGTTAAAAGGAATTGAATTGCTACCCATATCACCAATGTGCACATTGTTTTTCGGGAGCCCAAAACTTGAGAACTCTAAAGTTAAGCATGCTTGGCTTGGAACAATCTTCGGATGGGTGATCTTCCGGAAAAATTTTCAGAAAGCATGTGAGTCAGGGCAAAACATGCTGAAAAGTGTAATTGTGGTGTGTGGGGCTAGTGGTCAGCCTTAAGACCGGTCATGTGAATGACGTGACAACCTGCCACCGCGCCTTGAGTTCATCCAGGAGCGGGGGTCGGACGTTACAATGAGACTAAAGCAGTTCTCTATTTTGCGTTCATCTATTTTTTTAATTTTTTTTCAACTTTTTTACTTTCTTCACTTTTCTTCATTTTAGCATCTTTTTCTTAGATGCAAAAATTTTCTACAAATATAAAAGGAAATATATAAATAAAGGCAAAATTCATTAGAAATTACGAGGGAATTAAGCCTAAAAGGTTTACATAAATTCCAATCATCAGAGAGATCATCCTAATTTGAGATATGGACAAGTTGGCTATCAACCGAGGTAGCCATGTCATCAAAATAAAAATCAATAATTACGCATACATTTGTGCAATATTATTTAGTAGTTAGCAATTAATATGCAAGAATTCAAATGGATGCCGGGTTAATATCCTAAATTTAAAGAAGCAGATGAGTCAATTTTCCACTACTACATGTATATTAGAGTCACAAGGAAAACTCCCATTACAAATATAGACAAACCATAAGAACATGAGAGCATTATGCTTAGGAGGGACAAATATTTACCGAACCAAATTTAGAAAAAAGACACCACTACTATTAATGGTTATGGGAAGAAACCTTAGAATCAAGGGAAAGTTGTGCCTATAGTAAAAGATCACAACAAAAAAATGATTGGCATGAAAAATGAAATACTAATTTTTTAGCTATGTTGTGTCCACAGGCATGAGTCACTAGAAGAAAATAAATCAAATAATAATTTTCGAGCTATGTTGCGCCTAAAAGTAAGGGTCACTAGGAAAAAATGAAATTGTGAAACTTGCTTTTGCTGTCTAACTAACATCCAAAGGGCCGAAAATCCTAGAAACTATATTACCCTCTCAAGTAGACTTAAAGATACTAGAAGGGCTAGGAAAGAGTAAAAGATTTTTTTATACTTTCAACAAGGTTGCGGTAAATATTCTTCTACTTGATGCTATTAAGAAAATACTAATACCTTAAATTTATGAAAAAAAATTGTGTTAATAAGAAAAAAAAAAAAGCATATTGGATTTGAAAAAGTATTAATAGGATAAAATAGTTTTGCTATTTTTTAAAAAAAAAAAAGACTCCCCCTTAAAAAGAAGGATTTTGGTTTTTTTTTTTATTTTTTTTATTTATTTATATTTTTTTTATTTATTCCTTATACCATTGGTAGTATAGAGATGTAGAAAGCATGTGTGATTTAAGAGTTTTACTCAATGTTATGCTTTATTCTCTATAATCATAGTTAAGGATGGATACTTTAAAAGGTACAAATGATGTTTTCAATTAGCTAATAGGTCTTTAGTTTATCTTACGGTTGTCTTAAAAGTACTTGTTAAGTTTAAAAGCCTACTCTTTATTACAATTTTTTGAAGTGCTAAATTTGAGTAACAATGATATTTTTACAACTCCATCTTATTTATGACTAAGGAGAAATTTCCTTAGCACCGCTAAGATTAATGTACAATAGAGCACTTTAACCATTGAATTTAATAGCGAAATTACAAAATTCAAATTTCTTTAATGCCATGAAATATCCTAATGGTTTATCTAGTGTTTGAAATATGAATTTTGTGGACTTTTCTATTCAATACTGTTTTGAGTTAACCGGAAATCATGAGTTAGATATTGTGCTTTATAAAAATTTACAAGCAGGAGATAAAATTCTGAATTTTTCATTTGACAAAGTGCTTATTGAAGTACTCTATGAGCGAGAGGCATTAAACCTTAGTAAAAATCAACCCGGTTTTGGCTATGTGTACAACTAAGGTATAACTACCTTCAATTTTGTAAGCACAAATTTTAAAACTCAAACCAGTATCCAATCATCCGAAGTATGATTACTTAGGTAAGGAAGAGACAATGCCAATGATTGTTTCAAACCAACTAAGTGTCATACAATAAAAGAAACTCACCCAACTGCTTGAATGGAATAAAGAGGCAATTAGATTAACCATCATTGACATCAAGAGCATCTTTCCATCTATCTATATGCATAAAATACTTTTAGAGGATGACTATAAACTATTCAGACAACCTCAGAGATGACTAAATTCTCCCGTGATGAAAGTAATGAAGAGAAAGATTTAGAAGCTCCAAGATGCCAGTATGATCTACCCGATGTTAGATAGTAAATGGGTAAACCTAGTAAATATTGTCTCAAAGAAAGCAAGTATAACCGTGGTTGAGAGTAATGATAATGAGTTGATGCCTACTCATCTTCGAAATAGTGACGAGTTTGAATTAATTATCTGAAACTAAATGCTTCAGCTAAGAAAGAGATTTCTCTTTGCCATTAATTAATTAAAAGTTATAGATATTAGCAGAAAAATCTCATTATAATTATTTGAATGGTCTTTTAGGTTATTAACAGACACCAATTACACATAAGGATAAGAAAACGACGACCTACATCTATCCTTATGGAACTTTTACTTATTGGCAAATGCCCTTTGAGCTGTATTGTGCCCGAACTACATTTCAAAGATGTATAGTTAGTATTTTCTTTGATTTTATATTGAGTGTATTTTTAAGGTATTTATGGATGAATTTATTATTTATGGTGATTTATTTAATACTTGTTTGATCAACCTTGGTAAACTATTACAATGTTGGGTAGACATGAGTATGGTAATAAACTATAAGAAATATCATTTTATGGTTGAGAATTGTTTAATACTTGGTCACGTTATGTCTACACGTGGGATATAGGTTGACAAAGTAAACATTAACATGATTCAATATTTATCTAGTGTATGAGAAATTTGTTCTTTTCTTGGAAATGTGGGATTTTTTCAATGGTTTTTAAAATAAATTATCAAAGATAACCTAATATCTATATCATTTGCTCAAAATGGACGTTCCTTTTAGTTTTTCTAGAAGAGTGTAAAGAAGCTATTGACGCTAAAATATAAAAGCTTGTAGTTACACCTACATTCAAAGCTCTCAATTGGAACAAGCCTTTTGAAATTATATGCGATGCTGGTGATCGAACTATGAGCATAACTTGGAGTAGAGAATTGGAAAACAAGCTCATGTTATTTATTATACCTGAAGGACAATGGATAGTGTAAAGTGCAACTACTTTAATATAGAGAATGAATTTTTGACTATTGTATTTACTTTAAAAAAGTTTCGTCCATCCTTACTGTGTGTCCAAGTAATTATTGCTCTAATCATGTAGCTCTAAAGTACATATTAATAAAGAAGGATGCAAAACTGAGGTTGATTTGGTGGATTCTCTTGTTTTAATAATTTGATTTGAAGATTAAAAAGAAGAATGAATATGAGTACCTTCTAGCACCACTTGATATTTTTTAGTCAGCTCGACTAACAAACCATGGTTTTCTTGAAGAGCATCTATTTTACCGTATTCACATTTGGTGTGCCGATATTTTTTAATTATCTTGTTACTTGAAAACAATCATTTCATTTATACAGGGAGTGCTAAAGATAAGATGAAACCGTTAAATTTATAATTTACTTTATTCATGTATTTATGTTTTTCTTTTTTAAATTCATTTATCAAATATAATAATAGAACACTCTTTTCTTTTCTTCTCTCTCTCTTTTTTTTTTTTTTTTTTTTTAATTTTAATTGACACATATTCATTTCATCAATATACTTTCATTTGGATTTTTTAATTAGATCAAATAAAAATTATTACATTTTTACACTAATAATAATCCAAACTGACTAAATAATAAAAATTCAATCTTACAAAATTATCAAATATTATAAAATATTTTGTTAATTATTTATCTTAAAGATAAATTATTTATCCTGAAACTTAAAATAATGTAAACTGGTTGTCAAAATAATACAAATAAACGACGCATGAGAAATTATCTAATTAATTACAAGTGGAAGGCTAATAAAGTAAATAAATACTAGTATTTGAATTGAAATTATGAATATTTTTCAAAAGTATTATCTTAAATATGAATATTAAAATTATATTTAAAAAATTAATTTAAAAAATTTAAAACTATTCAAAATATTAATAGAAAATTTTATCCCGTTACTTAATGGAGTGTGATTATTTTATTTTAGGATAGTAATATTTTATTTATATATAATCCCGGTAAGTTCTGTTGGGGAATTCGGTAGTTGTGTATTTTCTTGCCTGAAACATGCATCTCAATTTGTAATATTGAATTCCTGGAGAACATATAATTAAGAAGCAAGCGCAAGTTGGTACTATTTGTTTTTGAGTATGCCAATATTCAACAAATTTCAAAATTCTCAATTCCCTTTGACATTTCACCCGTTTCGTTTACTTGGTCGATCTCAATTGCCGAATTACAAAAAATTGCACATTGATTTGAATTAGATAATTAAGCATTATTAGATGATGACCAGCACAACATGTTTTAAAATGCAGATATAAATGCCAACTACAACGAAGTAAAATAAGGTCAACGTTTGTCTCAACATGTTTAGAGTTGAAGATTTACGAATGCCCACGGTTACAGCTCTTATTTTCTTTAAATTATAATCGTCGGGTAGTGTATTGACTTATGCAGCCTGTCCGAATTTTATACTCGAACGAGACCGAATTTGTATAAATTCACGTTTGGCTCATGTATAAAAATTCGAATTCGTCAAATTTTTGGCGTCTGACTTCGAGGTGAGACCCGTAAACTTATATACAAACTCAGTCTTAGTTCGAAAGTCTAGTTTGAGTTCGATTTGTTATAATATATTAAATAATATATTAATTTAATATATTATATTAATATAATTTTATCTTTAAAAAATACGAATATATAATATGGGTAAAGACTAATTTAAACTTGCTAACTTTTAATTTTAAGGTTCGAAACTCGCTTTGTCAGAGGTTTATTTGAATTCGACCTCGAATTGAACTTTTGATGAAGCCCGAACCGTTTGCGAGAAAGATCAGCTCATTTCCATTCCTGGTCCGTTTTGGGGCACAACGACCCGATCAAGGAAAAAAAAATTAATTTTTTATTGTAAAATAGAACTGATTCAACCTAAATAAATCTGCTCATTTTTAGTTCGGTTCAATTTGATGTTTTTAGTTTTAAATATTTAGTTAATTTTATAAAGATCTCTAATTTTATCACCAAATATGAATTTGGTGATTTTTAAAATTAAACATTAATTTAACCTTTTAAAATCGATTTAAAAAATATTTTAATAGTTTTTATTTTATTTTATTTTATTTTTATAACTCTTAGTATATATTTATTGTTAGGATTGCCTTTAATCATAAGGATTTCCTTTTAGGAAGGTTTTCCTATTTTGAGTTTGGATCTTTTTCCTAATTGTTTGATTCCTTGTTTTGAGATTTGGTTTTCCTAATTTGGTTGATTGTATTCCTTAGTTGGAAAGGAAACAAATTAGGAAAGTATATTTGATGATCACTATAAATTAGGGTTGTGCATGGTTCCTTCTAGAACCGCTCCAGAACCGGAAACCGGACCGGAGCCGGTACTGAAACCGAAAAAGAACCGATTATTTGGAATCGGACCGGAACTGGTACCGAAAATTATATTTTTTGGTACCGGTTCCAAATCCTTGATTAGAACCGGACTGGAACTGGACCAGAACCGAACCAGAGCTGGAACCGAACCAGAGCTGGAACCGAACTGGAACCGGTAAAGGAACCAGTTTTTCTTTAAAAAATTAAAATAAAATATAGTTGTTTTAAGCGAATTTCTTTCTAGGTAAAAAAAAATACATTGTTCTCTTGTCTCACAATTTATTTTTTATTTTCAAATTGTATATCTCAGTTGTAATTTTATATAAATAATTTTTAAAAATATATTTTTAATCTTTTTTTTTAATTTCTAATTTCTGCACCATCAAATTGTTTCAATACTTTTATATATATATATATATTGCTATTTTTAAATATATTTAGAAATTAGAAATGATCCTGAAGTTTTGAAGAATATTGTTCCAAGAGTTGTGTGGAGTGCTAAATGAGTTTGCTTAAACAATCTATCTGGGAAATTAATTTAATTTTTAATTATTTTTTTTATATTACAACTAAATTATGTTTAATTACTATGTGTATGTTAACTAATTAATTTTGTTTAAGAAAATTGAAGTGTAAAATATGGAGGGCTATGCGGTTTAGACTCAAACGTGCAAAATATTTGAAACTTTTATTATTATTATTTAAAATTATGCACAATTTATTTGTAGAGTTATGGAGCTTTTAAACTTATTTTCTTTGTCTATACATCAAATTTAAGTTTATTAGTGAAACTTTTGGAGTTTGTTGGTATGCAATTTGAGAACCGATTTAACAAATTGATAATGGTAATTGAGAACGTTAATAACTTTCTCATATGTATAGGTTTGTTTTATTATATTGGTTTTGAAATGATTATTTTGTAAACATAAATTTTACAAATAGTGATTTCACAAAAAAATTTTAAATTTTGAATTAATTGTGAAAAGTTTGATTATTTTCCTAGAACCGATACCAGACCCGTACTTGAATAACCGGTACCAATGAAACCGGAACCGGTAACGGAATCGAACCGGAACCGCACTGAAACCGGTACTGGTTCTAAGTACTAACGGTACCGGTACCGGTTTCTCAAAAATAAGGAACCGGTAATTCGATTCCGGTACCGGTTCCTTCAAGGAACCGGTACCAGAACTGGTCCCACTCACCCCTACTATAAATAGAGTTGTCTCATGAAGAAGAAAGTATCTCATCCCTTTAGGGGGTGGCGATCATCGTATTGGAATCATCATCGTATCGGAATCCTATCCTTTTAGGGGTGGTGATCGATGGATTAGGGTCATGTCTAGAGGGGGTAATGATCATTTGATTGGGGTCATGCCTAGTAAGGGTAATGATCATTGGAGTTGGGGTCTCGCCATTAAGGAGATTTCGTTTGGGGTTGTCTTGCCATTAAAGAGATTTTGATTTGGGGTTGTCTCGCCATGGTGGAGTTGTTTGCCTAAAAGAGATTCTGGTTGAGAAAGAAAACAATTTTGTGTGGAGAGAGAGTGTTGTCTGAATGACTTGTAATTCTTATTTCTCATAGTAAAGTTGTCATCTTTCCGTGGATTAGGAAATTTGCCGAACCACATTAAATATTGTGTTTGTGTTTGAGCTGATTGTTTTGGTTGAATCGAATTAGGAACTAGGAACAAATTGGGATAGAACCGAAAATTTCATAACAAATTGGTATCAGAGCTTTGATGGAGGTTTGTTTGAAGCTCAAGTTTGAAGTGGACACTTTGATTGGAATTAGTCCCCATGATGTAGATCGGTGAGATAAATTTAGTGAATATTTTGATCAGCAGAATTTTCTAGACAACTTGGAAGAATTGAAGATTTCTCCTTAACCGACCGTTGGATAATGCTCAAATTTTATTCGATTATTCTAAACTAGCACTGTCAGAACGGACAGTCCGATCCGCTCCTATCGGTACGGACTTTTTAAAAAAAAACAGACCGGACCGGACATGTCCGTTTTCTAAAACGGATTTATTTTTCAAGTCCGGGTCCGCCCGCGGATCCGTACGGACGGACCCGGACATGTCCGTTAATTTTTAACTTTTTTTTTATTAATGTATTTTGTTGAAGAGTTGCACATATATATATATATATTCCATCACATATTGATTTAACTACCACAGTAATAGAGAATCGAGCATAATAAAAAAGATTAAAACTAAAACACTAGCAAGAAGTATAGATGTCACATGAAATAAACGACATAGTTATGATCTAAAAATTTGTAACTTGCACAATCTCAAAAGACTATCACAAAATATAAAAACAACAATTATCAAATATTTTGGAAAAAAAATACTCTAAAACGGACTGGAGTAGATTGACACCAGTTTTCTAAATCCATATCCGTACACTAGTTATCCACGATGGGTGTTCAAAAGAGGTGGATATAGACACTGTGAAGTTTAGGGTTTATTAGTTGCGATCTTGATGTTTTTTTTTTATTAAAGTAGAGTAAGATAGAAAATTTAATTTTTAAAAAATTTATATTGAAAATAGCGGATATATATATCCGCTCCGGTCCGCTAAAGTCCGTTATCCATACGGAGCGGATAAAAAAGCCCGCGCTCAAAATGGACACTAGCTTTCTAAGTCCATATCCGTACAAATACGGGCGGACCCGGATAGTCCGCGGACTTTGAGTCCGTTTTGACAGTATTATTCTAAACATATATTTCTAACTTTTGACTGTTTGGATTTTGGATTAAAGACTGGAATAAAGAGATATGACATCAACAATTGGGTTTATGGATTTTACGGATCTGTCCTGCGCTGTCAAATTAAAAACGGCATATCTCTTTGATGAACAATTGGATTAGGCTAAATTTTGGATATATGTTAGAAGACACTTGAAGGTTAAAATTGGACGGTGGAGATGAGTTTTGGAGATTTCTAGAAGGAGCGATGTTGAACAGAATATGACTATTGCGTATTGGAAGCATGGTAAAGTATGAGATTGAGATCAAAAACTGAAAATATCTGGATTTGGAAATTGGTATTTCTCATTCGAGGTGGAGAAATGTTTTGGATTTGATAGAGAATGAATTGAATGATGGAGACAAAATTGGTGGTAGTGATCAAAGGAAAAAGATTCAAAAATTTGAGGTTATTCAAGTCAACGTGGAGATTTGTTAGAAATGTCTTGAATCAAGGATTTCCTTTTAGGAAGGTTTTCCTATTTTGAGTTTGGATCTATTTTCTAATTGTTTGATTCCTTATTTTAGAAAGATTTGATTTTCCTAATTTGGTTGATTGTATTCCTTAGTTGGAAAGGAAACAAATTAGGAAAGTATATTTGATGATTACTATAAATAGAGTTGTCTCATAAAGAAGAAAGTATCTCATCCCTTTGGGGGGGGGGTGGCGATCATCGTATTGGAATCCCAACCCTTTAGGGGTGGTGATCGATGGTTTGGGGTCATGCCTAGTGGGGGTAATGATCATTGGATTGAAGTCATGTCTAGTGGGAGTAATGATCATTGGATTGGGGTCATGCCTAGTGGGGGTAATGATCATTGGGGTTGGGGTCTCGCCATTAAGGAGATTACGTATTGGATTTGTCTCGCCATTAAGGAGATTTTGATTTGGGGTTGTCTCGCCATTAAAGAGATTTTGATTTGGAGTTGTCTCGCCATAGTGGAGTTGTTCGCCTAAAAGAGATTCTAGTTGAGAAAGAAAACAATTTTGTGTGGAGAGAGAGTGTTGTCTAAATGACTTGTAATTCTTATTTCTCATAGTAAAGTTGTTATCTTTCTGTGGATTAGGCAATTTGTCGAACCACGTTAAATATTGTGTTTGTGTTTGTGCTGATTGTTTTGGTTGAATCGAATTAGGAAATAGGAACAAATTGGGATAGAACCGGAAATTTTCTAACATTTATTGTGAGTTTATTATAAATTAATTATTTTTAATTATACTACTTAAAATATTAGAGCATTTATAGTGGTGGCATCTGTATTTTACAATGATATCATTTAAGTGAGATGGTCGAGTAGGTTATTAAATTTAATTATTTATTTATATAAAAAATATATAGAGAGACACATGACATCTTACCATTCAACTAGTAAAATAAATTATTTTCTCTCTTTTATTTTTTTAAGCATCTATGCTTGGGTGAACATCTCTCATTTTCTTTCTCCTCAGAGCATCTACTTCCAACATCTACCTAAACTAGCAGCATCCCACTCTCTTTACTCTGAGCATCTGGTTTAGGCACACCATTGGAGATGGTCTTAGTGGTAGATTGAAAACTAATTGTTATAAATAAAGTTGTAAATGGTATTGAGTTTTGATTATACATTTATTTTAGGTTGATACTTAATCATCTAAAAATTTATTTTATTTTTTAAATCTATTCCGTTCAGTTTTTTCCGTAAAAAATGACTTAATTTAAATTCAATTCTCACTTTGTAGAGCCAACCCATTCGACTAGCAGAGAAAAACCGACCAGCACAATCCCATTTTGTTCGATTCTGAATTTTATGCTCACCCATATTTCTCGTGATTGATCATTTATCTTGTTTTGATACATCACACCAATATATTCTTTTCTATGGATAGTTAATGAATATATAAAATATTTATTTAAAATTATAAAATATATTTTTATAATAATGAAAAAATTATAAAATATAGATCTTTCAAAATTTACATTTAAATTAACAAATCACTTTTATTTTAAATTTACAAATTTTTAAAAATTAAAATCTTATATTATAAAACAAAATGACCAATATACCCCTTTCACTTCATAATTTCACGATTTAAAAAAAAAGGAAAAATATAAAAACTTAACCAATCAAATTATATATTTAAGTTAATGAGCCTTTAAAGTTTGAGTTAAGTTTTTAAACCAAACAAAACTTTAGATTTCATAAAATGAGCCATTCACATCCTTCACACGTTATTAAAACTCCTTCACACCGTGTGAAGGACCTTGTGACGAACCTTTATTTTTATGTGATGAGGGGCAAATAAGTCATAAAGGCTTATTTTGTGAAATCTAAAGTTTGATAGGTTTAAAAACTTAATTCAAACTTTGGAGGGTCATTAACTTAACTAAAACTTTAAAAAGTCTAAAAATGAAACTATCCCAAAAAAAATTACAAGTTCTTTTAAAGGCATGAAAAATGAGACAAAGGAAAAAAAATCAATTTTAATCACTTAAAATTGGACGTAGGGAATATTATAATTCTAACTCAATTACATTTTCTCAATTATCCATCAGATTAACCAAACATCTATAGGTCGCGAATTAAGCACAACTAGCGAAAATAAGAATGTAAATTTCATTCATGAAATCAACATTTAGTTCCAAAATACATGGCAGCCCTAAATACAATTTTAGTTACTCGAGTTTAGATCTAAGGAAAACATTAATTAATATGAAACCATTAACATAAAATCGAGGAAGGAAGAAAGAACTGTGGAGACTTGAATTTCGCTTCTTTTTAATTTGCTCTAATGTCTTCAAGAAATAACCCCTTTTAATTCATTCTTTTACGTTCACACTATGCCCTCCTTGAGAAAAACCATGATTTTACTCCTTTGTGTCTTGCCTCGCAACTTTAGTTACTCGAGTTCAGATCTAAGGAAAACATTAATTAATATGAAACCATTAACAAAAAATCGAGGAAGGAAGAAAGAACTGTGGAGACTCGAATTTCGCTTCTTTTTAATTTTCTCTAATGTCTTCAAGAAATAACCATAGGTGCCCCTTTTGATTCATTCTTTTACGTTCACACTATGTCCTCCTCGAGAAAAACCATGATTTTACTCCTTCGTGACTTGCCTCGCAACATGCTTATTGCCTGAAAACTCAGCTAGTTATTATTATTATTATTATTATTATTATTATTTATTATTATTAAATCCTTCATGATTACCTTGCTCGACTATCATGTATCGGAGCTAGTTTTATGAGACTTTTAGAGACTCAAAATTAAAAGCTGGCATATCATGTATCAGAGCTGGCTTTTATTTTAGCTCATGCAAGTGGAATCGAACTCTATAAATGGTTAGAATCCTAACCATCTTGTTCTATAGCTACCTCGCATTATCTTTAATAGATGTTAGTATCTATTATGTTCCCTCCCCTACTCCAACCATACATATATAATTAACAATGGTATTTTGAAAATTCACATTTTTGCAGGCTAAATCCAGTTGTACATTGGTGATATTTAAATTAAATTGATGGTAAAATAGAAATAAAATTATAATTTCTGAATAATTTATTAATTTATTTAAAAATGAAATAAATACTAACATATTTTTATTCGACTAAAAATTAATATTTTAAAAATTAAAAATTAGTCTAACGGAGGTATTCCTAAAATTTAGACGCGTTACATGAAACATAGTTCACCTTAAAAAATCTTAACGGAACTGGCAGGATTTTCAGAACACAGCTAAAAATCAATAATCCATTTATTTCATATACTTATATTATTTATTTGTTTTGTTAATTAGTCAAACTACACTAAGTATATAACCAGCTAAATGCAAGCTACCTTGGCTGTTGTTCTTTCACATCTCCTTCTCCTCTGCATTTCAAGAAGCACATGATGAGCTGGAGTAATACACACAAACTCAAGTGTTTTCACATGGTGGAGTCTATCAAAACCAAATTTTGGTATTCAATCTTCCCATTTACTTCCTAGATAAAGGAGAATTTGTTTAAAGTAACTGTCCCCTCTTCGGAGGAAGGGGCATATGAATTTCAACCCTCATCAATATTTCTGGTTAGAGCATTCTGACCACATTTGCATCGAAGTATGACTGTGCCGAAACGCATCAAAATCATTGTCGCAATTTTCCCCATTTGTTCTTCAAGAGACGAGACGTATAAGCAAACCCTCCGGGACGAACTGGATGATTTGGACTACGAATTGCAGAAACTGATGGAAGCCAAAGAAAGCGTGATGAAGAGAATCGAAGATGCTGAGAAGGGGTCACGAATCATGAAGCGAACGAAGAAAGTGGAGAACTGGACTTCCAGAGTTGAAGCTCTGAAACTTGATGTCGAAGATTTTACAAACCAAGTTTCACAAAAGAATACTAAGAAGAAACACAAGTCAACCGACCTCCGAAGCAAAGTCAATGATTTAAGGGAACGTTTATGTAAGTTGGAGGAGGAAGAAAAAGATTTTGACGTGGTGGTCGAGAAGATCGTTTCCGAACAAAAGTTGACTGATGATGATTCACTATACATGAACGAGGAATCTGCTGTTGTTATAGGCATGGAGGCTATGGTGAAACAAATTTGGGAATGTATGGATGGACAAGATCAAATGGGGATTGTAGGCCTGTACGGGATGGGTGGGGTTGGTAAAACAACCCTGTTAAAGCAAATCAAGAAGAAAGTTGTTGAAAATTGGAATGATTGTAGAGTCATTTGGGCTAGTGTGCAGCCTCTTGATGATGAAGAGCTTCGAGTTGAGAGAATTCAGAAACAGATTCTGAGGCAGATAGGCTTGTTTGAAGAAAAGTTGGAGGAGACAGAGATAAAAAGTGTTGAAGACAAAGAGACTAGTACTGCAGAGGCTATAAGTGTTGAAGGAAAAATCTTCAATTTCTTGAGCCAAAATAAATTCGTTTTACTTTTGGATGATGTGTGGCAGATGATTGATTTGGAGCAAATCGGCGTACCTTTTCCAGGAAAAGGGTCAAAAATAGTTTTCACCACGCGGTCTCTTGAAGTTTGCTGTCTCATGGAAGCGGAAGCTGAATTCAAACTAGAGTGTCTACCATACGACTATGCGTGGGAGCTGTTTAGCAGGACGGTCGGAGGCGAAATTCTTGATAAAGAAGCTCTGGTTCGGGAAATAGCCGATTCTATAGTTCGAGAGTGCCACGGTTTGCCGCTTGCACTTGTTACAATTGGTCGAGCTATGGCGTTGAAAGAAGCCAAAGAATGGAAAAATGAGCTTCAAGGCATAAACAGTTCTTCTTCAGGTTCTGGTGCTAAGCTCAGGACAGGTATACTTTCTTCTTTGAAGTTGAGTTACGATCTTCTTGAAGAAGACGTGATCAAGTCATGTTTCTTGTATTGCGTTCTGTATCCAAGCGATTATAGAATTCATAAAAGAGACTTGATTGATTACTGGATCGGCGAGGAGCTTTTGATCGATAGAGTCGGAGCGCCAAATGAAGGATACAACGTAATTGATGTTCTGGTTAGTGCGTGTCTGCTGGAAGAAGAAGGAGAAGATTATGTGAAGATTCATGGTCTAGTTCTTGAAATGATGCTGTGGATAATAAGCGAATTTGAGAAGAAAGAAGACGTTTTGGTACGTGCAAATGCAGATTTAACTAAACCACCAGAGGTTGCAAAATGGAAAGATATGACTAAGGTGTCCTTGATGAAGAATCAAATCAATAATCTCTCAGAGTTCCCTTATTGCCCTCATCTTCAAACACTTTTTCTAAAAAGCAATCCATTAGAGAATATTGATAATATTTTGGATGGATCTATGCCTTCTCTCAAGGTTTTGAATCTATCAGAAAATTATTCTCTACATCAATTACCATCTCAAGTTTCAAGTCTGGAGCATTTGAAGATTCTGGATCTGTCAAGAACAGGTATCACAGAATTACCAATACAAATGAAGAAATTAGAGAATCTTATATGTCTTAACTTGGAGCACACGTTTCAACTCTCTATGATTCCGAGGAACTTGATAAGTAGCTTCTTTAAACTGCGTGTTTTGAGGTTGTTGAGCTGTGGTTCAGTGGACAGCATTCTGGACAACAGTGGTGAGCTTCTGATCGAGGAGTTGGTTTGCTTGAAACAGTTGAACATGTTGAGCATCACTTTGCGTAGTAACCAACCTCTTCAAAAGTATCTGAGCTCCCGTAAATTGCTGCTCTGCACTCAATCTCTTGAGCTTCAGTCGTTGAAATCTCTGAATTCACTCACCATTGAATTAACATATCTGAATCATCTCAAGGCCTTATGCATCTCAGGATGTGAGCTGGAGGAGCTGAAGATTGATTTCGGAAGGGAAGTACACAGCATACACGAATCGAGCAGTTTCCCTTTTCTTGAAAAAGTAATTGTAGATCAATGCTCCAAGTTGCAGGACATGACATGGCTTATTCTTGCTCCGAATCTCAAACAACTTACTGTAAGTAAGTGTAGCAGCATGGAAGAAGTAATCAATGTTGGGAAACTGAGCGAATTTCCAGAGATGATGGCGAATCTACAGCCATTCTCGAAGCTCAAACTTCTTAGATTGGTGGATCTACCAAACTTGAAGACTATCTACTGGACTTATTTGCCCTTGCCGGATCTTAAATGTCCACCAGAAATTGATAAGTGCAACCAGCTTAAGATGTTCGGTAAGCACACCAGTGTTGCTTCTGTTGACCCCTCCCCTAGTTCAAGTTCAAGTTCAAGTTATTTGTAATAATTGTTTATATGTTCTCCTTTGATATCTCCTGTTCTGTTGTGTTATTGTTGTGGTATTAATTTGCATATTAACAATAAATTATTTTCTTCATTTTCTTCTATTTATCCATTCTATTTTTCTTTTTTACCACATCTCTCTAATTGTAAAACTTGTTTTGGAGCATGATAAGCTCTGATAATATGGGTAAGTTGGTGGAAAATGTAGGACGAATTATTTATTATCTAAAGCATTGTGTACACAGCTGAATTGCCAAGATCGTAACTTGTTAACGAAAATATCAGACAATTTCAAGGTGGAAGTTGATAGTAAGTTTTCGAAAGGTTCAAAAGAAAAGGAGAAGAAAGAAAATATGATTTTATAGACAATTTCTCTTTGGCAAAATCTATGGGCAAAATATACGAATAAGGGATCTCATTTATGTATAAGTCATATGTAGTTTGTTAATAAAATAAAATAAAAAATAAAAAATTCACCTTCAAACTAATCATACAATCCAAACTATATGAAACAAAATGATTAAGGATGGCCATGGTACAGGTTTGACCACCTTTCCTTCCGCATCTACGAAAACAAAAAATAGCATTCAATTTTTTTCCCTAATTTTCCGAAATCTACGAATGTGCATGCAGATTTTAATCTCCACCTAATATCCATAAACTCGCTTTATTTAAATTAATATAAACTTTTAATAAAAATATAACTCACTTGAATGTTAAAAGAAATTCAAACTAATATTTATTACTAAAATACAATTTATTAACATTTAAAAACAAACATAAACAAGTCATCACATAAAAATCAATTAACACCAAAATATGCATAGACATAATATCAAAATAATTAAAAAAATTAAATAAATATCAGATTTATTATATATCTAATAAAATATATACGATACATAATACATAATGAATTATATATGTATGGATCAGGAATTTATTATTATTATTATTATATATTTAATTTTTTGTGGGTTTGCAGGTACAAGTGCTTATTACTCTCGACCCATGCCCGCTCACGAACCATTTACAAATTTGATTTTTAAATCCACATCTGCCCAAAAACCCATTTAATTGAATCACCCGGTGGACATATACAGATTTGTAGATTTGGGGATTGAATTGTCATCCCTAAAAATCATATATTTATATTGGACTTGATTTGATTTTAAAATATGAGTGTTGAGAAAGGAATAGAATATACAGTAGGAGAAACATAAATAAATGATCTCAAATAAGAGCTTTCAAACATCACCTATATATATAAGAAGATTCAGAATGAGGAGCACAATACTCAAATACATCCAAGTGTTAGGATTTGACAAAAATTGATATTCAATATATTGAGACGAAAACGGCTAGGTTTTTCTCATATCAGTTCATACTTGTTTACACGCTGTTTATATATTTGCAATAAACCTAATAAACCTACTTAGCAAATGATTAACAAACTTAACTAATTTAACAACTAACTTATTTGGAACATATTCTAATACTATAGAGAAAGCCCAATATATGAAAGGGGCCCAACAGCTAACATAACCAAGTGAGACTGACTTCTTCCACAGAGAAGAGAACATGTTGACGTCCCTGTTGCTCATCTTCTTTCTTGATAATCTTCACACACCCCCCTTAAGTTGGAGCTATCTTAGAAACGCCCAACTTGAAGCACAAGTAACGAAAAATAGAATGTGAGAGAGCCTTTGTAAATAAGTCAGCAAGCTGATTGTGACTTAGAACATGTGTTGGTGTAAAAAACCCTGCTTTGAATTGATTCCTCACAACATGACAGTCTATGTCTAAATGTTTTGTGCATTCGTGAAATACTGGGTTTGCAGAGATATGCAGTGCAGATTTGGAGTCACAATAGAGAGGTATTGGTACCTGTACTTGTTCTTGGAAGTCATGCAGCAAATATGAGATCCATTGCAGTTCACAAGTCGTTAATGCTAGTGCTCTGTACTCAGCTTCTGCAGAGCTACGAGAAACAGTAGCTTGTTTCTTTGTCTTCCATGATATTAAGGCAGATCCGAGGTAAATACAATAACCCGTGATAGAGCGTCTCGTATCTGTGCAAGACGCCTAATCAGCATCACTATAACCTGTCATCTTCAAGTCATTATTTGCAGGGTAAAGCAAACCATGATGCAATGTTCCTTAGCACATGGAGTGCAGCATTCCAGTGGTTTATGGTCGGAGCGTGCATAAACTGGCTTAAATTTTAAGTTGCATGAGCCAAATCCGATCGGGTGAACCCAAGGTATAGAAGTCTCCCTACCACCCTCCTATACATTTCAGGATTTTCAAGGGCAGTTTGATCACCTTCTGATAGTTTGCAATTAGGAGGTAATGGTGTGGTTGTGGGTTTGCAGTTGAGAAGGCCAACATCTATCAATAGATCTATGGCATATTTATGTTGATGTATGATCATTCCACTTTCAGATCTTGCAATTTGCAGACCAATGAAGTACCTTACTGGACCTATATGTTTGATAGTGAAAGCTTCATGCAAAGACCTCTTAACTATTGTAATATTATCAGCTGAAGGACTCATGATGAGAAGATCATCCACATAGATTAGCAATGCCATGAAAGAGGAAGACTGACCTTTTGTAAATAGATAGTGATCATTTTGGGATTGTTGAAACCCAATGGAAGTCAAATGTGATGTAAGTGCACAGTTCCATTCTCTACTTGCCTGCTTAAGTCCATATAGTGACTTATTTAGCTTGCAAACTTTGTTTACAGGTATAGACGAGCCCTCAGGTGCCCGCATGTAGACTTCTTCCTTTAGGATGCCATGGAGGAAGGCATTATTGATATCTAATTGCTCAACTAACCACCCTCTAATAGCAGCAATTGCAATGAAAATTCTGACAGTGACCATCTTTGCAACTGGTGAGAAGCAATCATAATAATCATTTCCAGCAACTTGTGTGTATCATTTTGCCATAAGCCTAGCTTTGTACCTATCCACTGATCCATCAAGTTTTAGTTTGATTTTATAGATCCATCTGCAACCAACCGGTTTTTTTCCAGGCGGTAAATCAACCACTTCCCAAGTTTTGTTTGTTTTGAGTGCATTTAATTCGTTTTGCATACCTTCTTCCCATTCTCTATGGTTCTTGGCTTGGTAATATGTGTTTGGTTCTTGTAATGGTGTTATCTTGGCCATGAAACAAGAGTATGACTTGGAGAAAATAGGATGTGATGATAGACCTTGAACTTCACTCGTAGTAGCATGAGAAAAATCAGTTGGAGTATACACATTGAGAACAAAATCCGACAACCAGCTTGGTGATTTTCGTTGTCTAGTGTTAATTCTAGTGATCTGGTTTTTAATGTTTGAACGTGGATGAGTGGGAATGGTTTCTCTATTTGTATCTGTGGTGAGATCATTTTCCAAATCACTAAGGGACTCATTCATTAAACCTTGATTTGTGTCTAAGTGGCTGGATGGGATTTGTTCAACACTAGTAATGTCATTTACAAAAGATTTTCCTATTTGACTGGGTGGTGCAACGCCATTAATGACACTGTCAGAGGAAACATTCATTTGAGGGTCACTATCATCTGTGAAGTCAATAACATGGAAAGGAGATGGATGAATATATGAGTATTTTCTTTGTTCATCATGACTTTCCTGTAAGAGGTTAGTCATTGGCAGAGAGCAGGTATTTGTCTCTTCGGAAATTTGAGAATAAGGGAATATATTTTCATAGAAAATGATGTCTCTACTGATATGAATCTTTTCTGTTTCTATGTCATATGCCTTATATGCTTTTTGACCTTGTAGATAACCAAGAAAGATACACCTAAAAGCTCTCTTCTCAAATTTATTTTTGTTGGGAAATGTGTTTGTCTGATAGCATAGGCATCCAAAAGTTCTAAGAATGGCATAATCTGCTGAGGTTCGGTTTATAATTTCAAAAGGAGTTTTCCATGACAAGATAGGAGTGGGCAGCCTATTCAAAATGTAGGTAGCAGTAAGCATGGCAACCCCCTAAATCTAATAGGTAGGCAGGCTTGGAATAGGAGGCTCCTTGCTAGATTTAATAAGTCCTTATGTTTTCTCTCTACCCTCCCATTTTGTTGTGGGGTGTAAAGGGTGGTCTTTTGGTGATTTATTTCATGATCAGCAAATAGTTGTTGACATTCAGTTGAGATGAACTCACCTCCATTATCAGTTCTAAATGTCTTGATCTTTGTATTGTATTGAGTTTGAATATTCTTAATGAAGTTATGAATGATTTTGGGTGACTCAGACTTGTGTTTGATGAAAAAAATCTAGGTTGCCCTACTAGTATCATTAACGAAAGTCATGAAATAATGTGATCCTGTTAAGGTAAACTGAGAATATGGCCCCCCAAACATCAACATGGACAAGTTCAAAATTCTGCAAAGCTGTCTCACTACTCCTATCAAATCTTAGTCTTTGTTGCTTAGCCATGTGACAAACAGTGCATGGGTTTAGAGAAACTAGTGATTTTGGTAAATGAAGATATGGCAAATGTTTCATAACATTCAAGGAGGCATGTGCAAGTCTACAATGCCACAGATTCAATTCATCTATTTTGAAACCAATATTATTTACAGAAGAGGAAAAACCATTAGAAAAGTATGTGGTGTTTACTAAGGCTGTAGATGACGCCCCAGTGGAATTATTTCTACTAGCAGATTGCTGGTCTATTCTCAATGTGTATAAGTTGCCTTCAAAATTTCCACTTGCTACTACTCGCTTAGTTTGAAGGTCCTGCATCTCAAAGTAAGATGGATGAAAAATGCAACAAATATGATGCAGCATAGTTAGCTTGTGCACAGAGAACAAATTGAAGCAAAAATCTGATATGAAAAACACATCAGTAAGCATTAGTGAGGGGTTTATGAAAACTGTGCCTGCTTTGGTTACTTTTAGTTTAGTTCCATTAGGTAGGATTACCAAACAAGGGGTTTTCAAGTCATATATTTTATCAAATAAGGTAAGGTTTCCACAGATATGGTTTGAGGCTCCTGTATCAATAATCCAAATGTTTTTGCAAAAGGAGTTATATGCACTCAAAGCAAAGGAAGGTTGGTTACCTGCACTTTCCAGATGGTTGACCATGTTCATGTAGAATGAGTTTGACGAGTTCATATATTTGGCAATCTCCCTTTGGATCATGTTTGCTATCTGGGTTGAACTCTCCTCTATCACGCCATCCTCCCCTTTTGTTTTCTCATCAGTATTTGAACTGACTGTGTTGAGATAATTTTTTCCAGTTCCTCTCTGTTCTTTAGGGACATTGTACCAGTCAGGGTAGCCATGGATCTTGAAGCATGTATCCTTTGTGTGTCCTACTCCTCCACAGTGTATGTATTTTTTGTTCGACTTCCTGTTATCCTTCTTTCTATTTCCTGATCAGGTTCTATCAGTGATAAATTTTCCTGCATTCTGAGGTTTGGCGAGCACAGCTATGGCTGAGTTGTCTCCAGCAATATTAACCTGAACATCCATCTGTTTTTCAATCCTTAATATCATTGAGTAAGCCTTGTTGGCTGTTGGCAGTGGTTCCATCACCAAAATTTGGTTACTTATATGATCAAAACGGTCATGTAAACCCATAAGGAACTGAATTAATTGGCTAGAAAACATCAAATTTGACATATCTTTTGCAGCTCCACAGTTACATCCATTACAAGAGCATTGAAGGATTAGGGTTAGACAGAGTAGTTCATCCCAGAGTTTCTTTAGTTTTGTATAGTAGGCGACTACACTCAGATTACCCTGACTAATCGAAGCGATTTCCCTCTGCAGTTGATAAATCATGGGTCCATTTGACTCGCGAAAACGTTCTTTGAGTTCATTCCATAATTCTGCAGCAGATCCAGCAAAAAGAAAAGCCTCCACAATCTCTTTAGAGATGGAGTTAAGTATCCAAGAAGTGACAATGTAGTCCACACTTTTCCATTGTTGTAAGTCATCTGAAGATTCCTCAGGTTTTTTGTGTATCCCCTCAATGAAGCCTAACTTTGATTTAGCTCCTAAAGAGATTTTAATGGCCTTACTCCATGAGTTTTAATTCGTACCTGTCAATGAAGTTGAGACTAGGCTCATCCCAGGGTGGTCTGAGTTGTGTAGATGCAGTGGATCCCCACCGTAGTAGTGCTTCACGCCCGCTTGTCTTTCATCTTCACATCTTTCAGCCATGTTCACGAAATGAATAAATAGATAAGGATGACGTTCTAAGAAAAAAGCAATAAATCAAATGTCGCTGTAATTAGTGCGGCGCTCTGATACCATGAGACGAAAATGGCTAGGTTTTTCTCATATCAGTTCATACTTGTTTACACGCTGTTTATATATTTGCAATAAACCTAATAAACCTACTTAGCAAATGATTAACAAACTTAACTAATTTAACAACTAACTTATTTGGAACATATTCTAATACTATAGAGAAAGCCCAACATATGAAAGGGGCCCAACAACTAACATAACCAAGTGAGACTGACTTCTTCCACAGAGAAGAGAACATGTTGACGTCCCTGTTGCTCATCTTCTTTCCTGATAATCTTCACATATATTAGTCATTATTTGGAAGTTGAAAAATATTTGAAGACTCTTTTGGAAGAAAAAAATTTGAAAACTCCTTTAGGAAGCATTATATTTGACTAGGAATTGTATTTTGCTTTATTAGAATTGCAATTAGGAAAGAATTCTTTTCATTCTTTTTAGGAATTCTAATGATAATAGGTTTCCTAGTTTATTATGCTTTACTTGGTGAGTAAGTCATTGTTCAATATAAATATGATGTTGTAGTCTTCAATTGTAGAGACACAAATTGAGAGATCATGAGTGTGTTGTGAGTTTTTTTTTTCTTGTGAGCTTGAGGTGAGGCTTGTAATTGAGTTTAGGTTAGAGAGTGTTTTCTGGTTATGGCTGTAACAACTTTTTGCTACATACTGAAAATCTTTCTCCATCTTGACGTTTGTAGTTTTTTACCGTTTTAGGTTTCCACATAATCCTGGTGCGTTAATATTTTATTTTCTTATATATTATTTTTTTTTTACTTATTATTGATCGAGACAAATTCCACTACGACAAGCTCGATTTTTCTAACAAGTGGTATCAGAGTCGAGGTTCGTGTGAGTTTCGATTGTTGAAATAAACATGTCTACAAGTAATACGTACGATGGAAGATTCGATGTGGAGAAGTTTGATGGAAAAATCAATTTTGGCTTGTGGAAAGTACAAGTCAAAGATATCTTAATCCAACATGGATTGCATAAGGCGTTGAACGGAAGAACAACTGCGGTTGTCTTTGAAAGCTCTGGTGAAAAAGAAACTAGTAAAGAGAAGTGTAAAAAGTCCAAAAAGTCCCTGATGAGTGATGATGAATAGGAGGAACTCGATAAGAGAGCTGCAAGTTTGATACAACTGTGTCTGGTTAAGAATGTTCTTACGAATATACAAGGAACAACTTCTGCAAGAGAACTTTGGGGGAGACTTGGAGAGTTATACCAAGCAAAGAGTGTCTATAATCAATTCTACTTGAAGGAACAATTTCATCTGTTGAAGATGGATGAAGGTACAAAGGTTTCTGATCATCTTGCAGAACTCAATGGGATCATCTCCGAGTTGGAGTCTATTGGAGTAAAGATTGATGACGAGGATAAGGCGTTGAAATTGATTTGGTCTCTTCCTGATTCATTCAAGTATATGAAACCGATCCTGATGCATGGAAACTCGACTGTAAGTTTTTTGGAGGTTGCAAATAAATTAATCTCTGAAGAGAAAAGACTGAAGAGTGAAAATAACAATAACTCTTATAATCAGTCATGGCCTGAGAAAAGAATGGAAAAAGTGGGTACTCCAAGAAGAACGTCATGTGTTGGAAGTGTGGACAAAAGGGACATCTGAGGAGGGATTGTAAAGGAGCAAGTTCGACAAAGGACTCCGTTGATGGAGATACTCCATGTGTCTTCTTGCTAGAAGCTGATGAAGGTGAATTCCTCTAAGGAAGAATGGGTACATCCTCATGGCAGGTCGTTAACCACCATGGTGTTATGAAGAGGATGTAGTACTTCTAGCGACCATAAATTTTGTACATAGGCATTGGACTGGCGTTAATGCGGTTGTGTGGTGGAAAAGATGTCGATGGCTGATGAACTTTCTTGAAAGTCAGTTAAGGATGTTGCACCATGATCTAATCAGCAAGGGTTATATCGACATGTGCCGGAATAAATCTTGGGATGGATCATGTGATGGTTCCTAAGTGAGTATTTCTTCATGGGTTATTTCTAAAAAACCCCATTTTTTCAAACGTTTCACTTTGAACCCCCGGTTTTGAAAAGTTTGGAAAACCACCCCCAAAATCAAAACCACTAGTGGTTTTGGTATTTTTTTGAGTGGTTTTCGTGTTGTATGAGTATTTTTTATTTTAGGATTTTCCGAATCTCCAAATTAAAGCATATAGAATTTCAAAACCACTAGTGGTTTTGATTTTGGGGGTGGTTTCCCAAACTTTTCAAAACCGGGGGTTCAAAGTGAAACGTTCGAAAAAGTGGGGAGTTTTTTGGAAATAACCTATTTCTTCATGGTGGGATATGATGGCTCGATGTAGAGTCATGGTTGTCGTTTAAGGGACGCAAGTTTAGGGAATTTTTGTCAATGGGTGGTTTGTTAGGATTTGACAAAAATTGATATTCTATGTATTTGTCATTATTTAGAAGCTGAGAAAGATTTGAAGACTCTTTTGGAAGAAAAAGATTTGAAGACTTCTTTTGGAAGTATTATATTTGACTAGGAATTGTATTTTGATTTATTATAATTGCAATTAGGAAAGAATTCTTTCCCTTCTTTTCAGGAATTCTAATGATAATAGGTTTCCTAGTTTATTATGATTTACTTGGTGAGTATGTCATTGTTCACTATAAATAAGATGTTGTAGTCTTCAATTGTAGAGACACAAATTAAGAGATCCTGAGTGTCTTGTGAGTATATTTTTTATGAGCTTGGGTTGAGACTTGTAATTTAGTTTGAGTTAAAGAGTGTTTTCTGGTTGTGGCTGTAATATCTTTTTGCTACATAGTGAAAATCTCTATCCATCCTGACGTCCGTGATTTTTTCCCATTTTGAGTTTCCACGTAATCTTGGTGCATTAATATTTTATTTTCTTGTCTTTTATTTTGTTCACTTATTATTGATTGAGACAAATTCCGCTGTAACGAGCCCGATTTTCCTAACACCAAGCTTAGTGAATCATAGCTCCAAATTAGTTACTGAGGCTCTTGTAACTATATGAAATAAAAAAATAAAGATGGAGTTAGAATCAAGAATTTTCAGATCCAAGAGAGAATAGAGATTGATCAAAATCACCTTGTGACTATGCTTTCATGTGCGTCAGTCTTTTGTATCCCAATCGCTCATGTGAAGTTTAAAGTTTCATCCGTATTATCTTTCCTTTACATAGTATCATAGTAGGAATAAAGATTCATGACATCAACAAGTCTTCTAGTGGAAGCTCCATGCACAAAATCAACAATGGTGGAATAAGACTTTTTACAAATATGAAAGTAGAACTGGCTATGAAACTCAATAATACAAATTACTTATCGTGGTATCAATAAGTCATAGCTTGAATTAGAAAAAATAAATGGTCAAATTTCATTATACCTGGAAGATATAAGGAAGATATCACAATGAGTAGTGACTATTTGAATTGGGAACAATAAGATTAATGGTTTCTTTGTTGATTTTTAACTTCTATCTTACCAGAATTATTGTTTGAATTTGTAGGCTATAATACAACATGTGAAGTATGAAGTTCTATCGGAAAAAAAAAAAGAAGAAATTCATCTAAAAGTAAAGCTAACATATTATAGTTAAAGTTATAGTTGTAGACTATAAAGAAAAGAATATTTAACTATGAATGAATTAAAAAAAGAAAAGGATAATAGATGATCTAGCATTTGCAGGGCATAAGATGAATGATGATGACAAAGTCATGAGAATTCTAGGAGGTTTAAGATATGTATTTGTCATTTCATTTACATCTTAATCTACTTTAGATTCTAAGATCATCAATCAAGACTGCACATATAGCTAAATTATTCAATCAATTTTCACTCGATGAATTCAAAATTGTAGTTTTCCAATTTGGCTGACCAAATCTTGTGGTAAGGATAGATACTGACCAATTTTTTTCAAAAAATTATAGACCATTGTTGGTGAAAAGATTACAAATACATGCCTTCAAGTCTTGAACTTTGGTGAGTTTATAGGCAGTTTCAATTACACTAATCTTGTATAATCCCAAAGATCAAGAATCTCACCATAGTTTCTAACTATCGACTAATATGTCTTTGTTCAATCATCTATAAAGCACTTACGAAAGCAATAACCAATTGAGTTAAGATCGTCCTCCCCCGCCTAATAACTAAAAATCAATATAGTTTTATGTAAACAACGTGATCCATGATATTTCTTAGATAGTCTTTGAAATATGTCACTCTATTATCAAAGGAAAAAAGGAAAGAATAGGGTCTTTGCGCCAAACATGAACAAAGTGTTTGATTGGATTGAATGGCAGTTCATATGTTCTTTCTTATCCAAGATGGAATTTCTAACACCTTTGATAAATTTGATCATGTATTACATCTCCACCACTTCATTAGAGTTTCTCATATATGGCGAGAGAGTTCAAAAAGTGTACCCATCGAGAGGATTACAATAAGGGTGTGCTTTGTCACCATACGACTTCATTCAATGCTCTAAAGTTCTCTCAAGTATGATCAAAAGTGAAGAGAATATTAGAGAGGGAATTGAATTTACAGGCATGAATAATGGTTAATTAGTGAGTCACCTATTATTTGCTGACGATTTTGTTATCTTTTAAAGGGCCGAGTCACCAAATACGATTACCATAGATCATGTTCTTACATATTATCAACATACTTCAGGCTAGTTGATTAATGCTTAAAAGAATAATATTACGTTCTCTCCAAATGTGAGCCTTTCTGAATTATAGAGTGTCAAACAAATCCTTGATTTTTTTCGATCCAGAGCAAATGAAAAGTATCTAGGGATGTCAACCACGATTGAAAAAAATAAAAGATAAATATTCAAACAATTTAAAGAGGGTGGGGAATCAGATTCAATCATGGAAAGTGAGACTATTCTCCATGGGAGGAAAAGAAGTTCTTCTCAATGCAGTTGTCATTGTCATCTCGAGCTATACAATGAGTGTTTTTTGCATTTATTCTGCTCCTTGCCACAAGATAGAAGCAATTTTTCTTAGTTTTTGTAGGGGGAAGCAATGGAGATGCAAGGAAAGTCAGCTGGTGCAATTGGAAAAAAGTGTGCTTGCCTGAAGAATTAGGTGGTTTGAGCTTCAAAATTTGGGAAGTCTTCAATTGAGTAATCCTTACTGAATAGGCTTGGAGAATTCTTAGTACACATAAAGACTCTTCTGAAGTATCACAAGGTATCATGTGGGGTAGAGAAATTATCCAAAAAGGAATTAGGAAAAGAAATAGAAATAGAAATGACAGAAACACAGTATTAAATATAGATCCATGGCTCCCTCATATCAGTAATTTTAAATTAACCTCTCCAGTTGAGAATAATAATATAATGGTAGCTAATCTCGTCACTGGAACTTAGCTTGTTGAAATGGAAGTAAGATTCGACTCATGATCAATCACGAAGATGTTTACACAATCCTTTCCTTTTCATTACCAATTAGAGATAAGGATGACTTTTGACAATGGCATTAGGAGAAAAATAGAATATATATATATATATATATATTCAAAAGTAGTTATAAACTCCATAGTCATAATGACTTACCTAGTTCATCATCAGAGTTTGAGGAAAACAAAAGTTGGAGAAACACATTATGGCACCTAAAAATATCTCTAAAAGTCAAGATGTTCAATGCAATCCCGATAAAGCTTAAATTCTTTAGTCGCAATCTCGTTGATTCTTCCAAATACTTTGTTTATGACCACCATAGGGAGGATGGTTCTCATGCCTTGATATGGTGTAAATTTGTAGCGAAATTTTCAACCGTTCATCTCATCAACAATTATGGCATCTTCAATGCATAACTCACTTTTAGAAGTGGCTAATAGATTTGACAATAGCAAAGTTGAAGAATTTTGTTGCTTCGTATGAGTGATCTGGGGAGTACATAAAAGATTGAAACCTCCCCCACCCTTTACATCAAATCACCAATATGGATAGCCAATTTTTTAAAGGATTCAAATAAGCAAACGAGATCCATAATCAGACCCCTTTAACTCCAAATGTATCATCTTTCAACATATTTATTTCTCCTTCAAGTGGCACTTTACATGACGCAGAACGGAAGTAATAAAGAATACTATTTAGACTCGGCCACGAGTTTTGATAGTCAATTTTGTTTGACTGGGACGTCGATATTAATAAGGAAATGGCAAAGCCAAATCCAAACTGAGAAAAAAATATAATATTATTTCTTCATAGGTTTTAAAATAACATAATATATTTTTATAGTGAAAAAAATCTTAAATAAATAGAAATCTTGCTGAAAATAGGAACCCTAAAACTGGTAAAAATAGAAAAAGTCAAAATTGAACCCTAAACAATTGAATTTGGGCCCGGTAACTGTGCAGCACGGCCTTCGGCATCCTGTTGCAATTTGAAAATTGTCTGTCTCACAATTCTCTTTCCAAAAATTTATTGTAGACCTCAAATGGACTAGAAACAAATATTTTAGGTCATTCTTAAGTTATTTTAGAACGATCTAAACCTAGACCTTCCATATAGTCCTATGCAATCATATCCACATCATTACAACTCTCTTCAAATGAAGTTTTTAGATAAAATCAATTGGGGGCTGGATTAGGTGTTAGCTTTCTTGAACTGCTCTGGTCATTCTTAAGTTATCTTAGAACGATCTAAACCTAGACCTTCCATATAGTCCCATGCAATCATATCCACATCATTACAACTCTCTTCAAATGCAGTTTTCAGATAAAATCAATTGGGGGCTGGATTAGGTGTTAGCTTTCTTGAACCGCTCTGGACATATTAGGCTAGCTATCTCCTTTTTCCAACATGGAGTCTATAGTCTCATGCTAGCTGAGGCTACTGCACTACGCTTGGATTTTATATGGACAAAAAGGTTTAATCTTCCACTTCACTCAATTGTTTGTGATTGTGATGTTAATCTGTATGCGATATAATATGTGTTTAGGGCTGCTCGTGATTGTAAAATAATCAATTATGGGGTGGTGAAATTCCAAACATGTCCATCGTCCATCCTAAATTTACATATAAAACAATAATGTATAAATATAAATTTAGAATGGATTAATGATATATTTAACATTTCATCACCCGGTTCATAATCACAAGCAGCATATTACTTTTTTATATATTAAAATGTGAACTCTTAAGATAGGATCTTCCACATGTGCATGAAGAATGGATTGCCTATGTGCTGACTTCAAAAGCTCTTATTTCTAAAAGAGAAAATTCCTAACATAATGTTATGTTTGATGTATTTGTCAATTTTATTGGTTTACAGTATGTTGTTAGTTTATACGCTGTGGTCTTTGTATATATAATAGAATTTATTTTTTATATTCTATAACGAAGCCAGCCCTATATAAGGGTATATGCACTCTTAGGAGGTATTGAACTTCACCGTTTACCAGAAGAATATTAAACCTCAGTATGGTTGGCAGTTGCATCATATGAAAGAGGGAGAATTGCGGTTGACTTTATTTTTTAATTAATTATTTACTTGTGTTACTTAGTTTAATTTTAAGTAGCTACCACGATCCCATCCATCATCATTCCAAATTGATAATTTACTCATCAACTGAACCGGCCAACGCTTTTTTAAAATACAAAGTCAAAGAACAGTGGAAGCTATTATTAATAACGTCGAGGTGGTCCGCTGATACAATTATGTATATATCCTTCTGAGCCTGTTCAAGCACACATCAGCTCTTTCTAAAGTTCAAGAAGATGTCATTGCAGGTAGCAAAATTTCTGCCTTTGGACTTCGGATCTGCCATCCTCGGCGGATTCTTTCAAGTAATGTTTGACAGAATAATGCCCCGTACTTTGCCACACATCATCGTACGAGAGCAAGAACTGGTTTCAGAGCTAAAAAAGTGGTCCATAAATCTGTCAATGATCCAGTCTGTCATCCACGATGCAGAGGAGAAGCAATGGAGGAACATGGCTGTCAGAGTGTGGCTTAAAGATCTTGGGGATTTCGCTTACGATTTGGAAGACATGCTTGATGAATACGCCACCAGAATCTTAGAGCGTCAGTCAGCAACTTCAGGTGACATCACTTCTATCACGATAGAAGAGTTGAAAAATCTTTTTCGTAATTTCCGCAATATGTCCGACTGTGGACTGATGTCCGACCGATTGAAGGAACTCTGTGAACGGATAAATTTACTTGAGTTGATGGAACGGACAGTTAGAGGGAGGACTGATAGTACTGTTGTATGTGGTCGACTGGCATCTACTTGCGTGCAGTCCAAGTCTGTCATTTACGGCAGAGAGGAAGACAAGAAGAGAATATTTGGAATGATGTCAACTGCTATTGCCGATATTCGTGTCATATCAATTGTGGGTATGGCAGGAGTTGGCAAAACCACTGTTGCACAGTCTGTGTATAATGACAGTGGTTCTGTAGCAGAATTTTACCCGAAAGTGTGGGTCAGCATCTCCCATGAATTCGATGTTTTCAGAATATCAATGGCGATACTCGAATCCTGTACTCACACGTCTCACGATCTGAAGAGCTTAAACGAAGTGCAACTTCAGCTTCAGACAATGTTTAGTGGAAAAATGTTTCTGTTAGTCCTTGATGATGTTTGGAGCAGGAATTATGACTTGTGGGAGACTCTAAGGTCTCCATTTTTTAGCGGAGCTCCCGGCAGTGTTGTGATAGTGACAACTCGGAGTATGGATGTTGCATTGACAGTGGGAGGAAAGAATAATTGTTACGACTTGAAGCTTCTATCGGATCATGATTGCTGGTCCGTGTTCAAGATGCATGCCTTTGATGGAATTCGTGGGGATGATTTTCCCAACATGAATGTAATCAGGGATAAAGTTGTTGCTAATAGTGGTGGCTTGCCGTTGGCTGCGAGGACTCTTGGTGGACTTTTACGCTCTAAGGGAAGATATGAAGAATGGAAAGATATATTAGACAGCAAGATTTGGAATTTACCTGAAGAAAGTAACATCCTTCCAGTTTTGAAATTAAGTTACTATCATCTCCCAGTGCATTTGAAGAGATGTTTAGCATATTGTGCTATTTTTCTTCAGAACTATGAATTCGACGAGAAAGAACTGGTACTTCTGTGGCTGGCAGAAGGTTTGATTCTTCCTTCAGCAAATAGATTACTCGAAGATATTGGCAGCGAGTATTTTCAAGAATTAGTATCAAGATCAATATTCCAACATGCAAGTGGAAATCCCAGTAAATTTGTAATGCACAATCTTATAAACGATTTGGCAGAGTGGATTTCAGGGGAAACAGTTTTGAAGATGGAAGATGGATGGGAGGCCAAAACTGCTCAACCCATCAGATTTCTGAAAGCTCGCCATTGTTCTTACATAGGAGACGATTTTGATGGCAAAAGTAAAGTCGAAGTTCTCAGAAAGATTGAAAACCTGAGGACATTTTTGCCTGTAACCAGAAAAAATCGTGATTGTTTCATGACAGATACAGATCTTATCGATTTGCTTTCCAGGTTCAAGAAGTTGAGAGTGCTGTCCTTAAGAAGATACAACATAGAAGATCTACCGAATGAGGCCATCGAAAGTTTGAGGTATTTAAGGTACCTTAACCTTTCTGATACAAAAATCAGATCTCTACCGCAGTCGCTGGAGAAGTTGTACAACTTGCAAGTTCTGCTATTAAAAAACTGTTCAGTCCTTAAGATGCTGCCTGATTTCATAGTAAATATGATCAGTTTGCTTCATCTTGATATCAGTGGCGCATCTGCAATACTAGGGATGCCAAATGGAATGGAAAATTTGGAATATCTTCAAACACTATCTGATTTTATTGTGAGCAGTACATCTACCTTGATAGCATTGAAGAAAATGAAGTCTCTTGGTGGTGAGCTCCGCATTTCCTCTCTGCAGAATGTGCTTAGTTCGAACAGTTTCAACTTCGAACTGGGTATACTTAGCGACAAGAAGAATCTACGAGTGCTGATTCTAGAATGGAACTCAGATGCCGGACGAAACGACTTAAAAGAGAAACAACTACTTGACATGTTACAGCCTCACAAAAACCTGAGAACGCTCACAATTGAGAACTATAATGGAGTAGATTTTCCTTATTGGATTGGAGAAAGGTCATTTGTAAACATAGTGGATCTTACATTCCGAGGCTGTAAAAGGTGTACAACCTTGCCTCCTGTGGGGTTATTGTGTTCACTTAAACATCTCACCATCATTGACATGACACAGTTGAACACAGTAGGTTCTTCATTCTATGGTGAAGGTTGTTTAAAACCTTTTCCATCATTGGAGACTCTTCATCTAGAGAAGCTGGAGGCATGGACTACATGGGAGACTATCAATACAGACACAGATGTCAATGTATTCACTTGCCTCCGCGAACTTTCCATCATAAATTGTCCAAGGCTCACTGGAACACTCCCTCAACAGCTCCCAGCGCTGCAGAAGCTTGTTGTTCGACAATGTGCCGCATTGGTAGTTTCGTTTACATTGTTCCCGGAGCTCTGCCAGCTGGAGATTGATCAAATCAATGGAGTTAATAGAAGCAGTACTAATGCAAATGCAACTAATTCCACACCTCTTGCAAATAATCTGGACAGTCAAAGCTCTCAAACAATATGGGAAGTGGAGCAACTAAGAGTAAAAAATTTCTCACTTGCTTCTACAATCATGAATTTGTTTTCCATTTCCGGTCTGACTTCACTTGAAATTGTGGCTTGTGGCGGCCTAACGTCTTTACAATCAGTGATGGAGCAGAGTAAATGTCTAGATCGCTTGAAGGTTGAAGGATGTGATTCTTTGGAGTTAATACACAGAGGCCAATTACCAGCTTCCTTAAAATGGCTAGAGATAGACAACTGCAACAATATGCATTGCATATTAGAACCCCTGGCGACTGAAGCTGCAGGATCGGAGAATACAAAATTGTCAGCTCTTGAGCGCTTGTATATCTCCAATTGTGCATCCATGAAAACCATAGTGTCAATATCCAGAGGGCAGTTATCAGATAAACTGAAGTGGCTTGAGATAAAGCAATGCGGTGAGCTCAATAGCTTTTTGCCATCCGGTGAGTTACCTGTATCCTTAGAATGCCTCAAGATTCACCATTGCGGTATCCATTCTATACCAATTGGCCGTCACAATGTGGACTGTCTTCATGAGGTTGAGATATTCGAGTGTCACAATGTTAAAGGCTTTCCACAAGACGGCATTCAGTTAACCAGGTTAAGAAGGTTGTCAGTCAGATTCTGTCGGATGTTGGCTGATTTGCCAAGCTCCATACAGGGTTTTAACTCTCTTCAGGAATTACAAGTCTTTCAATGTCCAAGGATCAATCCTTTCCAACAAACCGGTCTTCCTGCAAGTCTAACATCTCTTACTATCGAAGGTGATAAACTTTACAAATGGTTGGCAGAATGGGGGTTTCACAGGCTAACTTGTCTACGGAAGCTAGATATTATTGGTGGTTCAACTGATGTGAAGTTTCCACGGGAAGGAATGAAGTTGCCTGCCTCGCTGAATTATTTGTGTCTTGCAGATTTTTTTGGGTTGAGATTCTTAGACAAAGAAGGCTTCTTGCACCTCACTTCTCTTGAATATTTCACACTATCTGGTTTCCGAAACCCTCTCAAGAACTTTCCAGAGGTTCTGCCATCTTCACTTGTGAAGTTGGAGCTTTTTAAATGTTCTGACAGGTTTAAGAATCAAGTACGGACTATGGGAGGTCGGAGGAGAGAAAACATTGCCCACATTCCTTTTGTTAAGATTGATAGCCAATTCACTGACTAGTGAAGTCAAGCATCAAGTAAGTTCACGTATTACAGAGTCAATTCAGTGACTATGGGAGGCCAGAGCTGAGAAAACATTGCCCACATTAGACAGTTATTTGCACTGATTCTCTCATCCGCTCAATATCCACAGCTGGCTGTCCTGCATTTGACTGCTGTATCACCTATATCATTTATTAGTGCTCTATATTCTGTGTGGATGTGTTTGGTTATAGCTTCATCTTCATGTCAAAATGTTCTTCTCCTCTTGTTTTATTAAATTAACAATTTTATTAATCGAATATTTATTTGAGACTGTTGGAGTTGTCGATATTATTTTTATATCTATTTATTTCGTAATTATTATTTATATTTCATTTATTTCCATATATACGACTTTAAAAATCCCGCCATTTCATTCATAGCCATTCAATTTTATATTATTCTTATACACAAACCGGTGTTTTAAAAGCTGTCTCAGAAGATGTATAGATCTTCAACCCATTGAGATAATACTATTCAAACGCACTGCATTTTAGTATTGGATGTTTTCGACATGTCAACTATATCACACTGTCCAGTGGTAAAACATGGTAAAATTATCGTACCATGAACTCTCTCTCTCTCTCTCTACTGATATCTTAATTAAGACTCCATTGGCGAGGGCATCAACCGGATTAAACAAGAACTTATTTACTGTGTATGATGCAGTTTAGACTAACAATAGCCCTCCATACACGGATATGCATGCAAGAGCACACATTTGTGTTGACAAGCGCTTTCTAGGTAATCCTAGCAACATGGGTCTGTTAACAGGTAAAATCTAGGCAATATTAATATGCGGACAATACAAATACCAGATCACAAGCTTGCGCTTCTCGCAAGTGGTTTACAAGATGAAAAAGAGAGTTATACCACATTCATTTCGCTGGGTCCTCAGAACACATTTGAAGAAATATTAGGCGTAACACACTTTAGTGTACAAAGAAGAGGCAAAGAAATTGGACAACCTGCTTCCTATGTTCATACCCAACTCTCTATCCTCGAAATAATCATCTCTCTAACCAACCTTTTCCTTCCCCACCAATTTGTACAATTCAGAATATTACCCTCAAGATTTTACTGTTACAAGAGTCCTGTGGAGAAATACAGAATAATCCTCCCTAAAATGTAGCATCCATCTCAAAAACTCATTTATCATACCTTAGCTCCAAGAAACGACTGCAACATCCAAAAACATCATTGAGTTACACAAAAATAAATTGTATACGAACCCCAACCTTTTATTCCCCTGTTCTCCTTACCTTGACTCCAGCTGGTGAGTTTCCAGGCTTAGCTGTAGTTGTGCTTCCAAAGGCATTGATACCTGTTGATGCATTTCCAAGCTTCGTTGTGGTCGTGCTGCCAAACCTTGGTTTCTTGTCTGCAGGCTTTAATATTTGGAAAGAGCACATTAAAGTCTCATCAACACTCATCATAGCACCAGCATTGTCAAACTCCCCACAATAATTAGGCGCTGAGAATATAGTCACAAGCTGTCGGTTGGCAAAGAACTCATATCCATCCTCCACAACCTACAAATATCATACTGTCAGATAATAAAGAAATGACAAATGAGCAACTACTTGAAGAAATAATAAAATTCACAGCTGAATACAAGGGCCTCACATAGTGAATGACACAGTGCCAGGACAAGAGGAGCAAAGTCATTAAAAAAATATGAGAACAGACGAAGTACCCGAAAGTAACAAGAGCTATGGAGGATATATGCAGTCAAATTATTACAAGAATAAATAAAGAATCTGTGATGAGTAAAACCTGATGAGCACGGCAAACAAGATCCAAATCATGCTTCTGCAAGAACTCTGTCACTTTGTCAGGACCGAATGTATACGAAACTCCTCTATCATTCATCCCCCAACCTTGAATATCTTTGCTGGGATCAGACCAGAGAAGATCACAGAGCAACCCTGTGTCTGGTACATCTGTTGGGCGTTGCAAATTCCTAATTTGATCCAAACTATGTAAATCAGGAGAAAGGCCTCCGTGCATGCATAGAATCTTTTCATCTATCAATGCTGCTACTGGTAGACAATTAAAACAGTCCGTGAAAGTCTTCCATAGCCTAATGTTAAATCTTCTCTTACATTCATCATAAAACCCATATATTCGGTTTATAGAAGCACATTCATGATTTCCTCTCAACAGGAAAAAGTTTTCGGGATACTTTATTTTGTATGCAAGAAGAAGACATATGGTCTCCAGACTTTGCTTGCCTCGATCTACATAATCACCCAAGAACAAGTAATTGGCTCTTGGAGGTAAGCCACCATACTCAAAAAGCCTTAAAAGGTCAGAATATTGACCATGTATATCACCTGCATTTCAAAGCAAATTTCATAATTAGGACTGCTGAAAATTTCTACCAGGTGACTAATAGAGGTGTATCAGTCATATATAAATCATTGAGAGACAAAGTAGACTTGACATTCAACTCTAGATTATTTAAAAATCGTTAGCTATGTCTAAGAAAATAGAATAAACTAACATAACATGGAACGCCATCCACTGATTGAAATCTTAAGCAACTTAAATCAGCCGGATAGAACCTGCCAACTCATGACAAGCTGTAAAAGTAGACACAATCTTAGGTTCAGATACACAAGTCTTAGATTCAAGGCCACCCCTCTACTCATAATCTCGATTTTTTTTTTATATAATCTAAAGACTATCCTCCAACAAAATAGGATCTTCACAAGAACAATGGCATCCATCATCACTTCATTCACCACAGCATTATAGTAATGTAAACCATATTTTACATCTCATCCTACTTAAACATAAGATCATGGTTTCATTCACACTCATCCATTAGAAGGCATTGAACCAAATGGTTTGAGCACCAATATGATCTGAATAAAAAGTTTATACGGGAAACTACTGTCATGCACCATACCACAGCAAAATTTTGGTATATAATTGGGAACCACACATACGCCAAGATAAAATAACATCAAGTAAGCTATATTTAAGCTTCCACGCCTAAGCATCAGAAACAAGAAAGAGAAAGGGAAAATCACTACCGAGGAAAAAAGACTCACACAACCCACAGAGAGAGAATTAGAGTGTATCAATATGCATCAAAGGAGAAATCGATGGGTTGTCCACAGGGAGGTGGATAGGAGTGTGAAGCATATATGTTCTTGGAAAAAGATTATGCACAGCAAGGATGAGAATTTCACCCATAATCCACCTCATTGATAGAGAGGTGGATGTTAGTAAAAGGATTTGCAGGCAAAACTGAGTGATAAGTTGGGTACCAATAACTAGTAGTGGCACGAAATGCAAAAAAATATGAGTAACCATATCCATTTATCCATATTGATAACATCATTTTGAAGAGTGATGAAATATGGACAAACAGAAATATATATGTATATATATATATATATATATATATATATATATATATATATATATTAATTTAGAAAATTATAACCTTGACCAATATAAGCATCTGTGGGCACAAAATTCTTTGACAGGCATGACAATGCATATCAGCACCCGCCGTAAGCCTACCTGCTGCCATCCTTAAAGGGAAATTTATTATTTTATGTAGTGATTAATGGTCACGGGATTCAACTAAGCAGACAACGAAAAGCAATCTTCTATTTTGTAATTGAAAGTAATATTTCAGATCATGATTTAGCATTACCGGAAGTATTAAATAAATATTTAAAACAGAATTTTCCCAATGGATTTATTAATTGACATAAATATGTTTAATCCTAACAAAATTTTGTGCAGTAGAAATTTAATTTCATCAATCAAATGTCATCCCAATGCCCTTCTCAATTGTATCTATCACATTAATTTTCTGTTCAATTAAATTCAATTTCATGCACAAAACACACCTAAAAAATTCAGACACGTTATGAAAGAGAGGATTATTATTTCCCAGCCCTCTAGGCGAAACTGTGGATAAAATGGAGAACCTTATAATTACATTAATCCTAGCCTAATAAAACCTTACATGCCAGATGATTCTGAGTTGTACAAGAAAGCTATGCCGGAATTTCACTCTGAACAATTAAAGACTGTAGAAGCATGAACCACAAATGACAAAGGAAACACTCAAAACTCCGGAACATGATCCATAAGATCTCGATATATTCTTCTTAAATAGAAATACTATGTCTTGCAGTATTACCCATTAAAACATGATGACATTCTCACAGCTATCAAGTTAAACCAAAATATTTCTTAAACATTCCAGAAGGCAAATACAATTTAACCTTCTACAAGGTAAAAGTAGTTCTACTAAGGATCTCTCAATCCCCAATTCAAACATTTTCAAATATGATGCTAATCTCAGCATTATCAAGTTCAACCAAACATCTTTCAAACATTTCAAAAGAACAAAGAAATTTAACCTCAATTAAGGTAAAAGTACTTATCCTCCTCCAATCCCCCATGCTAACTCCCTCCCAATTCATAATTAAATGAAGCAACTAAATGGAAATGCATGAAAAAGGAACAAGAGACACCAAACACAAGCATTCTATCGAACAGATGAATCTTGAGAGAGAAAAAACTATCCACATTACCAAAATGAAAACATTCAATACATAGCACTTAAAAGATCAATTAGAAAGGAGATACGATAAACCATATGAAGCAATGCACATTACACGTCTTTCCTAACACACACTTCTATGAAAATGGATGCATTTCATGATATATAGATCAAAGTTTGATCATCTAACCAACCACACAAGCCAAAACTTCAATGCAGACATACATTCTTACAGTGAACCAAAAATAGTGGCAAATTCCTAAGAAAATAGAAAATCCAAAATACGGATCTATAAAGGAGAGAGAGAGACTGCATCAGAAACACTCCACTAAACTATAGCAGTTATAGAAATTCACTTAACATGTATACGCCTATTATTACCGCCAAACTATGAGGTCTCTTCATAAGAGAATATGGAATTACATGAAACAATGTGAATGTTGGATGCTTCACCCCTATCTAAAAAAATACTATAGCATCATATTACCAATCTCAGACACCACAAATAAAATAAAAATATTAGAAACCAGCTCATACAAACATAATACCCACAAATGACTCCACAACAAGGGAATCACAACATGACTTACCAATCATTTACAAATGCAATAATAAATTTTGGATCAAACAAAAGATATGATAAAACAATCACCGATTCGATCAACGCATAAGATAACAATCAAGCAAGGGGTGAAAGCCAAATTGGAATACATAAAGCTAAATAAGATTCAACGAACAACTATGTAGCTAGCACTCAATTCACAAAACCAACAAATCAAAATAAAGTTCAATAACACAAAATACGCCAACAATTTGTCGACCAAAAATCAAATAACAGATGCAGTGTCCATCATACATCAATTACTAACCTACAAAACCACAAACTGATCATTCAACAAAATCATTCTATCCTACAAAACAAACACCAAAGTCAAACCCAAACAACTTCACAGGCGAAAGAATATCAACATATTAACAAAACAAAAATCACAAATATAAAACCAGAAATCTAAGGGATAAACCTAAAAAGAGAACAACTGCGTAGAGAAAAGAGATTAAAAAAGAAGTACCGCAAATCTTGATAGGCGCTTCAAGCTCCAACAAATTAGGCTGTTTCAAGAAAATCTCTCTAGAGACGACACACAATTGGCGGATCTCAGTCTCGGATAACTGTACCTGCTTACCAGGTCGGCCTTTGACCTCTAACAAGCGACTGATGATATCATCAAGAACCGCTTGCTCCATTACCTCCAACAAAACAACTTTAACGTTTCAACAACAATCGATTGACCAACAGACAGATAAAGTCAACGCAAGAAGTGTAAAAAAAAAAACGACGGAGAGTAAAGCGAAGCAGAGAGAAATATCAGTCGAGTCCGGTGGTTAGGGTTTTGGAGGTGTCGTTCTCCATGATAATGAAGAAAAGAAAAGAGAGGCGGTGGTAGTGGGGTGATGATGATGGTGGTATACAGAGCTGACCAGAAAGAGATGGCAAATTGAATTGAAATGTGATTTGTAGTCTAGCAGAAGTTGCGAAAAAGTAAAGTCGTTTCGTTACTGTACTAGCTTCTCCAAAAGCACTTTTGGATTAAATCGCTTCTCCTATTTCAAAATTTGCTAATTTTTATTTATTTATTTAATTATTTTAAAATAATAAAAAATCCACATGGTTCAATGAATATTCTGATTTACAAATTACTCACTATATTATCTATATCTATATTTACAAAAGAAAAAGGCTACTAATAAAATATTGAGCATTTGCTGATACTCGAAGATTGATCTATGATTAGTAATGGCTTTTGATCTACTTTTAACACGTGGGAAGGAAATCTTTGAATGATTCATTTTTAATGAAAACAACCAAAAGCCCTCTAAACCAATTTGAAGTTTTGAACAAACAAACCAAACTCAGAGTGTTGTTTAGGTTAATGCATTCTATTGTGAGAAAAGTTAGTGGTGGGCCATAGGGGGATATTTGTTTTTTGTTTTTTGTTTTTAAATTTGAAATTGGTATACATGGAGATCTTGTTTGTGACCGCGCTCGAGACTAGAATTTTCTCATCAAATTTTATTTTTAGACTTTAATTTGGTTGCTTATTTGGATCACATGCATTGTTGTTTCATTGAACTTTCGAACTATTTGCCTCCATTACCTTTTGACTGAAAATAATGGTTGTTTGTTATGATATTTGGAATTTGGGTTGTCATATAAGGTTTCAATTCCGACTTCTGATTATTATAATAGTCTTTGATGTTTTTAACATCAACGACTTTTTCACACGAACATTCATTCAACCTGTATAGGGTCTAAAACTAGTTTTTAGAGATATATATATATATATATATATATATATATATATATAATTATTATATGTATAATGTTTGTGAAATTTAGCAGTATTTTTTTTTTTTTTTTTTTTTTTTATCCAGTGGCTTATATGTTGCATTTAAAAAGTGACGGTATTTATTTTTCAATATTATGAAATAATCTATTTGCGTGCTAGTAAATTTTTTATTTTATATTATTATTATTATTATTATTATTATTATTATTATACATGAATGATAATTTTTGCCTTCAATTATAGATCTGGTTTTAAAGTATTTCGATCTGATTTGATCTGTCCTACTCGGAGGATAATCTGAAATTATTTATCGATTTTTGATAAATAAATATTATATCAACTCATAAATAATTTCTTATGCTAATTTTAAAGTTGCAAGATAAATATATAAAACAAAATTTATTTATGTGAAAATCTGAATTTGAAATAATGTAATTTCAAGAAAATTTTAAAAAAAAAAATCTCTTTTAAATTTGTTTGAAATTGTCGAGTGACAATAATAATAAGAAAGAAGTAACGGTGAAGAGATGCAATGTGATTGATTTGCCCTTTTTAGAAAGTTTAAAGTTTCAATTATAATTTTTTTAATAGAGTTTTAAAAAAATTTTATTTAATGGATATGAACTTCAATAATTATGTAGAAGGATATAGTTAAATTATATATTATTTTTAATTTTATTTTTCGGTTAGAGGATATGGATAAGAATATTTTATAGTACTATATTCTTATTCTTATTATTGACGGGTATAAATTTTCTATCTATATCCTTCCATGACGAACGGGTATCTATAAATAAGTGGGTATGCGAGTATAATTGTCATCTTTAACCCCGCTCATCTCACCTCACGCCCGTCATATTTGGTTATGTTGTATATTGACAACAATTAATCACTCAAAAACAAAGTCAAACAAGAACCAAAAGATCAACACAAGTATTTTTACGTGATTTCACCAGCAATACAAATGTGCTACCAAGGTGTACATTCATGAGTGGCGGCTCAGTCGCCGGTTGCACTATGATGGTGAAAAGTTACAAGTCAGAAAACGATCCAAAGTCAGGGAAACAAGAAACCCTAAATCGCCATAGCAAAGAGGCAATCAGGAGAAGAAGAGAAAAAAATAAAAGTGAGCTACTGTAACAAATCTGGGATCTTAAATACCCAGAAGTGATGGACCGGACCAGATCAAGTGAGTTGGGCCTTACTAATTTTCCAGAAGCCCACAAGCCTGTAAACAAAAAAAAAAGTCCAAACACCAAGTATAGATGATACAAAAATACAACAAACTTCCCCCTTTTGGATCATTTACAACATATAACAGATTTACAAATAGAACTTGCTATAACTAAACACCACACTTCCATAGTGCCATCCATGGCCTCCAAAACATCATTGCCAAGGTACCCAGTCTTCCAAAGCTTGAGCTCACAGCAGCCCAATATGAAGTAAATCCCTGCAAAAACAGAAACTTCGTCACAAACAACACTTTAGTACCCATATCAACATGATTTAAATCAGTAGATATCTTCCCCACATTAACAGTTCCATTTAAAACATGCAACCGAATAAAATTGTACTGAATATCTATATATTTAGTTTGATCATGGTACATAGGATTCCGGCTCAGCTGAAAGGCACCCTGGCTGTCTGTTAAAATAGATGCGGTTTCTTTCAGGAGCTTTAGTTCCCTGAGCAAACCTGGTATCCAAATAGCCTCCCTGATCCCCTCTGTCAAGGCAATATATTCTGCCTCAGTTGTGGATAGGGCAACCCTAAAATGGAGCCTAGCCTTCCACGATATACAATTTCCACAAACGGTAAAGTAATAAGCTGAAGTAGACCTTCTGAAATCAACCTCTTTAGCAAAATCAGAGCACAATAACCAGTTATAGTAACACAATCAGTATATTTACCATAAACCAATCCAACATACATAGTACCCTTGATGTATCTCAAAAGCCATTTCATTGCTTTCCAATGAATTGCTTTTGATTTCATCATAAAGCGACTAAGAACGCTGAGAGAATAGGCAAGATTAGGTCTGGTACACCATGGCATACATAACACATCCAACAGCTTCAGCATAAGGAATATCATCAATAATATCACTAGAATCAAAAAGTTTTGTATCTAAATTGTGACCAGCAGCTAAGGGTAGATTGACAGGTTTAGCATCAAACATGTTAAAATTCCTGAGAATCTTTTCGAAATAATTTTTCTGATCAAGAAACAATAGGCGTGCTTTCCTATTTCTAACAATATTCATTCCAAAGATTTTAGAGGCTCTACCAAGGTCTTTCTTTTCAAACTCATCATTTAAACATTGTTTCACAAATTTCAGCTTATCAAAAATAGGACCAATCAATAGTATATCATCAACATAAAGAAGCAGGAACACATGAGAATCACCATCAAACTTATAGTATAAGCAAGCATCAAATAAACTTCTTTTGAAACCAATGGAGATAATAAACTTATGAAACCTGTCATTCCATTGTCTGGTGATTGTTTCAGCCCATACAAAGAACGTTTTAGCAAACAAGCTTTGTTCTCATCACCCTTTTTGCAAAACCCTTCGGGTTGAGACATAAAAATTTCTTTATCAATAAAACCATGTAAGAAAGTAGTCTTAATATCCATTTGTTCCAATTCCTAATCAAAGAAAGCAGTCAATGCAAGCATGATCCTAATAGTAATGCATCTAATAACAGGAGAAAATATTTCAGTAAAATCAATACCAGGTTTCTAAGTGAAGTCTTTGGCAACTAGCCTAGACTTATACCTATTAAGATCAGAAGCAGGGAGATTTTCCTTAATTCTGAATACTTTGCTACAAGCAACAAGTTTCTTACCAACCGGTTTGTCAACCAGTTCCCAAGTTTGGTTTTTCATAAGAGAATTATATTCTTCTTTCATTGCAAACCACCACTTATCAGCATGCTTACAATTAACAGCATCAGAAAATGAAATAGGCATAAACTCATTAGAGACAGCAGCAGTCAATGCATATATCACCATATTAGCATCCAAAAATCTAGCTGGAGTTCTAATGATCCTCCTAGGCCTATCTCTAGCACTAGAATGATCATGAATGTCCATATTGCCCAGATTTAGAAACTGATCATATTTAAGGTCATCAACGTTAAATTCATCAGTTTCATCATTCACATTAGAATTATCAATATCAGGTGAATCATTATTAGATGAACTAGAACCAGTTTCAGGAAAAGCAGGTACAAGAGTAATGTCAGAAAGAACAAAATCAGTAGTAGCAATATCAGGTTCATTTGTGATAGTATTATCAGTCACCTTATCAATCTTAGAATCAATGGTATAATCAGACAAGGTGAAACCAGGCACAGAATCATCAAAATCAGAATTATAAGAGACACGACCAGGAAATTCAAGTTCATTAAAAATCACATCTCTACTAATAATGAATTTGTAAGGATGACCATCTTTATAAACCAATCTAATACCTTTAATACCAGTAAAGAAACACATAAACAAACATTTTATGGATTTAGGTTCCAACTCACCCACAGATTAATTAACATAAACTCTGCACCCGAAAGTCCTGATATACTTCAACACAGGCAACTTGTTAAAATACATTTCAAAAAGAGTTTTTCAATCAATCACAGAGGAGAGGGATCTGTTCTTGACATAAATAGCAATGTTCAAAGCTTCCCCCAGAAGATTTTGGGCAACTTGGCCTTAAATAGCATACTCCTAACTTTTTCAAGCAGGGTTCTATTCAAGCGCTCAGCTACTTCATTTTGCTGGGGAGTATGCCTAACTGTCCTATGCCTTTTAATACCATTCTCAGCAAAGAAGCATCAAACAAGTCATTACAGAATTCTAGACCATTATCTGTTCTTAAGGTCTTAACCTTACAATTAGATTCAGTTTCAACATGCATTTTCCAGGTTTTAAAGTTAACAAAAGCCTCATCCTTACTCTTTAACAAATACATCCAAATATATTTAGAGTAGTCATCAATGATAGACAAAAAATAGATACTTTTGCTAAAAGTTTTGGTCCGGGAAGGACCCCACAGATCAGCATGTACATAATCAAGAACAGAAGCAGCTTTAAAATCAGATTTGGTTAAAGGCAATCGAGTTTGTTTACCAAGAACACAATGCTCACAGAAATCCAATTTACAGTTATCATCACAGTCAATTAACCCCTTTTTTCTTTAACTCCTTTAATGCATTTTCACCCAAGTGACCAAGTCTATTATGCCTCAACAGTTTCACCAACCAATTTATACAGATTATCACATTTCTTTCCTTTCATAACCATTTCTTTAGTGTTGGAATTATAAACACACACAATTTGATTTTTAAACATACATTCAAAACCAAGACAGTCCAATGCACTAATGGAAATAAGACTCCTTCTAAGATCAGGCACATACTTAACATCATGAAAAATCCGAATAGTACTATCAAAATGTTTAATTCTAACAGAACCAATGCCTTTAATCATGCATTTATGATCAGAACCCATTAGGACTAGTCCCTTATTTCCAAGTTTGAGTTCACCAAACCAGTCCTTGTTGGGTGTCATATGATGTGTGCAACCAGAATCAATTACCTAATCCAAAGTAGAACATTGATTAACAGACAGAGCATCAGACAACTTAGCAACAATAGTCAAGCCTTCACTGAATTGCACATGATCATCACAAACAATAAAAGAATTAGAAGAGACAGGCTTAGAGATACCCTTAGCCTCATCCTTCTTCTTCTTCTGAAAACAATCCTTCACAAGATGATTTTGTTTCCCACAGTAAAAATAACTCATTTCCTTATCTGATTTAGTCTTTCCTTTATTTTTATCCTTAGAATTAACAGAGTTATTACTGTGATTGTTACCATGTTGATTTGCAGAATTAAACCTTTTCTTTTTATTACTGAAAGGTTTCTGACTATGAGCCATCAACCCCTCAGATTCAGATTTCACATTTTTTCACTAGCAGTTCTAAAAGTCAAAGCATCAATGATCAATTTAGTGGTCAATGCAGTATTATTGAAGAAAATAAATTCTTTTACAACAGAATAAGATTCAGACAATGCATGTAAAAGAATCATAGCAAGATATTCTTCACACAATCTACTATCCTCTTTAGTTCTACTATTAAAATCTTGCACAAGTCTTTTGAAAAAAGCCAAATTTTTAGCAACTTTCTTTTTAGGATCAAATTTAAAACCAAATAACCTGTGCAGGCTCAACAGTCTATTTTGAACATCTTTTTCCAAATAATTTATTTCCAAAGTAGTCCACAATTCAGTTGCAGTTTTAACACTAGCAAGATTAGTCATAAAATCATTAGATAAATGTAACAATATCATGTGATATGCCCTTTTATCTAAATGTTTCTCTTCAGCCTCAGAGATATCCTCAGGGTACTCTTTATCAACAACCCCTTCAACCCTATGATAGACTAAAATGGATAACATTTTCCTTTGCCAAAGCACAAAATCTTGAGTTTCATAAAAAGTTTCTAGTGAAAATTATTTCAAATGGGCTTTTTAAAGTTCAAAATACAATTATAGACCTGTTTTGAAAAACATACAAAAATAGGCTTTTAAAAGTTTAGTTTTCACTCCATAGACCAAGTTTTCCAAAATACCCCTGAATCTTTACAATTCACATATGCTGTGAATTACGGTCACAGTCTGTGAATGGCCTATGGAGTGAAAATCAAACTTTAGTTTTGCAAACTTTACAAAAATGGCCTATAATTGTATAGTAAACTTTTATGGCCTATAAAAAAAATTTCCCAAATTTCTATATTAATATGACTTGAACCAGGAGTTTTAGCCATGTTAACCCTAAATGCTTAAAAATAATGTAATATGCTAAGAGATAAACAATAATCAACAAACAAGCTCACACAAAGATTCTAATAAGCAGTAATACAACTAATGTATCACAAAACAACAGCAACAGCCAATCAAAAAATAATTTTAATCAACTAACAAACAAACAACAGTCCACAGATTAATACACAAGAGAAATTCCAAAGAATTAGTATCAATCTAATTACAAAAGAGCTATCAATCAATACAACCAAGGATCGAATTTATACAAAGAACAGCTCAGGTCAACTAGCACAACCAATCAAACAAATCAAACAATAATCACAGAGAGTTTCAACCAATCATACCCTGAGGGCGTAAACCAAGCCCCACTCAGGCAGCTAAGGTAAAAACAGTAAACAGGAGCCCTAATTTCCTAAGAGTTTCAGAAATGTACCAAGTCGATACTAAAAGCCGCAATATCTTCTAATATTCCAATTTTAGCCATTTCTGTACCTGTTTCCAATTCTTGATGATTTTAATTTCATTTATCCTTTCTTCTCCAGATCGTTCTCACCTGTAAGTGTTACAAAGTCAAATTTCAACACCAAAACAAGACAAATAGCAAGAGATAAAAAATTAAAAGAAGAAGGTTAAAAAACTAGGGTTTCGACAGATCCTATCAAGATCTGTTTTCATCTTCAGAAGTGTTGATTTCAGTTCATCGTCGTCGTATACAAGAGTTGCGCCTTCCACCTATAACAACAACAAGAAAACTAAGTCAATAATCTGAGAAAGAAGACAATAAACCAAAATAATAGAGATTAGGGTTTTCGAAATCGAGCGATTAAGCTCTGATACAAATTGTTGTGTATTGACAACAATTAATCACTAAAAAATGAATTCAAGCAAGAACCAAAAGATCAACACAAGTATTTTTACGTGGTTCCACCGACAATACAAATGTGCTACCAAGGTGTACATCCACGGGATGGAGGCTCAGTGGCCGGTTGCACTATGATAGTGAAAAGTTACAAGCTAGAAAACGATCCAAAGTCAGGGAAACAAGAAACCCTAAATCGCCAGAGCAAAGAAGCAATCGGGAGAAGAAGAGAAAAAATGAAAAGTGAGCTATAGTAACAAATCTGGGATCTTAAATACCGAGAGTAAGTGATGGACCGGGCTAGATCAATTGAGTTAGGCCTTACTAATTTTCCAAAAGCCCACAAACCTGTAAACTAAACAAAAACAGTACAAACACCAAATAAAGATGACACAAAAATACAACATATTATATTAATTTTTTATTTTTTTTTCTGACTTTTTTATTTTATTTTTTTAGATAGGAATAACACGAATTCATTGATAAATTAATATCTTTACTACTGTATTTTTGTATTATTTTTTTCATTCTCAAACAAACACAAAAACAGTTTCAACTTTTACTGAAATAATGGAAATTGACTACACTCCATTATAAAAGTTAGTAAAATGGAAATAATGGACAATAAATTAGAATAGATGTCCTTTGTGATACACTCAAGTTGTTATCAATATAGAGTGAATATTCGATTTATTTTTTGTTTCATTTTATTTATGTATCTCGATTTAGCTATACAACTATATAGTTTAACAGATTTTTATTTATTTATATATTGTACTACTAGAATGTACCAGGTAGAATTTATACTTCAAGTAAATTAAACCAAATAGTTAATATAGGAACATACGTGTGAACCTAACATAAAACCTAATTTTTAAATTCGAAAAGTATAATGAAAAATATAATATATATATATATATAGCATCATTACTTTCTCCTTCATTCTTATTATATTATTATATTGGTTTCAATTTGGTCTTTCGATTTGGTCTTTCAATTTGGTCACTTGCAACTAGCTGTAAGAATTTTTTTTTTCCATCGGAGCTAGTTGCTTCATTTATGTTGTTCCTTCAATATATTTTTTACACAAATTATTTCCATTCTGCATAGCTAGTTTTGTCTTCTTCGTTGTCAAAATATATAGAGAATGTTCTTTTTTCTCACAGTAAAAATACAACTTTATACTTTATAGGATTATTCAAAAAATTTCTACAGCTACATTTTTTAATAACATTTTGCAACAGTGAATTTAATAACTTCTCCGTTCGAAAAAAAAATAAATTTAACTAAATTTCAAAATGGGAAATGTAATCGTTATTGCAATGGTGATTAATAGACAATCATGTTTACGACATTTATTTTAACTTTTTCAATAGCGCTTGGAATGCTATATGAAATTGGATTGAATTTTAATTGTATAAGATTGAATTGAATTGAATAAAATAATTATTGGATTAAATTATATTATACAATTTATTTTTATTATTTATATTTATTTAATGTAAATAAATATTTAAATACTTCCCTAAAAAAAATTTAAGTACTAAAAATAAAAATTTTCGTAAAATTTTTCATATATTATTAAAAAAATTACTATTATTTATAACTAATTTAAAATTTTTAAGTTTATTTTTTAAAAAAATATTATTTATATTATGGTATATATAATTATTTTTATTATTATAAAAAAGCTATTTAAAAATATTTTTAAATCTAGAAATGTCATACCTATTAATTCATCTAATTAATGAATTCAAAAATTATTTGATTTTTTAAAAAATCGAAAAAATAAATTTATTATTTTTTATTTATGTTAGATAATGATGAAATGGTAGAGAAGCCAAATTTTTAACTTTTATGATTATTTTGTGATATTAGAAAAAATAAAAAATATATATACATAAATGTAGAGATGGGTACCGTTCTATTCGGTTCAATTTTCGGCACTTTTCGATTTTGGATTAAGAAAACCGAAGCAAACCAAAAATATCGATTCGATCCAAAATCGAAAAAAACAAATTAATTTAATTATCTTTTTAGTTCAGACCGAAAATCTCAAACCGAACTAAACTGAGATAACAATCGGTTTTTAATAATTAAAATCGATCTGAACTAAACCAAAGTAATAAAAATTCGAACCGTACCAACCGGTTCGATTCGATTTCATGCGATTTTTTTCTCCACCCTTACATAGATGTATTTGAATGAAGTTAACTAATTTAATAACTTTTCCTAAACAAATCAAATATGATTACATTATCCGAAATAGTAATTTATTCCAAAATGGGAAAATGTTACAATTCTTGAATAATGCCCACATGTTACTCAAATAGTACTGTTGGATTCTGAAAATTTGTTTTTTCATCAAAAAGTTTTCTTTTTGTCCGATAGTCATTCAAGAAATGAAAAAACGAAACAAACACTTGAGAATTCCACTGTCCCACTGTCTCTGCCTATGCTCCAACGTTAACAAAACCCCTCACTCTCTGTCCCACTGTCTCTGCCTATGCTCCAACGTTAACAAAACCCCTCACTCTCTCTCTCCGGTAAACCCTTCGTCTCCCCAAATCTCCTCCAAATAAACCCTCATTCCCCACTGTCTCTGCCTATGCTTAACAAAACCTTCCTTTTTTGAGAATTTGGGTACTTTAATATTACTATAAATTTTCGTAGTCTATATATACTTCAATGATAATAATAAAATAAGAGTTATAATTTTTAAAATTGTAAAGGCGTATCAGTATATGTGAGAAGCGTGTGTGACAAGCTTTTAATATTTTAATAACTGTTTTAATTTTATAGGTGGCACGTGTCCTTTAATGTGATAAAAAGTTCTTTCAAACAGAATCAGGCAAACCTCACTCTCACTCGTCTCTCTCGCGCCAAGAACAGTGAGAGACTTTAAAAATCCGTCATCGACAGCTGCGCATTCATCGTCGGTTTCCAGTTTCCCGAGGTGTTGCTCTATTAAAAAATCAATACTTTCACAACCATGTTTGTCGTCGTCGATTCTAACGACTACAACAAATCGAAATGGCTTAGTCAGAGAAAGATATCATGTTCTCTTGTCCAACACCATTTGAAGCCAACAAAAACTGCCGTTTAGCTTGTTGACTATTGTGTCTAAGGTGAAGAACAAGCTGCGACGATGAGGTAATCCTTTTCAAACACGATAAACCGACTGTTCTTCTCGTTCTTTTTTATGTTCTGGGAGGAGAACGATTGTTTTTGTTTCTTATTTCTTTGTTGAACAAGAACACTATCCCTTAATTAATTATTTGATTTAGGTTTTGTATCCCAGAAACGATAGATATTTGGCCATATAGTTTTTAGTTATATGCTGGTTTGAAGTTGGACAGTATATTTGTGCTTTTACTAGGGTTTTAATGGTGTTTTGATGGTTGAATGTAGTTTACTGTACTCCTGATGTGCGTGATAAACTATTTATCTTGTGTTATTCTGAGATTTTGTTACTGTATTGTGTTGTTCTGAGATTTTGTTACTGGTCTAGTGTAATTTGGTGAGAGGGATTAGATTTTGTTGCTGATATCAGATTATGACTAGTTGAGTTGTAAATGATTTTTCTGTGTATCATTTTGAGTTTAGATGTTAAGTTTGGTAATGGTTAATGTGTGTAGTGAATTGAAATGTTGATATATATCTATTGTATTTATTTTATGTTGTTGCAGAAGTAGATTGTTTCAGAAGGTGTTAAATCTCCATTTACAAACACCTTGAATGGCGGTTTAAGGTTAGTTTTTTCTTTTTCTTGGAGTGAATTGTTAGAAATATAAAATTTTTCTTAAAGTATATTCAAATGGATTTCTTGGTAATCAAGCAACTAAACTATTAGTTGCATTCTAGCGAGCTAGAAATGTTTTGTATTTAGTTTTGTTTGTCTACTTGTCTTAGATGTAGTTAGTAGAATAGGACATGCTTGTAAGTTGTTAGTACATGGTATGGTTGTAGGTTAATGTTAGAGATGGTTGGTATGGGTTTGATCGATAAATATGGTGTGGTAATGACATGTATGGGCTTATGACAAGTATGGAAGAAAAATGGTAACGTAATGATTATCTCACTCACTATATAAGAGTAGAGAAATCATAATGTAAATTGAGCGAGAGAGATAGTTCTCTACTCCACATGGTTGGTTCTAATGTTTTAATTGGTATGTCAATGGAAGTCAATGGAAGTCAATGGTTGTTAATGGTTTGTTATGGTTTTCTATGGTCTCAAATAACCAACATGAATATGTTTTGATTGGATTTCTATTGTTGTGGATAGAATAGATTTTGAGCTGTATTGATTATTTTGTTTTCTATGTCTAGCTCCTTACTAGACCTATGTTGTCTAGCTGATAACACTGGTATGTTCATGAAAACATTATTTATTTTTTATACTTTTAATAAATTAAATATTTTATATTTTAAATTTGATTTGATTAATTTATTGTATGATTATCTAGAAAATGAGCATTCTAGTAGAGCGAGCAGATAGTGCCATTTCGGAAGGAAATTTTGATTTGGCCATTAAAAGCTATAGTGAAGCCATATTATCAGATCCTTACAATATCAAGTATTTTGCGGGGAGAGCTTATTCTTACTTATCTCTTTCTCCATCTCTTTGCATAGGTAAAATGTCTTGTTTTTGTTTTTATTAAAATGATTGCATGTTATGTTTGTTTACGTATTATTTTATCTATGCAGATACTCTCCATTCCCCCCTTTTTTTTAATGACTCACGTGATGGAGTTAAATAACAATTGTTCCTCCTGCTCTCCACTCACCCCCTCCCCCTTTTTTTAATGACTCGCGTGATGGAGTTAAATAACAATTGTTCCTCCTCCTCCCCTCTTTTTTATTTTTTATTTTTATTTTTAATTGACTCATTCCTCCTCCTCCCCTCCTTTTTATTATTATTTTTAGTTGACTCACATAATGGAGTTGACTATGATTGTGAGTGAAAGTTGTTCGAACAAGTATCTACATTAGCTGTTATTATAGTTCTCCATTAAAAAAGAATAATTTTTTTACTAAAAAAATATCTATATGGATAAGAGTGACATAAGATGATTATCTGCATATATTATTTATTTATTTATTTTATTATTATTATTTAATAACATTCACTTATTAAAATGACAAATAATACCCAAAAAGTTCAGGCATGGGAGGAAACAATTTAGAATTGACATCCATCTAACAAAAGTTGAAAAAGACTCCATGTTGAGATCTCTTAAATCTAGAATTGATATGTTATTATACAATTCTGGAGATTTGCTCAATATATTTAGTGATATCTATCACCGGTGTTGTGAAGTTGTTGAAAAGGAGTTGCCGAATTACCTAGTAAGTTACTATTTTTAAATTTTATAGATTTATATGAGAATTTTCTACCATTAATTTTACTTATTATTTTTATTTGTAAGTTGAGATAGAAGTGGATTGGAGAGGGAAGATTGTATTGAATTCAATTAGTGACAAAGGATCGTGTAATGGGTAATCTTTTACTTTTATGATTTACCAATTTTAGAATAAAAAACTATTTTTATCCATTTAATTTTGTATAGTTTGTTTTTGGGCAATCAATGCTTATTTAGCAGTTGAGGCTACATACTAGTTGGATAAAGAAGTAAAAAAAAGTTCATCTTGCATGTCAAGAAATTATAGATTATGAAAAATCTCTCACTGGGTGCAGAATATGATGGGTTGTTTTAAATAAAAAAATTATTAAGACGTTTGAATTCATGATGAATTATAGTATTCATATAAAAGAGAATTATCATTTTATTGAAAAAAGAACACCGGATCGAAATAAAGAGGTAAATAATACCAAAAAAAAAATCCATTGATATTTATTTATTCCATTTTTTTTTACTTAATTTGTCTTTATTTAGGATATAAGAGGTCTCATCTTCAAGATTGAAAGTTTTTCCAAAGTACTTGATGATAATCAACAAGTAAATAGATTGATGGAACTTGTGAGAACACATCTGTGTGCATGTCTTTTATTGATTCAATTGCATTTACTATTTGTAGGTGCGTATGTTATATTAGTCTATAATATTATTTATTTAGTACTAAGATATAATACCTGCTCACTTATTTTTCTCCTATCTATCTTTGCAGGACATTTATATTTGTTGAATTTGATAATAGAAAGAAAAATATAATTAACTAGTTAATTGATATTTGATAAATGATAAAATGAAGTAGGTAGCATAACAAATTAAGTGATTTGTTAATACAGTGGAGAGGAGATGGGTGTGAAATAGGGGAACTCCACTCTATTTTCTATACTTTAAATTACACTTACAAAACACATATTTATGGGCGTATTTGTTGGTGACACTAACCGACATTAATTCTTCTTAAATATTCTACATCATTCTTATTGTATATTATATAAAATTTTTCTAGATTTTTTTTTTCAATTTATGTGTCCCGACATCTATTCAATTCCCCTCTTCCCCCTTCCTAAACTGTTTTCCTTTAATCATAAGGAATCCTAAACTGTTTGATTCACTAGGAATCTTTTTTGGAAGGAATTTCTATTTTGGTTTTAGTTCTATTTTCTATTTGTTAGTTTTCCTAATTTGAGACTATTTGTTTTTTCCAATTGTTATGGTTTGTTTTTCTTTATTGGAAAGAAATTATTAGGAAAGTAGGAGGTGTGATCACTATAAATAGAGGTGTCTCATAAAAAAGAAAGCATCCCGTTCTAAAGAGAATTACACATTGTGAGTGTGGGAAACACATTCGTGAGTTAGGTTTTTTTTTTAGTTTGGATGCTTTGGATTGTGAGATTTGAGTGTATACTTTTGTAGCTATTTTGTGTGATATCTTGTAATCCCTTTGATCATTATAGTGGATTATTATTCTCTTCCTCTGTGGAGTAGGCACATCGCCGAACCACGTTAAAACTCTCGTGTCTCTTTCTACTTTCCATACTTTGTTGTTCTGTTTCTACTCTAGTTGGTGCTACTCTGTCTCCTCTATTCCTAACATTCTTCTTTTTTTAATGACTCACGTGATAGCCTTGGCTATGCTTGTGAATGACAATTGTTCTGACATGTATACATTAGCTGTTATTATAGGTTTCCATTAAAAAAATAATTTTTGTACTAAAAAATATTTGTAGGGGTGATAGTGACATAAGATGATTATCTGCATATGTTTTATTTTATTATTATTATTATATTTATTTAATAACATGAAATGACAAAAAATACCTGAAAAGTTCATGCATGAGAGGAAACAATCTAGAATTGACATCCATCTAGCAAAAGTTGAAAAATGCTACATGTGGAGATTTCTTGAATCTAGTATTGATATGTTATTATAAGATTTAGGAGATTTGCTCAGTGTATTCAGTGATATCTATCGCAGGTGTTGTGAAGTTGTTTAAAGGGAGTTGTTGAATTATCAAGTAAGTTACTATTTTTAATTTTTTAAAATTTATATGTAAATTTTTTCCATTAAATTTTACTTATTATTTTCATTTGTAGGATAAGATAGAAGTGGATTGGATAGGGAAGATTGTATGGAATCCAATTAGTGACCAAGGATTGTGCAGCGGGTAATCTTTTACTTTTATGACTTCCTAATTTCAAAATAAGAAAACTATTCTTACCGATTTTATTTTAGGTGGACAATTAGTGCTTGTTCAGAAGTTGAGACTGCATACTAGTTGGATAAATAATAAAATAAAAAATAATGTTGCATTTCAAGAAATTATAGACTATGCAAAGCCTCCAATTAGTTTAGAATATGACTGGTTGTTTTAAATAAAAAATTAATAAGACATTTGAAATCATGATTGAGTACAATGTTCATATGAGGTGGCACTACAGTCCTTGGTGCTGAGGGCCGATATCCTAGAATGCACCCAAAACCTGGAGGTGGACTAAATATCCAATGAGGAGGATGTACGGATGCTGAGGTTGGGGCCGGTGTCTGCAATGGATGCTGAGCAAATCTATGCTTTAGTGGGTGAATCATGCCTGGATGAGCTAGATATAGTAATGCAGGTGCTAACTGACGTGGATGGTATCATATGACACGTTCATGTGGAATACAGATATAGAACCTGAGTTAGTAATGCCGCATGATATGCAAAACAACAGAAAATAGATGCAAAATACATGCATATAACATTATGTTAGCATTTGAAATGCCAACAAAAAATAATTAACTTCACTAACTAATTATTTCCATGTAAAAATCAAAATAAGGCAAAAAAAAGGATTAAAAAATATAAAAAGAAATAAAAATTTAAAATATTAATCCCAAAATTTTATTATTATTTTTTAAATTCCAGCGGCCAGAGACATGAGCGCTTTGCCGGAGGTCAGCAACGCACAAGCGACGCTCCGACAGAGGGTGGATGAGTACTGCACGCGCCATCAACACATGGCGCACTCTGGCGCCGCATGTCGTTGGTTCATCAATGCACACAGTCAGCGCCTCTGCTGACGTATCAACCACATTAGTTGATTGTGTGATAACTGGCATGTTTTGTCAGCACTGACATATGTCACATGACAACACATGTCAACACTGACGGAGCACCGTGTCACCATTGATCAGGTAGGAAGCTTGACAAGCCGCTTTCACGCACCACGTTGGCGGTCGGTCTGGTGGTTGTGGCTTCGTCTCGGTGTGTTGAATCCAGTGGTGTCATCTGTTGCTTCTATCGATGATCCATGTGCTGGTAGTGAATCACAAACTCCTCCACTGCATTTAGAAATGACGAAGTATCAATTTTCCCTTTTTAATAAAATTCAAAAACCTAATGAATTTCCAAAAACAGAAAACTGAAACTTTTGAAGGTCATATCTCTTTCATTTTTCATCGGAAAAATTCATATTTTGTTTTGTCTGATTCGTTTAAAAAAATCCAATGATATACAATTCACAAAAAAAACTGTTGAGTATAGAATTTTAGAAAATTATTTAAAACCACGAAAATTATTTCCAAAGTTAAAATATGATTTTACGATTGCAACAAACAGTACATTACCAGCTCTGATACCAAATATTGAATTGCAAACAATCACAACTATTCATATGCATCAATTCAATATGAAACATGCATTCATACATTTGACACACACCAAATATTCAATTAACATAGAAGAAAAAAAAGGAACGAAAATGTTAGGATTGCCTTGAATCACAAGAATTTCCTTTTAGGAAGGTTTTTCTATTTTGAGTTTGGATATATTTCCTAATTGGTTGATCCTTGTTTTGGAAAGATTTAGTTTTCCTAATTTGGTTTATTGTATTCCTTAGTTGGAAAGGAAACAAATTAGTAAAGTATATTTGATGATCACTATAAATAGAGTTGTCTCATGAAGAAAAAAGTATCTCATCCCTTTGGGGGTGGTGATCATCGTATCGGAATCATCATCGTATTGAAATCCCATCCCTTTAGGGGTGGTGATCGATGGAATGGGGTCATGCCTAGTGGGGGTAATGATCACTGGATTGGGGTCATGCCTAGTGGGGGTAATGATCATTGGGGTTGGGGTCTCGCTATTAAAGAGATTTCGTATTGGGGTTGTCTAGCCATGGTGGAGTTGTTCGCCTAAAAGAGATTCTGGTTGAGAAAGAAAGTAATTTTGTGTGGAGAGAGAGTGTTGTCTGAATGACTTGTAATTCTTATTTCTCATAGTAAAGTTGTTATTTTTCCGTGGATTAGGTAATTTGTCGAACCATATTAAATATTGTGTTTTTGTTTGAGCTAATTGTTTTGGTTGAATCGAATTAGTAACTAGGAAGAAATTGGGATAAAAGCGAAAATTTTCTAAAAGAAAATATATACTGCTCTACTACTGGTCGGAAGAATATCACTTTTTGATAATGATCTCTGTTCACCGAATTAAATGTTGCTAAGTCTTCTCTGGATGAAAAATCAATAATAGGTGAGGGAGTTTTCTTTTTCTTTCTATTTTTCGTTTTTATAATTTCCGATGATTCGGTAAAACTGGTAACACGTTTACGATAGAGGATGCAGTTTCAAATTTACTGGGTAACTGCTCCAAACTTTCATATCACACAATTACAACAAATGGCCTTTTCGGATAGATTTATAATCCAACCCAAAAACCCAAGTCCAACCAATATATATATATATATATATATAAATATATATATATATATATATATATATATATATATATCATTTTACACATCAACATTTGATAGCACGTCTCATATTGATATCGTTCTGCTGTTCTTTCCTTTTATCATTTTTGTTGAAGTTGGTAACAACATTTGGTATCTTGCACATTATTTTGTATCACAATATAAGTTCTTCTTATTATTTTTTAAAAGTTTCTTGGAAGAAGAAAATTGTCTTTTTATTCATTATTATTTAAATTATTTATTTATAATAATCCAATCATATCAATGGATATACATAAAGAAACTACAACTAGTATCAAGCCATGTCAACAAACACGAAATGTACATGGCTGTCATACAACAGTCTAAGAGATATATTAAGAAGAAGATAACATAAACTAAGAATTGAAATAAAAATAAGAGAAAGAGAGAAGTTACAAATAACAGCAAGCATGCTGAGGAGGAGGAGGAGGTGGTGGTGGTGGAAGTTGAGAAGAGGGGGGTGAAGGGATGAAAACTCTAGGGTTTTGGCCTGGTGATGGAGGAGTTTCAGTATGATGAGCTCTGTTGGGCATCGGAGAAGGCCTCACTTGTGAATTTGGTGTTATTGTTCTAAGCAGTTTCCTGCCAAACACTGCCTTACTACTACCAATGCTATTGCTATTGCTAGCCACCAACTCCATTACTAGTAATAGCGTCAGAAGAAGAACCAAGTGTGATCCTCTATACATACTTCTTTAATTATTTGTTTTGTTGATTCACTCTCATTTGTTTATTTAAATTTATAGAATCCGAGTCCCTAACTGTTTACTTTTGCTTTTAAGGTAAAGTCCAAAAGTCAACTGATAAGTTTTTCATTGTGGGGTCGTGGTATTTGTCTTTTTAATACAAGTCCGCGTGAAATGTTGAAGTCAAATATGTACATTTACATATAAGTCAAATGTCAACTAAAAATTTCATATTAAATATATTAATAATAATAATATTATTATTACACATAAACTATATAAAATAAACTCAAGATGTCAAGCGTACTGAGGTGGAGGTGGAGGTAGAGATGGAGATGGAGGCGGAGGCCGGAGAAGTGGAGGGATTTCAGGCGGCAGAGGAGTAAACATATGATGAGCTCTGTTCGGAATCGGAGAAGGCCTCCGTTGAGATATTGGTGTTATCCTCCGTAGCATTCTCCTGCTGTCACTATCAAAATCATGACCCACCACATCAACATCAATCAATTGGTCAGTTCTACTACAATCCACCATGTGGAAATTCTCCAATACTAACACAGCTTGAAATACCACAGTCAGAAGAAGCAAATATGATGCTCTACACATCACTTCAATTATTTCTTATATCAAATATGGTTTCATTTCACTCGCATTTCCTGTATTTATAGCCCATACTATCATATTATACTTTAATCTTATATTATATCTTGAACTGGAAGTGTCTAGATGTTGACTTTCATATCATTCTTAAACAATTTTTAGTCTAAGCCCGCGTGAAATATTGAAGTTAAACATTAAGAAATATGAAACATGTAACACAAGTTTTATTAAAGTATAGTGACAACATGCAATTTGATTTCAACAAATAGTACAAAGGCCCGGTGGAGCGGGTGGTGAATCGGGCGACCTTGGAGGAACTTCCCAGTTCCTAGATTTGTTCTCAATGGGTGGAGGAGGTCTTCTTAGTGGTAAGAAGAGTCGCTTTTCCTCCATATATTGAGAATAAGAAGAAGAATCAGTAAGTGGAGGAGGATGACCAGTTTTAGCCACGTCAAAACCTATCCCTCCACTCCTTGCCCCGACAATGCCTGACTGGAAACCTTGTAATATCACGACATTTATTATCCATACAAGAACCAACCAACTTGATACTAACTTCATTATCGTTCACTTTGGTTGTAGTTTCGATTGTGGAATGCACTGGTTCAGTGTATTTATAGTGGCCAAAATGAGTATTTTAATTTGTCTTTTGAGTGGTTTTCTATAGATTAAGAATATTTTAGTCAATTTGTGTTAAAATATCTAATTTGGTGGTGGAGAAAGTGCATGGAATTGGGGAGATGTGGATATCCTCAAAAGTCCACTTTTTGAACTTCACTGTAAAGTTTACTCATATACAGCTGGACAATCAAAATCAGCTTGGAATAATTTAAACGGAAGTTTCCAAGAAATGGATAGAGCTGTTATGAAATAATATAAAATAAATAAACAAACCCGATGGAGAAGAAGGGAACATTTAGTCCAAAATTTCTAATATGGCAATTAAAAAGAGTACGTGTTACATAATCAGTCAAACATTACCGTGACACGTTATATATTGATATCTCTTCCGTGTACCAAATGTATAGGTGAGTGGAAGCTAACTATTCGTGTAGGTAGAAACCGTGGAAATCCAATTATGTTATTTTTTATAATATTTTTTAAATTTTTACCGATTAATTCGTTAAAAATTTTACCACCAGAATTCGGTGGAATAAAAATTAAAAAAAAAAATTACAGTTGAATCAAAATATTTAACAAAACTGAGAACCGTAAATGATATAATGATTGATTAATATAAAAGATACACTATATTCTTATAAATTTAGAAAAAAATTGGTTAGTTGTATAAATATATAAAAGTAAACATTTATATATTGAAATAATTGCAAAAAAAGTGTAGAATATCTACATATTATACGGAAGAAATTAAGTTAAAAGTTTGTGGTATATATTCCATTATTTAGACTATATTATACCATCATTAACATGATTGAAACTCATATTTCAAAATATTTCAACTTTGCCATCATCGATAAGATATTTCTAACTTTTCTACTATCAATTGATTAATTTTTTAAACATATTTGAGAGGAGATACAAAATTGAATGGGTCCGAAACTTCTCTTCGAAATTTCTCCTCAATCTTAGATATTTGTTTCAATTTACGTTAAATTTGCATTAATTAATTTTTTAGTATATACATATTGATGGAGTTTTTTTATATCATATATGTATACATGTAAAGACATGAGTAATGTTAGGTAGTTTTTTTTCTTCATTTTTTTTTAATCTGTTTTAGGTGGAAATTTGTAATTGGATGAGAATAATATAAATTTATTGTATATTTATTTTTATCTATTTAAATAATCCATCTTCCTATTATATAGGAATACAAAGAAAAGTTGGCTGTAAAATTATAGTATGTAGTATTATTCGTAAAATTATATATATTTTTTCTTAGTCGAATATATTTAACTTATTTATTAAATTAGTTAGACTGAATTGGTCAGTAAACCAAATAGACCGATCCGTTCAACTTTTTCTGTCCAATCTGATTAACTCATTTTTGAAATTGGTTAGACTAGATTGTCCGTGGACCAAATGGACCCGTCCGTTTAACTTTTTTTTAATATATACAATATATATTATTAATATGTGTTATATTTGTATTTAAAATAAATTAGATGGTATTTATGGTGTGTTAAATTTATAATACTAGCATTTTATATTAAATTTGAATATAAATTATTAATATTTTTGAATTAGATTTTATTTGTCTAAAAAGAATAAATATATTATATATTTTATAATTGATAGTGTATTTTTTTAAATTTTTAGAAAAATAATAATAACTACCATTTGACAAAGTTTTATTTGATTCGATTTAAATGGTTTAAATAGTGCCAATTAAGCGGGTTAGTGCTGACTCGGTCCTCTAAAATCCCAAGTTGGGAACTGATAGATTTAAAGAACATACCGAAATAGACCCATCCGTTTAAGATTTGTGAGTGAGAGATCGCACTGGACTCCTCTAAGCATTTAAATATATTTTTAAATATATTTTAAAATAGAAGATAAAATATAAAATTTTCTATATTTCAAAATATATAGAAATATGGGTGTTTTATGTTTCAGCTGGAGAGGAATTGAAGTCCACATAATTAGCACTAAATCGTATTGGACCATTAATGCTGCATTAGTCCAATATGATGGGATCCGCGTAGGCAGCAAGTTTTCTAAGGTGAACCATGACTTTCTAAAAAATGACCAAATTGCCATCACCATGCAAACAACACCAGTGTTTTAAATATCTTAAAATAAAGGCCTGACACTTGCAATCTCTTTATTGGTCAAATACAACAACACTACAAAAATATTAACAAATAGGCGGTGGAGGAGGAGGCGGAGAAGTGAAGTGTGGAGGCGGCGGCGGCGGGTTTAGAGGAGGAGGAGGGCTGAAGTGAATCCAAGGATTTAAGCGTGGTGGCGGAGGTGGACTTCTTTTAATAGTCCTTCCATCGTAACAAGAAGCAGACACCACTAAAACCATAACCAACAATTCCAAACCACCCTTTTTCATTTTGTTTTTCTCTTTTTCTCCTATTCAATAATCTATGGGTCTATTTATAGTGGGACAAATACACTTCAAATATTATATATATGTGTCGTCATGTTAGTTGTTAGCCCACAGGATACCAATACCAAAACTATGACATGCAATAAATAATGTCAGCTGATGTTTGTTTGTTTGACTTTTGAAGCAACTTGTATTTATATATATTCATGTTGTATTTATATGCTACAATTAACATATATTCATGTTCAACCATGTCTCGAAACATCACCCAACATAGCCATGAAATTATCCAATTTCACATATGATATAATTAATACACATAATTCATTGTAGACCTGCTCAAGATGATCAACATATACACAATCGTGTGTACGACTAAATATGAAAGCACCGAGCCGAACATACATACATCGTGCACAACACAACTTACTACAAACATAATAATCCTACGACTTTATTGAAGGCATATAAGCACAGATTGAGACTAGGACTTTAGCAATTCATTAGAACAAATTCCAAATTCTATTTAATCATCCTAGGATCATATATCTACCATCTATGCAATTTAATATGTGAGAATTAACCAAAATTAAAATTTTGAATTATCTTTAATATTATAAATTTAATTGAAATAATATTAAAAATAAAATATAATTTTAATGTTATTTTTAAATTATTCTAATTTGAAATTTCAAAAATTAAATATTCAAAACTCCAAACTAATTTAAGAATTTAGATCTAATTTGTACTTCGTCTCAACGAGAAGAGTGAGATTTTTTCAAGTGGAGTATATAGATGGAAATATGGATTAGAAAATGTAATAGGATTTAAAATTAACCTATGGAAACGAGTTACTTATCATCTTAAAATATATATTTTAAATATTTCTAGTTTATTAAATTTTTATAGACGGTCATTTTATTATAAAATTCAACGGATCAAGATATAAAATATCTTGTCCTCCTTTTATAAAGTGGAATTGAGGAAGGAGAAAAAAATTGGTGGCTTGTTTGGTAAAGATATAATGGTTGAATTAGCTATTTGAATAAAATTTTTGAAAAATATTATTTAATTTGTATTTAGTTAAATTAAATATAAATATATTTTAAGAATATTTTAAATAATGTTTTACAGGTTATTTATTAAATACTAATTAATAAAAATATGGGGTAACAATTTTTAATTAATTATTGATATAATTTATAAGATAACTATTGAAATTTAAAAAAAAAAAAAAAGTTAAATTTTAATTTAAGTTGTTTCTCGCTTCACATTTTAAACCAATAATTTTGAAAGTTTGAAACTATTTTAAACTACACTAAATTAAAACATACCAAGAATAATTTTTTCAATTGAATAATGATAGTATGAAAAACAAAAAAATTTAAATAATAATTATTTAAATTCTCTTTTAAAAGTATTTATTATTTTTATCAATATTATTTGAATAAATATCTAAATGAATAAAAACTAATGAATCAATTTTTATTTTTTAAAATTTGTTTGATTTCCAATTTTAAATGCAACTCAATTTAATTATTTTTAAATTTTATTAATAAATTAATTTTAATAGTTTAATTCATGATATTTTTATTTCCTTTGCTATTTAATTTTTGTTTTATTTATTTTAAGAAATAGTGAATGATCTGGTATATATTTATATTCAAGAATTTCAATTGTACGTTACTAATTTGATTCATTATTTAATATAATATTAATGTATTTTTAAAATTTAACCGAAAATTTAATTCTCAATAAAAAGAATTAGATGGTCAAAATTGAGAAAAGCAACTTCTAAGTTTTTGCTTCTATAAATTCAGAGCAGCAAACGTAAACGAAAACACAAAAAGAAAACAAGAAACAACTTGCAGAGGTGAAATCAATGGAAAGATACAGTAGCCTATGCAGAATTGTATTTATAACTATGGTAGTGCTATCTGTTTGTAATAATAGCCCATTGGAAGGTCTCAAACATTATTTTAAATAGACCTCAAATGTATGTGATTATATATATATATATATATATATATATATATATATATATATATATATAAAAACCGACAAACTTTCCCTTCTAAGTAAATAAATTAATATGAAATCAATATAAACCGACAAACTTTCTCTTCTAAGTAAATAAATTATATGAAATCAATGAAGTGAAATAAAAGGATAGAGATAATCCTTTATTATTATGTATTTAATTTTTTCCTGTTAGTTCGCGGTTTTTGTAGCAACTAGTAAAGTATTTTAAACCAAATGTTTATAAAAGAAGCTAGTGAGGATTAATTTTTATTTATATATATAACTTTGTAATTTTTTTATTTTATTTAGTCTTCTTTATTTGACTTTTTGTTCACGTAAGTTCTTCAATTGATTTTTTTAATGTTTTTAATTAATATTTATACTCATTTTGTTTAATGTGACAAAATGTGTGGCACCGGCTTCTAAATAAACATGCTATGAGTAAGTAAAAAAATAAATGAATTTCATCCATCATGATTGAAAAAAAAACTCTCTTTGACAACAAAAATATTATTAATTAGTGGATACCTTATATTTTGTTGTTTGCATCTCTTAAGTATACTTTCTCTTTACGCTCTAGTCAGGATAAATTAATTTATATATGGTGCAGTCCATTTCATACAATATAATATAAGCAAATTAATATGTTAGACACATGTTTCAAGCACACATTCATCCTCGAACAAAATGGATAAAAAAAATTTTAAAAAAAGTTGGAGTATTAAATGAAAAAAAAACAAACAAACTTAAGTATAGGAAACATAGGGGACTAATTTAAAAAGAAAAGAAAAAAAATTAAGTACATGAGGCAAAAATGATAATCTATTTAAACTATTATACATATAGTCATATCAAAATAGGTCATGTGCGAGAATCCCACTAATTTCACTATTTCGAGATTAAATTATTTGTGTACTACTAAAACCTATCCAATTTCTTGTTATTTGAATTAGCAATTCTTATTTCCGCGGACCACCCTAAATATGCTAGTGCCATAAACTTTATTTCTTTCTAGTCTATAGTTCAAAATGTGTTTTTAGAACCGTTGTACTAAGAACCTTATTTAATAAATATATTGTGGTTTTTAAGCTATTGATGAGTGCAAAACGTCCAAGTATATATGATTATCAGATAATAAAACGATGAGTAAAGTATCATTCCCACAAGAAATGTGACCTAACTATTTGTGATGGACCCTGAGCAAACGACCCACGAACTGGAAGTGCAAGAACCAAGCCCGGAAAGAAAAAGACAATTAAGGAATCTAAGCAAGTACAGAAGTCTATGTGGGGAGAGTTTTCAATTGAATAGGGCGTATCGAACGACAGCCCGCACCTCCACCAATCTGTCGTCGTTGGCAATGGTATACCGGTCGGCAGCAGTACTCCCAACAGAGGGTAATGCAGAATCTGTGCGAGGGGAAAACGTAAATAGTAACAACCAAGTATTGACCTTCGACAGGGATACATTAGATGAGACCAAAGAAGTGGCGGTAGAAAGAGTAAGAAGGTACCAAAAAACAATGGCTAAGCAATACAACAAAAAGGTCCAAGTTTGAGCCGTCCAACCTGGGGATTGGGTCCTGAGACGCGTGTTTCAAAACACCAAGGAGCAGAATCATGGCAAGTTAAGGGCAAATTGGGAGGGTCCCTTTCAGGTAAAGAGGGTGACAGGAAAGGGATCATACAATGATACAAACTGGTAAATATAAATTTTATTTACATATTTATAAATTATAAATTTTCTTAGTTAGCCCCCTGTAAAAATTATTTATAAATTACAAATTGTCGTCTCAGTTATCCCCCTGTACTTTTCATTTTGTATCGGTTAGCCCCTTGTACTTGTCATTTTGTATCGGTTAGCCCCGTGTACTTGTCATTTTGTATCAATTAGCCCCTCAGTGCTGATGTGACGCCTGACGTAATCATTTGATGTGTGACATTGACGATACGTGGCAGTCCACATCACACATAAATGACCACGTCAGGCGTTACATCAGCACGAAGGAGTTAACCGAGATAAAATCACAACTACAAGAGGCCGACTGAGATGACGATTTGTACAGGGGCCTAACTGAAAAATTTATAGAAGTACATGGGTCATATATCATTTATCCCTTTACTCTTAATAATAATCGCATAAACATTCTTTCATTTTGTAAAAGCTTACCCCCACAAATTCTTGAGTTAACAATTGTTTTTACAGATTCTGTTATAATATTAATGGTCACAACAACCTCCATTACAATGCCAATCAAAATAACAATCAACCATTGGATCTTATGAAATAATAATAATAATCTGAAACACGAGATTTTTGAAATTTCATCCCATCCACGGACCACTGCTGCGGTCAAATCCACGGTAAAAAAAAATATTTCAATATTTCAACTTACATCGGTCAAACTAAATCAATTAAATAATTCATGGTAAGTGAGTTTAGAATTTTACATACATTAAAGTCTTCAACATAAAAAATGATAAATATACATTACCGTAATCACAGAACTTATATATTTGCTGATTTTACTATTTTATTATTTTTCAACAATCTATCATGTCATCCAAATAACCTCAAAATCTTAAAATCAATTTATGTTTTAATCCAAAATAACATCCATATATTCATTTTATCATGCATTCATTCATAATGATAAAGTGAGATAGAAGCAGTTTATTATAATGGTAAGGGTCAGATTGTTTAGTTAGATATGTGAGCTGTGATTAGCTTCAAACTGTAACATAGAATGAATACATCATCTTCTATTCATTTTCAGCAATTAACAAAGTTTGTAAAAATCTATAAAAACATATAAATACAGCTGCGAAGAGTTCCCATAGAGAAGTTACAAACAATATAAGTGATTCACAACAGCCAAAGGAGACCTCACACAGAAACTATAGTACAACATCGTCCATATGATTTTCTGGAGGGTTAAATAACTCCAGGATGTTAGAATTGCCTTGAATCACAAGCATTTCCTTGTAGGAAGATTTCACTATTTTGAATTTGGATCTATTTCCTAATTGTTTTATCCTTTATTTTGGAAAGATTTGGTTTTCCTAATTTGGTTGATTGTATTCCTTAGTTGGAAAGAAAAAAATTAGGAAAGTATATTTGATTATCGCTATAAATAGAGTTGTCTCATGAAAAAGAAAGTATTCCATCCCTCTAGGGTGGTGATCATTGGAGTTGGGTCATATCCGAGAGGGTAATGATCATTGGGGTTGAGGTCTCACCATTAAGGAAATTTCGAGTATTGAGGTTGCGGTCTCGCCATTAAGGAGATTTCGAATTGGGTTGTCTCGCCATTAAGGAGATTTTGATTTGGGGTTGTCTTGCCATGGTGGAGTTGTTCGCCTAAAAGAGATTCTGGTTGAGAAAGAAAACAATTTTGTGTAGAGACAGAGTGTTGTCTGAATGACTTGTAATTCTTATTTCTCATAGTAAAGTTTTTATCTTTTCGTGGATTAGGCAATTTGTTGAACCACGTTAAATATTGTGTTTGTGTTTGGGCTAATTGTTTTGGTTGAATCGAACTAAAAACTAGGAAGAAATTGGGATAAAACCGGAAATTTCCTAACAAATTGTTATCAGAGCTTTGGTGAAGGTTTTTTTGAAGAAAAAGTTGAAGTGGACACCTCGATTGAAATTAGTATCCATGATGTAGATCGGTGAGATAAATTTAGTGAATATTTTGATCAGCATAATTTTCTGGACAACTTTGAAGAATTGAAAATTTCTTCTTAACCGACCATTGGATGATGCAAAAATTTTATTAGAATATTATAAACATAATATATATATATATAATGTTTGACCGTTCGGATTGTGGATTAAAGACTGGTATGAAGAGATATGACATCAACAATTGGGTTCATGGATTTCACGGATCTGTCCTGCGCTGTCAGATTAAAAAAGGCATATCTCTTTGATGAACCGTTGGATTAGTCTGAATTTTGGATATATTGTAGAAGACACATGACGAGTAAACTTGGACGGTGGAGATGAGTTTTGGAGATTTCTAGAAGGAGAAATGTTGAATGAAATATGACTATTGCGTATTGGAAGTATGGTAAAGTATGAGATTGAGATTAAGAACTAAAAACATCTTGATTTGGGAATCAGTAGTTTCTCATTCGAGTTGGAGAAATATTTTAGATTTGATAGCGAATGAATTGAATGATGGAGATAAAATTGGATTGGTAGTGATCAAAAGGAAAATGATTCAAAAATTTGAGGTGATTCAAGTCAAGGTGGAGATTTGTTAAGATTGCCTTGAATCATAAGAATTTTCTTTTAGGAAGGTTTTCCTATTTTGAATTTGGATCTATTTCGTAATTGTTTGATTCCTTATTTTGGAAAGATTTGGTTTTCCTAATTTGGTTGATTGTATTCCTTAGTTGGAAATGAAACAAATTAAGAAAGTATATTTGATGATCGCTATAAATAGAGTTGTCTCATGAAGAAGAAAGTATCCCATCCCTCTAGGGTGGTGATCATTGGAGTTGGATCATATCCGTGAGGGTAATGATCATTGGGGTTAGGGTCTCACCATTAAGGAGATTTCGAGTATTGAGGTTGGGGTCTCGCCATTAAGAAGATTTCGAGTATTGAGATTGGGGTCTCGCCATAAGGAGATTTTCAGTTGAGGTTGGGGTCTCGCCACTAAGGAAATTTCGAATTGGGTTGTCTCACCATTAAGGAGATTTTGATTTGGGGTTGTCTCGCCATGGTGGAGTTGTTCGCCTAAAAGAGATTCTAGTTGAGAAAGAAAACAATTTTGTATGGAGAGAGAGTGTGTTGTTTGAATAACTTGTAATTCTTATTTCTCATAGTAAAAATGTTATCTTTCCATGGATTAGGCAATTTGCCGAACCACGTTAAATATTTTATTTGTGTTTGGGCTGATTGTTTTGGTTGAATCGAACTAGGAGCTAAGAAGAAATTGGGATAGAACCGAAAATTTCCTAACACAGGAAAATAACATAAATCAGTTTTCAAGAATGTTTCAGAATTTTGCATTTAAATCTAATTGGCTGTGAGCAGCATGCTATGCATTGTCCAATTCTCGACTATCCTTGTAGAGGCAATTTCTTTCAATACAGAGAAAACAAATAAAGTTAAGCAGACACATTGCTGCTATAAGGAAGAAATAGTAATCTAATCTGCCTTTATTGATGTCATTAGTTAACTAATCAAATCCACCATTTTTCCCTCTTGTCACGCTGTAACAGTAGCTATTATCAAACTGTTAATGTAGCTAACAACTCCAAATGACAATGACAATAGTGAATTGGCCACACTTTTCATATGCTCAGGGAATTCAGAGTTGAAAAACTCTATCTATCCAATTAGATTGAATGCTTCATAAAGCTCTGTAAATAGTACTGTCAAAATTGTGACCGTGACCATGTTCAGCCCGTAACCGGCCCGTCCGTCACGGACATGGTCAGAAAAAAAAATTGAAAAATTACTACGTGCTTTTGGTGACCAAGCCCGTTTGAGCCCGTGACTGTGACGGTCAAACCAAGGATGACCGTGATCAAACCCGTTAATTAAAAATATAATATATTTATTCATAAAGAGCTATTTTTGTTGCAACCACAATGAATTGAACATTTTCTATATTAATAAAATTTGAAAAAAAAATGGTACATAATGAGCAAAATTATTTTTTATTTTGGTATAAAAAATAAAATAATTGAATTACATAAAAATAAAAATAATTTTAAAAAAGAGATGGTCAAACCCGTGACCGTCTGGGCCCGCCCGTGGACGGGCTTGGTCAATTTTTTTTTGTCATTTTAAGTATGAGTTTTTTAGGACCGTAACCGTGAAAGCCCGTAACCGGATGGTCACGGTCAGACGGTCACGGTCATGCCCGTTTGACAGTGCTACGTTGTAAGAATCAGTTATGGAGTCAGCCACATGAAACTGTTGGGTCGTGATTGGCTTTGTCTCTCCTCTGCTTTTTGACTAATCCTACCACTATCATGGACAGAATGGAAAAAATAAATCCAGTTCTCATTCGTTGCAGATGTGTTATCCCCCTTTTTGTCCCGTGACTTTACTAAGGGAGGAACAAGGACATAGTTATAAAATAGGAGCCAAACTACCTCTGTCATCATATCTATTATCCCAATCGAGCCTACCGGTACTTCAAATTTGGATCCCAAATTTCTGTTCATTTTTGTAGCTTGGAGGGCCATAATTTGACCTGGAGGTCCATTTTTGCTGCTTTATTTAAAAATCTAAAATGTAAAATTTAACCAACACAATGCATACCAAGCAGAAACCACAACACAATCATAAATCGATAAAACATCAGAACTGGCTGGTAAGTGGCAACTTAATTCCATTGGATTGTGGGTTATAATAATGATTATCATTCCATCTAAATCTACCACCTCCAAATGTCGTTTCTTATAAACAACAACAAAAACCTTCAATATACTAGACAAAAGACTTCCTTCTGATTTAACATGAAAATATTTTCTTCTCCTAACAAAAAAAAAAAATATATATATATATATAGACAATGATAACGCCATCAGAATAGTAGGAATCCCAAATCCCAAAATCCAACTCATATCATCTTGAATATAAACCACAAATGTCATACTTATAACCATAGTGCCACAAGGGAAGCGTAGTACAAGTTATAGTTAGGAGTAGGCACAAAATCTGGACCGACCCGGGCCGGACCAAAAATTGCCGGTCCCCAATCCAAACGGTCCCGGTCTGGTCCATAAAATGGGAACCGGTCATATTTGTTGGTCCGGTCCGGTCCCATGCCTCTAGGGACCGGACCCAACCAATTAAAATAGTTAAAATAAATTATATATTTAAAAAATAATAATAAATACATCTTAAAAATATAAATAAAATATTTTAAAAAATAAAATTTATATACTTATTTTATAATATTGATGTAATTTAATTGAATAGTAAAATTTTAATATTTATTTTAATATTTAATTAATTTAATTATATTAATCTAAATTTATTAGGGATAATAATATTTTAGGTCAATAATTATAATATTATAAATTGACAGATAATTTTTCATATGATTTTTATATAAATCTTTTAAAATTATTATTTTTATATTAAAAAAATAATAAAAAATCAGTAAAAATCCAACCCGGTTGGACCGGACCAAGACTGAGACCGGTTAGGACCAGATCGATCGGTCTAATATTTTAATCATTCCGGTACGGTCTTATTTTTTTTATGGATTATATTAACCGGTCTGGTCCCGGTCCGGCTAAACCCGGACCGGGCCGGACCATGCCCACCCCTAGTTATAGTAGTTGCGAATTCCTTTGGCTCCTTCTTAAGGTTTGGGGTCAAATTGGTCTACTTTGAAGGGAATACTGCATGGAAGGATTTCTCCACTCCATACTGATAAAATTAGTAGACCTGTCATTAGCACCACTAACTGTCCAGTGGTCGTCGGTGTACAATGCTCCATTCCATGGCATTTTGGTGGATGTAGCTCTGGCAACCATGCTGTTAATGTCACTATGATCATCCTCTGTAGAAGAAACCAAGAAAGAAAAGCCACTTTGTAAAATCTAGTGATGGCTATGGGGCGGGTTGGATCGGAATTTTGGTCAACCCGAACCCGCCCCGGCAGTTTCAGAATTAATTAAAATCCGCCCCAACCCACCTCGTCAGGTTCTTTTCCTACTATAAAAATCCAACCTGTGCGGAGCGGGTTTAAACCTGCCCCGCTCCGTTTCAACCCGCATTATTATTTGAAATTACTTAAATAATAAATAATAAAATATTATATTAATATATAATATTAAAAAATCATAAATAACATTAAATTCTATACAATTAAAAGATTAAAAAATAAAAACACATTAAATATTGAAAATAATATTAATTATATAATATTATATTATAAAATATATTTATTTGTAATATAATATAGTGAAAATTCTAAGAAATGAGCTTTTAAAAGTTTAAAATACAATTATAGGCCTGTTTTGAAAAACATACAAAAACAGGCTTTTAAAAGTTTAGTTTTCACTCCATAGGCCAAGTTTCCCAAAATACCCCTGAAACTTTACAATGCACAGATGCTGTGAATTATGCTCACAGTCTGTGAATTACGTTCACAGCTGTGATTGGCCTATGGAGTGAAGATCAAAATTTAGTTTTGCAAACTTTTCAAAAGTGGCCTATAATTGTATAGTAAACTTTTCATGGCCTAGAAATCCAATGGACTTTATAATATAATATAATAAATTAATTAATATATATACCGGTGCGGGGTGGGATGAATTTTGATAGAACCCGAACCCGCTCCGTCCCGGCACCGGTTTTCAAATTATATTGAGTATATGTTTGGGGCTGCTTGTAATTATGAAATAATCATTTATGGGATGGTGAAATCTCAAACTTATCCTTCCTCCCTCTTATATTTACATTCATCCATTATTCTACAACATGTAAATTTAGGAGGAAGGAAGGGTATGATTGGGATTTCACCTCCTCATAAGTGATTATTTCATAATTACAAGCAGCCCCAAACATATACTGAATCCACCCCTATGTGGGGCGGATTTAAATCCGCCCCGACCGGGTTGGAGCGGGTCGGGAACCCGCATGGTGGATTCAAATTGTCATCCCTAGTAAAATCAAATATTTTTTCATGTCACTAAATAAAAGAGAAACACAATTGTATATAACAAAACAACCTTCTTGTTACCATTTTATAAGTTGTTTCACATATGTTAGTAATCAGAACTAATCGTGGAGTAATAAAAGAAAAATTACACAAACTATCCATATAGTATAATTACATAATAAGACAAAACTAACACAATATTAATTATTACAATAGTGAAAATAAAGCACTTACCAAAATGGAAGCAATAGATGAAAAAGTAATGGTCTTGAATCTCCCTAGATATTCGTCGGAGACAAAAGCTCCCCAAAGAGGACCAAAATTGGCTATACGACCTCAGATATTCAGAATGTAAGCAGCATTGGCTTGTGTACAGTGGAACTCCCTTGTTAAGTAGATCGTCATGTTTGCCAAAATCCCATCGTTCCTAACCTCTCAAATGACTCATTTCCTGTAATTTTAAAATTCATTTATAGTTGTTAAAATGTGATGCTCATTTAGTTGAATCTAAAAGGATAGGTGAATCTAAAAGGATAAGTTCTAGAATCTAAATGAGAATGATAGTGAACTTGAATTCTAGTAAAACCTAAAAGGATTCTAGATGAATTAGTTATAGTCATATGTATAGTCCATGTTCAAGCTTCTACTAGCATCACTAGCCTACAAATATTGACTTTGTAACTTCAAATGTAATTGAAAAAAATAGAGCAATTATCACTGTTTTATATTCACTCTTCCTCCATACACCACACTACTATTGTCCTTTACTTTTTAATTTCAATATTATACTTCTTCACACCATTACTCCTTTACTATTATGATTCAAATTTCTATTTCAACTTTCTAAAATCAACAATAGTTAAATCTATCTTAACATTTTACTATATTATTAGAGATATATACCGAGAATGTAGGGCATGGTTTTCCATCCTTGAGCCTTTCGTTGTTGTTGTATCTGTACTAGTTCATCTTGAGGTTGTACATGTGCCTCCATTAACTCCAATTCTTGTATCTCTGACATGGTCGTTAACTTAGACCGACCAAAATCTGATGATTGTGTTGTGTGGAGAATACATTAGGCAGAGAAGACAGAGGCTAGGGATGACAACAGATAGGGTTTGGGCTGGTAGATCAAAGTCCATAACCTATCCATAAAAAATAGAGCTATAAAAATGAGTTGGGGCCCGCGGGCCAGCCCATTTAACCTTTGAATAAAAGGGTTAGGGCCATAATTTTTATAGCACATTTAAAATGCGGGCTTTGCCCGGCTCGTTTTACCCGCGGGTTAAACAGGTTTATACGGGTTGGCCCGCGAGCTAACCCATTTAACAATTAATATAATTTATTTTTTGTTTTTATTAGATGATAAGTATGGATGTCAATGTGTCTACTCTTTCTTTCTTTCTTTCTTTTTTTTAACCATTAACATTAGGAAGAGAAGAATAGATACATGCAACTATTAAAATGAATATGTAGAAACTAAAATGTACAATGATATTATAATTATGAATGAACATCTAGGGTAACAAATTATGTTATAAACTGTCATAGTATATAAGGGCTAGCCCGACCCGTTTAAGCCCGCAGGGATTGGGTTAGGGTTGGAAAGATTTTGGCATGTCTAAAACTCGAGCTACATTGGCTCGACCCGTTTAAGCCCTGCTCATTTAAAATCGTGCGGGCTGACCCGTTTAACCCGTTTCACAGCTGTAATAAAAAAATATATTTTATCCATACCTATCCATATCCACCAAAAATTTTAATGGATATGGGTAGAGTATTTATCCGAGGGTGCGGGTATACCCATTTATCTGTACATATTTTTTAATTAAAAATAAAACTCAAATAAATTTTTTAATATCCATAAAATAATCTATTAATAATCTGACGGTAAATGAAATAGTGTCAACACAATTTAATTATATATTACTTTCATTAAAAAAAAAATCAAATAAGAAATACATTTACTTTTCACCCATATTCATCCACTAATTTAAATGGGTATTTAATTATTTAAACGGGCAAATGTATTGGGGTAGGGTATTTTTGTTTACCCATATCCGTACCTAAATCCATCACGAATATGAATTTTTCACCCATATCCACCCACTAATATAAATGGTGTCCATACTCGCCCATCACGGGTGGATACCCGTGGGTATATGGGTACGCGGACAAAATTGTCATCCCTAACAAAGACTGAATATATCAGGTTAGCACTAAAATAGGAATGATTTTTTTTTTGGCAATGGGGTATTCAATGCCAACTCCAATACAGTTGGCTATAATTGAATCATTTGAAGGAACAATCGACTTTTTTTATTTGAAAAATATATAGGTCCTGCATGATGGCTCAACTTCAAGCTTACCACTATAGTCTAGAGAGTCACCGAAGCTAACTAATTTTGATATGCTTTCACACCCATATTTCCATTTTGTGTCAAATTTCACCCATTTTATTTAATAATAAATATTTTAAAAGATGACATAATTTATTTTTAATTAATTAGTTAATTAACCAACCGGTAGATATAAAATATGATTAAATTATCATAAAACTATCCACTATCCATAAATAGAGAAACATTAGTTTTCTAACGTTTTACATGTATGGAAATTGATATGAATAGCACTCTTAAACGGTCCTGACCGTGATCGTCCGGCCATGGGCTTTTATGGTCACAGTCCTAAAAAAAAACCTGTATTTAAATGACAAAAAAATTTTTGACCATCCCCGTCCACGGGCGGCCATGGACAGTCTTGGGTTTGACCGTCTTTTTTTTAATTATTTTATTGTCATATCATTCAATTATTTTATTTTATTTTTTTAATATCAAAACGAAAAAATAGTTTTGCACATTATGTAACATTTTGTTATTTCCAAGTTGTATTGGTATAGGAAATGTTCAATCCATTGTAGTTTTAAAATCGGTAAAATTTTGAGCAGACATTTCACTTCTTCAACCTATTGTATTGAACACAGCCTCGAGGTGTTGGTTGGAGTTCCATCCTCCTTGAAACCATCATTATCTATAACTGCTACTTTATTTAAAAACATTAAATATAAAATTTAATCAACACAATGCATACCAAACTAAAAATGCAACACAATCACAAACTCATGGCACACCTGACCTGGTTTGTAAGTGGCAGCCTAATTCCATTGGATGGTGGGTTATACTAACGATAAACATTTCCATCTAAATCTACCACCTCCAAGTTTAATTTCTTATAATAAAAAAAACCAACAAAAACCTTTAAGGTACCATATAAAACACTTCCTTCTAGTTTAACTTGAAAATATTTTTTTCTCCCAACCAAAAAAATTAACAACAATAACGCTATCAAAATAGAAGGAATCCTTAATACCAAAACCCAATTCACCTGATCTTGAATATAAACCACACATGTCATACTTATAATCCTCAGTGCTACAAGGGAAGCGTAGTACCAATTGTAGTAGCTACAAATTCCTTTGGCTCGTTCTTCAGCTGTGGGATCAAATTGGTCTACTCTGAATGGAATGCTGCATGGAAGGATTCATCCACTCCCGACTGATTAAGTTAGAAGACCTGTCATTAGCACCACTAATTGTCCAGTGCTCGTTGGTGTACAACGCACCCCTCTTTGACATTTTAGTAGATGTAGATCCGGCAACCATGCTGTCAATGTTACTATGACCATCCCCTGTAGAAGAAACCAACATCACTTTGTAAAGTCAAATATTAGTCACGTCACTAAATAAAATAGAAACAAAATTGTACATAGCAAAACAACTTTCTTGTTACTATTTATAAGTTGCTTTACATATGTTAGTAATTAGAACTAATCCTAGAGTGACAAAAGGAAAAGTACACAAACTATCCATGTAGTATAATTATAAAATAAGCAAAAACTAACACAATATTAGCTATTATAATAGTGGAAATGAAGCACTTACCAAAATGGAAGCAATAGATGAAAAGGCAATGGTCTTGAATCTCCCTAGATATTCATCAGAGATAAAAGCTCCGAAAAGAGGACCAAAATTGGTTATACCACCCGAGATATTCAGAATGTAAGCCGCATCGACTTGTGTATAGTGGAACTCTCTTGTTATGTAGACCATTATGTTTTCTTGTAATCCCATAGTTCCTAACCTCTCAAATGACTCTTTTTTTTTTATCATTTTGAAATTCATTTATCGTTGTTAAAATGTGATGCTCATTTCTAGTTGAATCTAGTAGGATATATTCTAAAATCTAATGAGAGAATCATAGCCAACTTGAATCACAGTAAAACATCAAATATTCTAGATGAATTAGTTATAACCATATGTAAAGTCGGTGTTTAAGCTTCCACCAACATCAAAAACTTATAAATAATAATTTTATAACTTCAAATGGAATTATAAAAAATAGAGCAATTATCCCTATTTTATATTCTATCTTCCTCCACTGCTACATACTACTACATACAACTGATGTCCTTCACTTTCTAATATTAATATTATACCTCTTCACACCATTACTCCACTACTATTATAATTCAAATGTCTATTTCTACTTTCTAAAAATCAACAATCATTAATTATATCTTAACATTTTACTATATTATTAGAGATGTATAACGAGAATGTAGAGCATGGTTTTCCATCCTTGAGCCATTCGTTGTAGTTGTTGTATCTGTAGTGGTTCATCTTGCTGCTGTGTCTTTACTTGTTCTTCTTGCTGCTATCTTGTATGTGTTGATTCATCTTGCAGTCGTGTTTGTGTCTCCATGAGCTCCACTTTTTGTATCACTGCCATTGTTGTTAGCTTAGACCAACCAAAATCTGATGATTGTGTTGTGTGGAGAATATATGAGGTAGAGAAGAGAGAGACTCAATATATCAAGTTATCTCTCCACTAAAACAAGAATGATTTGTTCTTGCATTGGGTCTTTAGTGTCAACTCCATATAGGTACTATTGAGATTTTGGCTAATTCGAAAGAGCAATCAACTCTTTGTATTTTAAAAAGTGTGTAGATCCTGCATGATGGCTCAACCTCAAGCTTACTCTTACATTCCTAGCACGGACCATAGGCAACAAAGGCAGATGCTAGGCTAGGTGGGGGGCCCGAGTTTAGGGAGCATGCAACAAACTGCGTGCAAGAGGAAATCCATCCATGTAGCATACTGATGGGAGCATTGGGGCGTGAGGAGTTAGAAATCGTGAGGCGGCTTGCGATCATGCATAGGTAATAATTTGAGAGGCATTTGTTCATAATGAGCATAACCTCATAGGCGGCAGAGGCAGGTAATATAAAGAAAAGGGGCTAGAGATGGGCACTACTAGCTATATGCATGGCCATGCATGCAAGTGATAGAATAATAACATGATTAGAAGCAAAGCGCTGCGACGGACTACAAGCACAGCATAGGGAAAGCAACTGACGTCTGTTAGCACCATGTGGTCATGAAAAACAAGCAACTAAGCCATGGTTAGTCGTGCAAACCAAGCCAAGCAAACCAGCATGTGACAAACTGCATGACTGTGAGCTAACTGTGACTTTGAGCAACATTGAGGAAGAATGCAATTACTGAATTGGCACACTTGGCAAGAAAATTGGGCAACTTGAGTGAATTGGCTACGAAAAATGATTGGACATTAGGGCAATTATTGGCTACAGGCTTAGCAAAGGGCTACCAAAGACAACTTGTTGGCTAAGGAAGAAAAACTTGAAGACTTAGTCAAAACCCTTCCTCAAAATGTGGTAAGTGGGGAGGAGGAGACCTAGTCTCATGTCACTATTGTAAAAGAGTAAAAGTGAGAAGTTAAGAAGGAGAGAAAGTGGTTGAGGTGGCACAAGGAGAAGCTGCCACAGCACCCCCTCCATATTTCACTTTTACCCTTAAGATCACATATAAAAGAAGGAGTCCTTCATTTGGTGAAATACATAGAAAATAGAGAAATAAAGAGCAATCAAGAAGAGCTTCTTAGCATTCAAACATAAAAGAGTGTGAGGAACAACTTCAACCAACTAATATTGCATGAAAAATGTTTCGATGTTGGTGAGCAACATAATTAAACAACTATGAAATCTAACAACACAATATAATTACTTACCTAAAATGAAAATGTAAACCCATAAAGTGTTCCCCTCTCCTAGGCTTATCCAACAAGACCCTAGTCACCACCCTTTGCAATTCAAAGATTTTGTGTGAGAAAGATAATGTACTTGAACCTATTCATATCTTCAAGTAAATGTCACACCATCAATCGAACACCTTCCTCTAATAAAAGTCCTAACAAGAACACATGAATAGTCACTACTAAAATTAATCTCTTACAATCTTCAACCTCTACTTCAGTCTTTTCCAAAAAAAAAAATCTTGATTTTAATGGGATTCACATTGTCACGTTTATCATGCCAAATTTGGATACAAATATTAAATTCGAGAAGCTTCTTCCTATCAAACTCCTTTTTTCCAAATCAATGAGTAGCCCTACCAATTTGAAAGCATCACTAACTGTCACTTTAATTAAATACCTTAATATCATTTGCAAGCACCCTTAAAACAAACTTTCTATAAAATACTTGCTCTTTTCCACTAGCTAGTTAAAAAAAAACTTATGAAATGAACACCCTGGGAATGAACTTACTCAAATTATACTTACGAAAAAGTAATTCAAAAGCTCTATAAGGACATTTGTTTTACAATTATTGTTAATCCTTTTATGCAAAATAACTCTTAAATCCTCTTATCTATAATTAGAAATTTCAAAAAACTTGACAAATAAGTATTATGAACCATTCAATAAACAAATAAGCGTAAAAGATATTATTCAAATTTAATTAGATCTTACCAGTTATCCAACCATGTCCACCATATAAGAGGCATGTATAGATAATGCCTGCACAAAAACATAATTAACACGACTAAAGCTACATATAAACATTACACATGAATTTACAATAACTAGCTTAAATAATATAACTAGCAATTACAAGCTTAAATAACTAACTAGCATAAAATGATATAAATAACAAAAAAAAATGCTTTTTAGGTGACCACACCAAATTCATGGTCACATAAAACAAAATAAATAACATACATAAAACGCTTTTCAGGTGACTATAACTAAATGATGATCATCTTAAACGAAATAAATAACATACACAAAAGGCATTTGTTTGGGCAACCAGTTTCTCAAATTTGAATATGTAGTTACTAACACACCTTATTACAACTCATGGTTGATGTCACTAATCATGGAAGATGTGATAGTAATGACCTCTTTAGTAATATTATTATTGAAAAAATATATATACTTGATGCCAAAAGATTCTCAATATCAGTGAAATTCTATCCATTCTTAAAAAATATTTAGAAGTCTCTCAAAATTAATCAATTAATATTTGAAAGTCATTAAAAGTCTATAAAAGTGTCACGTCCATAAATGGGGCCAAATTAAAACTTATTTTGTTATTTGACTGATTTTGAAAATACTTTTGACATGGGGAAATTTTTGAATTCAAAGAACTCTGGTGGGCTTGTTTAGAATTTATCTATGGTTAGCTGAAAACCTAGGTTACCCCATCATCAATCATTCAGCCGCCAGACACATTTCTTCTCTTTTCTCTGAACTTTGAAAAACTCAAACAGTAACTCTCTTTCACTGTTACATTGGTTTTTGCTGTCAATCTGAAAGTTTCCATTGAACCTATTCTTCGAGCGTGAAGGTAAGTTCATATGTTCATGATTGTGTTAGGTCTGTTCTTCAATGTCGCTTCTATTCTCAAGTTGTAAACCTTAACCTTCGAATTTCTAGTTTGATTGAGTCTGTTATTGATTTTGGGTTTGCCGTTGTTTAGGCGACGGAGTAGGAGAACATCAACCGGAGTAGTCCTACTGTTGGATTAGCATTTTCGATTAGTAGCTATGTTTAAGCCCTCACTTATGTCTGTTAATGTCTGTTCTATGCTGCATTAATATGGACTAAACTTAATGTATCTAAAAATCTGAATCTGGACTTTGTGATATGTTTATTGCTCTGAAACTGTTGTTCAACTTGCTGATAAATGGCTATTATGTGAACTGATGCAATATCTATTGAATGTTGAAAGCTATACTCTGTTATAATATGAAAACTAAGCCCTGTCTAAAGTATGATAGCGATAAGACCGGCATGCCGTAGGGATATTAGATGTATACATTGATACGTGAAAACGTACAGGCCTTGAATGCCTTCTGGATGTGACGACATCAAGACTTGTTGCCTTCTAGATGTGACGACATCAATCTTGTCTGGAGCTTTGCTCAACCTTTCTGGGATCCTTGATCAATTTGTCTGGAGCTTTGCTCATAAGTAAGATGTCTATGACCTATTTTCTGTCCCCGATTTTGTTATCAAATTAAAGACAGGTAAATAATCAGTAATCTGATGTTTTCTGTGTTTAATAAGAACTTGCTAAGAAATTTCTGAAATCTGATGCATATTGAATGCATAATTTGACATCATCTGTTAAGTTCTGTAACCTTATGACAAGCTGATATTCTCTAGTATATGTTTCTGTCATTCTCTGAAAAATCTGATGTCTGATATGTAAACTGGTATATGATCTGCAAATCTGAATTTTAAGTGTACTGTGAACTGTTAGGATTGCCTTGATGATTTCTGAATTGAGCTACTTGCTAATATTGGGTTAACAAGCTGCCTTTAGACTGACTATTGCCTAATTGGTTAATTTGAAGAAGATTTAAAAGTTGAGATAAAAATGAATTAGACTTAGGCGAAATTTTAATTATTCAGCCTAAGTACATCGCCTAAGCTTAAAGTAAGGTAAGCGACTCCTTCTGTCCTTCGCCTGTGTCATCGCCTGTTGCAGGCAAAACTTTAAACACTCGCCAAAGTATATCGCTAAGCTAAGTAATAAGTTGGCAACATCCTGTGTCCATCGCCTTTCAATTTCACCAAAACTTAGACGATACCTCTTTTTGAAGTTAAAATCTCGCTAAGTTACTTCGCTAGTATTCATGCGAAATTACCTTAAATATTAATACTTCGCCAAATGCCTTCGTCAATATTTAAAAGAAACAGTGTATTAGTCATTGGTTTTCGCCAAATACCTCGCCAAAAATGCTAGACGAGACTTTTCCTTTTTAAAAATCATTGCAAAAATCCTCGCCTAAAAAGTGAGGCAAAATATTTTTATCTTGCCAAATAAGTCGCCAAAAATGTAGGCAACATGTTTTTATGTTGCCAAACTCCTCGCCAAGAAATTGAGCCAACATGTTTCTTTTCTGCCAAGTAAAACCGCCAGGAGAAAGTACGCTGTTTCTATCATTGCCTAAACAAGTCGCCTGAAGCTGAGGCAAGATTTTTTCAATATCGCCTTGTGTTTTGCCAGTGTGAGGCGATATATATATATATATATATATATATATATATATATATATATATATATATATATCGCCTATAGATTTTGCCGGCGTGAGGCGAAATATGTATATGTCGCCTAGATATTTCGCCAAGACCCTTTTCTTCGCCAATTTTCTTCTAGTCTTCTTCCTCTTGATTTTCCCTTTCCGAAAAGTTATTATAAGCCTGATTCGGACTTCAAACGAATAAGTTATGACTGTTTTAAGTTTAGAGCATTTATAGGGCATAATTAATCTGTTTAATCACTATTAATGGTATCAGATTCATTTGTTACTCCTTAAGGAACCTATTAAGTTTTAGAACCTTTTTGAGTGTTTGAAATCTTTTGTACTCTTCTGTTTCCTTCTGTTTTAAGCCTCTGTTTGGCCAGGTAAGCTGCATATGTTGTATGTTCATGCTTAATTGTTAATTTAAGAAGCATTGTATGTGTGTGGATGTTGGGGATTGGCTTACTAACCAGAAATTCGATAGTCTGACCTTGTTGTTTCTTTATTTTTGTCTTGTATGTTAATTTTCCTGATCGGGATGGAAAATGCTGAGTTCAGACAGTCAGGTGGAATAGCAAGGCACACATATATCACTCCATGCATCAGTTCTGACATTGGTTTTCAGATTAGCTTCCGCTTATATTATGTATTGAACTCCCAAGCTTTATTAAACTATTTCAGTTGTAACCAGAATTTGAAACATTATATTTTCGAACTCTTATGATTTTGTATTCAGATGATTTTAAGTCCAGTCTTTGATTCAATATCCAGTTTATTATTTTATCTATTATAGTAATATAAGTTCTATTTGGATATTTGATAGCTGTTCAATATAAGTATAAGTATAATATATATGTTTTCTGTCGTGACATCCATCTCCCTACATCTATCCGTAAGGCGGGGGTTAAGGTGTTACAAAAAGTCATTGAAAATTTACAAAATTCATTAAAAATCATTTATTAAAATTCATTAAAGTCTACGAAAATCATAAAAAGTATTTTTTTAAAGTTTATGAAATTCATTGCTGGATTTATAAAGTTTATGTAAGTATACAAAAGTCTATGAAAATCATTCGCTTTTTAAAGTTTAAAAAAGCCTATAAAATTCATTAAAAGTCGTAGTTAGATATAGGTCGTTTAAATTTTAAAGCTATACTAATCAATCAATTTGGTATATATAAATATAGTTAGAATTCTACTTGAAACATCATTGATGTTTAGTCAGACATCTGAATCCAACTAAAATTAACTTGAACGAAAATTTTAGATCTATAAAATTTCTAATATAAATCAGTTGTTATTCTCAAATGATGACCATGACGTTTTGAAACTCTATAATTTGATTAGATGAAGATGACATTTTGAAACTTTATAATTTGACTAGAGGAAGATAACAAGTAAGAATATTTCATTTTCGATGTTCCTTGGTTGGTATGAAGTAAATAAAATTCTTGAAAAAAGCTTTATTTTGTGGTTTGATGTTCTTATGAATTGATGATTTGTATGAGAACGGTATTAGAGGCATGGGTGGCTTACAAAGGTCTTAACCCTTACCTTAGTGATAGGTGAAAAGCATTTAAGAATGGTCCATATGTAATATAGTATTGCGGAGGGAATAGTTTCCATGAGAATTATTACTTAACTATTGAGTACCAAAAGTGGTTAAAAATAAACTATATTCAGACGAACAAATATGAGATTTAATGATAATTAAATGAATAAAAAATAATTAAATAAAGATACAAAATAAGTAATAGTAGGTTTTAAATCCTAATTTCATCGTCCCCAATTCTTTATTTGATGAATTAATCTATGTCATCTAATTATTGGTTACTACTCCATGCATCATTTCTAGTTGGCCCTATTCAAAAAGTTGTTAACACTATTAATAAAACTCAATTGCATATCCCTACGTAAATGAATTTAACTAATGCATAAAGATCACATTCATTAGCAGTATAAACATCATAGTATATTCCTATATCTACTCTATTTAAATTCAATCATTCAAAATCTAATAAAATATCACTTTTTAAGTATCAATAAAATGGGGTATGTGCACATCCATTATTGAGTTCGTCATAGAATAATTGAAAAATCAATATCAATTTCTTCTATAAATAATATAAAATATAAATCAACTAAGTTACATGGTCCAATCTACATGGAACTCTGAAAAAAGTATTAAACATGTATAAAATAAAATAAAATGAAAGGGAAAGAAACGTTGTAATGTCAGGTTTTTTTAGCCTAAATTTTTTCAGTATTTTGAGTCAATTTTGAATTTTTGTTAAAGTTTGAAATTTGAAATTTCATTTACAAATAAATCGAAAATTCACTCTAGGGGAAAATGGTAATTAGAGACTATATAATATAAGCATAAGGTTAAATCAACTTAATTAAATTGATTTTGAAGTTATTTTTGCAAATTGGGTTTTAATTTAAAATTTGGGATTCTTGGCAAAAATGTGTTTTAAGGTCAAATGGAATTTTTGGGTGGGTAATGAATTATTTTCAATCTAAATTATTATTATTTTTTTAAATTCTGGGGAACAGAGTTAGGAGTCAGAATTTTGATGAGCCTTTTGGTGGATTAAAGAGTTAAAGGAGTTCAAAGGACTACTTCAAGCTCATCATACGCTCAAAACCATTCTCATACACATTCACCACTCTTAAACCCTCAAATCCATTACTCTTTTCCCACATTCACGTTAATCATGTAAAACAAACACATGCCCATCATAATCCTCCGACTCAAACTTCCATTTATCTCTCACAAATCACACTAATCACCACAGAAGCTCATTTTATTATTGTGCTTATTAGGGTAGATCCAACCTTTAAACTCTTTATATTCAGGTAAGCTCTAGAAACCTCGTTGGTTATGTTTTCAAATTGTTGTTATCAAATTCAATTAAAACATCTTGTTGGAGCTTTAGAAAGGTGTTTGCGCTTCCTACATATGTTTTGGTGATAAGTCTCTAACTATTATTTTTTCATAAACCCTAGAATAGAATGTTATTTTGATGTTTAAATTGAGTAGTGTTTAATTGTGTTGGTTTGGTTCTAGAAGAATAGGTTGTTGGCGAAAATCCACTCGAGAAGGCTTAGCTTTGTGTCTACGGAAGAAAGGTTATTATTCTCGTTTATACTTTATAAATTGCTTAATGGTTATTGTTGTGATTGTTTTAAAAAAAAAGGAGTAATAATGTTGCATTATAACATGATATGAAATGCGGTAGTAAAGAGAGTAATGAAATTTGGAACATGTTATATTGTGGTTATGAGATGTGCCAACTGAACAAAATAGTTTAATTATGGTTATTTGATGTTATGTTGCATATTATGTATTTAATGGCTTGATAAGTTGTTTAGAATCTCATAATTGTGCTATTGATGAATGTTGAGCTAATTGAGATGAAAATTGGTGTTTGTGGCTTAATGTTATAGGAACGATGAGTTTTGTCAAATTACCTAATGGAGGCTAAATATATTGTGCAAAATATTTAAAAGTGGCTAAATTTGATTTAAATCATTTTAATGGAAAAGATTGTCCGTAGTTTAGTTTGATATAAAGAAGTAATGGCAAGTCATAGGGAAATCTAGATATATCTCAACATATATGTCATTTGTGAACTATAACTATGATACTAAACTTAAAAAACTAAGAAACAACTTCTATTGGGTGTAACAAAACCATCACCTCCGGGCATATTATTAAAAAAAAACCCATAATTTGATTATTAGGCCTAAAAGGAAGTACAACAGGTTCCACGAATATAGTCTTCGGACCTTATTGAGAGCCTAGCTCTTATTATGGGTTTCAAACCAATTAATCTCATTTTCTTTATATAAGTTAGAGTTAGGGGCAATTGTTAAAAATTGGCATATTGTGTTCATTATATGATTGTTATGTGAGTTGCATGATATCCTAACTTTTAATCTCATTTGGTTGTTGAAATATTATAAAATGAACATAATGGTTTAATGGTTGATCAAATATGGTTGATTGTGGTAGATTTGGATTTTGGGTAACCTAAGACTAGCTTGCAAGATTAATGGAACCTATTTGATGGGTGATTTTGGGTTGAAAGGATCTATTTTTCCCCGTTTTGGTGTATTGGACATCTAAGTTGGTGTCTTGTTTAGACAGACCAAGCCGCGGGACAAGGCACTCGGACTCTCTATACACTTCTTGGTGTCTTAGTTGGCAGTTTGGTAGATGGCCAAGGCACGAACCAAGTTGTCAGGAACTCTCGATACGTTTTTAAACGTGTCAGGCAGCGACTTAGTCACGAGACTAAGACGTAGGCTAAGGTGCAAGAAACTCTTGGTACTATTTTGAGTGCCTTGGTTGGCGTTCTGATCAGAAAAATCAAAACATGGGCCAAGATGCCAAGAAGCCTCTATACTAATTTTGGCATCTTGGCCAGGGTTCCGTTGTCCGGTCAAGGTTGCCAAGGCGTGGGAACAAGACGCCAAGTGCCCTTTTGGATCTCTAAACTTTGATTTCATGAGTGATAATGATGTCAATGTATTGATGACTGACTAATGATTAGATATTCTTAAGTGTATTTTATGTGCTCATGTAAGATTAAACGTAAAAGAAATATGTTTGTGCGTGAATGTTGGATTATGAGAGAGTGTTAACTAGGCTTGATAGTCTGACGTTTTCTTTGTTATTTTTTGTCTCTTTTCTTTTATATGAAGCAATAGTAGGTGATCGAGCAAGTTAAAGCCAATGCATATCACATTATGAAGATGACTTAGAAGTCATCCTTCGTTTTTCCTTTTCAAATATTGCATATTTATTTGAAAATAATTACAAATTAAAAGATTGGTCCATTAATTACAACTTGGTTGGTTAGACACTTATGTATTTGACTACATTTTCTTGTGGTTTATACTTTTGAAAATAGACCTTATATTATATGAGGTATTTGGATTAAGAGCTTTCAAATGAATGGATATAAAAATATATTTTTTATAATGTCTACTGTATTTATATATAATGCCCACCAACCGAATCTTGAGTCCTCCGTGCGGTTGGACAGTACAATAATACCTGCTTAAAATGGAAAACTGAAAACTAATAGAAATCCTAAAAGTGAAGAAATTATATAGAGATATTCCAAAATTAATTGAGAAAAAAAAAACTAAAAAAATATAGAAAATAAATCATGAATTTTAATAATCATATTGTCTACTTTAATAACCTGCTAGTTATAATAACCACTAAAATTCCTAGCTACAATTTTGAAACAGTATCTGACTATAGTACCCCAAAATTTACTTTATAGAGATCTAATATTGTCAATGCACTTCCAACTTTTTTTCATGACTTTCTCTCCAAAACTTCAATTCACATACTATCAACTTGTGGATTCATAATTTGTGTGACTACAGTTTTTAAATTTATTCTAAATATTTTTTCACATAAAATCCAAAAGTATTACCTTTGGTGTGAAAAAAATCTGGAGAAGAGCAAAAGATTGTGTGGTCTAACAAACATGTAGCTATGGACTTAGAATCTAACCAATTAGAATTATACACCTAGATGCAATTTGAATCCATTTAAAATTAGTTGATGTGGTAGTTCACCACTATCTTATGATTTGACTTGTGCTTGAAAACTCAATTTATTTCCAAAATGATCAGTAGTAACTTCTGAAGATTCCAAACTAATTCGAAATGTCAGTTAGTCGAGTTACCGTGGCTTTTGAAGATTCCGGAGTGATTCGAAATGCCAGATCCCCGGATTGTTATTCCCATTGATTTTCTAGAGTTTCATGAGCTAAATTTTTATTTTTATATTCTCTCTTAACATAGTTATTTAAGTTTTTCAGTTTCTATGTCTAAGTGTTTTTTTTTTTCTCCATGGATTGATTTCTTTTATTTGAGAAGTGGATTCAGGAATTCGATAGATAGTAGATAGTGGTTGTTAGATTATTTTTTCATATTAATATAATTTACTTTATGGGACTAGTGTCCTTAAGAATTAAGGTGGACTAGCAAAACTAAAAGAAAATATATAATAATTTATAATATTTTGTAATAATATTATAAATAAAATAAATATTATAATAATAACTAATAGAATTATATATAAAAAAATAATTACAATCTTTTTAAAAAATCAAATCAATTTATTTGAAAATTAAAATCAAATTAAACTTCCATATAGCGTCGAACTCTTGCCCCGGTCAAGACTACATCGAGAAGCCCAACCGCCACATTAACAATTTACAATTGAAGTACATTTTCAAAAGTCAATCAAATATGAAGATACGGAAAGTTTTAACATAATATTTTCTATAAAAAATAATTCATTACTTCAAACACTAACAATAGCATCAGAGTGGAAGATGAAAAATTAGTTTCTTATTAAGATTTTAGGAATAAAATTATATAAATAAGAATTGTACAATTACCAATCAAATAAGTGATTCTTTACAAACATTTCTCAAAAATTTTCATAAATTTATTTTACAATATAACTAGCTTTTAAATACATGTAATTGTAGGTACATAATTAAATGAACTTCACCATGAGAGTCTAAAACCATATGCTTGCTTGATCAAACATAAAAATAAAATTTTAGGAAAAAAGAAAAAAGAAGAAAAGAAGGGTCAGAGACATGTCCGATTCGCATTCCATGTTCTCAACAAGCAATAAATGATTTTACCATTACATTCATGTGCAATGCTTTCACACACAATACGTGAGCACTCTAAGCCTACCTTATTTCATTGAAGTCAAGCAGAAGCAATTGCTCGCAATCATACATGCTAATGCAATATTCAAGACATACGATGACACATATACATGTTCATCCCATGATTTATCAATAATTAAGATTAATCTCATTTCTTTTATCTTCGATCATTGGGTTCATGGCGGATTCACCTTATCAATTGGGACAAAACGTCTCCCATTATTTAAATATATATATATATATATTATATAACATCATAGAATTGTTATATGGTAATGAACATAACCAAAATTACTAATTATAAAAATGCACCAAATTGTTTTAGTTGTTTATCCAAAATTCTTGAAATAGTAATATATTTATTTGGATTCTTTAAAAACTATCTTGCACATGTTCAAGATTTAATATTAATAGTTTCTATTGATCACTTTCATTTTTCAAATTTCAATATTATTTATTCAATTTAAATAATAAAATAAGTTACAACTAATATAATCAAATCTTAAACTACCATAGCACTCTTTAAACACATTCCCTTTAAAATTTTAGTTATATAATAATTTTAATATATAACCAAAATTAGTAACTCCATACTATTAATAAATTATGTTTCATATTTTTTAGATTATAATTTAAAATTATAAATTTAAATAAAATTAAATTATAAATATATTTTATAAAATTAAATTCATATTATTAATCATATAAAATGTTATCAAATATATTAATATATATATATAATAATATAACTTTCTTCTATTAAATATTAAAATTCATTAAAAAAATATATTAATATATTTTTTTTATTATTTCGTTAAATTTTAAATATAAAATTTAGTGAAATAAAAAATATAAATATCGAGTATTAACAAATAGCAAACCTAATCTGATGTCCCCATTTTATTATTTCTACGTCCACCATGGAAGACAATTGATCCATTAAGTTAAACAATGCTATCATTCTAAATGACGGACCAAAATGATCACTTCATGAGTCAAACTCCTTTTAATTCAAACAAACACACAAAATATTTTAACATTAAAATACTGGATGAGCAAACAAATACATCCCAGAGTTCCTGTGTGTCAAAAAAAAAATCCAAACAATTTATTTTAGTTAATATTCACACTATAATATCAATTAAATTAACATGACAATCACTAAAACGTGGACCATTATATTATAGTATTAGGTCTCATAATTAATCCAAATTCAACATAATTGAAGAATAGAAAAGTCCATACAAAATGCATTTATCATGTGTACATTATAGAAAAAATATTTATATATTTTATTTATATTTGTGTATTTCAAACTAGTAGTATAATATTCCTAAAAAAATATTAATATAATAACTCCCTATAGTACTTAATATTATTTATTACGAACCATATCCATTGAAACTCAATGTTATTTTTCAATTAGTGCATTAAAAACGTTTTTAAGTATATTTATTTTATTTATAAGTTACTAAATGATTTATTATATATTTAATATGAATTATATTATTATTCATTAAATAAAAAATACATACATACTATATATGAATCCATATAAATTTATTAAATACAAACCGTTAAATGTTCAAATATAAACATAATAAATGTTACATTATTCATTTCATATTCTATAAATTCAGAAAGGTAATATAAAAGAATATATAAAAAGCACAAGAAAAAGGAAAGGAAAGAGGAACAGGAAAGAAAAGAGAAATTCCAAAAAAGACAATGAGAAAATCCGGTAGTCTATATACATTTATTTTAATCACTTGTCTAGTGCTCTGTTTCAGTATTTTTAAGCAAGCACAAAGTTATACTGATGACGAATGCGCAAAAATCTGCAATGAAACATGTGAAAACACGTTATATCTGCTGATAGGTTGTTTCAAAGAATGTTTTTTCCGTTGCCAACACTGGGTATGGGTTTCAAATCTTTCCCTATATAAAATAATATATATATATATATATATATAAAAAGATTTGATATGTTTATATTTTAATTTGTGTGAATAATTTATGACAGGTAAAGTCTACATTGATTCAGACTCCAGAAATCCGAGTTCATACTCAAACTAGAGATTAATATATTTTATAAATTAAATATATGAAATTGGGTATGAAATAATGTATATCTCTCTGAGAGAACATAAGAATTTTTCTTTCAAGAAAAAAAAATAAAGTTGTATTATTGAAATTTTAGATGGATTCAAATATTTATGTCCAAGTGATTTATAATTTTTTTCATATGAGTCCCTTTTAATCTCTATTCAAGAGAGTGGAAAGCACGTAAAAATCTAAAACTACCCATATGTATATATAGCTTCTATTCTAAAATTATTTTATTTTATCACTTCTTTAAAAATAATTTTTAAAAAATTGCACTCCTTTCAATTATATATATATATATATATATATATTCTTAATTTATTTTTAAGGAATAATTGCAAGGTTTAAGCCATTTAAAGTTTTGTGTTAAAAAATAAACAAAAGAAGTTTAAGTTACAAAATTGAGCCCTCAAAAGTTTTCTTTTCATTTTCTTTTCATTTTCTAGGCTGTGATTCTCATTTTACCCTTAATGACTATTTGCATAACTAAAGTTTGACTCCAAACTTTTCAAAATTGGACATTCCTCCACATATGTTTTAAAATATGTTAAAAGAACCCGAACGTGCATCAATTACTCAAAAAATTAAACAAGATCTTGTTGAACTAACAAGAATCTTCAAAAGTCATTTTGATAAAAAAGATATAAACAAATTCTTAAAAAAAATCAATTAATCAACAGACTATAATTAATAATCAAATTAAAATTATAGTTGACATTGACACTATCACCCTTCTAATTAATTCTCAATTAACATCTCCGGAATTAGAAAAACAATTGTCATTTATCCTGAGTATCTTTAAAGTCTCTTTAATTTAGATCTTAAGTCCGAACTCATTGAAATAGGTCATTCATTTCAATATTGAACAAGAGATCTTTAATCTTCGTAATAAGATTGAGTTTTTGGCTCAATTATCCATAACAGACCAACCTCCTAATAGCAAGAAAATCAACCATGTCATTAGAAAAGTTGAAAATGAAGAATTCATTTATATGTTTGAATCGGATAGCAATATTGCTAATCCAACAGACGTTATGGATGAAGAAATAAGTCACAAAACTCATGCTGGCCCCTCTGGTGTTAAGAATGAGTTTGGAAAAGAAATTTTAGATTATGAATCTGACCGTCGGCATGACCGCCAACGGAAAGAACAGGAATGGGAAAATAAAGCATTTAGAAAAGGATATATACGTCAAGATGACGTCTGACAAAAAATTCCTAAAGCATATAAAAGTAAAAAGATACAAAAAGATTAAACATTTTTAAATCTTAATTGTGAGTCTGATGAAACAGAAGCTTTTAAAACTTGGGCTAATAGAATGATGTTAGAAGCTGATCTTAATGCTTAAGTAAGAACCTTTAGAGCTGACAACATATTTAATTGGATAGCTCTCTGGACAAATGAAATTGTCCGAAATTTTCTTTATAGAATGAAAAACAATGATCTTATTGACAAACTTAATCAAGTTGGCAACACGTCAACACAAGCAGAAATGCTTATAAACTTGATAAGTCTTGAGTTCTTTGGTGAACATCACTATGCATGGTACTACAGTTGATAAGCTGCACAAAGAGGCTGAATATCATCTGAATAACATGTCAATCTGTGATCATTGCAAACTTAAACCATATACATGTGAGTTTAAAAGATATTATTATAACTTGGCAACTGAGAGTCAACATTATGTAATTGCTTACATGAGGAAACTCCCATACTCATATAACATAAGAGCTAGAGAAAAGTATGAGTCTAAGAATCAACGCTCACTTGGTGCAGCTATTCGTGCCACTGAGCAAGTGATTACTAAAAATTGTCAAGAAACATGTGCTATCAAGCAAGCTAAGTCATATATTCCTCTTTGTTGCGACGAAAAGGAATATGTTCCACAACACTATAATTGTAAAAAGTTTTCTAAAAATTTTTCGAAAAAGAGAAAGTTTCCTAAAAGAAAATTTGGTAAATTTTACAATAAGTCTTCCGAAAAGGGTTGGAAAAACATAAACTTCTTCAGGAAAAAAATTCTCAAAATCTGGTTCTAGAAATAAAGTTTGTCCTAAAGGTAAACCTAAATCAGAATGTAAGTGTTTTCTCTCTAAAAAGTTAGGTCATTATACTAATGAATGCCCTGAGAACAATAGTCCCAAATATAAAGAGAATGAGAAACTTCTTAAGTTTGCTTATTCTTTAAACTTGGAATCGATTGAAGAAGACCTTTCTTCATCTTCAAAAAATGAAATTTGAAATTTACAAATACTATGAATATCAAACTGATGAAGAAAACGAATCAGAACGCACCCTTTATACAGATTTAGATTTTGAATAACAAAATAACTCCAGAATCTTCGCTTATGTAGATTCTGGTGCCACACCAAGTTTTTCTGATCAAACTCTACATTTTAATTGGATAAGACTTCCTAATCCAATTAAAGTCAAAATTGCAAATAGCACTACTGAAAAGATAGTGTTACATGCAAAGAATATTTTAGTTAAAATTCAAGATAAAATATTTTGGTTCAACATTTTTTACCAAAAAGAATAGGTATGAAGTTCATAATTGGAAATGATTTCTTAAAAGTCATGCATCTTTTGTGCAAAATTCAGATAGCATAAGTTTAATATGTCATAAGTTTAGCTCGCCACATTTAAAACAAAGGGCTCAAGAGGTTTGGATACCAATTGAGCGCTATATAAAAAATTTGAAAAATATTATCTGTTATTTTAACATCATATTATGTGGTATTAAAGCTATTGCTAAATCAAAAACCAGTCTCTAACAAAAGGGTGATGAAGTTTTAGACTCCGTTCTGAAATTCATTTGGATTCAAAGAACACAAATTTTATAACAGTTCATATAGAACTAAAAAATAAAAATGCAGAAGTAAAAGTCCCCAATAAAATCTCTTATTCAAAAGATGATATTGAGAAATTCAAAAAAGAATGTAAGGATTTACTTCAGAAAGTAATCATTTCTGAAAGTACTTCCACTCATTCTACTCCAGTATTTTATGTTAATAATCATAACGAAATAAAACGTGGTAAAAGACGTATGGTAATCAACTACAAATCTATGAATTTAGCTACTGTATGAGATGCCTACAATCTCCCATGAAAATATTCAATTTTAAACCGCATTCGCGGGTCAAAATGGTTTTCGTCTTTAGCCGCAGAGTTAGGTTATTGGCAATTACATCTTGATGATGAAACTAAGTCATTAACCATTTTTGCATGTCCTCCTCAAAAGTTATATCAATAAAATGTTCTACCATTTGGTTTGAAATAAGCTCCATCGATATACCAAAGATTTATGGATAAAAATCTCGAAGGGCTAAAAGAATTCGCTCTACCTTATATCCATGATATTTTAGTCTTTACATAAGATAACTATGAAGATCATCTTCATAAGCTTTTGATCGTTTTAGAACTGTGTAAAGAAATATGTTTAATTCTTTCAAAAAAAGAAAATTGTTATAGTTAAGCAAGAGATTGATTATCTCGGTTTATCAATAACAACCAATGGTTTAATAAAGTTACAAGACAATGTCTTAGAGAAGTTTGATTTTTTTTCCCAAACAAACTCTGTGACAGAAAATATTTGCAACGTTTCCTTGGCATTGTAAATTACATTTCATCAAGATTAACCTCAAAATATTTGCAATGTTCTTCTAATGTGGAATGGTTATGGAGTGATTAGGACTCTAAAACGACCCAGTTAATCAAGGATAGATGAAAAATCTTCCGAGATTACATCAACTGAATGATAAAGACTACTTGATTATTGAAACTGATGTCAGTAGTGACACCTGGGCAGGATGCCTAAAGGCAAAAGTCCCTACTAGTCAGAATATTACCGAGGACAGTAAGATAAACCTTACTACTCGGAATGGCTCTCAGAGTCATATAAGTCACAATTTAAGTCCTTCAAACAGATAAAAATACTGAGAGTTACTCTGTAGATATATAAGTGAAACTTTTACTCGGTATAATGCATTAGCGATTGTTAAGACTTTAACATGATCAAGCTTGTATCCCATGGCCGAGTCAAGCAAGCTTATATAATGCATAAATAATCATTTAGGATTTTAACAAGATTAAGCTTGTATCACATAGTCAAGATAGACAACAATTATACAAATTTATAAAACAGTGAAACAATCAACAAATTCAGATATCAAGATTAAGACTAGAATATAAAAGATAGGGATTAGAAAATCTCATTTGTCCTTAGCTCTTCTTGCATCAGAACCTAGACTTTCTTAGGGTCTGGTTCCTCCCGAAACCTCCCGTAGAAATTTTCTTCAACCTTCTGTTCTCGCTGCTCCTCAAGTAGTTTCAAGATTACCCTTCTGCAGACTCTATTTTCGGTTTTCCTCGGTACCTATCACTTAATTAACTCGTGAGATACAAGAAGTGATAGAATATAAATAAAAAAGACTTAACAATACTGCTCTGCTAGGTTTCAACAATAGATGATCTCGAATCTAAACAGATTAAAGGCCAAACACCAAGAAATCACAAAGAGATGTTAACAAATATAACAAATAACCCTAGAAGCTTCTAGATCTATAGGAATACGACACACAAATGCAAAAAGTCAAATAGGTATACCTGAAGTGCAACAACAAACCCTAGATCTATATTAAACAATCCTAGTTATCATTGTAAATGCTTTGATACCATTTGTAGAGTAGTAAAGCATATATAATCACACAGATCTAAACCGCAAGGTACAAAGACAACAAGAACATTACGTGGTTCACCTAGATAAGGCTAATCCACGGGACCTCAGTAGAGTGAGAGATGGGGTTGCACTATGAATCGGATACCAGATACACAAACTTCAATTTCATCATAAAGAATACAAAAGAATCAAGAAAATCACAGAAAAAATGAACAACAACATAAACCCTAGTAGAGTAGGAGCGAGATGAAGTCAAACTAACAGAGCTTCTCTCACAAACCTAATCAGGAGCAGAAGAAAGAATATATCACTAGGTTAATTTTATGGAGTTGGGTGAGGGCACAAGTTTGAGTTGGATTTGGATGGATCCAAATTCAACTAACAAGCTCTAGTCTCGATCCAGCCCATCAAACAAAAAGCTAAATTCTTCTATTAACCTGAATACAATAATACATAGAATGAAATATTACAACATTGTCAAATTGATTGCTTAGGCTAAATAACTTAAAATAAGAATTTAATTCTTAATAAAAGTGTATTTTTGATAATCCATTTAAATTATTTAAAATAAAAAAAATTAACCCTTTTAAAAAGTAGTATTATCAAATGAAATATTTTTGTCAGGATTCATGGAAAAAAACCCAAATTACTTGATTTACTAGGGAATTGAAATAGAAATTTAATTCGAACTAATTGATATTTTTTATTCAACTTCAACTGATTTTATTTGACTCTTTATTTTTTTTCTCATCCCTACGTGTCATTGTCACAAGTTATCAATTGAATATATATATATATATATATATATATATATGTATATATGGAGAATATAAATCCTAAATTTAAATTAACCAAAATAAAACCTTAAAAGGTAAAATAAAATGAAGCTTCTACCAACATACCAATAATAACTACAAAAGTAATTGTCTTGACACACTACAAGAAAAAAGGGCTTTAGAGACAGAAATTTTCGTCACTAAAGGCTGATCAGTGACGAAAATTATGTCCACAAAATCCGTTGTTGATACCCTCGTCACTTATACTCACTCAATCTTTTGTGACAAATTTCTTCGTCACTAAAAACTGTGACGGAATAATTCTGTCACTAATTCTATAGTTGTTTATTTTTAAATAGTGCAAAAAATTTCGTCACTCATTGAGTGATTAGTCACAAAATGGTGATAGAATTAGTGACAGAAATCAATGACTGAATTTAGTGACGAAATTTAATGAAGGAATTTAGTGGTGGCTTAGTTACCACAAAGTGATTTTCAGTGGTGACTCATAAGATGGAAGGTGAAGGCATCTAAAAGATAGTGAAATTTGAGAGATCATCCAAAATATTGAAGTTGATTACAATTTTTTACTGCTCCATAAGAACTTGAAAAATATATTAAGAATTATATATATATATATATATAATTGTATTATATAACTAAATTTATACATAATACAAATTTTTAATTTTAAAATTATATATATTTTTAAAGGATTGCAATTTTTTTAAATTATTTAAAAAAAATAAAATAAAATAATTTAATAGTAGATGTTATGCGTTTGATACCCTTTTGGATAGGATGAGATTCATGGGTTGAAAAATTATAAATCCACATAGATATAAATATTTAAATACGTTTAAAATTTCAATAATATAATTTTATTTTTTCTAAAAAGAGAAATTCTCATGTTCTCACAATTCCATACATGTAATTTATAAATTACATTAATCTTTAATTTGAGTATAAACTTGTATATCTGGAGTATGAACTTGTATTCCTGGAATATGAGTCAATTTAGACTTTATCTACCATAAAACATTCACAAAAATTAAAATATAAACATATCAAATCTACATATATAAAATTTCTTATATTGTGAAAGGTTTGAAATTGATACCGAATGTTGAATGGAGAAAACATTCCTTGAAACAACTTGCTACAGGATATAACATGTTTCCACATGCTTGACTGCATATTTAGTTTGTTTATATTTAAACATTTTAACGGTTTGTATTTAATAAATTTACAAATGTATTAACGAATACTAATATAATTCATATTAAATATTATTTAATACTACATCCGTTCTAAAATAGGTGAAACATTAGCATAGTATTAACTATTTATCAACCAATTTGTTTCTCATATTATTTTTTATGTATAAGGAATAATATAGTCAAGTGGGATCTTATTTTATTAGTCTTAATGTCTACTTTTCAAATATTAAATTATTATAATTTTTAGTTGTATATAATTAAATATATTTACCATTAAAGATAAATATTGGATAGCGTGTCCGCAGGAAGTGTTTCACCTATTTTAGAACGGATGAAGTACATCATAAACCAATTAGTAACTTACCAGTAAAATAAAAATATTTATAAAAACGTTTTTAGTGCACTAACTCATAAATAACATTGAATTTCAATTGATAAGAGTTCATATTGAATAAGCCCAAAATACTATTGACAAATTATTATAATAACAGTTTTTTTTTAAACTATTATATTAATAGTTTGAAACATATAAATATAAATAACAAAAAATTATATTTTATGTGCTAATAGTTTTGAATTCTAACATGTGCTACTAGATACAAAAATGAGTTTTGAAGTGTGTTATGATAATTATAGTGTCGTATTAGAAAGAGTTCTACTGATTGCAAAATGATGTTTTGACATGCAAAATAGAGCTTCAAATGTATGTTATGTGTGTGAAATGTGTAGTAATAAGAGTACAAGTGTATTCACTAACGTTGCATTTGGTTCCAGTGATCCTGCGGGAGACATGAGACAATATAGAAATTTGGAGACGAGACGATTCAAAAAATAGGGACAATAGAATGTTTGGTTGCAGTGGACAAAATTGAAAGTTTGTATCCGTCTCCCGAATAAAATAGTGTTTTGTTAGGGGAAAAAATTGAAAAAAGTGTTAAAAAGACCAAATTACCCCAAATTTTAATATACTCCCAACATTGGTGATGCAAGGTGAGTTTCTTCTTGTTACACATTCGGAATTGATGAAAATGATGGGGGTATTTTTGGTTTTCCTGTTTTTGTCTATGTTTCCAAAAAATTGTACTGCAGTTTGAAAGAGTACAAAATTTTTGTGTCTTGTACGCTGGAGGTGGAGACAAAATGGAATTGAGACGGATAACTAACATGTTTGGAGACAGTGACCTATGTGTTTGTACTCTGTCTCCTTTAGTTGGACATCAACCAAACAAATCCTAAAATTGGAATCCTATAACTTAATTCAGTTATAAGTGGTGTTGTAACAAGCAACATGTATTCAAAAGATACGAGTTAAGATGGTTGAAAATTATGCTACAACTATCAAAATATTTTCGTAACTAATATGCTATTAACGTTAGAATGCTCTCCTCATTTGGAAGATTTTTTTACTACATCCTCCTCGCCTAAGTGGTTCTCCAGCACGTCTTTCAACACGTCCAATGAACTGTAACTCTAATATACAAGTACCAGTACATATTAAACTCAAAGAGATAAAAAAAATGCATGAACTTAATTTCCAATCACATAAATACGCTTTTAAACCAAGCATCCAAATGTATCAATACACCTCCAAAATACATGTGTGAAACTAAAATCACACCTCCGATGCGTGCATTTGAAAGCACACTCACATCTACAATTTGTGGATTGGAGAGTGCGTTCACAACTTCAAAACATTTTTATGAAAGTGTTGTTACAACTACAAAAAGTGTTGTCACCACTATAAAGAGTGTATTCAAAGGTGCAATTACAATTCAAATAAATAAATCCTAAACACATTTATAAATCCAAAGCAAATCCTAAACTCTAACTAGATATGTATTATGATACATTTTTCTCCATTTATCTTCTTCTGGAGTATCATCTTTCTCTATTTATCTTTTTATCGCACTACTAGCCTTCAAATTTGTATTTTTTCCCCTTCTTAATCTAATGCTTTAGTAATTATCTATATTTATATTTTTATTCGTATGGATAAATAATGATAGAAATAAAATAAACCTGGATAGAATTGAAAAAAAAAGTATTTTATTTAGTAATTTGAGCATGTAATATAAAAATCTTAGGCTGCACACTATTTATTTAGTACATAATGTCTATTTATTTATTTATGTTGCAATATTTTTTATTTATTTATTTTTTACCACTGAAAATAATTGCATTCTCATCTTTAATTAGGAAAATGGCCTGCATAAGCTAACGAATCTATGACTATTAATATTTTAGAAAAGTTGACTCATGGCTTCGCAATCTCTTCAGGACTCACTTTACCATGCCCTAAGTTATAATTTTGGGTACAACTATTAGTAACAATAAGAAAAATCTAAAGAAACCGGCAGACCATGGGGCTGCCCCTAAATAAACGTCGTATTTAAATTTCATGTTAGTCTTTTATTAAGGAATTCAATTTCAATCTTTTATCAAATCTCAAAACGAATGACAGAGTGTTGAAATTCAAACATCAATCTTCCAGTAATCGTCTTGTTGATGCCTCTTAACGAAATAATCCATTATAACAAGACATAGAACCATGCCATGTGTGTAAGTTTTATAATGACGGGAGAGAGTAGTAGAAGAATCTATATATAATATAAAGCGGAACTCTCAACGGGTCCCACGAAAGTGACATGGCACGCTGAGAGTTCAGCGTTGTGTGGAAAAACATCATTTTTGGCTATTTTTGAATCTCGACGATATTTTACGAGATTTTGATAAGAATGTAATATTATGAAGAGATGTCGTTTAATCTTTTTATCTCTCTACTCCCCTTTAATGATTTATAACTCCCATGTATAAATAACATACTACTTTAATATTGAGCGTCATTCTCTCTTTCTCTTATAACGGAAATGAATTACTTTTAAAATTAATGGGCTTTAACTAACATTTTTCTCTCCCATCTATTCCCTTCCACTTCCTCATCCTCAATTAACCGCCAAATCAAAAATATATAAATAGATATCATTCTAACACAATTTTCTCCTCACATTTTCATCGGTCAAATCGCGAAAGAACTTGCGACTCCTCACCACCACCGGTGACACTCACGAAGACATCGACAATATGGGTTGGATCGAACTTTGGCGATATCTTGATGAATGGTTAGAATGATGGACTACGATTTACGACTTATCTTCCCTTCCATATTTCCTCCACCATTAAATTTTATCGCAATCTTCATCTCCCTCTAATATCTCAAATACTCTTTCTATAATATCCATTCCATTAGTTTATATCTAACGTGTAAGAAGTTTATTTAGTTATAATGAATAGTATTGAGTATTGCAAATTATAATGAATAGTATTGAGTATTGCAAAAGTTATACATTTGCACGCATTTTCATGGTTCATCTTTCTTTATGGTTATTGAATACTAACAAGTGTTTGTCTTTTCTTCTACTAACTCTCAATTTGTCACGCCATGAATTACTAATTGACCTCAATTAACATTGTTTAGATTCTTATAAAGTTCTTGTATTGTATGTAGATCCACTTTTTACTTCTAATTGATTTGTGTCTCTTGAGTCAAAGTTGGTTGTATGGTATAATAACTGAATATTTGTGTTAGATTATTACTTAATAGGATATTCAATAATTATAGTTGGCTCTCTGAATATGAGATAAGTTGAAAGTTAAATTTTGGTTCAAAACCACAATTTCACCAATTAACATCAAGAAAATTAAAAAGGTCACTTAAAATAATTAGAACATATCCTGCGGTAGAATCCTAATATCATCGACCATTTAGAGATTTTATTTAGATTTCTCAAATTTAATAAATTTCAATAAAACTCATTTTTTATATAATACTTACCATCTATTAATTATTAATTATTAATTAAAATTAACCTATAATTCAAATATGTATTAAAAATTCTCTATACATTTAGAGAGATAAATGAAGATATTGGTGATCATGCAACTACATTGGTGATCATGGAACACAAAACGGATTGAGTTTTATGTAGTTATATTCTCGAATTTTCATTTCCAAAAAATACCATTTTATATTATTTGAATTAAATTTTACACTATATACGATGTGCATTGGATTGTGTATTAAATAAAATTATATACTCTTGAATTAAATTATTCAATTTATATTTAAATAAAACTACAAGTCTATCTTAATCTTAATTATTCCACTAAAATCATTTGCATATTTGTATTTAATATTAAATTTTAATATAAATTTAATTTTTATTTTTATATACTTTAACTCAATTAAATAAAATTAAGACTATATAATATTATTAACTATTTCTTTAAATCCATTTAAATTTTACAAATTTAATAAATTTAAATACATCTTTTCATATACTTTAACTTACAATCTATTAATAATTAAAATATTGAATGATGAATAATAAAATTTATAACTAAAACCTTTATTTAGATACTCATTCATGATTAGAGTTTAAAAATTTATTCATTCGTCTCTATAAATTAAATATATTTATTAATTAATATTAAATATCTTTTCTTATTAGTTCATATATAAATCTTTTAAATAATTGCTAAATTAATAATACTTCACTTTTTTTTTTCCCATTAGAATCCTACAATTGTTTGAGTTTGTGAAGAAATTCACCCAACAATAAAAATACATTCATAGAATATTTCTTATACTAACTAAATAAAGGAAAGTACTAAATGACCATCCTTTATGGGCAGCAGGATAATTCTTCCAACTACATGAGGTTAGTTTTCAAGATACCAAAAGCTACCATCTTTTAAATTAAACTATAAAAATAAAATAAGTTTAAATAAAGTATTAAAAATAAAAATTAAAACCAAAACCGAAAAGTAGGACACTATATCTATAATAGTGTAAATATAATATGTCTATTTTTATTTTAGTATTATACTTATTTATATTTTAATTATTGTTAACCTTTCCAGCCATTATTATTGTTATTCTAATGGTAATAATAATAACAAAATAATAATGATTAAACTTATTAGTATTACGCTATCTAATACGATAATAATAATACTAATTAATAAAATGAAATGAAATACTAATATTTTATGTATTAATAATTAATAATATATCGAACAAAATGAATAATAAAGTGATTTTTAATTAAGATTATGAAAATTCTATCCGACTACAACTCAATAAAATTAAATAATTTTAAATATTCAACAATTTTTTTAATTCTACATCATCTATTATATCGAATCAAATTAATGTTATTTACATTTTAAATTAAAAACTTTATCTTTTTATATCAAATAACTAAAATTCTATATAATTATTAAAATTAAATATTTAAATTATATTAATCACATTTTAAAAAATATTCTAAAATTTAAGTTTATCTATAGATTCTACCATTATTTAATATTGGAAAAAATAATTATGGAAAAAATTATTCATATAAAATGAGCACGGGCTAAACAAGTAATTTAATGAAATATTGAAGTTATTGAATAATAAAAATGTATAAATGGTAAAAGATGTGATGGAAGAATAATATGAATAGTTAACTTGAAATCCAAATTAAAATGATTGAAAAAATAAAACAGATAAAAATTATTAAAAAAAATACTTAAATAATCTTTAAAAAAGAGTTATTAACCTATTATATAATAAAAATCATAATTATATTATTGTATTTTTTTAATTATCAAAATATTATATTTATCTTATATAAATATATTAAAATTTAAATTTTTAATAAATTAACCATTAAATACTTAATAAAATAAAATAATATTAAAAATATAATAATAATAAATTTGAAGTTACTAGTTTGTACTATAATAATAACAATCAAATGTGAATCCCTTGGGAGGAGAAACGGAAACAGAAGACATTTGAATTTGGGTTTTGAAAAGGGCTCAAATCCATATCCGAATAGTAGTCACGGAAGATGAATCATGCTAAGAATCAATTAGTTTGTGGTAATTATTCTCTTTCATTTGCTTGTTCTATGTGTTGGAGGGGTTATTTGTGAAGAGTATTTTTCTATTAGAAAGATGATTGTGGGTATATTGATTGTACTGTTGTTTGGATGATTCTGTGGTTGAAGTTTGGCTGTCAGTTCCCAATTGAAATTTTATTTGACTGTAGTTGAGGATATAATGTGCTGTTTCCTGCTTCCATGGCCTGGATTCTGATTTCTTTCATGCTACTGTCTTATTGCTGTTATGCTGTTTGGCTTTTTGCATATACAAGCTGATTTTTTATTTTTGTTTTTGGTCTGTTATGGGTTTTATAGACCTGTTAATAGAGAAGAGGATGAGAAACTGCTTCATCTATGGTCACGCAATGGGGAACCGTAGCCCTGATTTGACCGTACACCTTAACAGTGCCTTGATAGGTATGATAAACTCCTTGATGCAGCCTGTGCTAATCATGAGAATTATGAACCGGCTGATGATCCATATAAATTGTGATATGAAGAGATTGACCCAAATTCAGAATCACAGCCTGCACCACCACACCCTGTTGAAATGGGTAGTGATAAGGAGGATGCTTTCTGAAGAACGAGCTACACTAGGAGTCTTGCTGCCTTGCAGGAGGTGAAAGAACTTGAAAGTTGCAGGATTGACTCTATAGGAAGTGAAAGAGGAAGGACATCGACTCCAATGTAGAAATTCCTTTTGAGAAGAGCCCATAACCAGGTTTCTACTACGTTCCTGATGAAGATATGCCTATGGACCAAGTTAAATTTTTTATGATTATAGAGGAACATGAAGCAAGAGAATAGCTGATGTAGAAGCTGGACAAAGAAGTATAGATGCTCAAAGAGAGGAAGCTCCATCAACTATACCGCAGGTGAACAATGGAATGATCTAGAAGCAGTTATAGAATTCGCTCCTTAGATATCAGACCATGACACTGAAGAAATTGCAAAAATGGGTGGTGATCTTATTGCAGGCAACAAGGAATGGACCTAAGGATATGAGGCAACTCATGCTTTTCTTGTGCACTTTGCTTATACATCATAGCTGGGAATGGGTCCATTATGAACCCCACAGTGGAACCCTGCAGGTAAAGGTGATGCTACTAGGAAACTGAAAACTCTGTCAGGCCAAGAGACTCTCAGGCACCATTGTTGGGAGGAGAATCCTGAGTGGCACCCTTCAGATTTTCTGGTGTCATGCCCAAAAAAGATATCTAATCACCAATTCAATGTGACAACATTAGCTGGTCCTCATGGTGTCAATCTTACTCTCCTTACTTGCATGGCAACCTGCACAGGATGGTTAATTTTTGGTTCTACAATAAAAGCGGCGCCTATTATATGAATCTGCTGCTCCAAGTTCCTGCTGAGGATTTTGAAGAAAATGAGAAGCAGGAGGTGTGTGTTTATTTCTGCCATGGCTAAGGTTCCTTTTTCTCACGTTCATGTGAATGTGTTCCTATACTCTTCTTCAATTGTAAAGTTCATTTGTTATTATGATTAAATCTCATCTCTTGGCATTTTCCCAGCATATCAAATTGCCCTTTCATGCACTATAGTTAGGATAACCATAATGTATAAAGACTTAGTGCTAAAGGTAAGGTTATTATGTTTCTCTGATTTCTAATGTGACGTGTTGACCTTGGCCTATAAGATACCATACCATACTCAATATGTGTGTCCTTAAGGTAAGAGGATAGGAAACCACATTCCTTATTGTTAATATAGTGTTGGTTAAAGTGAAATTAATTGAGTATAGAGTATCCATATAGAGTAACTTGTGTAAGAAAGTATGTCTCATTGATGTACATTACTTATCTTTCCATATTTGTGACCTCATTGCTTCTAAAAACTAACTTTTAACTACATAGGATGTTGATGTTTTTGTTTTTCTGAGAAATAATAGGAGGAATTATGAACTTGTAGGATTGCAGTCTAAGTAGAGTTATTAATTATCACATGGGCTTGGTAGTGCACCACTGTTTTATTAACTGAGAGTTTTTAGATATTCCATTGCGAAGCCTGGAGAATCCGCAGCTCATGAACACACTCAGCATACTGGAAAGGTCTGTTTGCTTTTCTTTTAATTTTTTATTCTTTCCAATGAATGATTTATCAACATTTTTTGTCCTAAGTAAATACATGTATATTGATACACAAAAAGTTGATGATGGTGGTTTCTTTAGAGCATCTTGTATGTTAGCAGGGGTAACAATGAGAATTAGTTAATACTTTGATTCTAAGTTTCAGTTTAGCTCCATATAAATTCAGAACAAAGTCTGAGCTCTGAATTAGCAATGCTACACTAAATCATATTTACTTTCTCCTTGTGATAGATATATTAGTGTGTGAAAAACTTCTTCACCATTGGAAACATGTTATCTGCTCTGACTTTGGACTTCAATTTTCTGGTTTCCTTCAAAATATTTAGTTCAACTGTCTATTATCGGTCTCCAGTGAACTTCACAGATATCTACTGCTGACTCATCCAATTCCTCAATCAGCTAACTGATACGACCACCATGTCAGAGATACGACCTGATGAGCCCACAACATTGATTCAACAAGATGAACCCACTACTGAGACTCAAGAAAATCAGCAAAGGTGACTCTCTCAGTATTCAAACCCAGGAACTGGAACAATCACAACAACGAAAAGGATGGAAAGCCATGCCTTACATATTAGGTATCCTCTCTGTCCATAACTATCATTATTAAATAATCTTGATTTGTTTTGAGCCATTGACAAATGACTTTGAGAATGAACAGGAAATGAGTCCTTTGAGAGGCTTGCCACCATGGGGTTAATGTCCAGCATAATAGTTTATTTGACGAGAGAGTATCACTACAGTCCGGTGACTGCTGCCTACATTTTTAATACGTGGAATGGTATCACCAATTTTCTACCTGTATTGGGTGGTTTGACCTCAGATGCATATTTAGGCAGATTCAAAACTATTATATTTGCATCTGTGGCTGCAATTGTGGTAAATGTTTATATTCTTATTATACTCTATTATTTTTATTTTTAGTTTGTTTTTTATCACTCCATTTAAAATGATAGTTATTTTGTACAGGGAATGATGATAGTCACATTGACACCATGGTTGCCGAATCTTCATCCACCAAAATGCAATCCTGGGGAGCATTGCAGGACGGCAACCACCATGCAGTTAGCTGTGCTAAGTACTGGTCTTTTGACATTATCCATCGGGAGCGGTGGAATCCGACCCTGCAACATTCAATTCGGTGTAGACCAATTCAACCCCATGACGGATAAAGGAGACAAAGGAATCACCAGCTACTTCAACTGGTACTACACCTCTCTCGTGGTGTTGATGACAGTAAGTAAGACCGTGGTGATTTACATTCAAGATCAGGTCAGTTGGGTTTTGGGGTTTGGAATTCCGACAAGTTTGATGGTGTTATCATTGGTGGTCTTTTTTGCTGGGAGAAAAATCTATTTTCATGTGAAACCAGAAGGGAGTGCTTTGTCTGGTATTGTAAAGGTGATTGTTTCTGTTTATCACAAACGAAAGTTGAAGATGGTTTCTGATGGAAATGATGGGCAGTATTACGACCCGCCGCTGTTGCAGGGAACCAAATTGCCTCTTACCCCTCAGTTCAGGTCTGTTATCTCTTTCTTAGACCTTTTATTTGTTTTTTTTTTTTGCTTGCATTGCATTTTGTATGTTTTCGGGTTAACACGTTGATTAAATTTCATTTGTCAGGTTTTTGAATAAAGCAGCAATTATAACAGATAAAGACCATTTCAAGACAGACGGAAGTCCAGCAAATAATTGGAGGTTGTGTACAATCCAACAAGTCGAAGAGGTAAAATGTTTATTAAAAATCATACCAATTTGGGCTCTTGGTATTGTGAATTTGACTTCAATGACACAACTGGAGATGTTTTCAACTGTCCAAGCAGCAAAAATGAACAGACATGTAGGAACAAAATTCCAAGTGCCAGTGGGCTCGATTACTAGCATATCGAGTATCATGGTCGGAATTTGGCTCCCAGTTTATAACTATGTCCTCATCCCTGTCCTAAGTAGAGTCACCAAACACAAGGGAGGAATAACTCATCTCCAAAGAATGGGAATCGGAATCATATTTTCCATTCTCTCAATGGTGGTTGCAGGACTTGTAGAAAAACAGAGGAGAGATCGATCCAATCATGAGCTGACAGAGGCACCAATATCGTTTATGTGGCTGGCTCCACAGCTCATTTTAATGGGGTTTTTCGAAGCGTTTAATGTAATTGGACAGATGGTGTTCTTCAATAGTGAGTTCCCAAATCAAATGAAAAGTGTGGCGAATTCTCTCTTGCCAATGTCATTTGGACTTGCTACTTATATCAACAGCTTGGTGGTGGCCACTGTACACCATGCAGCTGGAGGTTGGTTTAGCGATGATATCAATAACGGTAGATTAGACTTATTTTACTATGTTATAGCAGGGATGGTTGTGGTGAATTATGTGGGTTTTCTCTACTGTGCGAGCCATTATCAGTACAAGGATAGTCAAGATTTGGTGAGAGGAGATGATAGAGCATAGTCTGCTAACAATTTGCTTAAATATGATGTAACAGATGTAGAACAAGAAACCATGCTCGTGTCTTTTGTGTTGATGAATTATATGATGACTTTTGTTGTTTTCTTATGCTAATGACTTATTTGTATCCAATAATATGGTTTTGGTTACATTGTATCTATAGTTTTGAAGGCATGTGCAGCCTTTGAAGAATGTGCATATTGGATTTGTTGGGATGTTTATTGATTCAATTGAAATATGTGTTCCTGATGAGCCATTATGCTTTGTTGGTGGTTTGGGATAAGGTTTAGTTAGTATTAGCTTTGGTTAATTCGATTATGGACTTGTATGCGAAGACAGGGTTTGTCAGATCTGCTGTTAGTTTGTTTGGGGGGATGCAGGAGAAAGGTGTTGTATGAGGTTTTTTCAATGAGATGATGATTGAGAAGGATTTGGAGCCTACAAGTCTCTGCTGCCTTGAGTTGCAAGCTTCTGCAAAACAGAATAGTTCACTGTGCTTTTGGTTTAGTTGCAAGCTTTTGTTGGATGGAGCTTTCAGTGTAATGTCACATCTGGTTTCCTCTGTGTTCTTCTATATGATTTCAATGGCTTCTCAACTTTATCTTCCTTGTATGCAGGAAAATGATTCAGGTTTCTCACAGAGGTGGTGAAAAAGGTCGCCAGTAGGAGGCGTGTAAGCCAAGAAACATGAGGAAGAAGACTCTTCGGGGGAAAAGGTCCTTGATTTGGATCTAGAAAGATTGATTTATCAGTGATTTTAATAAATACCTGTTGAAGCAGAATTAATACTTCTCCCCACCTTAATCTTTGAACCAGTGTCTGGTTTCATCCGTGATAGAGTGCAGTCTCATTTCAACAGTAACTCTCCCATATATACACAGAACAAAGTTTGAGCTCTGTATTAGTGATGCTACACTAAATTATATTTAGTGTCCCTCCTTGTGATAGATATATTAGTATGTGAAAAACTTCTTCACCATTGAAAACATATGATTTGCTCTGACTTTGGAATTTAATTTTCTGAACTGTCTATTATCAGTCTCCAGTGAACATATATGCTGCTGACTCATCCCAACTCCTCAATCAGCTAACTGAGACAACCAGATGTGCCCACAATATTGATTCAACAAGATGAACCTGTTACTGAGATTCAAGAAGATCCGCTAACAGGTGACTCTCTCACTATTCAATCCCAGGAACCGGAACAATCACAACAACGAAAAGGATGGTAAGCTATGCCTTACATATTAGGTATTCTCCCTATCCGTAACTACCATTATTAAATAATCATGTTTCAAGCAACTTTAAGAATGAACAGGAAATGAGTCCTTTCAGTGGTTAATGTCCAACATGCTAGTTTATTTGATGAGAGAGTATCACAACAGTCTGGTGACTGCTGCCTACATTTTGCATACGTGGACTGCTATCACTAATTTTGCACCTGTATTGAGTGGTTTGACCTCAGATGCATATTTAGGCAGATTCAAAACTATTATATTTACATCCGGGCTGCAATTGTGGTAAATGTCGTTGGCAAATCAACTATTCCAGAAAATAATTGAGAAATTTAATGAAAATAACATAAAGAATTTAACATGGAAAATTTTCAAATAACGGATTACTCAGACAAATATATATGGAAAATAGGGAAATTATTACACCATATGATATACAAATATTTCTCTCACCCTCAATTTTTAGTATTTCTAATAATACTATATGCCGAAAGATTTCCAATAGAATACCTCTAATCTTTTCAAATAGTATATAAAGAAATCGAATATTTAGTGTTGTTTAAACTAATGGACCTAAAGCTCTTGTATACAAGACATAAACAACATCCCATTTTCATTTAGTTGATGTGTGATGCTTGAAATGTTTGGCTTTATTTATTTATTTTTTTATCGGCTTAAACAAATCTCCACCTTAAAAATAAATAAATAAATTAATAAATAAATAAACACGAAGAAGAACAAGTACAATCCGTTGGCCTTTACGGCTTTCCAGCTACACATAACAGAATAAGCTCTCTACCTAACTCTAAACTCGACCAACCATGCACAACTACAACCTTCACACGGTCTGTTACTGACAATCAGAATTCTAATGTCAAAAATTATCATAATCCCACCATAAAGAGTACTTCTACTCAGATTGAATAACATCAATCCAAGAATTTTCACTTAAAATCACTTCCCAATTTCAAGAATTCAATTTCGACTCATGTTGAAAAACCTGCTAATAACTTATGGTGCAATTCTCTTGGTGATTTCTTGAGAGTCCATTAGCCATCAACATCATTTTCCACCACACACCTTGCATCACTTACCAACCAATGCTCATGTGCAAACTTGTGGACCGGCTACCAATTAAACATCCTCTTTCATGGCAACTCTAATGGTAGCAATCATGTCATGAGGATCTTCATCTTTATTACAAGACAAATACATCATCTCCTTGTTCCAAAGAGACAGCATTGACAACAACCATTTTTCCTTTGGAGCTTTTAGCCGAATATGCCCCGTTACTTGGACATTTACTCTTGATATGTCCAAGTTGATGACAATTCCAGCAAACTACATTCTTAATGGAGTTTTTACCTTTCTTCATTCTTCCGTTAGCATTTATCATCTCCATCCTTCAATCTTATTTCCTCAGAAATCAATTTGCTTGTCACTTCTAAGAAAATCATATTTTCCTTCCCATACATTAAGATAGGTTGCATGTGTTTATAGAAAGATGGAAGAGACCATGGAGATGATGAGTCGAAACACCTTATCTTCATCATCAATTTTCACTCAAATAGATTCCAATTCAGAAACAATCTTATTCAGCTTACTCAGATGGTCAGAAATAGTTGTACCTTCATCTATTTGCAATTTATGAAACTGCTCTTTCAAATATAGCCTATTTGAAATACTTTTGGTTTGGTACAATTCTTCAAATTTCTCCCACAACTCTTTTGTTGTAGACAATCCAATCACATTAGCAAGAATATTTTTAGCTAAACACAAGCGAATCTGACTTGCAGTTTTCACATCTAGCTCTTCACATTCTTCATCACTAACTTTGAATTTTTTTGAGTCTTTATTGCTTTCGGATTTTTTTGAAACTCTTTTGCTGATTTGTCTTCCCTTTAAAGCCTTGTATAATCTAGACTGGATTAACACATCCTTGACTTGTACTTGCCACAAGCCAAAATTAATTCTCCCATCAAAATTTTCAATCTCAAATTTTGTCTCATGCTTATTTTGTGCTAATGAATGACTAATAGAAATGAAAAGTATCCACTAAATTAGTTCCCAAGAAAGTGTGGTAGATCATAATGGATACACTTAAATACCAAATCTTTCCTAACCAGAACCTCCTTAGATTGTACTTATTCCCACTATTACCAAATACTTAAGCACCCCGAAGCAACTTTACCAAAATAGCAAACTCCACCAGAATTTGACTCTCCTTGCTACTCCACCGCGGATGATGCTCCTTCTGCTTGAATCAAATAATTCTATACCAGAATATTTTTCTAATGTGGAAGATCAGCTAAAGCTGCAACCACAGAGCATACTGAAATTTCAAAGAATTATTCTACACCGAAAGTTCTAATACCACTTGTTTGGAAATCAATCAACTACCGATTTATGTCCCTCCGGACCGCTCCAACCAGAAAATAATAGAGAAATTTAATGAAAATAGCAACACAAAGAATTTAACATGGAAAACTCCCAAATTGGAGAAAAACCACGGACCCAGGGGTGAATCCACATATAAGGTTGGGTGTTCAATTGAACACCCACAAATTTGAGAAAAAAAAATTTACATATATTAATTTTTTTAATTAATTTTAATATTTAAATTAAAAAATTGTATGATTTTTATCATTTTCACTCATTAAACTATATTAATTTTAACAATTTTAACATAATAATTTATAAAATTATTATTATTATTCTTTATAATTATATTTTGAACACCCAGATAAAAATTTCTATCTTCGCCACTGCACGGACCACTCAGAAAAATATTAGTTATATGAAAATTATTACACCATATAACATACAAATATTTCTCTCACACACCCTCAATTCTTAGTATTTCTAATGATACTATCTCCAGATCCAGAAAGATCTCCAAGAGAACAACTCTAAACCTTTCAAATAGTATGTAAAGAAAATGAATTTTCAGTGTTGTTTAAATTAAAGGACCTAAAGCTCTTATATACATAACATAAACAATATCTCATTTTCATTTTGTCGATGTGGGATTCTTGGAATGTTTGACTTTTTTTTAACCGACTTCAACAAATGTTTATGTTCTCATTATATTTTTTTTATTTTTTTTGTTTTATTTTTAGTTTGCTTTAATCACACCATTTGAAATGATAAGTATTTTGGACAGGAATGATGATAGTCACATTGACAGCATGGTTGTCGAATTTTCATCCTCCGAAATGCAATCTTGAGGAGCATTGCAGGAGGGCAACCACCATGCAGTTAACCGTGCTGATTACTAGTCTTTTAATATTATCCATTACGAGTAGTGGAATCCAACCCTGCAGCATTCCATTCGGTGTAGACCAATTCAACCCCATGACGAATAAAGAAGCCAAAGGAATCATCAGCTACTTCAACTAGTACTACACCTCTCTCGTGGTGTTAATGGCAGTAAGTAAGACCATATTGATTTGCATTCAAAATCAAGTTAGTTGGGTTTTAGGGTTTGGAATTTCGACAAGTTTGATGGTATTATCATTAGTGGTCTTTCTTGCTGGGAGAAAAATCTATTTTCATGTGAAACCAGAAGGGAGTGCTTTGTCTGGTATTACAAAGGTGATTGTTTCTGTTTATTATAAACAAAAGTTGAAGATGTCTTCCGATGGAAATGATGAGCAATATTATTACCCGTCGCCATTGCAGGGAACTAAATTGCCTTTTACCCGTCAGTTTAGGTCTGTTATCTCTTCCTTAGACTTTTTATTTGATTCTTTTTAGGTTGTGTTGCATTTTTTATGTTTTCGGATTAATATGCTGATTAAATTTCATTTTTTAGGTTTTTAAATAAAGCAGCAGTTATAACCGATAAAGATCATTTCAAGTCAGATGGAAGTCCAGCAAATAATTGGAGGTTGCGTACAATCCAACAAGTTGAAAATGTGAAATATTTATTAAAAAGCATATCAATTTGGGCTCTTGGTATTGTGAATTTAACTTCAATGACATAGCTAGAGATGTTCACACCTTTCCAAGCAGCAACAATGAAGAGACATATAGAAAAAATATTCCAAGTGCCAGTAGGCTCAATTAGCATTATATCAAGAATCACGGTTGGAATTTGGCTCTCACTTTATAACCATGTCTTCATCCCTGCCCTTATTAGAGTCACCAAACACAAGGGAGGAATAACCCATATTCAGAGAATGGGAATTGGAATCATATTTTCCATTCTCTCAATGGTGGTTGCAGGAGTAAAAAAAAAAAAAGAAAAAGAGGAGAGATTGAGCCAATCATGAGCTGAAAGAGGAACAAATGTAATTTTTGTGGTTGGCTCCATTGTTCATTTTAATGGGATTTTTCGAAGCATTTAATGTAATTGGACAGATGGAGTTTTTCAATAGTGAGTTTTCAAATCAAATGAAAAGTGTGGCAGATTCTCTATTCCAATGTCGTTAGCACTGTCAAAATGGACTTAATGCCCGTGGATACCCGTACTTGTCCGCATTTTTTGTGGTTACGAGTATATAAATCAAAAGAACGTTTAAAGTGTCAGTTTTTGGAGCTTTTCCCGTTTGGGCCCATACCCACACGAATCGGGCATGCCCGCATTTAAACATAAATTAGATAGTACCTGTGCGCAATGTGCACCTTAAATTTAATAATAAATATTAAAATATTAAAACTATTGTAATCATAAGATATAATTATAATTATATATATGAATATAATAAAATTGATAAATAATAGTAAAAAATTGTTTAGATAAAAAAATAGAAATAAAATATTATTAAATTTATCGATGGCAAATCGTGTCGAGTTCAACCCAATACTAATATTATTATAGCTTAAGAAAAATAAATAAAATAATAACGTAATGAGTTATTATTATAGTAGCTGTAGTTAAATTAGATTTAACTTTATAGATTATAATTATAAATTATAATTATTAAAAAGATAATTACTTAATATTATTATCGTTTAAGAAAAACAAATAAAATAATAATTTAATGAGTTATTAGAGTAATTGTAACTGAATTAGAATTAACTTTATTGGTTATAATTATAAATTATAATTATTAAAAAAATAATTATCTAATATTATTATGGTTTAAGAAAAATAAATAAAATAATAATGCAACGTGTTATTATAGTAGTTGAATTAGAGTTATAATTATAAATTATAATTATTAAAACGGTAATTATCTAATATTATTATTATTTAAGAAAAATAAATAAAGTAATAAAGATGAATGATGTAGAATTACTAATAAAAACGGTTGGTGGAGAATCTCTATCTCTATTATAATAAAATGGGAAAATTAACAAAGTCAATTAACAACGTGCTGACAAGTGGCTTCGTAAAAATACTAACACGTCATATTTTTTTCTAAAATTACTTTTTTATTCTTTAATTTTAATTAACTACAATTGGTTATTTCGACATTTTAATAAATTCTCACCTTTTTGCATAGATTCTATTATAAATTCTAATATTCAATTTTATATTTACATTAATTGCTATACCACATCTGAAATATAGCTCACTGATTATTTTTTCCACCCGTATATAGAGAGATTTTTGTTCAATTAGTTTGCATATCGAACTTGAAGGCATCAGTGCTTTTTATAAATTAAATAGAGTTATTTGCCACTAGAGGTTTAAATATGAGTTTATATTATTTCATTTTTTGGATTCAACTTTAAAATTTTAAAATTCATATCAATTCAAAATCTGTTTTACCATTATATTATATAATATATATGTATATATAATAATCTCTATCTCTAAAATAATAAAAGGAGGAAATTAACAAAATCAATTAACCACGTGCTGACAAGTGGCTTTGTAAAAATGCAACACGTCATATTTTTTTTAAAATTATTTTTTTTTAGTCTTTAATTTTAATTAACTACATTAGTTATTTCGACATTTTAATAAATTCCCACCTTTTTGCACAGATCCGGTAATAAATTATAATATTCAATTTTATATTTACAATAATTATTATACCACATTGGAAATATAACTCACTGATTATTTTTTTCACCACTGTATAAAGAGATTTTTGTTCAATTAGTTTTCACATCGACCTTGAAGGCATCGGTGCTCTTTGTAAATTAAATAGAGTCACTTGCCACTAGAGGTTTAAATATGAGTTTATGTTTATATTATTTCATTTTTTGGATTCTAACCTTAAAATTTTAAAATTGACATGAACCCAAAATCTGTTTTACCATTATATTATTATATATAATAATATTTATAATAATCTCTATCTCTATTATAGTAAAAGGAGAAAATTAACAAAGCTAATTAACCACGTGCTGACAAGCGGCTTCGTAAAAATGCAACACGTCATATTTTTTCTAAAATTACTTTTTTAGTCTTTAATTTTAATTAACTACTTTGGTTATTTCGATATTTTAATAAATTCTCACCTTTTTGCACAGATTCTGTAGTATATTCTAATATTCAATTTTATATTTACACTAATTGCTATACCACATCGGAAATATAACTCACTGATTTTTTTCCCACCACTATATAAAGAGATTTTTGTTCAGTTAGTTTTCACATCGACCTTAAAGACATTGGTGTCATTTGTACAATTAAAATGTACTTCTAACTATATGTTTTAATAAAGGGAAGTTTCAGTTTTTACGATAAATTTCAACATCAAACAAATTCAAATAAACAAACCAAACCTTAAACCCTAAACAAATTCACACAAATCAATCCTAAACATAAAACACATTCAAATACACAGACCCTAAACACATTTATAAACCTAAATCAAACCCTAAAAACTATCTAAATGAGTAGAAAAATACATTTTTCTCCTCTTATCTTCTCTTTCTTTCTATTTCTCCTCTTTCTCCCTTATCTTTCATCCTTGCACTTCAAAATTCCACTAATATTATTTATGTTCTCTTTTATTAAGTTTCAAATTTCTTTCTTTTCTAAATCCATCACTTTAGTAATTATTATTAATTATATTTTTAAGGATAATGGTAAACCATAAAAATACTCAATATCTTTAAAAAAAAAAACCTTGAATAGAATTTTAAAAAAAATATTATACTATTCTGTTTTTATTTTATAAATTTTATTAATTTAAATAATTTATTTTTTTATTTAATCAATTTTAATAGATTATTTTTAAAAAAATAATTCACCATCACCAATTAAGTTTAAGGGGATTGTAATTTCTCACATGTGAATTACTAAAATCAACATTTTTTTCCCAATATTATCCTTTTTATTATTTTTGAAAAAATATTAAAAATAAATAATTATATATTATTATTTTGTAATTTTTTAAAAAATTCTTTCTCTTTTTATAATCTATAATTAACTTTTTATTCAAAAGATTTATTTTATCATTTTATTTTATATCAATAGATTTTTAAAATCAAATAATTTAATTTTAAATTAAATAAACTTAAAACACAACTATAATCAACAACCTCGTAAGAGTTGTTGGATACCAACATTTTACGGCTAGTGTTTTTTTTAAAAAAAATTATTTTTATAATTTTTACTTTTATATATATATATAATTTTTTACGGTATAATTATAATATGAACACTATAAATTCTAACTTCACAATTTATAATTCATGATTTTCGTCATATGAATTTATATAATAATTAAAATTGTATTTAGAAATAGCGAATGGAACCATAATAATTTTTATTTTAAAAATAAAATTCATAAGGCTTATATATATATATATATATATAAAAAACAAAGTAGATAAAAAATATGGATTCGAATTAAAATTTGACTCGTTAAGTTAATTAATCATTATATAAAAATTAATCTAATAATTTAAATATTATTTAAAATAATTTATAATTTAATTATTAAATATTAATTAAATAAATTAAAAGGATATATAAAGTAATTTTTTAAAATTATTAAAAATAATTTAGTAAAATCATAATTTGCAGGTGAGAAATAGCAACACTGAAATTTAATAATAATCCATTTTAATTACCAAATAAACAATAAAAAAATTCAACCAATACCATACCAACAAAAAGAGCGGTAGAGCAGAGATCGGAAAACTAAAATCTTCTGAATTCGCTAACTGATTGATCTCATCGTCAAACAACGATGGCTGAACTGGTACGGGCTTTCATGTTTGTTTCATATGCATCCGCTACTATCTTGAACTTTCTCTAATCTTCTGGTTTTTCAAATTGATTGAATTCTCACCATCTAATTTTAGATAATGAGAAATACCCAAATCTGCGACACGACTCTGGGTTTGCCCGATTGTTAAGATGGGTTATCAATAGAAGTCTGGGTTGAGTTTGTTTGTTGATTCTGTTTCTAGATGGGTTATCCGTCGACTTGTATTCAGTCTGGTTTGCTTCTTGATATCCATTGGTTTTACTTCGTTTAATATGTTTAGGGTCTGGGTTTGGTTTGTTTATGCATTCTGTTTTTTAGATGGGTGATTCGTCGACTTTTATTCATTGACTGGTTTGCTTGTAGATATCCATTGGTTTTATTTACTTGGAGTTATTCTGACGAGGAAGATCGTGTTATGAATTCAGAGGAATGGAAAAAATACTGTAAACAGGTTGGAGAAAGCGAGGTTGGTTAGAAGAAACTAGCGCGTTTTATGAAAAAATATTTATAGATTGATTCGATTATTAGATGTGCTCATAGCGGCTTCAACTGTTATTTCTAAATTAGGCTGCTTGTATGTTTTGCAGGGCTTTGAGGTGGGTGAATTTCCCACGTTGAATGGTTTTATGGATATTGTCTCACATGATTTCGAGAACTATCCTATGGAACTAGCTAAATATACCCGCATTGCAATAAGGGGTTATAATTACAGAGAGGTACATTCTTCCTTCCAGCTATACCCTCAATATATTGGGTGTCTAATGTGTTCATTCTACACATCTTAGTCTTTCTTTTCTTACGTTTTTCTAGTGTGAGTGTGTTATGGTGAGTAGCTCTTACTAAAGTTTTATTATGTGTCTATAAGTGTAGAAGACGAACTTAGAGTTCGTGGAAATAGTGAACGTGACTTGCCAACTTGCTTGTGCATATTATTATATCACCTTCAAGGCAAAGGATTCTACCACGGGTAAGATTGATACTTATCAGACTATGATGACCCCACTATATGGAGGAAGCGTGGAATTCATGAGGCGGAAGCCCAGTACCAAACCTGAAGGTGAATTAGTATATTTGAATCTTATTATGGCACACAATCATTTTGAATTGTGTTTTTCCCTCTCATCCTGATGATTGATCACTGCAGCAGGGCCTTCAAGAATTAGGGTGAGGGAGCAAGATGTGGAGGAAGAAAAAAAAAGGAAAGAGACTTAAGGATTAGGGGAGTTGACAACCGTTAGCTTGGAAAATGCAAAACATGTTTCTTTTGCTACTCTTTGCTCTTAGGGTATGAAGATTTATGCACACGATTGCTTACTGCAATCTATGGTGTTTGAACTATATTTCTCTTAGCTCTAGGCAAACATTAGAGGTTATTTATACTGCATCTACATTTATATTCAGGTTAATAGTAAATTTATTATTATTATTATTCTTTTTTAATTTTTTTTAAAGTTATTGTGTATTGTCCTGTTGAAATTGGAATTGGATAATCCTTAGTTGTGGATTGTACAACGCTACTTTTGGACAAGCCCAAAAATTGGGAGTAAAGGAATTGTGAAGAGTCATTCATCCCCAGCACAGCAGCCTAGTTGTTCACCAACTACTTCAGAGACACCTAAGGCCTCCAGATCTGATGAATCAGATAACAGTTGGACTCTTCTGCCTGATAATAAAAAATTTACATCTTCCCAGTATCAATGACAAAAGTGCATTCCAAAAGTGAGGTTGAAGTGTCGTTGTTGCTTGATAATGTGTTGTCTTGGTAGTAGAATTGTAAATCCTTTAAAAGGGACATGTGCTGCGAGAAACTATGTTGTTGTACACATCCTCTTTTACTTTGATCTCATACCTTATGTTATAACTTATACATCTTTTTATGTTTTAACTCGTTACTTTAATGCAGGGGATGACAAAGCAGATGGTAATGTTGCTGGTCAACAAAAGTCAAGTTCAGTGGATGGAGATAGGTAAGTTAACCTTATGAGGGTCTTAATGAAGATTCAATTAATTATATTTGTGTCCCAATATGTAGATCCCAAAAGATTAATTCAGTTGCATTTATCTAGACGTGTAACAATTACCAAAGCTTGTATAATAGGCAAGTCTTTTTCTCAACTTAGCAACTCATCTGCTTATATTGTAGCATCACGGTTGATGATGAGACACTTCTTAGTTGAGGCAAATCATTTATTTTAGTTCTGTCTGGGTCTGAGAAAGACTGCATTTGATTCTTTGAAAAAGGGAGTGCTTGACAATTATACATTCATCTCTTACGAATGTAGGTCTATTATCATCAATCCCCTTTATCTTCTGCCCTGTACAGTCTGCATAATTTTATAGCACTAATGCCTTTTTCCTTTTAGCTTATGAATCCTTTATCAAATACTATTGAACCATCACACACGAATACCCTTAGCTGTATGTATAATTGTAGGAATCCTTCTTATGCAGGGGAAGCAATATGAGCCTGTGCACGCCATGTCAAGTGATATTATAGAGAAGTAGAGAGCTTATTTTGCAGAGATTGATGCATTTGAACTTCCAGAAGAGGACGACGAGTCAGCAGAGATCAGTTGGAATAGAGGTGAAATGCATAACTTAGTATTCTAACTATTCAGCACGTCATGTATATATGTTAAAAGTAGTTGATATATAGCCCTGAGTTTAGCAATTTGTACCGATGTAGTTTTGGTTTTTAGGCATAGGTAGCATGAAACACTTAAAAATGTAGCTTATGCATACATAGTAAAATGTACTTAACTTGATAATACATAGTAATTGATGTACTTAAGCTTATCTTACTAGTGAAAAGGCAATAACACGATTTGTTTAATAGCCTTCGATGGCTGGTTTACAATGTCTTGTTTTATTTTACAAGTCCACATACGATCTCACTATCTCATTCTCATGCCGTTGAAGCTGTAGATGATTCTCTTGGGTTTTATAGTAGACTGAGAGACATGAACAAGAGGACTATTAGAAAATTGTCTCAGGCATCACCGGTGATCAATCCTCCGGCGCGATTCAAGCATCCCCTCTTTCACTCGCACAACCCCCCATTGATTTCATTTATTCCCATTTATTAACTATGTCTTTACATGGCTGATGTTTAAATAAATCTATTTACACTGTAACTAGGTAATGAAACCGTAAGTTGTGCGTTTATTGAAATATATATGTACAAATAATATAAAAATAATTATTTAAATATTATATGATAAGTAATTTTAAAATAATTTTTTATATTTATTTAATTTTTCATAATATATATTTAATAAAGTATTTAATTTTATTTAAATTGAATGAACATATTTAATATAGTTATTTAAATAAGTTTTAAATAATTTGCTATTTTATTAATAGTATTTTTTATAAATATATTATATATTTAAAATAATCTAATTTTGAAAGTGTTATTTTATTCAAATACAACCCTTGAATGGTGGTGATATATTTAATGGAATTCAAGTAAAGTAATAAATTAAGTGACACATATTAATTACTAATATTATATTTTACTTCAACATTGATAATATATTTAATAATTTAATTAAATAATAAATTGGATGGTAGATTTGTAATTAGTAGCAAAACTTCAACCTAATTTTTAAGTATGATAAATTGAATGGTAGACTTGTAATAACAAAATTTGAACCCAATTTTCAAATATCAATATTAGGGGTGGTTGCGGTCCGGATCGGTCCGGTTTTGAGTAAAATCGAACCAAAACTAAATGGCTGGGTTTTTCCGTGTTTAGGACCGGACCGACCCAAATAGAGACTAAAACCATTTGATTTGGTTTTTGTTGGATCGGTCCGGTTTTATTTGGTTTTAACTTTTTTTATGGAATAGATTTTACTCGGTTTTGACTTTTTTTTTGTTGGATATAATTTTTTTAATTTAATTTTAAATTATAATATTTTAATAAATTCAAACTAAATTAAAATACATGTATAAAATCAAATAACTAATCAAATTTAATTTAATTGTAAACAAATAACTAATGACAAATTATTTCAAGAAAAAATATAACAATAAAATTACACAATGTTTGAGGTATTACATTATTCTACCATATGAAATTCCTCGAGATTTGAGATATCAAATGAATCTATGATACTATGAATTTATGATATCAACATGTGACTTTATATATATACATATATATATATTTATATATATATATATATAGATATATAAATTCTCCTAAAATTTAGTAATGAATATTAACTTTTCAATTGTACTACTAATAGTAATATAATTAAATAATTAGAATAAGTTCATGTGAACTTTAATTTCATATTCACTAATTAAAAGTGGTCAAATAATATTAGACGTATTGGGTAAGAACAAATTATAACTTTAAACTTTTATGACATATATTTAGAAATTTGTAGCAGTTACATTTGTTAATAGATATTAATTTAATAAAATAAATTTTGTTATATTAAATTAATACAGCTACAGACAAGTAATCAATGGACTTTTGCAACAAAGATGTTTGTTACCTCATATTAATATAGCTAGTGACAAATAATTCATGTGATTACGCACCGTATGTTGAGTATTACAGTATCTAAAGATGATGTTTTTCTTTTCTATGTAGCTGTATGTTTGTTTGAAACTAAATTAGGATTAGATTTTGTTATGTTTAATACTACTTTTAATTTTTTAAAATTAAAACTGGTTTTTTGGGTCGGTTCGGTTTTTGAAGAATGAAACCGAACCGAAACCAAATGGCTCGGTTTTTTTCCAATTGAATCCGGACCAACCCAAATAAGACCGAAAACCAACTAATTTGGTCCGGGTCAGTTAAAAACCGAAAACCATGCCCACCCCTAACCAATATAAGAATTCTAAGTTGCCACGTCATCACTTTTTGGAATAGTTTTATATAATATATAGATGATATGCTCAATTTGATGTAAATGGGTAAGCCCTAAGGTTTAGAAATAACTCCAAATACCGTCAGAGTCGAGATCTCTTTAAGGGGAAATCAAGAAACACCTTTAGGAATAGATAAAGACTAAACTTAATATTGATATCCAAAATCTGTCCCAAAGGACATACATGACTCTTAATATATAAGACTAGGATTGATGACTTTCAAATAACCTTCCAATTATCTAGATGACTCTTGAGGTTCACTAGATAACAATTATTAGCAATAATTAAAACATTGATTAAAAGACTCAAACATTTACTAAGGAATATTGACCATCACTTGAATCATTCTCCTCTCATTCGAAGAACTTGTCCTCAAGTCTTAACAGTAGTTTCTTCAACTTCTTCTCCACCTGTATAGGGATTTAAATCCGCAACATTAAATGTTGGATCAATTCCTATGTGCTTTGGCAGATCCACAACATAAGCATTCTCCCCAATCTTCTTGGCTATTTTGTATGACCCTATTTTCTTCTTGCTTAGCTTTGAATAGGTGCCAGCCGAAAATCTCTCTTTTCGCAAGTACACCATGACCATATCACCTTCCTTGAAGATCTTTGCACGTGTCTTTCGATCAGCATATTCCTTATACTTTGTATTGGACTCTTCAATTTTCGCCCTTATCTCTTCATGTAACTCTTTCATGGTGACAGCCATGTCTTCTCCATTCAAACTAGTCTTCCCATTATTTGATAATGGCATAAGTTCATAAAAATGCATAGGCTGCTTACCATAAACAATCTCAAATGGACTTCTGCTAGTTGTTCAAATTTTGGTGTAATTATAGGCGAACTCAGCTTGTGCTACTACACCTTCCCACTACTTTGGGTTGTCCCCAACCAAACACCTCAATAAATTGCCCAAGCTCCTATTAACAACTTCTTGTCTGCCCATCAGTTTGGGGATGATATGAAGTACAATATCGTAGCTTTGTCCCCAGCTTTTTCCATAATGTCCTCTAAAAATGTGATAAGAACTTTGAATCCCGATCTGAAGTGATTGATTTTGGGACTCCATGCAAATGTACCACCTCTCGAAAATACAGATTTGCAATGTTTGATGCATCCATCGTCTTTCTACAACAAATAAAATGTGCCATTTTTGAGAATCTATCCACAAATACAAAAATTGAATCCATACCTCTTTGGCTTCTTGGCAGTCCCACTATAAAGTCCATGCTCACATCTTCCCATGGAGCTTTAGGAACTGGCAGCGGGGTGTACAAACCAGTATTTTGTACCTTCCCTTTTGATTCTTGACATACTTGGCACCTTTTAACAAAGCGACATACATCCCTCCTCATCTTAGGCCAATTTTTTTTTTCTTCGATAGCTGCATATGTCTTATCTTGTCCGAAGTGACCTCCCAAACCTCTGTCATGCATGTCTTGCATATCTTTTCCTTCAGCGAAAAGTCTGGAACACAAAGTTGATTTCCTTTAAAAAGGAAACCATTATGCAGTAAGTAGACTCCAACTGGGCTGTCAACACAACTCTTCCAAATTGAACCAAAGAAGGGATCATTTGGATAGAGATCCTTAAAAGCTTCAAAGCATTCAATGGTAATTGACATGTTAGTCAATAACATGTTCCTTCGACTAAGAGCATATGCAGCTTTATTGTTTATCCCCGACTTGTGCTTTATGACAAATGTGAACCTTTGCAAGAACACGATCCATCGTGCATGCCTCCTATTGAGCTTCTACTAGCTATTAATATATTTTAAAGCCTCATGATCCGAGTACAAAATAAACTCCCGATGTATCAAATAATGCTCCCAATGTTTTAGAGCTTGAACAATTGCATAAAACTCTTGATCATAAGTGTTGTACATCCTCCTTGTATCATTCAATTTTTCACTGTAAAAAGATATTGAGTTACCATTTTGGCTGAGAACTGCTCCAATTCCAATTCCAGAAGCGTCACACTGCACTTCAAAGACGTTTTCAAAGTTTGGTAGTGCTAAAACTGGTGTTGTGCTTAGCAGAATTTTAATCTTTTGAAAACTTTCTTCAGCTTGCTCAGACCACTGAAATTTCCCTTTTTCAATGCAATCGGATAGTGGAGCAATAATGGTGCTGAAATTCTTTATGAATCTCCTATAAAATGATGCCTGACCATGAAAACTTTGAACTTCCCCTACTGTTTCTGGAACTGGCTAGCTTCTGATTGTTTCCACTTCGCTTTCATCCACCTTTATGCCTTTCGCACTAACGACATATCCCAAAAATAAAAGAGAATCAGTGAAGAACTTACATTTCTTCATGTTGGCATATAACTTCTCCTCCTTCAGAACTTTAAGTATTGTCTTCAAATGCGGTAAATGAGACTCCTTGGATGGGCTGTAGATAAGGATGTTATCAAAGTACACGACCACGAATTTTGAGATGAATGGCTTTAGTACTTGGTTCATCAAAAGCATAAATGTGCTTGGTGCATTTGATAAACCAAAAGGCATCATAGTCCATTCGTAAAGTCCCCCCATCGTCTTGAAGGCAGTCTTCCACTCATCACCTTCACGAATTCTAATTTGGTGATATCCACTCCTGAGATCAAATTTTGAAAAGACTTTTGCACCATATAACATATCCAACATGTCATCAAGTCTTGGGATGGGATACCGATATTTTATGGTGATTCAATTAATTGCTCGACTATCAACACACATGCGCCATGATCCATCTTTCTTTAGAGTCAAAAGAGTTGGAACTGCACAAGGACTCATTGATTCTCTTATGAACCCCTTCCTCAATAAGTCATTAATTTGCCTATGAAGCTCTTCATACTCTTTGGGATGCATTTAGTAATGTGGCAGATTTGGTAAGCTCGCTCTCGGTACAAGGTCTATGTGATGCTGAACATCTCTTTTTGGAGGTAATCCATTTGGTAATTCATTAAGAAATACCTCTTGAAAATCAGCCAACAGCTCCTTAATTTTTGGTGCCATACTCTCTTCATGCTCTATGACTTCTATCGCCATAAGCACAAATGCAACTCCACTATTTTCAACCTCATTTAGGAAGCATCATGGGCTTAGAAATGAGTTTTCCTCCTCTTGCCTTCCCTTATCTTCACCATCTCCTGTTGATGCTAAAACAATCTTCCGCCCATTTTTGTAGAAAGTATAAATATTCTTTTCTCTATGATGGATAGTTTTGTTGTCAAATTGCCAAGGTCTCCCCAAAAGCAAGTGACAAACTTCCATATCCACCACGTCACACAATACTTCATCCGAATAATGTTTCCCAATTGAAAAGGGAACTTTGCAATGTTGCATCACTTCTACTTCACCACCCTTTTTAAACCAAGCAATTTGATATGGCCTCGGATGTGGTATAACCTTCAGATTCAGTCTGGTTACCATCTCTTTAGCCACCAAATTTTTGCAACTTCCACCATCTACAATAACATTGCAAAGACGTCCATTAGAGGAACACTTAGTTTTGAATATGTTGTTCCTTCGCCAATCATCATTTGGAGTTTTTGGAGACAGCATCATCCGCCTTACAACCAAATTTGGTAGATCCCGATCTTCAAAAATTACTTCATCTTTTATGAAGTCCAACAATCCTTCATCACCCTGATTTTCCCTATCAAGTTCCTCATCATCGGTTGCATCATCTCATTCATTTACCAACAAGCTATTAGCTTGTTTGCTGTACTTAGAAGATTTATGCCCTTCTTTTCCACACTTAAAGCAAATTGTCTTGCCATAATTCACCCACCTATTATTCTTGCAAGCACTATCTCCTCCTGTCTCACGAGCTGGCCCTTGGTTGCGACCTTGGAAGTTAGCTAATGACTTATTTTGAGTCTCATAAGCTATTACCGGTGTCTTCTGCTTACCGTCACTTCGATTTTGATTAGCTTCAGGATAAGTAAATCCTCCACTGCTCTGTTGTGGTTGATTGTTGGCACGTTGACATTGATTTTAAATTTTTAAAGCCAATTGGACAGCATTAGCGAGTGTCCAACAAGGCTGCAGCTCCACCAAATTTCTTATGTGTGGCTTCAATCCTATAAACTAGCGATGGATCACCTGGACTTTTGTCTCTGCCAATCTCACTGTAGTCCGCATCTTGTAGAATTCATTACTGTATTCAAGGACACCACGTGATCCCTGCTGAAGAGATTGATATTGTTGGATCATAATTCCTTTATAGTTCAATGGCAGAAATTGGTTGTGCATGAGTAGCTGCATCTTCGTCCAACTCTGAATTTTTTCTTTTCCAGACTGAAGTCTAGTCATCTGCACCTGTTCCCACCAAGATGATGCATAACCCTTCAACTTTATAGCTACCAACCTGACCTTTTTGTGCTTCGAAAGGTCAAGGAATTCAAATATCCTCTCAACTTCATTCAGCCAATCCAAAACTTCTTCTGGTTGCTCCTCGCCACTAAAATCAGGAATATCCACTTTAACTCGCGGATCCCGATCCCGATCCATGTTGCGATTATGAAAGGCTCTTCTCTCGAAGTGCAGACTTCTGTCATCATCATCTGATGATTCAGAAGGAGTGGGCTGCCGTTCACGATTCCTCCATTGATATGTTCAGAAAGGTTGCTCCTCTCGTCTTCTACTATTGTTGATAGCCTCGCCAAAGATTCCTGCTTGTTCCAATCTCGTGCACAACTGTTGAATTTGTTGCTGTAAACCAGCAAACTCCTCCCTGGTTGGTCCATTCACCACTGATGAATTCTCTCCCGCCATTGATTCGCAATAATCATGAATCCGCTTCAGGCTCTGATACAAATTAATGTAAATAGGTAAACTCTAAGGTTTAGAAATAACTCCAAACACCGTCAGAGTCGAGATTTCTTTAAGGGGAAATCAAGAAACACCTTTAGGAATAGATAAAGACTGAACTTAATATTGATATCCAAAATCTATCCCAAAAGACTTACATGACTCTTAATATATAAGACTAGGATTGATGACTTTCAAATAACATTCCAATTATCTAGATGACTCTTGAGGTTTACTAGATAATAATTATTAGCAATAATTAAAACATTGATTAAAAGACTCAAACATTTACTAAGGAATATTGACCATCACTTGCATCATAATCATATGAAATATATGATGTATTTTTTCCTTATGCATTCTATGGATAGTTTGATTTATTTGAATATACGCAATTCAGTAATTGTTAAGTTTAAAACTAATAATAATAATAATAATAATAAGAATGCTAAACAGCGTACTAAAGATGTTACTCTCCAAGCCTACCTTAGGTGATATATGAGACAAAATACAATCATCTGCCATCTACGTATGTACGACATATCATCTAATGTTATTATTATTATTTTCTAAAATAAATTTTTATATAATTGAAAATATTAAAAATACTTCCGAATATTTAATTAAATTTCTAAAATTTCACTGCCAACGAATTAAAAACCCTAATTAAGTTGAAAACCCTTCGATTAGAATTCGTTCGTCAACTCGATCAAATCTCAGTAAGATATGAAATGGAGATCTTATTGAGATTTCATATCTTATTGAGATTTCATCGATTATTTTACTCCATTTCAGACCTTATTGAGATTTCATCCATTATCTTAATGGAAGAATTCTAATCGATTTTCGTATTACGGTTTCTAATTCGTTGAAATTGGAATTTTAGAAAATTAATTTTTAAAATTAAATTAAAAATATTAGATGATATAACCTGACATCTTATATCACTAAAAAAACACACGTACACATACTTATAAATGTATCCACATCAACAATTGTCAATCAAACAATTCCTTAACCCTAGAAAAATTACCTAGAGAACAACACTTCACCATCATAAGCATCTAGTGCGATTTCTCTCACACCATCTTTGTCAATGTCATACAAAAGTGGGCTAGCATGCACCATGGACCGGTAAAAAGCAGGCTAACCTTACAAATCAAATAAAACCAAAAGTTTAAAACTCCCAAATATGTATAGTGCTTAGATCAACACTAGACTAAGATCTAATAAATGTAAATAACAAGTCTTTTATCTCCATCAGAACCTTCCCGTACTTCTAAATAGTGCACAAAAGAAGGAACACTATATTAAGGTTATCATCGCTGAAAACATAGAATTAAAAAATCATATTCAACCAATTCAACTTGTAAAACAATTGAAAACCAGACATATAGCCTAACCAGTCACGAAATACCTATTAATATCAATGATCAATGGAGTGGCGTAATATTATAGTTGATGTCACCAAAGGTTTATTATAGAAATATGAATAAAAGGGATTATCAATCATCAACTAGTACTAATCTAGGACTAATTGAAATGAATTTATATTTGTCTATTTTTTGTTTTCTCTATTTAAAATAAGCTTCTAGGTTTGTGAGAAGTATAGAATAATTTGTTAACTTGAGCCATAGGCTAAGAGATTGTTGGATTTTCGAATTTCCCTCATTTCTTATAATTCAATCAGAATTGCATTATATATCAATTTTAATTCTCTATCCGCCGTATACTATCTCTAGTTCTAACAGTGGTATCAGAGTACAGATCCTACATTTTTTTTCCAAAATACAAAAAAAAAAAAAAAAACTACAAAAGTAACAATCGACTTGAAAATATTGAGAAGAACATTGCGAGTTTTTGTGAAGGAGAAAATAAAAATTTGGAGCTTTTTCATGAGGAAAGATGACTCAAGAAAGAAGAACACTCGTTAGTCATGCAAAACTTCGCCACATGTTTAAACTGTTTATATCGTAGTGAGATCATGGAAAAAGACAGTTCGAAGAGGAGGGTAGCAATGATACTCCAAAGACTCATCAATTAATACATCATAATGATGAGCCACATTTGGGATATGTGATGGGATGAGATTATCAATGAGATTGCAGGACCAGACTAATTGACATGCCGATGTTTAGCGGCAACGACCCTGATGGGTGGATTTACCATGCGACGAGATTTTTCTCAGTTGGAAGATTTATTGAAGATGAGAAAATAGAGCTCATAGCCTTGAGCATTAAGAAAGAGGCCTTATCATGGTTTTGTTGGATCGAATGAAGAATACTGATAAGGAACTAGGATGAGTGTAAGGCATTATTGGTGCAGAAATTAAACCTGCCCACAAAGTACTCAATGTCAGTTTTTTTTTAGTTGTGAAACAAATAGGTAAACTGAATAGTATACTAAAAAATTTATTGAATTAGCTACTTCTTTGTTTGAATTATCTGATGATGTATTAGAGAGTACTTTTGTAAATGGCCTAATGGAGGAAGTTAGAATGGAATTACGTATTGCAATTCCTAGGAGCTTAGCTCAAATAATGAAGTTGTCACAAAAAATAGAAGAAAAGAATAATAATTCAAGGCTTGGTAGAGGGTATAAAAAGAGTATGGAAAATAGAATGGGAACACTGGGAAACACGGTGGTGTTGAAACAATAGACTATAAGAGAGGAACAACATTTGGTGGATTTAAGAGGTTGACATTTAGTGAGATACAAGACGAGCGTAATAACACGTTATGCTTTAAATGTAATGAGAAATACATGTCGGGACATAAATGCACAGAGGTAGACCTTAAAGTCTTAACTATGTTAGATAAGGAAGTTGGGGTTAAGGAAGAGGATTTTGGGGAGCGAGAAATATTAGGGGAGGAAATGCTTCAAATATTAAGTTGTCTGTGGGTTCAACGATGGAATTGACACTTTTCAAAACAATAAAAGTGAAAGGGACACTAGAGGGTGGAGAAATGGTATTAATTGATAGTGGAGCATCCCATAATTTAGTTTCGAATGAGTTAGCTAGAAGATGACTAGAAAATTAGAGAGAGGCAAAGGGTTATGAGACTATCATGGACAATGGGGTAAAGGTGCAAAGGAAGGGAATTTGTAGGAGACTTATGTTAAAACTCGGAGAATTCAAAGTGGTGGAGGATTACTTATCCATGGAATTAGGTAACTTTGATGTCATATTAGGAGTACAAATGGTTGCAGACGTTAAGAGATGTGGTGACAAATTTGAGTACCAAGATGATGAAAATTGAGAAAAATGGTGAGCTGATTATCTTTAAGGGAGATCCTCTGCTATCAAAATCGATGGTGAGTGTAAAAACATTAATCAAGGACACACAATTAGACGATATAGTTTTTTGGCTACAAGTTGGGCTGGTGGAGAACCATAATGAGCAAGAGAAATTGTCACCATAACCTAAAACCTTAAAAGTTTAGAATGAGTACGAATTGGTTTTTGACATGGCTCTAGGCCTACCTCCAAAACGAGGTCGAGAGCATGCCATTAATCTATTAGAAGAAATTGGACCAATGAGGATAAGGCCTTACAACCAAGAGTTAGTTAAGGAAATGCTTGATGTTGGAATCATACAGTCAAGAGTTAGTCCTTGTGTGAGTCTATTATTGGTGAAAAAGAAAGATGGTAGATGGAGGTTTTGTTTGGACTACAGAGCCTTTTATAAGGCTACTATTACAGATAAATTTTTCACCCCAATAATTGAAGAGTTGCTTGATTAGTTATAAGGGGCAACGATTTTTTTAAAAAATTAACTTAAAATCAAACTATCATCAAAAATAGATGATGGGGGAAGATGTGCAAAAAATGGCGCTTCAAACTCGCGAGGGGCATTACAAATTCTTAGTCATGCTTTTCGGTCTGGCCAATACACCGACGACATTCCAGTTATTGATGAACCAAATTTTTAATCCTTTTATTCGAAGGTTTGTATTGAGGTTTTTTTATGACATATTGGTGTATGGTAGGTGCACAAAAGAACAAAAAGAACACTTGCATCAAATGATAGAGTTATTAAAACAATAGCAACTTTATCCAAATAGATAAAAATGTCTATTTGAGCAAACTTCATAGAAGTATTTATGTCATAAAATTTCTAAAGATGGGGTGGCAATAGATCAATCAAAAGTAAAAGTGATGATAGAGTGGCCTAAACCAAATACACTCAATGAACTCAAAGGTCTTTTTTAGGTTTGATTGGTTACTATAAGAATTTTGTATGAAACTATAGTCAAATTGCATGGCCTTTAACCTAGATGTTGAAAAAATATAATTTCAAGTGATGTGAGGAAGCTGAGAAGGCTTTTGCGGCTCTTAAGGCAGTTGTGACAATTGTACCAGTCTTGGCAATGCCCAACTTCTATTATGTTGGAAACCAATACCTCAGCCTATGGAGTAAGAGCGGTGTTAATGCAAATAGGAAAGCCAATTGCATTTTTAACCAAATGATTTTGGAAGTGGAAAAAATCAGCATACGAGCGAGAATTAATGGCAATAGTGTTGACAATGAAGAAATGGAGATCTTACTTACCAAGCCACAATTTTTTCATTAAAATTGATCAACAACCTCTCAAATTTCTTTTGGAGTAGCGAGAAGTTCATTCAGATTATCAAAAGTGGCTTACAAAGCTATTGGGATTTGATTTTTCCATTGAATATAAACTAAACAGTGAAAATAAGATTGCAGATGCATTGTCCAAAGTACCTTCTTTAGCTAAGTTTGAGTCCATATCTATGGTTAAGGTTTTGGATTTAGAGTTTCTATTGAAATAGATAGAAGCAGATGACAAATTGGTGTCATTGTGGCGAGCACAAGTGAAAATCCTAATTATCGACCTCTATACACAGTTGAACATGGGAGATTAATGTATAAAGGAAGGTTAGTTACCCTAAAAAAAATTTTTTATTCCGAAACTAATGCAAGATAGTCCTGCTAATCACTTAGAAGGTCATGGCGATCCATTTCTTACAAGAGGTTGGACTGGGAGATCTTTTGAGAGGATATGAAAGATGAATTTTATAGATGTGTAGCTTCTTGTTCAATTTTCCAGCAATATATATATATATAGCTTTATTCCCAGCCAGATTATTGTAGCCCTTATCGATTCCCCAACAAGTTTTGAAAGACATCTTATTGAATTTTATTGAAGGATTGCCTAAATTTTTTGGATTCTCCTCTATATTAGTGGTGATTGACATATTGAGTAAGTTTTCTCACTTCTTAGCTCTTAAACATCCTTGTACTACTCAAACAATAGCATTGATGTTCATTCAAGATATGGTGCAGCTTCATGGTTTTCCAAGTGTCATAGTATCTGATCAAGAGAATGTGTTTTTAAGCAAATTTAGAGTGAACTATTTAAACTCCATGGGACAAGCTTCAAGTACAACATAACATATCATCCATAAATGGATGGACAGACGAAAGTGTTAATAGATCAGTTTAAGCATATTTGAGGTGCTTCTCAAGTATAAAGCAGTGGGCGAATGGTTATGATGGGCGGAATATTACTATAATACATCACATCATACCGCTATTGGCATAACCCCTTTCAAGGGGCTTTATGGGTGCGATCCTCCTTTAATAAAATATGGTCAACAAACAACTAGCGTGGATTCTATCAACAATTTGTTGAAATAAAGAGACAACTATTTAGGTGACGCACCTCAAGAAAACTCAAGAATAGATGAAATTCCAAGCTGATAGAATGATCCACTTTTCAGAAGATGGCATGGTTTGGCTTAAATAGGCTTCATAGCAGCAAGTTTCGGTAGCAAAAAGTTAGCACCTAAATCTAAGGTCCTTTTAAGGTAATTTGTAAGATTAAACTGATGGCGTATGAGCTTAAATTGTCTACAAATGTAAAAATCCATGCTATATTTCATGTGTCACAATTAATATGTGTTTGGTTAACAAGGGAAGCGACTATTCTACCACCAGTTGAGGAAACAAAAAAGCGGCATAATCTACTCCTGATCAAGTACAGGTTATACGAGCAGGCGAGGATGGTCTAGGCTTGGAGGTATTAATCCGGTGGAAGGATAGTCGGCAAGCGAAGATACTTGGAAACCGTTGAAGGAGTTGGATGCTCAATTTCTAGAATTTCACCTTGAAGACAAGGTAAAAGTCAAAATGGGGAGTAATGTTAGTCCTGGTATCACCAAGGTTTATTACAGAAAGAGGAATAAAAGGGATCAATATTCATCAATCCATCTTCATCGATCATCAATCAGCAGTAGTCAAGGGCTGATTGATATGAATTTATATTTATCTATTTTTATTTTTCTATTTAAAATAAGCTTTTAGGTTTGTGAGAAGTATCGAAGAATTTATTAAGTGTGAGTCATAAGCTAGAAGGTCCTGAGATTCTTGAATTCTTCTCAATTATTGTAATTAAGTCCAAGTAGCATTTTCTATCAATTTTAATTCTCTATCTGTTGTTACCATATATAGTTCTAACACGTAAATTTAAGAACTAGCTTCCACTTACCATCTTAGGTGTTAATACCTTGGACATTGTGAGTTCAATAAGTTGCTCTCATTTTATAAATAAAAAAACCACCACATAATGTTTTCAATATCAAAATTTATATAATCAAACAAAATTAGGTTCGAAAGTGAAAAAAAATACACACTTACAATTCATCATAACCAGCATCATCCTCAAAGCACTTCACTCGTGGAAATCGAAATCGAAACTTAATCCGAATTAAATTGATAATTTTTTTATTCAATTTTAATTTGATTTTATTTTACTCTTTTTTTCTCACTCGCACATGTCATTGTCACAAGTTATGAGTTGAAATTATATATATATATATATATATATATATGGAGAGTATAAATCATAAATTTAAATTAATCAACATAAAACCTTAAAAGGTAAAGTAAAAATAAAGCTACCAAAATAGAAATAATAACTATAAAAGTAATTGTCTTGACTTACTACAAGAAAAAAAGAGGATTTTGGTGACGGAAATTTTCGTCACTAAAACTCAAAATTTCGTCACTAAAGGCTTCAATGATAGAAATTATGGTCACAAATCCATCGCTAATACGCTCGTCACTGATATTCACTCAATCTTTTGTGACAATTTTTTTCATCACTAAAAACTGTGACGGAATAATTCTGTCACTAATTCTGTAGCTGGTTGTTTTTAAATAATAGAGCAAAAAAATTCATCACTGATAGAGTGATTAGTCACGAAATGGTGATGGAATTAGTGACGAAAATCAATGACATATAAGTGACTGAATTGAGTGACGGGTAGTTACCACAAAGTGACAAAACTGCAAATATTTTGATTCTTAAAGTGATAAATTAAAAAGACCATAAAATGGAAGGTAAGGGTATACAAAAGATAGGGAAATTTGAGAGACCATCTCAGATATTGAAGTTGATTACTATTTGGAATGATTTCATTTTTAATCATTTAAAACTTTAAATTAAGTTAATAGACCATTCAAACTATATTTTAAGTTTTTAAACTTTTGAAAGTTTGAATCTTGAAAAATAAACCAAATTGACCAACATGTCCTTATAGATGCGCTTCACGGTATCACTAGCCTGTGAAGCTCGCTTCATCAGCTAATTTAAAGTTCTTCACAAGGTTGGTGATGTCGTGAACCGCATTTTTAAGGGTATATTGGTCAATTTAGTTTATTTTTGAAGTTTCCCACTTTCAAAAATTTATAAACTTAAATAAAGTTTGAATGATTTATTTACTTAAAGTTAAAGTTTGAAATGTTCATATTTTAAAATTTTTCCTTATTATTTTTTATACATGGCTGCATAAGAAATTTGAAAAATATATTAAGAAATATATATAATTGTATTATATAATTAAATTTCTATTAAAAATTTTCAATTCATACATAATACAAATTTTTAATTTTAAAATTATATATATTTAAAAGGAGTGCAACTTTTTTAGTTATTTAAAGAAAATGAATATATATATATATATACATATGTGGGGTCTAGTTTTAGATTTTTATCAGAATTGTGGTGTGTTTGACACTTTCTTGAATAAAGATGGGGTGGAGACATGGTCAGGAAAAATTATAAATCCACTTAGATATAAATATTTGAATCCATTTAAAATTTCAATAATACAAACTTTTTTTTCTTAAAGAAAAATTCTTATCTTCTTCTAGATTTATATATATATATATATATATATATATATTATTCTTCACATTTCCATACATTTAACTTATAAAATATATTAATTTTTAATTTGAGTGTAAACTTGTATCTCTGGAATACGAACTTGTATTTCTGGAGTACGAGTCAATTTAGACTTTACCTGCCATAAAACATTTACAAAACTTAAAATACAAACATAACAAATCTACATATATAAAAAAATATCGCAAAAAATTTGAAATCAAGAAAGATTTGAAATAAATACCGAATGTTGACAATGGCGAAAACATTCATTGAAACAACCTGATACAGGATACAACGTGTTAAAACATGCTTGACTGCATATTTTTACGCATTCATCATCCGTATAATTTTGTACTTGCCCAAAAATACTGAAATAGATCAATAGAATAGTGATTAAAAGAAATATATATATATATTACTGATTTTTTTCATTTTTCTAAATTTCATAATGTTTCTTTTTCTTTTTTTTTTTAAGCCATTCATATTATTTTCCTAAATTTATAGAATATGAAATGGGTAATATAACATTTATTTTGTTTATATTTAAACATTTAACGGTTTGTATTTAATAAAATTAATATATATTAATGAATACTAATATAATTCATATTAAATATTTTTAATATATAATAAATCAATTAGTAACTGACAGGTGAAATAAAAATATTTTTAATACACTGACTAACCAGTAAATAGCATTCAATTTCAATTGATAATACTTTATATTAATTAAGGCCAAATATTATTGAAAAATTATTATTCTATTAGCCTAATAGTTTGAAACATATAAATATAAATAAAAAAATACATATTTTATGTAATGTACTTATGAAGAGTGCATTTTGCATTAGACCTTTCTATTCTTCTGTTTACGTAGAATTTCGAGTAACTATAAGATTTTAATGGCCCCGTTTTTAAAAAGTAATTAAATTTATATCTCTCTCATATATAAAATATTACATTAAAAAAAATCCTCAATTAAAATTTATTTTGTAAGAGTTTTTTTTAATTAATTAGTGATAAAAAATTAATATAGTTTATAAAATTTTAATTTAATAATAATAAATTATAAATTATTTAAAATTTAAATAATTTTTTAAGTAAACTAATTTATATTAAAATATTTTTAGATAAAATTTTCTTTTAAGAGTTACAACGTTGAGTTATTGTATTAATTTTTATATTAATTTATAATTTCATTGTTATTTTTGTTTTTATGAATATGACATATGATATTAATTTAAATTTTAAAATTAGTGGTTCAATATAAAATTATTAGAAAATTTTTATAACATAATATGTAATAAATTATAAATAAAATATTTAAAAAAATTACTATTAGCATTTGGGTAAATAATTACCTCTAATAAATTTCACCAATGGTATCGTAAAAGTTAATTTAAATGTAAAAACTATTCTGAATATTTTTGCCAAAAAAAATTTATTTATTTATTTATTGTAAAAACTATTAAATATGTAAATATTATTGGAAACACTTTTTTCCAAACACACTTATATTTATTTAAAACTAAATTAAAATTAAATTAATTTGAAATATTGAGGTTGATTTGATTTTAATTTTTAAATAGTATGATTTGATTTTTTTTAATATTTAAATTTTTTTATATATAATTCTATTAATTATTATAGCAATATTTTTATAATTATATATATAGTTTTGCTATGGAATCCACCTTTTATCCCTAAAAATGCTAAGTCACTGATAACATATTATATTAATTAATATTATATAAAATAAAATTTTAAAAATTAGTATCTATTGAATTCTTCCATCTATTTCTGAAATAAAGAAAATCAATCCTTAACGGAGAAAAAAAAAAGAAAAAAAGAAAAAAACTAAACTGCACAGCATAAAAAATAAAAATCCGGGGCATCTGACAATTTGAACCACTTCAAAGCTACTATACTCCGCTATTTGACGCTCGAATTAATTTGGAATCTTCAAAAGCTACTATTGAAAATAAATTGAGATTTTAGGCACCGATCGAATAATAAGATATAGTAAGATATGTGGGGAAACACCGCTTCAACTGATTTTAAATCGGTTCAAATTGTATTAATATATGTATAATTCTCATTGGTTAAATTGTAAGTCCATAACCACATGTTTTTAGACCCCAAAATCCTTTACTCTTGGAATCTCAAGTAACTTTTTGGTGATTTAATGGACATTTAAAGTATTTCAAGTTAAAGAGGAAAATAATAATAATAATAATAATAATAATAATAATAATAATAATAATAATAATAATAATAAATAATAAGTTAGACTAATATCATATCAAAGGTAATATTTTTGGATTATGTATTGAAAATATTTCGAATAAATCTAAATAAAATTGTAGTAAAAAAATAACAAATCCACAAGCACAGTATTATATCAACACTGGTTGACACTATTAAATCTCTATATAGCATTGTTTAGGGTACGATATTACTGTTTCAAAACTGTAGTTAGGTATTTCAGCTCTAGCAAGTTATTAAAGCAGGTAGGATGATTGTGAAAAATTCATTATTTATTTCCTATCTTCTCTTAGATTTTCTTACTAACATTTAGAATTTATTATTTTATAATTTATTATCTTTTAGTATTTTTATTTTTTATTTTCTATTTTAAGTGAGCTACTTTTGTAGCGTCCAACCCTCGTCCATGAAAGACACGAGGTGTGGAGGCCGGAGTGCTACATTACACATGTTAGGAATTTCCAATTATATCCCACTTGCTTTCTAGTTTCAAGTTCGATTCAACCAAAATAATCAGACAAAAAACCAAACACAATATTTAACGTGGTTCGGCAAATTGTCTAATTCACGGATAGATAACAACTTTACAATGAGAAATAAGAATTACAAATCATTCGGACAACACTCTCTCTACATATAAAATTGCTTTCTTTCTCAAAATCTCTTTTAGGCAAATAACTCCACCATGGCGAAATAACCCCACGTCAAAATCTCCTTAATGGCGAGATAACTCCAATGTTTATTACCCCCACTAGGTATGACTCAAATCCAATGATCACCACCCCACTAGGTATGACTCAAATCCAATTATCACCACCCCAAAGGAACAAGATACTTTCTGTTTCACGAGATAGCTCTATTTATGGTAACCACCCCCAGATATATTTTCCTAATTTGTTTCAATTCTAACTAAGGAATACAATCAACAAATTAAGAAAAACAAATCTTTCCAAAAATAAGAAATTAAACGATTAAAAAATATATTCAAACTCAAAATAAGATAGTCTTCCTAAAATAAATTCTTGTGATTCAAGAAAATTCTAACAACACATGTTTATACATATACATATAAATACAATAAATACAATAGACATCATATACAGATTTCAATATCCATTCATTTGGAATGTCTTAATCCAGATATCTCAAATAACATTAAAGTAATAATAATAATAATTATTATTATTATTATTATTATTATTATTATTATTATAGTTCAAATATATAAGTATCTAACAAGTAAGTCTAAAAATTTAACCAAAAACAAAGTCATAATTGACCAATCTTTTAGCTTACAAATTTTCAAATAGATATGTAATATTTGAAAAGGAAAAACGATGGATGATCTCCCAGTCATCTTCATTATGTGATATGCATTTGCTCTAACTCGCCCGATCACTTTATATCTTATAAAAGAGGAAGCGTCAAGTTATCGATGGCTGAGTAATATTCTCATACTCCAACATTCAAACACAAACATGCTTCTTTCACGTTTAATCTTGCATGAGCACATAAAATACACTTGAAAATGTCCAATCATCAATCATCAATACATTAGCAGAATTATCAATCATTGAAATCGAAGTTAGGAGACTCGAAAAGGCACTTGGCATCTTGTTTATACGTCCTGGCAGCCTTGACCATGCCACGAGAATCTTGACCGGGATGCCAAAATCAGTATCAAGACTTCCTGACATCTTGGCCCGTATCTTGATTTACTTAACGAAGACGCCGACCAAGATGCCCCAAATAGTATTGAGAGTTTCTAGCACTTTGGTCTGCGTTTTAACGTCATGAACAAGTTACTTATCAAGATTCCTGACGACTTGGTCTGCATCTTGGTGCACTTGACCAAGTCGTATGCCAAAACACTCAAAACTAGGGGTGGGCATAAAAATCGGGCCCGACTAAACCGGCCCAAACCGGTTTCATCTGGTTTTTCAAGTTTAATAGATCCGGTTCGGTCTTGGTATTCTTAAAATCGATTATATCGGTTTCGGTTCGATTTTGGATTCTAAAAAACTGGCCCAAAACCGAAACTGGTTGAATAAATAAAAATTAAATATATATTGGTTATTGTGAACACTATGTGATAATTCTATTTATTTAAAATATGTATTGATTATTATAGTTATGTATTTCTTACAATGTTATAAATATATATATATATATATATATATATTTTTGAAGTGGATTAATTGTATTTCGTGGGTGACAAGATGATAGCAGTGGAATGAAAAACTCTTTTTAATTTATATGTTTGGACAATTTTTTTTCTTTATTGTTATTTTAATATGATATCAATAAATATGTAATATGTTGCTAATTTTTTTTGTGTGAGTTTTAATAGGATTTTAATGGATTTATAATATGTTGCTATTAGTTTTTATTTGGTAAATGATGAAAATTTAAATTAGATTAATATGGTTGATATTTTTAATAATAAATGTTGATTCATTAGAATTAATTAACAATTTAAATGTTCCATGATGATTTTTGCATATAAGATATTTGAAAATAATTTGATGATTTTATAGTTTTAAAAATTTGATGAATATATAAAGAGCTAAATTTGAAGAAAATAAAAAGCTCTATAAACATACCCAAACTGACAAAACCGGCCCGATTCGGCGCAGCCCAATCAAAAACTGGACAACTCGGTTTTACCATTTAAAATATATCAGGCCGGTCTCAACCTTTAAAAAATCGGTACAACTGGGTTTGGGACGGTTTTAGGTAAAACCGGACCAAACCGGCTCATACCCACCCCTATTCAAAATTGTATAGAGAATTTCAGGATCTTATCCTGCGGCTTAGTCTACCTGCCAAGACGTCAACTAAGATGCCAGTATACGAAAATATGGAAAAATAAATCCTTTCAACCCAAAACCACACACCAAATTATTTGCAAATATTTCATTAATCTTGCAAGTTATTCTTAGGTTACCCAACACCCAAATCAGCCACAATCAACCATGTTTGATCTACCATTAAACAATTAAGTTCATTTAGTAACATTTCAATGACCAAAAAAGATTAAAAGTTAGGATAACATGCAACTCACATACCAATCATATAATGAAAATAATACGCCAATTTTTAACAATCGTCCCCAACTGTAGCTTATATAATGAAAACGAGATTAATATGGTCGAAGCCAAAAATAAGAGCTAGCTCCTAATAGGGTTCGAGGACTAAATCCATGGAATCGGGTGTACCTCCTATTAGACCGGATAACAATATTATGGATTTCTTATTACTATGCCCAAATGTGGTGGTGTTGTCACACCCAATAGAATTTTTCGCTCAATGCGTTAAGTTTGGTCTCTTAGTCGTGATCATATATGACACATAAGTTGAAGTATATTTCAGTTTCTCTATGGCATATCATTACTTCTCTATACCAAGCTAAAATAAGGACAATCATTTCCATTAAAATGATTCAAACACGTTTTAGCCACTTACAATCTTTTGCACAATATATTTAGCCTCTATGAGGTAACTTGACACAATATCATCATTCCCATAACATTATTTCACAAACACCAATTTTCATATTAATTAGATCAACATTCATCTCATCTATAGCAAAATCATGAGGTATTAAACAACTTATCAAGCCATTAAATACACAATATGCAACATAGCATTTAACAATCACAATTCAACTATTTTATTAAATTGGCATATCTCCTAACCACTACAACAAGTTCCAAATTTCATTACTCTCCTTACAACCGCATTTCGTATCATGTCATAGTAAAACATTATTAGTCATTTTTTCATGAAACAATCACAACAACGACCATCAAGTAATTTATAGAGTATAAAATGAGAATGCTAACCTTACTTTCGTGGATACAAGGCTAAGCCTCCTCGAGTGAATTTCTGCCAATACCCTATTCACCTAGAGTCAAACCAGCACAATCAAATACTACTCAAATCAATCATCACAATAGCATGTCTTTTTTACTCTAGGATGTGTGACAAAATGATAGCTACAGCTTATTTCACCAAAATTATGTGTAGGATGTATAAACAAATTTACTAAAGCTCGACAAGATGCCTTAATGGAAATTGATAACAACAATTTGAAAACAACATCAAGGAGGTTTCTAGAGCTTACTGAAATAAAGAGAATGAAAAGTTTGACTCTACCCTTACAAGAATAACAATCAAATGAGCTCATGTTGTCATTAGAGTGATTTATAAGAGATAAATGGAAGTTTGAGAAGGATGATTATGGTGGGTGTGTGTGTGTTAAACATGATTAAGGTGAAGAGAGGTGCGGAAAAAAGATGAAGGGTTTTTTGGGTTTAAAAGTGTTGTATGAGTATGAGAAGGATTTTTGGACAAGGTTTAAAAATCGGACCAGACATCGAATCGACTTTTTAAATGGATCATAATTTTTAGGGTCGGACCAGGTTGAGCCGAATTTTCTATTACTTTTATAAAAAAATATTAAGTATTCATATGTGTTTTACATAACCAAAAGACAAAATTGACTTCTCTCACTTAAAAATAATTTTGTCACCGTTTAAATAAATATAAACTAAATAACAATCAAATAAAGGACACAACATTCCTTGATACATTTTAACAAACACATGATATATATATATATATGTATCAAAAATATATATATATCAAAATATACACACATATATATATATCAAAATACACACATATATATATATAAAGAAGAAAGACGCTATCCGAGAAGTCACGAGATCCATTTAGTCGATGAAATGTTGTTGTAGAGAAACACCACAATCGAAGTGCCTCAGCTATCGAAGTCAAAAATTTAATATCGTTATGAAACCAAAGTTGAAAATCTCAAAAATTGGACAGAACCTATGAATTAGGTTGAACTGACGAACCGGTTCAATGCAGTTCAACCTAGTTCAAAGCGGTTTTTAAAAGATTTCGGTTTTGATGTTAAACCAAGCCAAATTAATTTCTGTTTGTTGCTCACAAGAAAAGGTACAAGCGTTGTTACTAAAAGAATCTTTGAAGTTGTTGAAACTTTATTATATTTCACTTAGTCTTAACTTTATCAAAAATATACATGCATAGCATATGATATTTGCATTTACATCTATTGGAGGACAAATAGATCACAAGATACATAAGGGAGCCGGACCGTATGTATTCAAACTGTATTGTTAAAATTATCACTATATTCACAGTTTGTTATCCGTTTCGGAATCTAGTTCAAAACTCTCCTAAGTTAATATTTATAATATAGAAAATGAGATAACAAATCGTGTCTGAGCGTTTAGGTACACTATTAAGATTCTTTTTAGAAAAATTTGATAAATTTATTATATTTAGTTAATTTATTATTCCAGTTATTTCATGTTTTCCATATTTCCTAATTAATATTCATGATAAAAAAACATATGCAACAAAAAATATACGTGAACTTTAATTTAACTACTATTTATAAAATTAAGTAAAACATAACAACAACATTATTTCTTTAGTTGAATGAAACTTTAATTTGACATATTTAACTAAAAAAAAAATAATAGTTACATATATACATTTTAGCAAATTAAAAATAATAATAATAATAATCAGCATAGTATCAAACCTTAAAATAAACCAAAACATTAACTAATACATCTTATAAAAATAAATAATATCATATCAATATTTTTTTTTGACTAACTTTAAAAGGACATTAAAATAATTTAGTATTATTAAAGCTTATATAATTAATATTTTAAGATAAAAACAAAAATATGTATTAGCCGCTTAAAATAAGATGTATGATGCTAAAGGATATGTATACATAAATTATACTACATTTAATATTTTCTTAAAATTTATATTATAATTGTAAATATAGATTTTTTAATAATTTATATAAAATTTTAATTGGTTGATAATTGCCTAATTTATATATTTAGGCAATTCATAGAGCATCTTTTGATGAAAGTTGTTTTGATGAGCATTTTTTTAGACAATTTGAATAAAATGCTAGACGAACATAACCCATTAGTCAAATGTTTTCGAATGGATAGAGATAGATTTAGAGAAAATTCTACATGAATGTTCGGTTATGACTGATTGAAAATAAAAGTAGACATAGAAGAATGTATAACAAGCCTACATCATTTGAGGTCACAATTTTAATTGCTGGTGATATCGAAAGTTTGACCTATAAAAAAATATAGAAAATTTGGAGACTAAAGCAGAGGAGTTTAAGTGCGTAAGTGAGAGTGAGTTGCATCCTTCATATCTGCCTTCGCAGTATCCAATTATTTTTCCATACGGTGAAAATGAATACATTGAGAAAATATTGCATAAGGATTCAAGATGCAGGAGAAAAAAATAGACTTTAATACGAGAGTGTTTTGCATTTTAATTATAAACTAGAGTAGGTGAAGATTCTATTATTATGATGCGCAGGCATTTATTTCAGCAATTGACTATTGATGCTTACATAAAAAATAAAAAAAAAGAGATTGTCACATATAAGAAATCTTCAAAAGGAAACCAATGCAGATATATACAAGGGTTTAACATATTCAATTTTAAAAGAAGATATGTGTCGGACTTCAATAGGTAAACGTGTGATCTGCGGTCTTTTTTTACTAGTGGTGCATGTTATATAATCCAAAACTACCAAGATGCAATCGCAATTTATATATGGGCTAGATATCCGGAAATGTTCATAACTTTTACATGCAACTCCAAACACGATTAAAAATAACAAGAGCTGTTGAAAATAGTGAACTACATGAAGGTGGACCTGACATCAGTACCGTCTCTATATTTTCGGAGGCCCCTGGCAAATGTAATATAATAGGCCCTTCAAGTTATTTTTTTTTCATTTTTAAACATGAATATTAGTATTCAATACCATAAATTAACTTAACGATCCATGAGATAAACAAATTCGATACTACAAACCAAAATAACAGTAATATAAAACTAGTCCGGTTACATCAAATTAATCCAATTTCAGTGATTACTTTTTTTTTTAAAAAAATAATACCAAATTGCATTTTATTTATTTAAAAATTTTAGCTTACCTCCGGCTCTGAGAGCCCCCTCCACGCAGGGCCCTGGGCGGTCGCCCCACCGGCCACCCCTCAGAGCCGGGCCTGCCCGACATCATCACAAGATTCTTCCAAATGAAACTCGATGAATTGATAAATGATATCTTAAACGCAATTGATTTTTCAGATGAGTTAAAGCTGGTACGTTTTTTTTTTTTTTTGTTAATATAGCACTTTCTTTATTAGTTATTTTTATTACTTTAACACAAAATAATGTTATAACTACTACTATAAACTCAGCCTATATGTATACTTATATTAAGAATAGATGTTATTGCAATAGTTTTTTTTTTTTTTACATAGAATTGTTGGATTCTAATATCTCTTATATAAATAGTGTATACAGACCTCTTATTTCATCATATTACACCCTTTCATGATTTCACTGGCGTTACAATGCAATGGCCTAGGCGGTGGAATTTTAAAAACGTGGACTTTCGCATGTTTATATTTTATTATTTCTGCATTCTCGAGACATGTCTTTAGGCCATCTCCAACCCTCCTCATCCCTATTCTTCAACTTAAGGAGTGTGAAATGTATTTTTTAATAAAAGATTCTCTTTTACCTCAAAATTATCCAACCCATTCATTCCTTACATTAGGGAAGGGGTCAAAAAATAAATATTTTATATTTTATATTTAATTTATTATACATATAAGATGCTATTATAAAATAATTATAAAATTAAAATTTATATAATAAATTTATTAAACAAAATTATTTTATATTATAAAATTTAAAATTAAATATAGTTATGTTCAATAAATTAAAACAAATATCAATATATTGTATTAAATTTACTTTAAAATTAAATATATGTACTAATTTCAACTTTAAGTATCTTAATTTTTATTTTTTTTAGATATTTATATTGTATGTGTAGTTCTCTTAATATATTCAAGATGATGTATTTTAATTTCAAATTTATATAAATATATTTTTTATTATAATTTAGTATATTATTATAATAATTTATTTATGATGTATATCAATAATTAAATATATTAATATTTTTAATTATATATATCAATATTGGATTTTAATTAAAGTTATTTTTTAAAATTTAATAAATTTATTTTTATTTTTATAATATTTATTTTACAAAATTAGTTATAAAACAAATAATATATACATATATAAGTATATGGATGGGTATAAAATATAATTAACAAAAGTTGAGGGTAATATTTATAATTTTAAAAGTGAAAAAGTAATAATAGGGAGGGGTCAAAGTGGAACCCTATTAATGAGGAGGGACTTGCATAAAAATACAATCTCTCTCCTTATAATTTTTGGGAAATTTAAATGGAGAAGTGGGTTGGATCAAAAATTTTACCCTCTCTCCTTATAGTAAGGATAGGGACCTAATCCTCATTTTAAAGATTTTAAATTATATTTTTTAATAAAAAATTCCTTTTTACCCTAAATCTATTCCAACCCATCCATTCCTTATAATAGAAAAGGGACTAAAAGTTAAATATTTAATTTTATATTTTATTTATTATATACATATACTATTCTATTGTTACTATTATTATGAGATGATATTATTAAATCAAAATTAAAATTAATATTTGAATAATAAATTTATTTAATTTAAAAAATTATTATATTATAAAATTTAAAATTAAATATAATAAATAAAATAAATAAATTTAAAATAAATATAATTTGATTAAAGCAATAAAAGGAAAAATAAAAACATAATTTTTTTTTTTAAAAAATAAAACATACAATATTGGACATAAAATTCCAATTAATTTCCCGAATTACCATATCGAACCCATAAATGCTCAATTAATGCATTTCTAAGTGCATAATGGGCATCTCTATTCCTAATTTGCCTATGTCGTGCTAGGAATTGTTGGAAATTATTGGATTCGGTATGAACCAAATCAACATCGTGAATTGGCGCTTCCGTCGAAATATTGATACTTGCTTCCAAATCACGTTCATCTTCAATGATCATATTATGCATAATAATACATGTTGTCATTATATCATGAAGCATTTTTTTCTCCCAAAATCGTGTCGGTCCTTTAATGATTGCGAATCTTGACTGTAGAACTCCAAATACACGTTCCACATCTTTTCTATAACTTCTTGTTTCATAGCAAATAATTTCTTTTTGGGACCTATTGGATCATGGATGGTTTGAACAAGTGTGGACCATTTCGGGTATATACCATCAGCTAAATAATATCTAGTATCATACTCAATTCCTTGAATCGTGTAATGGGCTTTAGGAGCTATACCTGCTGCAAGGTTTGCAAACAAGTGAGATGACTCTATCACATTAATATCATTGTTAGTACCTGGTAAGCCGAAATATGCATGCCATATCCATAGGTCATAATCTGCTACTGCCTCTAAAATAATTGTCGGAGATCCACCGCGTCCAGAGTATTGGCCTGCCCAAGCTGTTGGACAATTCTTCCATTCCCAATGCATACAATCAAGGCTACCCAACATTCCAGGAAAACCACATTCCTCGCCTATGCGGAGCAATCTTGCGATATCATTCTCATTGGGCGGTCTAAGATAATGTTCTCCAAATACCTCAACCATAGCCCTACAAAATTTTTTCAAACATTCAATTGCCGTTGATTCTCCAATTTTTATATACTCATCGGTGGAGTCTGCTGGTGCTCCATATGCTAACATTTTGAACACGGCCGTTATCTTTTATAAGCTGGATAATCCGGGTCGGCCAAGTGCATCAAACCTTTGTACAAAGTAATTATCATGATTTTCAACAGCTTGCACAATATGGAGGAATAAATTTTTTCTCATTCGAAACCGTCTTCGAAATATTGTCTCGTCATATAATGCGTTTTCAGCAAATAATCATTCCACAAACGTTGATGTGCTTCTTCTCTTCCACGATTAATCACTCGATGGCCAAAGATAGAGCCTCCACGTACCGGTTGGGTAGCTGTCTCTTGATCCAAATAGTGTCTCATTAAGTGGTCATTAGTATCATAAATTCGTAATAAAAGTGCTTGTCGCAATTGACCTTGACGTTGATGTGCTTGTATATATGTTGAGAGATCTATTTCATCATCTGAATTTGATGATGAAGAAGAAGAATGAAACATGTTTCAATTTGCAAAATTATATGTAAATTTTACTATTATGGTGCATGGTAAGTGATGGAGTATTTATAGACAAAAATATTAAGTGTTTAAATCCGAGTGGTGCTTCAGAACAAGATATAGTAAGTGTTTCTTTTATTTATTCTTTTATTTTCTTATATGTCAAAATGTATCTACCTTTTAATTTTTTTATCATAAAATGCAGATGGATAGAGCAAAGGAATTGCTAATGCAAGATCCTAAATTCAAAAAGGGGTTTAAATTTGATCACTTGTGGCCTATTCTTAAAAATGCTCAAAAGTATGTTGACATCGAAAGTAGTCAAAGTCCAACTAGTCGAAAGCGAAATATTCGAAATGAATCATCACAATCAGATAGTAATACTTCTAAATATCAAGGTATGTCATCATTCAACTTAGATTTGAACGAAGATTTCATTGATGAGCATATAAATGATGATGGTAATTTGTCTACTCGACCTTCCGGAAGAAATAAAGAAAAAATGAAGAAGAAACAAAATGATGAGACCAACCAAAATATAAAAAGGTTGCAAGAGGAAAATCAAGAATTGAGAAAAATGTTTGAAGCTACTTCAACTGATTATAAAAACTCAGAAGTTTTAATTAAACAACATAATGATATTCTAACTTTACGAGCACAAAATAAAGCAAAAAAACTACAATTGAAGGAAAAGAGACATGAGGATAAGATTATGATGACCAATTTGGATTCCATACAAGATCCAGCAAACCGTCAATATATTGCAGCGGAACAACGTAGAATTTACAACAAAAGATTTCAAGAGCAACAAACCTATGAAGAATCCATGCCATTCAATCTTCAGAACCAAAACTTTAGTAATGTCGGAGGAAATGGTAATATCCTTCTGGAATTTTAAATATGTCTACTTTGTTTTTATTAATTTATAATTGTAGTTTGATGTAACTTTCCATTTTCTTTTGGTTATTTATGTTTTAGTTGTAGTTATTTTAATATGTTCAAGTTGATGTATTTTAATTTTAATATTATTTAAATTAATATTTTTAATTATAATTAGTCTATTATTATTTATAATTATTTATCTACTATTTATATTAATAAGTAACTATATTAATTTATTTAATAATATATATCAATATTGGACTTCAATTAAAGCTATTCTATTATATTTAATAAATCTATTTTTATTTTTGTAATACTTATTTTATAAAATTAGTTACTAACCAAATAATACATATATGTAGATATGAATTGGGTACAAAATGCAATTAATAAATGTTAAGGGTAAAATTTATAATTTAAAAAGTTAAAAAGTGTAAATAGGGAGGGGTGGAAATGTGACTCTATAGATAGGAAAGGACTTGAGAAAAAATATCTTCTCTCTCCCTATAATGTTTTGGAAATTGTAATAGGAAATTGGGTTGGAGGAAAAATGACCACCCTCTCTCCTTATAGTAAGGATGAGGAGGGTGGATTGGAGTTGGCCTAGAAAATATTGTTGTTGATGATATCATTTTCGCAGAAATTTCAGATAAATACAATGATCCTAAACTATATGAGTTGGTTATCAATTTCATTATTTATTCATGGACTATCTGGTCAATTCAGATTAAGCTCTCCATGTACGAAGAATGTCAAATATTCTAAATATTTTCAAAAACTAGTTATTGAAAATACAACATTTGATGATGACTATCCAATATATAATAAAAGAAATGATTGAAGAACTATCTTAAAAAATGGAGTAACATTGGAAAATATGTCTATTGAACAAGAAAATATATATTAACTATGTAGATATCATGCAGATATTAATGTTGAATGGTGTAACCAATCTAAAACCATAAAATATTTGTTCAAATTACATTAAGAAAGCCATGATAACTCTAACATGCATATATATATTTATTATTATTTATAATATTAATTTATGTAAAGTGCTATCAACTAATTTTTTTTTTACAATTTATAATAATTATTAATGTTATTTCATATTTTTTATTTTAATTTTTACAATTTTTTAATACTTATAATTAAAAAATAAAAAATTACTATATTAATTCAAATTATTTGTAAGTTTTAATATATTATTATTGTATTTAACTTTAAAAAAAAATTAAAATTACTATCTGTTAAAAAATGGGTTTGCGACTTTACAGCCCATGAGTCTCTTCTCCGGCTATTCACATGAGTAGAGTACCAAGTACAGCAAAATAAAGGCAAAAATCTAAAACTACACTCTTCATAATTGTAAGTTTTTTATTTTTGTAAATTGATTTTTAGTGTCTGTGCCATTGATTTTTACATTTTTCTTAAATATAAAATAAACAATAATTTTTTTATTTTATTAATTAAAATAATTTTTTAATTATTCACATTTTTAATAAAAAATAATAATTAATATATAAAAAATAAAAGTACTTTTTAAAAATTAACATATATATATATAAACTCTAAAAAAACATATGTAAGGTAAAAAAATTAAAAATAAAATTAATAAATTATAATTATACATATAATTCAAATATATATATATATATATTTATATTTTAATAAACTCATTTATCACACTTATTTTAAAATCAGATGATTAAAAAAAAAATCCCAAACCTAAATCAAAATTAACTTATAGCCCAACTAAACACATCAGGTACAGTTAATAAATAGGAATTGAATAAGGAGAATGAGAGGGTGGTATGAAATCAATGGGTGGCTGTGCAAGTGGAGGAGGATGCTTGAATCGCGCCGGAGGATTGGTCACGGGTGATGGCGGAGACAATTTTCTAATAGTCCACTTGTTCATGTCTCAATCTGCCAGAAAAACCATGACAACAAAACCCAACAGAAGCATGTGCAGCTTCAATGGCATGAGAAGGAGATAAGCTTAAGTAGTGTTATTGCCTTTTCACCAGTAAGATAAGCTTAAGTACATCAATTACTATGTATGTACAAATATCACCACCGGTAACCAACCAATTTGTTAAGCATAACAGCTAAATCTTCTTACAAAAATGTTCATTCATGCTAGCTATGCCTAAACACCAAAACTACATCGCTACATATTGCTAAACTCAGGGCTATAAATCAACTACTTTTAACAGCTATACATGACGTGCTGAATAGTTAGAATCCTAAGTTATACATTTCACCTCTATTCCAACTGATCTGCTGACTCGACCTCCTCTTCTGGAAGTTCAAATGCATCAATCTCTGCAAAATAAGCTCTCTGTTTCTCTATAAAATCACTTGACATGGCGTGCACGGGCTCAGGTTGCTTCCCCTGCATAAGAAGGATTCCTACAATTATACATGTAGCTAAAGGGTATCATGTGTGATGGTTCAATAGTATTTGATAAAGGATTCATAAGTTGAACAAGGGAATAAAGCATTAGTGATATGACTGTACAGGGAAGCAGATAAAGGGGATTGATGATAATAGTCCCACATTCAGCATAAGAGATGAATGTATAATTATCAAGCACTCCCTTTTTAAAGAATCAAATGCAGTCTTTCTCAGACCCAGACAGGACTAAAATAAATGGTTTGCCTCAACTAAGAAGTGTCTCATTATAAACCTTGACGCCACAATGTAAGCAGATGAGTTGCTAAGTTGAGAAAAAGACTGCCTATTAAACCAACTTTGGTAATTGTTACACGTCTAGGTAAATGCAGTTGAATTAATCTTTTGGGATCTACATTGAGTGACACAAATCTCATTAATTGAATCTTCACTAAGACCATCATATGGTTAACTTAAGATTAAAAAGGAAATTAGAACACACCTTTTGACTATCCCCTGGGCATGACTTGTGTGGACCAGCGGCAATACCATCTTCTTTCTTGTCATCCCTATATTAAAGTAACAAGGTAAAACATAAAATTGACTTATAACATCAGGTATGAAGTCAAAATAAAAGGGGACGTGCACAACAGCATAGTTTCTCGCAACACATGACTTTTAAAGGATTTACAAGTCTACTTGCAATACGAAATGCTGATACGAAATGCTGTCACTGGAATACATTAGGCAAACCTCAGATACACTCAGCCTATACACTATAGACTTCATTGTACATAATACAGATCCAATCCAACACTTTCAACCATTGATATTTTCCCTTTTAATTAGCAATAGTGAAAGTCCAGATGGATACCAAATATTCTACTAAGACAACAGAATCTCATCATCAGAAAACCAACAGCATGGAGATAAATGAAATTCAAAGATCCTACAGCCTTCATGGTAGATACCAACTCTCCTTTTCAAGTCTCAAAAAGACTCAATTAAAATCACCCATCCATCACTTCACCACCCATAAACCTGTCCAAATCACCATCCATCACTTCATCACCCATAAACCTGTCCACACTTGGACATACTATATGGTTGAAGCTGGAGAACCAAACATGGAAGATACAAATCCCACAAACATCCACAGAACAAATAGCTATGGCTGTGGCATAGTACCTTCTTTTTCTTATTTTTTTCTCATTTTAATTCCTGTTTTTCTTATTCCTGAAATAAGGCCTAGTTTCATGATTCAAACCACAGAAACAGTACATGTCACATTCACTTCTACAATACAGATGCATATTCCTACATCATACTTATACTACAATACCAGTGTCTGTCCAATAAGGTATATGGCCACATCGTACTTGTATTGTACGTATACGTATTTCATCATTAATCCAGTAACTATGACTTGCACCCTCTACAACTAACAAAGAATATTAATTATCCATCCAAATCAATTATCAGATAATTTGTGAAGACACATAACGATGATGCAAACATACCTGGTGTATTGAAAACTAATTGGTGTAGAACCAGCTACTTCTTTTCCTTTACTCTTCCTTCTCACGGAAGTTCTTCTCCGACCATAAACAGAACATGGCTCCACAATCTCACGCTCACCAGTTCCTAACCAAAACAGCTTCGATCAAAACCACGCAAACAAATACTCTCCTACCAATAGAATTCAGAATCCACATCCAATCAATTCAAGCAAAACCACAATAAGCTAACAGTAAACACACAAACCCAATCCAAAACGGATATAAACATCCCAATCATCAAACCCAAATCAAATCAACAAACCCTAAACCCTCTAGATCCAAAATTACACTCTACCTAGAAAACTTACCCAATAACGACGAATTCTTCACGGGCGTCGAAGACAAAGCAACAGAGCCACTGAAATTGACTGAGGCGGATGACGCAACAACATTCTGATTGGAAGAACCGGTCGTAGCAACCTCACTGGTCTTCGAATTAGAACTATGTACGGCTTTGCGACGGCCCCCGTCGAGTAGTCTATTGAAAACAGAAGGAAGAGAGGGATTCTTGGAGACGTTGGTGGTTGTGGTTGCGATGGTGCTATGGATTGTGTTGGTGCAGTCTGAGAGAGCTTTTCGCTTTCTTCCTCCTTCCATATGGTCGATGTGTTCGCTTTTTTTCTTTTTTTTATTTATTGTTTTTCGTATTACTTTTTGGAGGGAATTTGTTTCTCACATTTCTTATTGCGGTAGTTTCTTTGAGCCTTTTCGGGCCGGGGCCGGCCCATTATTGACAGTAGTCTAAAAACAACGGGGGCTGAGGGCATAGGGAATAATTTGATCGGTTTATTTACCTATCCCACATCACCCGATAAACTTTCATTTATTATTTTAATTATTTTCTCTCTTTTTTACTTTTTATTATTTTAGTTTAAATATATTTAAATTAATTTATACTATTTAAATTTGAATAATTAGTAATAAAATTATACTGGAAAAATAAAATCCGCTTTATCCATAATATTAAAATAGTTGGATATATAATAATTACAAAAATAATAAATTAAGAATTGATTTAATAACAACCAAATTACAATAATTTGGAATTAAAAAATAAATTACTCATTCACTAAGCTAAACATATATTCAATATATCTGCTTTTAATTGACGATGTATGATACGATCATGAAATCAATTGTTATTATCATACATCATGAAATCAATTGTTATTGGCAAGGTAATGTTGAAAAGAAAGAGCTGATTATTGAGGGCGTAGTGGTGTAGAGTGTCTCGTGCTTAATTGGTGATAATATCCTGGTTCAAAACTACTCGAGTAATGTTGACTTTCATCCTCCACCATCATATTATTAGAGGTGTCAAAATGGGTCATAACTCGATAGATTGACAGGAATCCGCAAAAAACAAGTGGGTTGGGTTTAAGTTAAATGGATTTTGATATGTTTATGACACGACACATTTAACCTGCTTGTAAACGAGTCGAGTCGGGTTTGACTAACATGTTAACGTGTCGACCGCATAATTGGGGTTAAAATAAAATTTATATAATTTTAAAGGATTAAATAATATTTATATATATATATATTATCAATCTAGGAAAACCCTAATTCTTTTAGAAAAATAGAAGTTATTCCGTCTCTCTGCCTCCTCTCTTGCCTTCAATCGCTCGACACAACTTCCTCTCCTTTACCTCTTGTCCCGTCTTCAACCAACCATTACTTAAATATCACTTCTGTTTCCTTCTCTTCGTGGTTTGCCTCAGAAGAAACTCTTCGTTGATGGCTATTTACCGATAGCATTATCAATAACTCTTTCATTGATTTTTCATGTGGTATGTTTCTTCTAACACTAATAGTCTCAATCCCACTTCTTTTATATTCAGTTTAGGAGTCGACGTCTCTCTTTGATTTGATATTTATTCGGGATTTTTTTTCTTAATTTTAATCAAATTTGCAAGTTATATCCCTCTTTCATCACAGGTCACAAGTTCAATGATCAAATCAATAAGATGTTGAATTAGCTTTGTTGATGATGTTGATGCCATGATTAATCCCATATTATGCTCTGATACCAGTTTGTTAGGGATAGACGAGACAGAATAGCACCAACCAAAGTAGAAACAAACAACAAAGTAATGAAGAAGTAGAAAAGAGACACAAGAGATTTAACGTGGTTCGGTGATGTGCCTACTCCACCAAGATAGCAACTTAACTATTAAGAAATCAGAAATACAAGTCATTCTGACTACACTCTCTGTCCAATGCTATCATACGCTCTACATAAACTAACAATAGCCTAACTAACCAATTGTACCGAAAGGAATAACCAAACCTGACGAGATGTCTTAAACTGCTAGAGATAGAACATCTTCTCCAAGCCATCCATTGTACCAACAATGGTGCTATCTATGCCAGACAACTTTCGGATACCTAGAAGGTAGTAGAGGCGCCAACTCTTAATGATTGAGGTTATGACTCCAATTCTTGATCACCACCCAGAGGGTTGGGTTGGGATAATTACTTCTTCATGAGACAACTCTATTTATAGTGATCACCAAATATATTTTCCTAATTTATTTCCTCTTTGCAAGGAATACCAAATAATCATAATTAGGAAAATCAAATCCTTTTCCAAATAAGGATTATAACAATAAGGAAATAGATCTAAATTCAAAATAGAGAATCCTTCATAAAGAGAATCCTTCCAAATAGGAATCCCTATAATCCAAGTAATTAGGAATTCCTTGTGATTCAAGGCATCCCAACAGATATTTATTCTTGATTTTTTTAGTTTTAATCAAATTTTCAAGTTACGGTGTATAGATTTTGATTTATTAATTGAGTGTTTGAATGTGTTGTTGCTTCAACTTTTGATTTTGGGTGTATGCAGTGTGATAGCGGAAGCTCTAAAAAGGGATTGTTCGTGAAGGTTTTAATCATATTTGCTTCAAGTTACAAATATTTAACTAAGTTTATGGTTTTTATTATGTTAAATATATGAAAACTTTATTTGGATTGTATTTGTAATTTAATTATGTTACTTTTTTATTTTATTTATTACTTTATATTTAAAACTAGTGAAGAGACCCCGCGTTGCGCGAGATTTAATATTTTATATATAGTGTTCAAATTGTTGTTATAATATAATTTAAATTTATATTTTATTAAAAACAATTTATATTTGATCTTTAAATTTTAAAAATTTAAATTATTATAAAAACTCGGAGACAAAAATAATTAATGTCATACCTCAGAAGGAAGAATGATATGATATTTTAAACTAATGGATGTATGCAAATTAAAAAGAAAAAAAAATATTCACTTACGATGTATGCAAATTGAAAAAATTTATAACATTAAAATAAAATTTTCAATTAAATGTGCAAAAATTTCTAAAAATAAAATTATAATAAATTTAATTTAGTTACAAGTATATTTAGTTGATTGTACTAAATTGGATTAAAAAAAAAAAAATTGAATATGAAAAGTATCAAATACAAGTAAAGAAAATTAATCCATGAGAAGTATATTTCGTTTATATACTCAATTGGGAAAAATAAATTGAATACAAAAAATATTACATTTAATCTTTATAGAAGATATGATATAAAGATCTTTATCATAGATCTAAATCTAATCATTATAATTGTGATTTGTCTTTTCAGTATTTTGTGATGTTGAAACCGAAAGATTTATTATGATGATGTTGAAATCGAAAAGTTCATTATAATTTTGAGAGAAAATAAAAAGTCATCAATTGATTGCAATCAAATTAATGAGGACAAAATTGATGAGAACATGTGTAATATTTTCAAAAGCATCTCAATATATTAAATACGGATCATAAATTATTAAAAGAAAGAGAGGGGAGAGAAAGATGGAACAAAAACTCTCAATTTTGAGTTATTTTCAACCTAAATTTTAGGTTTGATCATGATTTTCATAGTGAAAGTTTCTCCTTTAAATTACAAATTTGAAATTAGGAAAACTTTCACTTTATTTTAATTAATACAATATTTTTGATTAATTGTTCCTTTAATATTTATTCAATCAAATAGCAAATTATCAAATATTGAATTACACTAATAGTTGAATTATGGTAATAGTTAATAGTTATTATGTACTCTGTGAATCACAGATTAATGTATATATAAACAATAAATCTAAATTTATATTACAATATTAAATACATATTAAATTAAAATAAATATAATTATAGAATACATTAAAATAAATTATATTTATTAAATAAATATATAATACTATAATTTTAAAATATATATATAAATAATTTAATAGAATATAGGCAAATGCAACATGATTTTATTTTATATATATATAATTATAATAGAAAAGTAAATTGAATATAATAACATGGTGCATACATCAAGAGAAACAAAAATAAAATAAAATAAAATCACTGCATCTCTTAACAATAGACAATGTGTCAAGATGCCGCCAAAATTCTACCCAATTTAAGTTGTTGACATCTTTTTTTCGCATCATAGGTGATGAGGTTGGAGTCGCCGTAAATTCACTCGCATCTAAAATGGATTCTCTCGATTTTTTTCCCAAAATGATAAGGAAAAACAACATTATTTAAAACTAAATCTGTGAAATTGAAGAGATGAGAATGTGAGAGAATGGGGGGAGAGTGATCACTATTTATATATTTTTCATTCTACAGTTAATTGAGGGGGAAGATGAAGATGAATAGATATATGAATCGAATTGATAAATATATAGATGGTTATTTAAAGAGAGACAATTTAAAGAGAGACAATTTTCATATATAGATATATGAAAATTTAATAATTAATTTTCATTATAACTATTTATTGATTTTTATTATATATTTTCAATAAAAAATTAAATATATCATTTATTTAGAAAGTGGACCATAAATTATTTTAAAATATATTATTTATATTATATGTGGGTCATGGCTTATTAAATAAGGAAATAGGTGAGAAAATGAAAAATAAAATCTCGTCAAAATATCGTTTGTATATTTTTTAAATCTCATTAAAATATCGAGAGAAATCAAAATTAGCCAAAATCACTATTTTTCCACCCAACACTGAACTCTCAGCGCGCCATGTCAGCTTCGTGAGACCCCCTGAGAGTTCTTCTTTATAATATATATAGATTTGAATTTAAATTGATTATTATATTAGATAAAATATAAATATAATAGGTTAAACGGGTAAATGGATAAACATGTTAAATAGGTTAAATGGGTTAACGTATAAACATGTTCAATGAGTTAACGGATAAACAGCTTAAACGGGTAATCAAGCTGCACGATTATAAATTTTGAGTTATATAACCAAATTAATCGTGTCGACACGTTAACACGCGTATTAAATGAATTCGTGTCGAGTTAAAAAATTACAACTTGTTTATTAAACGTGTTGAGTCGAGGTAGATACAAACGTAATTGAGTCATGTCGAGTTCAATCAAACCTGATTTGCTAACACGAATTGACACCCCTACATATTATGCAGTATGATACAACATTTCATTTTTTCACCAATAGCTTTTTTATAAAGAAATGTGTTGGTTGCTTAATAATTCCAAAGTGTGCTAGAAGAATTCCAAATATTTGTTCGATATCGAACCTTTCAAGCTCCTGACATTTTGCGAAATTGACAGACTTTGGATCTTGTGGTAGTGTGATAGACCTAACAAAAGTAGTCAATTCAGGTTTTCAGCTATACTAAAATTCACTTGCGGAGCCCATCCTTTTAAAATGTCATTAAAGACAAGTGAGCTGAAGAATCATAGGTTGTTTAATTTTTTTTATTTCTAAATTTTAATCATAACCTAATATATATATATATCTAAAGTTAAAAAAGGTGAAGAGTATTTCTCCATTGACAAGATTACTAAAATCACTCCAAATCTCCTTAATTGATTAACTAGAATCACTCACTAATCTACTTCCAAAAATAAAAGATAACAACAATTAATAAGAAAGATTTGCTAAGCATATTCTGTTACTAACTACACCCTCCTGCAAGTTGGTCCATAGATATCAATTAGGCCAGCTTGGTATTCATTGTCCCGAAACTTGCTTTTGTTGAAGTCTTTGTAAAGGTATTACTTATTCGTTGTGTCGATGACACATATAACAGCTCTATTGTCTTGTTCTCAATTTTTTTAGTTAAATTTCTATCTAGTTTGATATGTGTTGTTCTGCCATGATGAACAGGATCTTTGGCCATGCATATGGCAGACTTGTAGTCACAAAATAACTTCATTGATCCTTCTATCTTAACACGCAGTTCCTCCATGAGTTTCTTCAACGATAGTCCTCCACTCAGTCCATGAACTAAAGCTCCTAACTCAGATTCTACACTGTTTCTAGCTACTGAAAGCTGTTTTTTTTACTTTCCAACTTACTGAATTTCCCCACAAGAAATTACAATAACCTGTCATCGATCTCTTATCCACTGGTGACCTTGCCTAATCTCAACATAAGTGAATATGGTTAATCCTTTGTCCGTTGTTTTCGTGAAGAATATATCCTTTCCAGGTGTCATCTTGAGGTATCTCAGAATTCTATAAATTTCATTCATATGTTCCTCCATCGGATCATTCATAAATTAACTCAACACATTAATGGAATGACTTATATCTGGCCTGGGTGTGATAAATATAATATCCTTCCAATCAGTCTTTAGAATCTTCCTTTATCAACCGGTGCACAATTCTCATTCACCATGAATTTTACATTTTGTTCAAAAGGAGCCTCACATGGTTTGCATCCAAGCATTCATATTTTTTCAAAAAGATCAAAAATATATTTTCTTTGTGAAAAATAAATTATTTTGCTTGATCTTGCAATTTCCAAAAAATACTTCAAATGTCTAAGGTCCTTTATTTCGAACTCCTTAGCTAAATAGCCCTTCATCCGTTTGATTTTCTCTTCATCATCTCTGGTAATGATTATGTCATCCACATATACACTCAAAACCATAATCGTACTTGTATGTAAGTGTTTTTCCTCTAACACACCATTTTGTTCAAGAGTATTTACACATGAGCTTTAATGGACAATCCCCACAGATTCAAGGAACTCTCTTAGCCTATTGTTAAAATGTTCTCCTTCATTCTCAGTCCTAAGAATTTGTCTTCATGTTTGAAATTGATTTTTAATCATTGACGTATGTCGAATCCATCAAAATATAATTCCTGTAAATAGTAGTATAGAGAAGCAAGGTTGAATCCACAGAGAACGGTAATTGAAATCAGTAATGATGGCGACCAAGTTATCAACAAAATAAACAAAATGTGGGGGAGGGGGTTTGAATATTGAATCAAGATACAAATTAAACTAAGAAAAGTAATCAATTGATAGAAGCAATCCAGCAAAGCAATTCTAACCCTTTACGTCTTGATCATCGGATCTAATGATAAATTACATCATTCAACAGACATAGTTATAATTGTTGACTCAGCGCCTAACAATAAATCTTTACTGACTTATTAGACTGATTGGACTCAACGCTTACTAACCAGCCACTAACCTAAACTGTAGGTTGCATTAAGAACTAGGAAGGCCTATGCCCATAACAAATAAATCACTCAATGTGCTTATTTAATTATGACTGCGGGTTCTCACAGCACGACGTATCATGTTATTTGCTACCTAAATCAATTAAATTAAACATGCACAATTTAACCTAATCGAGTAGCAGGATGCTAGAATAATCAATTAATTAACTTCGCAATTAATCAATCAAATATAAAAACATATTCAACCTAAACACGGTAAAGCAGAAAATACGCAGATGCTGAATAATATACAATGAATAACAGACCTCACAACGAGTGTAAAGGGAAGAAATTACCTTACTGGATTATGAGAGTTTAGCTAGCTGCGGGCACAGTTAACATCATTATTCTGGAATTAAAATGTATGTACAAAAATAAAACCCAAAATAAATTCAATAGATACAGAAAAAATTGAAAGTCTAACCTCTCGTTCTCTTTCTACCTCAAAACTAATATAATCTCATAACTGAAGTTTAAAAGTCAAAATCCTAAAAAATCTAAGCAGAGAAATTTGACTAAAATCTAAAAATGTTGTTGAACTTGAATTTTGACTTGGTCTTCAACATCCATTCCTTGTAAAATTATTCTTTCAACCCTCAGATCCCCTCTTAATTGCAAAATCATCTCAAATCTGCACAAAATCACAAAATAAAGCAATTAAGTATCAAATCCTTCAGTTTAGTCCAAAATTAAATAGGGAAATAAACATAAATAATGCATAATATGCACCCAATCAATCATATTACAAAAATTTCTAAATATATGAGCTACCTCAGACTTTTCTCTCATTAAATACACCCAAGTAATCATAGTAAGATCATTTATATAAGAAAGAAACAATCTGGAGCCTGAAATATTTCTCTCTTTCTGGCCCTCAAATATCACTATGTTAGAGTAAATGTTTTTGTAGCCTTATAAGAAAGAGACTGATAGGTGTGTCTACTTTGTTTTACTGCAAGCATATTTCATACCCAAAGAAACTTCTCATTTTATTGATATTTAAAGAATGAAATAATGTCTCAAGAGACGTTAAGCTAGGGTGCCCTAACCTAAGATGTCATAACATAACCATCTTTATTCTGAGCACTAATATGAAATCCTCCTCTAGTAGACTTATCAACGATAGAATTGATCTTTAAAAGGTAGAGACCAAAGATTCTCAAAATTGCCAATCGTCATCCCAGATTTCGGATCCCGGAAAACACATATATTGGCAGAGAAATTAACCACCCAAGTAATCATAGTAAGATCATTTATATAAGAAAGAAACAATCTGGAGCCTGAAATATTTCTCTCTTTCTGGCCCTCAAATATCACTATGTTAGAGTAAATGTTTTTGTAGCCTTATAAGAAAGAGACTGATAGGTGTGTCTACTTTGTTTTACTGCAAGCATATTTCATACCCAAAGAAACTTCTCATTTTATTGATATTTAAAGAATGAAATAATGTCTCAAGAGACGTTAAGCTAGGGTGCCCTAACCTAAGATGTCATAACATAACCATCTTTATTCTGAGCACTAATATGAAATCCTCCTCTAGTAGACTTATCAACGATAGAATTGATCTTTAAAAGGTAGAGACCAAAGATTCTCAAAATTGCCAATCGTCATCCCAGATTTCGGATCCCGGAAAACACATATATTGGCAGAGAAATTAACCACTCAATAATCTTATTCACAAATAATAAATTGCAACTTGGATTATGAATGAAAATGACCGACTTGAGAGTCAAGTTATCTGATATTACTACTTCTCATATTCCCTTGACCTTAGATAGAGAACCATCCGATATATTCACACTTAGATTTTCATATATATCTTTAAATATTTTGAATAGATTAAAATTATTTATCATATAATCAAATGCCCCTGAGTCTACAATCCATATCTTTTCAGAAATAGTCTTAACACTTAAGGCTCAAAAGAAATTACCTTTGTGAGTCATTACTGTAATGCTTGTAACAAAAGAGTTTGAGCTACTTTGTTCGATATAATGTATGAATTTCTTAATCATCTCAAGCCTTGTAAAAAATTACCTTTGTGAACCACTGTTGTCGTGTCTATAACAAAGCGTTTGAGCTACCTTGTTCGGTTTGAGCTATGAATTTCTTAATCATCTCCTATAGTTCCCTTGTGGTTGGCTCTCCTCTTATTTCTATGGAAACTTAGGCTTTACTTGCTTGCCTTTGATTTTGTCTCCTTGGCTTCCAATATGTGAATTTCCCATGCAAATACCAACACTTATCCTTAGTGTGTTCAGTTTTCTTCCAATGTTCACAAACTAGTCTAGTAGTTTTCTTTTAGTCTTGTTGAGAAGTTTCAAACTTGGCTGCCATGATTGAGACTTCACTTCTTCTCTGTGCATTTTTCCAAATGCGGTCGTCAAGTTTAGTAAAGGCAGTTTTGAGTTGTTAAATAGGTTTCAACCATTTGATCCTAGTTTTTCTAGATTTTACTCTGATACCATGAAGAAATCAAAGGTTCTTTAATTTTTTTCTTACCTTTTATTCTTAACTTACTATTGAACACTATAGTAAGTATAAAGCTAAAAGGTTGAAGTGCATCTCTCCATAGACAATATTACTAAAATTACTCCAAATCTGCTTTAATCAAGGAGATTTGATTAACTAAAATCATTCACTAATCTACTCCCAAAAAATAAAAGATAACATCAATTAATAAGAAAGATTTGCTAAGCATATTTTGTCACTAACTATAGGAGCATTCCAACAGATTAATATTATTTTTTTTCCCGAAAACACTAAAAAATATGTCATATCTATCATACGAAGCTACAGGTTCTAATATAATGGTATGATATTTATGTCTCTCATTTAGAATTGAACTTTCCATGTCATCGGACAATTCTTCCAACTCCAGTGCATACAATCAATACTTCCTAACATACTTGGAAAACCTCGTTGCTCTGTTACATATAAAAGATGTTGGATATCATTTATGTTCGGCCTTCTTAGGTAGACATCACCAAATATGTTGTTCACACTTCGGACAAATTTCTTTAAACATTCCTTTATTGTTGATCCGCTTATACGAACATACTCATCGATAGAATCATAAACTTTTCCATATGCTAAAAGCATAAAGGCATTTATTCCAATGAGGCTTATCATTTATAATAGTATACTTGCTTTTGAAACTATACATTGGTTGAAAGCAAAGTATAAGTCGGGAGGGGTTTATTGCTTTAAAAACTTATATGGCATAGGTGTATTACCATGTTTAATGACAGTTTTGAAGAATTTGATGTTAAGCATAGACTATAGTGCATTTTGAGTTTGAAGGATTATGAAGGTGGTAACATCGGTCTTATTTTTCATGATGGGCGTAAATTTGGGTCGGTTATCCCACACAAGAGTTTATGGTAAGGAGACCATCTATCTTTGTATTTATTATTTATTTCTGCTTAGGCCTTATTATCTTTGTTAAGCTATTTTCATTCTATTGGTTAGTTAGTAGGCGTCAAAGTGGCTGCTATTACTTATGCTATTAGGCACTTTTTTTCCGATGATACGTTATTCTTTTCACAGTGACTTTAAAGGATGCTTTTATGATTAAACATTGATTACATCTTTATCATCAGGCTTCAATGAAACTTATTATTAAATATTCAAAACATAATAAATTCACATATCTTTATTAACAATTTAACAGTTTACACAACAACGAAGATGCTCCATATCCTAAAATAGTCCACACAAACAAAATACATAACAATTACTCACAACCCCAACCATATTAAAATCAAAATGGTTAAGTAAGTTATATAAATCAAGCATTTATGAAATATATGTTATAAAACAGTAAAAGTTGTTCACAAAATTGTGAAAACATATCATATTGAGATCACTATAAATATGCTCATTAAAATAGTAAAAGTTCATATAAAAATAATACAAAACATACTTTACTAATCAACCCCAAGCATATTACAATCATATTAGTTAATAAATAAGAAAAATTAAACTGATAAAGACTTCAAAGTTACTAAACATTCATAAAGACATTTATTATACTTCACAAACCTACTAAGACATTTACACATGAATCAATAATACCAACAACTAATATAGGGGAGGGGAAACACAATGGGAAACTAGAAAATAATATTGTAAAACAACTAAAACTAAATGCAGATCATCAATATTGCTATAAATTATAACCACTCTTCTGTATATCAAACTAATACTACTTATCCAATTGCAACTCTACACATAGGATTCAAAATTAAACACAATCATGAAACATTAAAATATAGTTATAAAGACCAAAAAATTCATTAGAACTTCATATTTAAGCAATTGTACTATATCATCAATTAAAAACTTCATAGAGATTGTACAAAACTAATTGAGATTGTCGTCTCACAAAACTATTAATATAGATAGCAGACAATAATAAACTTCATAAATATGTATTATCTCGTAGCAATCTCTTAAACAATTATAACAATATTTCTTAACAAACCAATAAACAAATTAAAGACAAAAATCAATTGTCTTTCATATAGAAACTAAAAAATATACAATAAATATTATACAAACCACTCAATATTGTACAAAACTAAATAATAATCAATCCACTAATTCACCAAATACAAACCCTATATTGTAGAAGCAAAGACTTATCGGTTATGTCATTATGTATCATGCTAAATAGATGTCTCGATAGGAAGACGATAGTTATAGAAGACGACAACAACAAAGTCGATAAAGAGAGAGTGTTAAAGTTGAAATTTTACTCTAACAAGAATTACATGTCACGGTCAATATACCAGGACATAACTTAAACTTTCCTTAAATTGGAAATCTTTGATTTAGGTGACAAAGCTAATGACGAAGAGGAAGATTGATATCGATATAGTGATGGAGGATGTGTCGAGTTTTAAGATTTTGAAAAATAAAAATAAACATATTTTTTTGAATGCTATGAGTTGTTGAAGAATAAGTGTTGAATAAGCTATATTATAGATGAATGCTATGGGTTTTGTTTCACAAATTTGGAATCCTTGTGATGAATGATCGATTCCAAATGTTGTTGTATTATTAATTGGAAATATATATATATATATATATATATGAAAATTCTTTTAAATGGATTTTTAAAGTTCAAAATACAATTATAGGCTTATTTTAAAAAACATAAAAAAAAAAAAACAAGTTTTTAAAAGTTTGATTTTCACTCCATAGGCCGAGTTTTCCAAAATACCCCTGAATTTTTACAATTCATAGATTTTATGAACTATAGTCCGTGAATTACGGTCAAAGTCTATGAATAACCTATGGAGTGAAAACTAAAATTTAGATTTGCAAACTTTTCAAAATAGGCCTATAATTGTATATTAAACTTTTTATGGCTTAAAGTTAAATTTTCCATATATATATATATAATTATAAGAATAGCAGGTGTGACGGTTAGTATTGTCATTTCACATTAAAATAAAATAAATATCTTACTCGAGTCACATTCCTGCTGATATATTTTCAATTTAAAGGTAGGTTTGCTAGTATTTTCAGTATATACAAAATTTTAAAAATACTAGTAAATTTTTCAAACTAGATAAAAGTGAAACTTTATAAGGTATATTTTATATAATTATCCAGTTATTTTTGATATTTTATTATAATTTTTAATTTTTATACCGTTTTAACAATTATGACCCCCAAAATATTATGTTAATATTAATAACATTTATTCATATCAAAGTAATATAAAATCACGAATTAATAGAGGGTTAATAAAAATAATTGTTAAAATTATACTTTCTTCTTTTGATTTTCTTTTCATTAACTCTCCTAATTATAAAATTTGAAATAATAATAAAAAATATTTAATTTTTTTAATAGCATAGTAAAACTCTATTATTGAATCTATAAAGAAATATAGAGCAAATTGATAAATAGTTAACAAAATGAAAATAAGTACTGTCCTAACTGTTACAAAAATCCTACCCCATCATTGAATTGTCAAGCTTCTTAATTTTTTATTTTTTAGAAAATAAACTGAATTAAAAGAAAAAATTTTGGATATGGATTTGTATATAAAACAAATGCATCCTGCCACCCAAGTTAGGAGAGTTTAACAAACTCTTCCAACTGTCCTCAATTTTTAAATTTGTATCCTCCTAATTATTCTATTGGATTCGATGAACATTGACCAAAAGACTTGCCTTGATTATCAGTTGGGTATTTATTTATTAGTAATTCATACAATTTTATCCAAAGGAGCTAAGACAAGACAATATACACGTGTTTAAATTAATAACATTATCAATTGTGCAAAAGATGGAATAGAAGCTTCTAACTCAGCTTGTGATAACAATAAATAAATAATACTATTAAATTAATGGTTATGTGCTATGAATCTGTAGCATCATCAAATATTATTCCTACGTCTCTTTTATCACGTAAGAAACATGACATCATTGGATGATGAAAATTGTTTTCAATTTCATGCATATTTTATTATATTTTTAATTTAATGAAAATATAAATTTATTTCACCATAATTTCAACGTCAAAAACTCATTTGGCCGAGCTGTTTTGAAAATTAAAAGGTTTGGAATAAAGGTCGAAAAGGTAATATAGGCATGATAGTCATTTGAAAAATGATTAACCATAAATGTGTAAATAGTTTGACTTCAAAGTTCATGCAATGCAATGCATCATGGTCTCTCATGCATGAATAATTGCACCATATGTATCTTTCAAATGGTTATTTCATAAATCTCTCGTGAATGTCAGCTTTGACCTTATTTGTTCTCTTTTGATTTCAATCATATTCAACCTCTAATAGATTATGGTAAGCTTTCATCCATATCCACTCGTGATTTCGATTATTTATTGATTATTTATATAGTTTGTTAAATGAATATGTCGAAAAGTATTGAACGGTTATGATTTTTCCTTCTGAGAAACACAGTGTTACTACTATTTATTAGGATCGATTAGATTGGACAGTTTCTAGTGGTCATCAACGTACAAGGTAACATTTTTTAGGCAGCAATTATCACATAGACTATCTATATTCAAATATTAATAGAATTATCCACTTGCTCAAGTTGGCGGATTGATATGTCCCACGTAATTATTGTTAACACTTTATCCTCTATTTCTCTCCATCACTTAAAAAAAAATAACAATTAAAACAATTTTTCCTCCTTAAAATAATTGTAGCCGTAATTATTTTAATTTATATTGTATATAATATAATGCAATTATATATCAATTTATACAAAAAGAATATTTAATTTATTACACTATTTCAAATAATTATTAACATAATTTTTTAATTTAAAAAAATCAATTAAATATATTTTCAATTTTTAAAAGTTAAAAAATATATTTTACTTATGAATTTGACCATTTATTAGTTAATTTATATCAAAGTAAGCAGATAACTAATAATCACAAAAATCAAACAGATATTTAATTATTGATATTTAACAAACTACAGGTGGCAGGAAAAAAAAATTAGCCTCTCATAATCTATTGCTATATATAAATATAAATATATAAGTATAACATTATAATATCAACTTTCTTAAAATTTTCAAAACGACATAGCATAGGTAGTAAGTTTGCATGAAAAATTCACCAAGCAGTGAAATGAAAATCAGGTTGAGTATCCGAAATAGCAAGAAGCTCTTCCAAATAATCAGCACCTAAATCCTCAAAAACGACGACCACATTATCACCATCTTTCTTCTTCTTGTCCTTCTTCTTCCTAGTATTGACTCTTGTATTATTAATCTGCGCATCAGCTTTTCTCTTCAAAGAATGTCTCTTCTTCATAGTCAAAACCGGCGAACACCCATCTTCAAAATCATAACCCATCTGAATCAAAGACTCACTCACTCTCTCGACAGGAAAATTCAAGACCGCCATTGACCCTCTCATCGCAAATGCGGCTTGGTCATAAGCCAAAGCCGCCGCCTCCGCCGTGTCAAACGTCCCTAACCACACTCTGATTCCATTCCTCGTCGAGTCTCGTATCTCCGCCGCGTACTTTCCCCAGGGACGTCTCCTCACTCCTCTGTACGACACCGAGCTCACTTCCTCTTCTTTGTTTGGTTTTGAATAAGTTTGGTTTAGGAGCGTGTAGAGGAACATCTCTTCTGTGTCGTTTTGGTCGAACGGGAGGTCTGTTGAAGAAGACGATGAGTTTGAGTAATCCATGTTTTTGTTTGTAATTATGGGGAGGGGAATTGAAGTGGTTATTTATATTGAGAGAGTGTGATTTTGGTCGTTGGAGGGGTCCACGTGGAGGAGTTGATTAATGCACGTGAGTCAAAAAAGAGAGATACATATATGGCGGCCCCGAGAGAAGAGAATTCAAGTTCAAGAGGGAAGATGACGTCAGCTTGATGATTTCATTTTTGAGTCAGGTCGGGTCGGGTCGGGTCGGGTTGGGATTTTGAGGCTTCTAGGTTGTCCACTTGTTTGATGTACATTGTACATTATATCTATTTGTCGTGTCATGTGTCTTGTCTGACAATTGAATCTAGAACAAACTCACTTCTTGTCAGTTCTTTAATTACCATAAATAACATTAGTAACGAATAATGATCAGGGGCCATCTACGACCCTATTACTCCTCATTCCAACCCTGCCATATTCTATCTTTATTTGGGCTCAAATTCTAATTATTTTGACGGTAAATTTAAATATTATTATATATTGCAAGATTAATAATTATAAATAGTGTATTAATAATTATAAATTAAATTAATAATAATATTAAAATAAAATATAATAATAATAAATAAATATTTTATTTTTATATTAATTAATAAATAAATTTGAATTAATAATATTATTATTATTCGCGGTTCTAAATTATATGTATTTCTTTTTAAATTTTTTACATTAAATTATTATTATCATTAAAAAAAATTTATTTTAATATTTTAAATTTAAATATTTTAATATTTTAAATGTCATATAATTAATATTATTTTATAACTATTATAACTATCAATAAAATAATAAATAAATGGTTAAAAAGAGCCAAATGTAAATTTTAATTTATAAAATTACAAATAAGTCCAATAGAGTAGGAGAAAAGTAAAACACTATTAATAGTTAAGGATTTCCGTACAAACACTCTATATTTTCTTGAAATTGTAAGTAGGATGCTTGGGTTGGATTTGGTTTTTGAAAAAAAAAAATCCATGAAAATGAGATAGGATGTATGAGTTGGAGTTGTTTTGAGAAGTCAAAAATTTAAAGGGAGTTCAAGTAGCTTAATTTATGGATTTTATTATGATAATTCTTTGTAAAAATTCTAAAAAATGAGCTTTTTAAAGTTTAAAATACAAAAAACATACAAAAACAGATTTTTAAAAATTTAGTTTTCACTTCATATGTCAAATTTTCCAAATACCCTGGAACTTTACAATTCACAGATGCTGTGAATTATGCTCACAGCTTGTGAATTACGCTCACAGCTGTGATTGGTCTATGAAGTGAAAATCAAAATTTAATTTTGTAAACTTTTTAAAAATATTCTATAATTGTATAGTAGACTTTTTATGGTTTAAAAATTCAATGAACTCTAATTCTTTTTACATAGATTTTAAGAATGAACTCTAATTCTTTTTACATAGATTTTAAGAATGACAGGGGCATAAATTCAATACAAATGTGTACGGACAAACGCGATTGTTGTTCTTGTTCCTTTTAACGCCAACCAAATTGTTAATAGTAAAAAATGTTGTGAATACACCCCACTATGTAAAAAGAAGAAATAAAAATAAACAATAAGATAACATGTTGACTGTCTATCACTGCCACTCTCATCACTCCTCACATCATCAAGCATTTCTTTGCTACTCCTTAGGAGTATTTTCGAAGAATTGTTATATGCTGCCATCATTAGGGAGTTTACTGTACTACCATAATTTTTAAGTCATACATTCTTTTACAGCTCTTCGGAACTCGGTTTAATGAATCGCTTGAAAGCTCTCAGAGTTGGTCTTACTAAATCAATACAATGTAAATGTCACTTTATGGTGGGCTAGACCTAACAAACCCCAACAATTATTTTTTATATAAATTTATATTTTTTATAATAAATTGTAAATAAAATAAATATTATGATTTTAATTAATTAATTAATTATGTATATATATATATTTTAAAAAATTTAAAAATTATTTAAAATTTAAAACCCAAATTAAAATATTATATTTTGGATTAATATATGGATTAATTCCAAAAAAACCACCGCAAGTTTATTAGATTCTTCAAAAAAACGGCACTAATTTGAAATTTCTCCATTTTTACCACTTTTATGTTGATTTATATGTGGGATTAGTGTTCATCTATTTTGGAAGAAAAATGGTAAAATGGAGAAAATTAAAACCAGTGTAGTTTTTAGGAGAATTCAATAAACTTGCGGTGATTTTCTGGGATTAACCCTTAATATATATATGATTAAGTGTGTGTTTAGAAAAAAAAAATTAAATTAACATTTTAAATGATGTTAATATCCTAAATTAATTTTCGAAACAAAAAATATGTCTAGTTCAGTATTTAAATTAATTTTTAAAATAGCATATTTTAAGAAGTTTATATTTTCAACTCAAACACTATTTATAATTTACTTTATTAATTATTATTTTGTAATTAATATAATTTTTTTCTAATTTCATTTATATTTATACTATTTTTATTTTAAAAGTAATTTCACACTTAACAACTAATTTAAAATTATAATTAAAGCTAACTCTATAAAATGCTAAACTAATATCTAATTTTATAAATATATTCTAATACAAGTCAATTTACTTTAAAAAATATTTTAATTATAAATAATTTTTAATTTATTATAATTAAATTAAAATTTTATAAATTTATATAAAAACTACAATATTTTAACCTTTTTAATATATGATTGTTTTTATAAATTTTAAAATTTATACATATTTTAAATGAGCCCATTGGATTTCTAGGCCATAAAAAGTTCACTTATACAATTATAGGCCACTTTTGAAAAGTTTGCAAAACTAAACTTTGATTTTCACTCCATAGGCCAATCACAGCTGTGAGCGTAATTCACAGACTGTGAGCATAATTCACAGCATCTGTGAATTGTAAAGTTTTAGGGGTATTTTGGGAAACTTGGCCTATGGAGTGAAAACTAAACTTTTAAAAGTCTGTTTTTGTATGTTTTTCAAAACAGGCCTATAATTGTATTTTAAACTTTAAAAAGCCCATTTCTTAGAATTTTCACATTTTAAATTTTATATATATTAAATTTATTTATTTTTATTGGCTAGTAAATAAGTCATTAGGTTTAAAATTCATATAAAACATTCGCTGTTGGGTAGGTTTTTCTTCTTTTTTTTTTTCTAAATATTTAATGGGTAAAAAAAATTATTTGTATAACTAAATAAAAAGATGATTTAAAACCAATCATTAGAAAAACAAAACTCAAAATTGAGTTGTGTGAAATTATAGATTTTAAGTGTGAATCCACTTCCTTGAGAACTAGAAAAATGATTATTTAAATTATATACCCATATCCATTTCACTTTGAGTGTGTCTACATGGATCACTTCAAGTAGCCATAATTAATCATATGCTTTCACTGTGATTAATTCTAAGTTAAGATGGTTTAGTAAACATACACATGATCATTTCTTGAATTAAGAAGGAAAATTCAAAATTCTTGACCACGAAAACAATATTTATTTACAATAATGTTCCAAATTTGAAGACAATATCATCATTAGTAACAATACGTTCACATTTGAAGATTCGACTGCTTTATGGACTGCCTCCACCAATTATATATACATACTGATTTTTTAATAATTTAATTTGTTTACTTAATTACTATGTTTTTGAAAATGGTTTTTTAATTTACTGTTGTAGTCGAAAAGTAGAAACACTTTGATTAGCAGAATTAATTATCCATAAATGCACGAGTGCAATTGATTAAGACAGTATAACAAAGTTAATTTGTAGGGTGATCATTGTCTATGCAAATAAAATATTGTAGAGTCAAATTCAACATTTTATCAAGTGCTCATTTCTTGTATTATGTGTTCACACATGCATCCATTTGCTTTTCTGATTTTTGACTTTCAGTTACTATTTTTCCCCTTATAGATGCATGTACTCGCTATGAGGCCTAATTCAACTTGAAAGAATATGAAAAGTGAATGTTAATCATTTCTGTCCTTGTTTTAATTAATTTTAAATTTTATTTTTGAAAAAAAAAGACATATTAATTTAAAAATATTTCAATTATATAATATATATTTTTAAAAAATCAATCTATTTTTAACTTTTAAAAATATTTTCAATTTATTTTCACCTTTTTAAAAAATAATTTTTAATTTTTTACCATTTAAAAATATTTCTTCAATTTATTGTAGCAATATTTTAGTTAATAATATTTTTAAAATAAAGATAAATTAATATATTTTTTTAAAAAAAAAGAAATAAAATATAAAAATTTCTTCTTCTTTCTTTTAAAAGATTTATTTAAATTGTTTATTACTTGTTTTTATTTATTTAAATACTTATAATGGAGAATATTTTAATGATATTAATTTTGGTGAATTATTACCTAAAAGATGGCCAATGAAAAATTATTCTCTCCGTTTATATAAAATATAATCTAAACCCCTCCATTTGTTTGAAATTTTATTAAAAAAAATATTTAGGAAAAATATTTTTAACCATCCTAATAGAGTTCTTTTGGATAAAAATTTTAAAAGGATATTTGCATTTTTTAGAATTTCAATCTGTTGTAATTGTTCCATTCTTCAATTTGTAAGCTTTAATTAGTTTGGGCCGTGTATATACTCTTGGCCTTGCTTTGTTGTTATGTTGTTGGCCCATCTTTTGCAGGTTTGTTTCTTGATTCGGTTCGGTGTGACCCGACCCTATGTGGATCAGCGCCTGTCTATTGTTTACCCGTCTGCAGCCTTCACCCTAACTATATATTCATCTTTTTCTCTTTACAACAGACTTAGAGAGAGAATCTATTACCTTCTCTCCTCCTGCTCTGCTAGGATTTCAATGTTCTTAGGGTTTTCTTTGTGATTTTGGTTGTAATCGACTTGTATTGACTTTGTGGTCTGTGTGATTGTACTCTGGTCTTTGTGAACTGATTACTAGTGCCATCGATCTCTCAGTTCAAATTTGAGGTCCCGTGGACTAGCCTCTCTGAGGTGAACCACGTAAATTGCTTATTTTGATTCTATTTTGTTTCATAGATCTTGCAGTTTTGTTACAGATTGGTATCAGAGCTCCATGTAAGAGCTTGTTTGTTAAACTTTGTGATCTAGGGTTTATAGATATGTGAATACTTTGTGGTTACTTGGTGTTTTCTTAGTGATTTGTTCGATCTTTGTGATCTTGTGCATTTCTGTGTGTTTCTTGTTCTTATCTGTTTGTTTGCTGATACTATCTATCTTCGATCTTTGTAGATCTAGGATTTATTGTTAGCAACAACTTCTGTTTAGTGAAACCCTACCAGAGCAGTTTATGATTTGTTCGATATTTTGTTGTTTCCTGTCATTTCTTGTTTCTAACAAGTTTGTGCAAGTGACAGGTACCTTTTGTAGGTGACTGAGAAAAATAAAAGCTTAAGGAGAGGAAGAAGAAACTAGAAGGGTGACCCTAAGAGAGGTTCCGGGGCACTAGGAGGAAAATCGAGCCTGTTAAGGTCGATTTACCAGTTATCAGCGAGAACTGAGCCTTTCTAAACCCTAAACTCCATCTTTAATTCCTTTCTGCTTTTACTTTGTGATTTTTCTGTACTGTGTATATTGCTGTGTATCTTTGGGTTGGTTGAGAACCTTGGCTGAAGAGGTATAAGCCTTAGTAGCTTGTTAAAGCCTCGAACCGCCTGCCAGTATGGAACAGACTGGCTTGTTTGAACGTGGCTGAGGGTCACAAGTTTAGTTCTTGTTAAAAGACCCAAACGGTGTCAGTAACGTGAAAATCTGACTTGTTTGAGGTTCTCAACCCTTGGGATTTATTTGGATATTATTTGATTTGTTTCTGTGTAAATATCTGATTGATTTGTGTGTATTAGTGACATAGTTGTTGTACATCTGAAATTGATTTGTTCATTCTTTATGAATATTGTACATCATTTTGTTATTAGCTTTCCTTTATTAGTGTCAGTGTATCATAAAGAATTTAAAACATTCTTTGAACAAAATTCTTTATAAAATGTCTTCTAAATCCTCTAGTACCAGTCCAATAAACATTGAGGTCTTTGATGGATCTCAAGATTTTGTTTTGTGGCAAAAGAAAATGTTATCCGTTTTGGTTCACCATGGCATAGAAGGGGCTGTGGATAATGACTATCTTTCTGGTATTTCTGACACTGATAATGCTAGAATGGCCAAACGTGCATATCATACTATACTATTGCATTTATCTGATGATGTTTTAACTGCCATGAATGATGTAAAGATTGCTGACTCTCTCTAGAAAGCATTAGAAGCTAATTATTTAGAATCTGATATTCCAAATAGGATTATTAGCCTTCATAAATTGTTTAGCTTTAGGTTTGCCCCTAATAAGACGGTAAATGAGAACTTAGGTGTGTTTAAAAGGTTAGATCAGGATCTGAATAGTAGAAAAAAAGAAGCTGAGAGGCTTAGTGATGAATATCTAGCTATGGTCATTCTTCATGCTTTGCATGAGTACCATAGTGTTGTTAGAGAATTCATTTCTTTTAATAAGAAATCTCTAACCACTAAGGATATCATGGATGCCCTTAATTTCAGATCTGTAGGCGAAGAGATGATTAAAAAGGATAATAAGGGGTTATTCCTTAGCAAGCCTAACACCAGCCATAGGACTAAGGGGAATGGTAAGAAACCTGCTGCTAACCAAAATAATTTGAATAAGGCTGATAATAAACAGAAGGACAATAGTAAGGGTAAAACTGGTAGCAACAAAGATAGGAAATGCTATTATTGTAAAAAGGCTAACCATCTTATTAAAGATTGCTTTTAGAAGAAGAGAGATGAAGCAAATGGTATTGTTAAACCTGCTTCTTCTAATACTGTTACTATTTCTGATCCTTTTGTTGATGGTTTTACTGCTGTGATTGAATTAAATAATTCTACCATTCCTGATAATTCCTTGATTTGATTGGGTGATTGATTCTGGTTGTACACACCATATGTCACCAAATAGGAGTTGGTTTTCAAACCTTGAGTCTATTAAAGGGGGTTTTGTTGTCATGGGGTCTGACCATAGGTGTGACATAGTTGGGGTAGGAAATGTAACCATTAGACAGTATGATGGTAGAACTTTAACCCTTAGAAATGTCAAATACGTCCCTGAACTTAGGAGGAACCTTCTGTCTGTGAGTAAGATGGGTGAGATGGGTTTTGAGTGTGTGTTTAAGAACCATTTGGTAGAGATGTCTAGACCTGGATCAAACAAAGTAGATCTAAGAGGGAATAGGGTAGGAAACCTTTACATTCTTGAAGGATCAACCTTAGAAGTTTTAGCTACCCAAACTAAACTTAGTGATTCCATCAGTAAGGCTTTGCTGTGGCATAGAAGGTTAGGCCACATAGGTTTAGGCAGTCTTAGAGAACTTCAGAAGCAGGGTTAATTGACAGTGACTTTCCTTGTGTCACTCCAACTTGTGAAAAATGTGTTCTTGCTAAACAAACCAGATCACCATTTCCAAAAACTGGTTTTAAATCAAAAGTTGTTCTTAAATACATTCATTATGATTTGTGGGGTCCTATAGGAACCAAAACATTTAGCAATTGTCAATATTTTCTTTCATTTATTGATAATTTTTCAAGATTTTGCTGGACTTATTTGTTAAAATCCAAAACTGAAGTATTTGAAAAATTTAAAAATTGGAAATCTTTAGTAGAAAATGAAACTAGAAAGAAAATCAAATGTTTTAAAACTGATAATGGTCTGGAATTTCGCAATGAATAATTTCACAAGTTTTGTGAGGAATCCGGGATTAGGAGACATAGGACTGTTAGGTATACTCCTCAACAAAATGGGGTTGCTGAAAGGTTGAATAGAACCCTTCTAGAAAGGATTAGAAGTCTTTTATTCCAAGCCTGTCTTCCTAAGATCTTCTGGGAGGAAGCTTTGAGTTATGCCACCTACCTTATAAATAGGTCCCCTTCTTCCTCTATTGACAATAGGACTCCTTTTGAACTCTGGTATGGAAAACCTCCTAGTTTCAGTCACATTAAGATCTTTGGCTGTAAAGTTTTAGCTCATCAAAGATTTGATAAGCTCGATCATAGATCTGTTATTGGTTTGTTCATGGGTTTTCAGGTTGGTACTAAGGGTTATAGGCTTGTCTTTAAGGATAAATCTAGTTACAAATTCATTATAAGTCGTGATGTTGCTTTCTTTGAGACTGAATTTCCTGGATTCCTTGATTCTAAGTCTTCTAATCCTATTCAGTACAAGTAACTTGATATCTCCAGTTTTGAGATCAAACCAATAGAACCTGAGGATTCTGAGCCTGGTATTGAGTCTGGTGCGCCTATTACTGAGCCTGATAGCCATAGAGTCGGTGACAATGGAACTAACAGTGAGTCTGAACATCTCCCTAATCCATCTGAGACTGATACTCTAGAAAATCTTGAGAATCATCCTAATGAGAATGTAGATGAAACATATCATGAGCATAATTTGGATGATTATCTCCTGAATAGAGATAAACCTAGGAGGAACACTAAGATGCCATCCAAATATAATGACTATGTTGATATAAATCTTGTGATCTATGCTCTTAACACGTATACTGAATCAGAATTCATTCCAAATTCTTATTAAGAAGCTATTAATTGTCCAAATGCAATCATGTGGAAGAATGCTATGGATGAGGAAATAGCTTCTCTGATGAAGAATCATACATGGGATTTGGTGGAGAAACCGAAACTTAAGAAATTAGTGGGCTGCAAGCGGATTTACAGGGTTAAGGAGAACCTACCAGTTTTTGATTCAGGTTGGTTTAAGGCTAGATTAGTTGCCAAAGGGTTTACCCAGAAGGCAGGGATTGATTTCTTAGAGGTATTTTCTCCTGTGGTTCGGTATATTACTTTAAGGATCATGTTGTCTTTAGTTGCTCATTTTAACTGGGAACTAGAGCAGATGGATGTCAAAACAGCCTTTCTCCATGGCTTCCTTGACAGGGAAATCTACATGGACCAACCGGAAGGGTTTGTCAAACCTGGTGGCAAAGTGTGTCTCCTTAAAAGGTCATTATATGGTCTGAAACAATCACCCCGTCAATGGAATGAAAGGTAATGATTATGCAGACAAAATGGGCTTTAAACGGTGTATGTATGATGCTTGCTTGTATTACAAGTCTGTGATAATTCACTTGTATTCATGCTATTGTATGTGGATGACATTCTGTTAATGAGTTCTAAAATGCAGTATTTCGCCACTGTCAAACTTGATCTGAATAAAGAATTTGACATGAAGGATTTGGGGGAAGCCTTTAAAGTCCTTGGCATGTCTATATCTCGGGACAGAGGTAATAATCTTTTATGCATTGATCAGAAAAACTACTTGTACAAAATTCTGAACAATTTTAATATGAGTGATGCTAAACCGAATAGTTTTCCCCTATCTGCAAGTCACAAACTTGAAAATAAGCTCTGTGATGATGATCATATCCTTCATAACATTTATATCCTGAAGCCATTGGCAGCATCATGTATGCTATGGTCTGTACAAGACCTGATTTAGCTTATTCAATAAGCATATTAAGCAGATACATGATGAAACCAAGGCTTGAAAATTGGAATGCTATTAAAGGACTCTTCAGGTATATTAAAGGTGCTGTTGATTTTGGTTTAGAATATAGCAATCATTCTGATAATGTGAATTTTATTGGCTATACTGATTCTGACTTTGCAAAAGATACTGAATTCATACGATCTATGACTGCCTATGTTTTCACTGTGTGTGGAAATTGTGTTTCCTGGAGATCCAAATTGCAATTTGATGTGGCTTTGAGTACCACTGAATCTGAGTATATTGCTTTAACTGAAGGGATAAAAGAAGGGCTCTGGATATAGGGGTCCTTCAGGAAATCAAATTACTTGGCTCCAAAGCAACAGTCTTCACTGATAGCCAGGGAGCCTACCATATCAGTAGGAACCCTGTCTATCATGACAGAACCAAGCATATTAGGGTCAAATATCATTTCATTAGACTGAATGTGTTAAATGGTGTCTTGCAGGTTGAAAAGGTTCCAACAGATGAAAATCCCTCTGATATGGGCACCAAGATAGTATCACTGAAAAAGTTTCTATACTGCAGGAACTTTCTTCACATCTGCCGGGTCTGAATATTGAGGAACTGGACCAATGATGCAACACATTGTATCTGAGAGAGGCTTGGAGGCACAATGATGTAAAAGGATGATCATAGACCAGTTTTTGATTTCTGGAGAATGTAACATTAGGGAAGGTTTTGTTGTAATTGTTCCATTCTTCAGTTTGTAAGCTTTAATTTGTTTGGGCCGTGTCTGTACTCTTGGGCCTTGCTTTGTTGTTATGTTGTTAGCCCATCTTCTGCAGGTTTGTTTCTTGATTCGGTTCGGTGTGACCCGACCCTGTGTGGATCCGCGCCTGTCTGTTGTTTACCCGTCTGCAGCCTTCACCCTAACTATATATTCATCTTTTTCTCTTTACAGCAGACTTAGAGAGAGAATCTATTACCTTCTCTCCTCCTACTCTGCTAGGGTTTCAATGTTCTTAGGGTTTTCTTTGTGATTTTGGTTGTAATCGACTTGTATTGATTTTGTGGTCTGTGTGATTGTACTCTCTGGTCTTTGTGAACTGATTACTAGTGTCATCGATCTCTCAGTTCGAAGCTGCGGTCCCGTGAACTAGCCTCTCAGAGGTGAACCGTGTAAATTGCTTGTTTTGATTCTATTTTGTTTCACAGATCTTGCTGTTTGTTACACAATCTAATTTTTTTTTTTATAAATTTTATTTATTTATAAATCAGAATTATTTTTTAAATTCACGTATCTAATTAAATTATTATTCCTGGTTATTAAAAAAAAGGTATTATAATGTTCTAATATTATATAAAAACATATAAATTTTAAATATACTTTCACAGAATAATATCGAAAAATAAAATTTTGAATATTACTCGTTATATTCACCGAGCGAATTTTTCCATAGACTTTTTACGTAAGAAAGTAGTCTGACGTCGAAAGCAGTTTAATACAACTATAAAATAAAAACTAGATTTAAATTTTATTCACTTCCTCATCCTACATATCAGAAAGCAAAATATATATGAAAAAAAATACACAGCTACATCAAAATTTTAAAAAAAAATACTTAAATTTATTTATACAATTCAAGATTCATTAAGAAAATAACAAATAGGTAATTTTTTTTCCAAATATTTTTTAAAAAAAATTGTTTTAATTTTATATTTATTTGAAAGTGGATTTTTTTTTTAAAAAAAATGGTGACTTTATAAAATTTTGTGGTATTTAACTAAAAATTAAAATTTCACACTTATCTTGATATAATTATACAAATAGTAGATTTTAATAAAATTTAAATTAAAGAATAAAATTTATTTATTATATCTGTACTTCTATGTATCTAAAATACATATACCATGCCATATACTAACATTTTATCACGTGAGATGTGATTTTGGATTAAATATTTGAATTAATATCACTATTATTATTATTAAATTTCTTCACTAAAACTGAGTAGAATCATACTCATGGATCCTATACAACCCTAAATATTTTGTCTATTGAAAAAAGATTATTTGATCATATAAATGTTCATAGCGTTAATTAATTGAATACAGACACGACTCATTTATGTCAAATTGTTGATTTGTCAATAATCATCCCTAATAAATAATACAAACAATATGAAACTGTACATATAAGTAGTGTAAAGACATGAAAGACTGACATTAATAAACCGTTTTATCTGACAAAACTAGCTTTAAACGTACTATAATCGAATTATATGATAACTACATTAAATTAATTAAATTCATCTTGCAATGCTACATATCAACAAAGCTAAATAATTTGGTAAAATTACATAAACCAAAGCCGTCTCAAAATTGTTTGTATTCATTTATTATTTCAAAATTAATGATTTATTTATTATCATTCACCAAAATTTTCTGGAAGATTCATGAATGTAAAAGTACTCAGTATTTGACCCCACATCATGCAAAATAAAATCAAATCCATAATCAATAATACCCAGCAGTGAAAGCTCTTTCTCTGGACCCATCAACTTTTGACCTATATTATTATACATAAGCACAATCATGTTATTATTATATCAATAGTGTAGTGTTATTTTCTTCTTCTTTTAGGCAGAATCAAAAGTTATATTAACCTCGCTTCTGATGTTCATGAATCTATGCAATAAGCTATCAAAAGGTCTTAAAATGGCTTTTGGGATCATGCACAATAATTTTAAAATAAAAAAATAAAAATATTGCTATAAGTTATACAATATTGATCAAACGTGTAAAATTTTCATTAAATAATTTCATCATTGGCTAGCCATCAGGTCTCACCAGTCTATTCTAATATATATATATATATATATATATGTAATTAAATTAAATTAAAATCTGTCTGATTTCAATTCTTGATTCATCGCACCATATATGTATCTTCATTATTAAGTGAAATGTGCATGCATTTTGAATATTTTATATAAATAAAGTTGAAGAAGTTATATGGATAAGCACTGTAACACTGTCACTCAATTTTTGTTGTTACTATTTCATCGTCATTTTGATTAATCTGGTTTAATAATCTTCAAATTGTCCATTAAAATTATAATATTTATTTGGGAACATGACTCAAGTATAAGATTGAGTTAAATGTGAATGCAAAACATATCTTTATTGCCAATAATAATATTTGAAAATTGTGAAAAGAAAGGGGTCATCCATGCATGATGATTATTCAAACACTAAAATGAAATTAATTAATGAAAATAATAAATTATTGTCATGTATCACAAATATTATAAGTAATCTGATATAGTAGTCTCATATGTTTTCTAAAGAGGATGATTAAATTATTAACTAGTCTAATGTTAATCATTAGTAATCTATTTAAATTATTTACCACTTAAGTGAGTTTAATTACTGTGTGCTTAAAAGCTGAATTCAAACTAAATTGTGGTCAAAATTGAAAATAAAATAAAAAAAGAGTGAGTGCAAATGAAATGGAAAACAAATTGGAGGTTGGTCAATCATGTAAAGCAGTTGTGTTGTGTGAATTGAAAAAAATCAAGAAAGTCATTGAAAGTCTTTGGAAGGTCAACATTCAATAAAGTTAAGTGAGTGTGTAAAATTTGATTGGGTCAAATCAAAAGCTTGAACTCATGAGTTTGAAAGAGTCAAGTGGGGTCTTCTCTATGTATCACATAATCAAATTAGGGTTTTGTATTTGGAAAATTTAGGGTGCCCTCTGTGAGCAAAACTCTGGTGGCCACCTTGTTTTAAATGTGAGGAAGTCTTGCCTATCTTTCTTTACTCAACTTAGAAGTAAAAATATAAAATAAAATGAAAAACTCACAAATTAAAATAAACAAACTCCAATTTAATATAATATGTTATTAATATTATGGATTTGAAGATATTCGATTATTATTGAAGGGATTGTGATAACTCAAATGAATTTTATTCTTAATTAAGTCAAATGATAATTTTAAATTTAAAAAATATAATAAAATCAACGAAAAAAAATGTAAATTTACAAATAAGTACAATTATAATAATAATTTTATAACATTTCACATAAAATTTTCTCAAATAAAATTTCACTAGGTGCAATTTAACTCCAATGTCAAAAAGTTACATATACATATACTATTTATCAATTAAATAAAGAAATAATATTTATGGAAAAACCATATAGCATTATTCTCATTCTAATGGTACAAAAGAGTTGGCCCAAACAAACATCTGAAATGACCATAGTCAATAATGAATCAATTAGTCGAAACATATTGAATTTCTCATAAGATATTACTGCCATCATTCTACTCTCGTTTACCAAAGTTTAGAACTTTAACTTTCCTATAAAACTCAATACATTGAACCAAAAAAATTTGGGGCTTTCTCAAGTATTATAAACATTAGAGCATTGAACTTAGAGCAATATATCTGGCAAACAATTACATTTGCATAGTTTCTCATAGCAAAATCTTTAGTCACAAATCTAGATTTAGAAAATTTTATTATGGAGAGCCCTAACAGTTATGGATAAAGACAGATTAGCTTATGTTATGCTTGTTACTCACGACCATAAGTAAGCAAGTAGTATTCTAAGTTTATCCTACGTCATTATCTCGTCAAATATGACAACTTATTGCTAGTCTCTGAGCACAAACTTCTATGGTTAATGTATTACAACTTAAATAATATTTATTTATATTTTAAAAAGATATCTCACTATCTCAAGTTATTTTTAAAATATTAAGTAGATTGGTGACTCATTTAATATAGCAGGTCATACGATCTAACCATGAGCTAATATAATGTGGCCTCAATGGCCTTGAATTAGAATACAATCCTATTGTAGTGCATCTAAAACACACTGTATACCTCCTAATATATGCTCTTATGATTCATGAATCTTATTTGAAATAATAAAATACTCACTCTCATGTTTCTATTCGTATCATATATGCAAATGTAGTTCACAACAACCACTTAGGAGGGAGTTGCTCAAGACCTTCAAACAATGTAAATTATAGAGGATGTGGTATAGGATTAATATGCTATCTTGTCAAGTTTTTCAAAGGGGACATTACTGATTAGTGTCATAATAGTTTTGATATATATTGACAAGAAAATCTAAGAAATTCTCAAACTTACAACTTAAGTTATTGAACCAATTATGTTTTTACTCCACACTCGTCATCAGATTAATCTCACACTTTTTTACCACATTGCTGATGGCACCTCACACAAAATCCTAACTCATCAATTACTTCTGAGGCTAATTCACATCCAAATTGTTTGTTTTTTTTTTTTGTTTTTTTTTGTTTTACAATGGTGCGACAAATCATGCCACATTTGACATTAATAATCTTACTATAGGATTAAATATAATGGATTTGAGCAATTAACATTTGGTAATGGTAATATACTCTATAACCTCATATTAGTTCCTCTATCGTACCATCAAATACACATACACCATTAATTTTAAAAAAATATTTTAGATATTCCAAAAGTTACATCTCAAATAATAAAAGATAATAATAACAATATTGAGTTTATTGAAATAGCTTGTGTGTTTAAGGACAAACTTTCATAGAAACCATTGTTTGAAAGGGTATTGAATGATGGTTTGTACAATCTTTCCACACAGTTAATCCAGTCAAGTCTATCTTAACTAGCTATACGCCTTCTCTGCTTTCTCAATTGCTACTGCTTCACAAAAAAATAATTCAAAAAATAAAAGGCTTAATATCAATGTGTGGAACAAGCACCCTGGTCATCGCAATGAGTTTGTATTATAACCGGTTCCAAAGTCAATAAAATTTCATTCTACAAACATCGCTTTATCTTTGTGATGTTCGCAAACTTGGAAAATTACACCAACTTTCTTTTCAAAAGCAATTCATATTTGCAACAACATTTAGAAACAATCTCTTCGAATCTATGGAGCACCTCCATATCCTTCTACTGAAGGACGTTCGTACTATCTTATACTCATTGATGCATATTCTAAAATTTTCATGGATTTATCAAACATAATAGCCAATTTGAAAAAAAGAAGTATGCACACATCCTTCTAATGTATATGAAGTTACAAAGAATAAAGTTTATAAGTTAAAAATCCTTTTTATATCTTAAAGTAGTCCTGCATAGAGCGGAATAATGAATTGACAGATTACTTGGTGTCGTTTGGATTTACTTAATTAGCACATGATCTTTGTCTCTCTACAAGACATGTCAATTCATTTCTTACCTTTTCAGTGTATATGGATGACTTGTTTACTGTGAGAGCAAACATTAAAGACATCGAAGAAGTAAAACTTCATTACACAAGTCATTCACAATAAACAACTTGGATCCTATCAAATATTTTCTAGGATTGGAAGTCACCTGTTCAACTGAAGGGATGTTTACATCCTAACAAAAATATATCACTGACTTACTTTTTGATGCACTAACAGTAAATTTTAAGTCAACAAATACACCACCGTCTACTAGATGAAAATTAAGCAGGATCTCTCAAACCAAACTAGATAAAATCCAAAGATGTATAGACGTATCACAGAAAAACTACTACGCTTGGGGTTACAAGACCAAACCTCAGACATGCCACTCAAACCCTTAATCAATTTATAATATCCTATTACACTTTATTAGAATACAGCCTTACGTATCCTTAAATTTTATAGTGAACTTCAACCTTTTTAGTTTGCTATACAAATACAATCATGGTTTGTCCATAAATGCTTACAGGGACGTGGATTGGGTAGTTTGCGCTATTAGTAGGAGGTCCCTAACAGATTTTTGCATATTCATTGGAAGTTTTCTAGTATCTTGAAAAATCAAAAAATATTCCATAGTGTCAAGAAGCTCTAAGAGGCCGAGTATGGAGCTTTGGGCATAACAACTTGTGAATTTTAATAGGTACACTGTTTACTCCGAGATTTGAAGGTTTAAATACCCTTGCAAATCACCCTACATCGTGACTCTAAAGTAGCATTACACATTATAGCTAACTTAATATTCCGTGAGAGGGCTAAAAAGTTGGATGTAGACTACTATATGGTTAAAGATGAGTACAAAATATGGTTTTAACCCAATTCATAATATGAAAGAAAACAAATAGGTGACTTCTTTACCAAATCATTTCCATCTTCCACATTTTATTACTTATTGCGCAAGTTAGGCCTTTTATTAGTGACCCAAACTTACAGGTATGTGAAGTATACTAGATGGAGGTGATGGAAATGCTTCCCATATTTCGTGCGAGCCATGCACAATATGTGGCGTCTCTATCAAAAGTTTTTAACAGCTTCATGAGTTTTAAATATTTTAAGAGGCAATGAGTCTTTTTCATGTCATATGCTTGTTTCTTTTTCCATTATTATTTATTGTGCAAGTTAGGTCTTTTATAAGTGGCCCCAATTTAAAGAGGATGTGAAGTATACTAGTTGGAGGTTATGGAAATGATTCTCATATTTCATGCGAGCCATGATCGTTCTGTGGTGTTTCTATAAAAAAAATTCAACAACTCATGAGATTTAAAATTTTTAAGATGTAAGGTGCCTTTTTTCCATGTTATGTACTTGTTTCTTTTTTTTATTAGAGCCCAATGGATCATATTTACTTTCTTTTGTTTTTCTTTTTGACTCAAGTATGAATTACATTTATTAAACTAATTAACTATACTCTTAGTTACGCAATCTAATATATATATATATATGTATATATATAAAATATGTTTAACTATAAATAAAGAGTGAAAAAAGAAATATTACTTTTCCATATTCGTCAAACTAAATTTATGATCCAAGAAAGTAAATATTCACACTAGGCAAATACAATACTTCCAAAAAAAAATCTTTAAATATGTCTCTAACTTCCTTAAAGAATTAGATTCATAGTTAGTGCATGAATTTTTCATAATCTCGAGCTAGAATTTTGACCACCTTTTGCACTAGTATGTTAAGTCTTGAATTTTTGTCAATTTCTAACAAGTCTAACTTCCTATGTTTCATAACAATTGATTAAAACTGAGACAAATGTATTCTTACTTAAATTTAAGTGTGTACATATAATTAAGGTTTTAAAAGGCATTAGGTGGTGCTGAGCGATCACTCGACGCCTAGCGCTTAAATAGTAAGGCAGAAGTCTAGGCGTTTTATTTCACATAGCGAAAAATTATACCTGCCATTAAAAAATTATACATGCCATTGAAAAATTAGTATATGATTACAATATAATTGTAGTGCAAAAATAACCTACGACCTTTAAGGGTTAAAGGTAATGTTGTAGCAACCCAAAAGTTTAAGGTTTCAGAAATTCACAAGAAAAATGGGTCAGAGCCCAAGACCAAGTCAATTCGGTCGAAAGAGTGCTTTGGCCATAGCTACTTCGCCAGAAGCAGGCCAGCACGCCTTCGGCAGAAGCAAGCCAGCAGGACTTCGGCAGAAGCAGGCCAGTAGGGCTTCGGTCGAAGCAGAAGGCCTTCGGCCGAAGCAGGACAGCAGACCTTCGACAAAAGCAGGCCCAAGAGGCCCAACTGCCATTTGCAGCAAAAGAAAGATGACACGAACCCAACAGCCTTCTAGACAATATAAAAGGGCCCAAGCCCAATCCGCTTCACATACAGTTTTCTAAATCAATTCCAACTGAGATATCCTTCTTTAAATACAATAAGGAGACCGAGTTCAAGAAAGATGAGGAGACCTAATCCATTTAGAAATAGGACCCAGATACCTCCTATAAATAGGGGGTACAGATGATTGTAAAAGAATCCGATTCTTATTTTTCTCAAGAGCAGATTTTGTTTAATCACCATTGTAAGCTATAAGCTATCTTTCTCAAGTAATCTTAGCCTGATATCTGACTGTGGTTTATTTGGCACCACAATAATGTCTATATGAAATGAATGAAAAAAATACATCTACATTAATAATATATAGTCTTAATTTATTATAATTAAATATATTATTAATAAAAATTTATTAAAAAAAGTTATATCGCCTAGGACTGTCTAAACCGCCTGGACACTGCCATCTAGTTCGTCTTGAACCGCTGCCGAACCGATTTTTAAATATTAATTCTGCCTAGCCCCTCTCGGCGCCGCCTAAACACGAGTTTTAAAACAAAATCCATAAAATTAATTTCTCAATATATTTGGTTGTAACCATATCGAGTTGGATTGAAAAGGATTCAACCCAATCAACTCAATCACTTTTGCAATCAAATCCTTTAATTGAATTTTAAAATAATCCAATCTACTTAGATTAGAGTAATTATATGTCAAATTTCAATATTATCCGAAATAGTTGAGTCGAGTTGATTAAAACCTTGTCTACCTCTTTCGTCTTCTTAACCAGTTCAAAAAAAGAAATGTTGGTCTGGTATGGAGACACACGTCTCAATGGGGCATATGTTAGGTGTGAAACTAGATCACTACCCCTCCCCAAAGTAAAAATATCGACCTATTAATCCAAATGTGTCTCTCTGTTACATAGTACAATTTGTATGTATATGTTGGAGCTGTATATTTGCTCATTGCTAACTAGTTTTTGTTCAATCATGTACATAGGAGCCCAAACTATGGCCCGGCCCATAGGAGCCCAATCTATAAAGCCCATTAAAAAAATGTCATCATCTCCCTCCATCGTTCAAAAATATCTAACGAAATTAAGATAAGGCGCAAAAACATCTTCTCTCTCAGTCATCCTATCTATCTACCTCCCTCAACAAAGAACACCATGTTCTCTGTAACTTCAAACACACTCAATCTGAAACCCACATCTCTCTTCTCACTAAACCCTCATTTATCCACAAACCCACCTCTCTTCTACACCTCCAAACCCTCTCCCAAACCCATCTACGCCGCTCTCATCCCCAAATCCCCACCACCACAGCAAAACCTCTACCAGCCCTTCCGTCCTCCACCGTCTCCACTCCCTTCCAAATACGGCACCCTCGACATCCCCGCCCGTCTCGACGTCCTCGCCAATCGTCTCGGCCTATGGTTCGAATACGCCCCACTCATCCCTTCCCTCTACCAAGAAGGACTTCAAGCTCCAATCATCGAGGAGGCTACTGGGATTTCAGGGGTGGAGCAAAACCGTCTCGTGGTGGCCGCACAGGTGAGAGACTCCCTTGTTCAGTCCAACACTGACCCAGATGTCCTCGCGTTTTTTGACACAGGTGGTGCCGAATTGTTGTATGAAATTAGGCTTTTAAGCGCTACTCAAAGAGCTGATACTGCTAAATTTATCGTGGAGAGGAGGTTAGACGCTAAAGGAGCTCAGGATGTGGCCAGAGCGATTAAGGATTTTCCGAGGAGGAGAGGTGAGATTGGTTGGGAGAAGTTTAATTATTTGATACCTAGTGAATGCTTGGCTTATATGTATTATAGACAAGCTAGGGAATATAGTAATCCATCAGAAGAGAGGACTAGTTTTTTAAAAATGGCTTTAGATGTAGCAGTGAGTGAAGATGCTAAGAGTGTTATTCTTAGGGATTTGGAAGGAGATAGTGGTGAGACTAGTACTGGAGATGGGGCTGTTGCGGTCCGTGTCCCGGTAGTGAGGTTGAAAATGGGCGAGGTTAGTGAGGCTAGTAGTGTGGTGGTTTTGCCTGTTTGTAGAGGGGTGGAGAAGGAAAGAGAGATTTTGGAGGCACCATGGGAATGTAGAACTGAAGGGGAATTTGGCGTGGTGGTGGCAGAGAAAGGTTGGGAGAGTTGGGTAGTGTTGCCTGGTTGGGAGCCTGTTTATGGTTTGAGAGCAGGTGGAGGAGTGGTGCTTTCGTTTGGCGATGCGAGGGTGTTGCCTTGGAAGGTGAATAGGATGTATAAGGAGGAGGCTATTTTGGTAGTTGTTGATAGGAGGAAGAAGAATGTGGTTCTGGAAGAAGGGTTTTATTTGGGGACGGTTGAGGGCGAAGGGTTGAAGGTAGAGAAAGGTTTGGCGTTGATGGAAAGAGGGGTGGAGGAGTGTTTAGGGTCAGTGGTTTTGGTTGTTAGGCCACCCAAAGAAGAGACTGATGATCAGTTGAGTGATGAAGATTGGGAGTGATTGAACCAACAGATGATGGACTATTTGTTGTAAATTTTTAAAAAGGAGATTGTTACAGCTGAGACGTTGATTAATGGTGGCGAAACGTAGAACCAGACAATTAGAATCATTTCTACTCCTATTGTGTCCGTGCTAGGGATTTTGCAACCAGTTATGCATAGTGGTGATTCTTGTTAGGCTAGCGACTTTGCTGTGATACTCTACTCTGTTTACTATGAGGCAATTTCCTATATGTTGTATATGTATTCTTTATGTAATTGTAATACATGAATGAGAAACATTTTTGCAGTTGATTGTTATTTCAACTCCAATTCCTTTTAATACTGCCATTGCTCTTTCAGAGAAAGCCAACGAAAATATAAGCTCATAATTGGCTTTTATTTATTTTTTCCTTTTTATATTCGTATGTAGTTTGACACAGCGAATAGTCTAGTTACCAGAATTAATTTTTCGTGCATGTATTGGTAAATTGCTTTCAATTTACCAGAACTAATTAATTTATTTATTTTAAAGCACATTAGACGGTTGAGTGTCCAGTCACATGAAGCTGGTTATGTGAATTCTGGTTGAATTGAAGCAGGTGTGGCTTTGGCCAGAGTTATTTTTGTTGCTTAATTGTTTGGTGCAGATGACTGAAGTATAGAGCAGCTACAGAGATGCTAGATTTCCAGATTGTTTGTCAGGAGATAAGATATCACTACAAGAGAAGACCATTTTGTTTTTCATATATATTGTTGTCCTTGATCATCTCTCTTCCAAAGCTCTAACTACAAAGTTTCAATTAATTTATATATATACACACTAGATATGATAGTAGTTTTGCCAACAAAGACAATTATTATAACCAAGCACCAACCAAAACGTATGGGGAAATATGATTCCAACATAAGTTGACAGTGGATTCAAAATAAGGAAAAACTAAATGCGGCGGTGGAGGGCAGCAGGGCGAGGAGGAGGAGGAGTCAGTATTGGGTGCTGCGGAGATTGTCTCTGGTGCATAGAAGGATTAAGCCTCGGTGACGGCGGCGGTACTCTTGTATTGCGGATTCTCCTGCCGAATACATTCAGATTATCCACAGAAACTTGTGCAGTTACATGAGATAATAGCAGGCCATGGACCAGAATCAAAACAAGCAACTGTGAAACAGCAACATGCATTTTTTCTTAATTGTGTATAATATATTTTATAATGTAACAAGATGGCTTATATTTATGGTGAATTGTTGTCTGACTATTATATGCCAACAAGTCTTTGATGGGAAACTAAATTAACTTGTCTTGCACATAATCAAACAGTTGAACAAATATATGCAAGTACATGAGTATGAACAGTTGTTTTTTATAAGGGAACACGGGGTTTGGCCTGTTCAAATGTAGAAATTATATAGACCGCCACTACATGAAAAGTCTCTGAAAGGCTTCATTTATCTTTTTCTTGTTTTATCCATTAGGTGTTTTGCTCTTCTGTAAAGTCTGCAACACCATGTATATGGTGAGTTTTTCAGTTGTACCTATGTCAACCCGAAGTCTTTCTGGAAATTTAGTGCAAAGTTTGTACCAAGTCACGGGATTGGTTTGGTTGATTGAAATTGCTGTTATTCTTCCTCACAAGAGATTCCGTTGCTGATTTTACTTTTGATGTGCTTGGCTTCTGAGATTCAAGTATATTGCATGCTTTGCACCATATCCTATACACCATCCACACCAACAATGTATGCTTTGCATATTGCATGAGACTTTCATGTCATGAAACTGAAAAGGATAAGTAATAGTGTGATTGAAAGTAACAAAATTGCTTTCGCGTGAGGATAGAGTAGTTGAGAAATTCAATTATCAACTACATGACTACTGCTCTCACTTGTATATAAACACCACAAATCTCCTACTTGTGCATAAGCATCCAAGTCTACTTTCTTCTAAGTCACCAATGGCACATCCAAGTCTACTTTCTTCTAAGTCACCAATGGCAATGAGTAAGTTCTTGTAGCTTCTGCTAACAATCTCATTTCAAAATTATGGTTTTCATAACCCTTCACAACTGTTTATGAATGTGATGATCAGAAGGAGGAGAATACACAACAATTCTAAGCATTGATGGTGGAGGAGTCAGAGGCATCATTCCTGGGACTATTTTAGCTGCCCTTGAAGCCAAGCTCCAGGTTGCTAAAATCTCTAGTTTATCATCCTCATATTTATCTATTCCCAAATTAATACACTAATTCAAGTGTATGTTTGTACAGAAAATTGATGGCAAAGATGCAAGGATTGCAGACTACTTCGATTATGTAGCTGGAACTAGCACTGGAGGGCTTATAACTGCTTTGATCACTGCACCAGGTGCACAAAATCGCCCTTTGCTTGCAGCGAAAGATATTAACGAGTTCTATTTCAGAGAAAGTCCATCTATCTTTTCAGATGTGCCACGACCAACAACAAGGTACACTACTAAACCAAAACCAAACTAAACTAGACTCAACAACACTCACTAACGGTTTTATTGATGAGACAAACACAGAGGCATGTTCGACTGGGCTAATAAGGTAAAAGATTGGGTTGAACACATTTGGAATCAATATGGAAAGCCATCCTACCAAAGTGTTGAATCCTTTGTGCAATTCGTTGAAAGTAAAGGATTCAAGCCCAAGCATGATGGTCAAAATCTGCATAAGACAATCAATACTATGCTGGGCGATGTGAAGCTTAGCGACACTTTAACAAATGTTGTTATCCCTTCCTTCGACATATGCTATCTCCAGCCAGTCATTTTCTCCTCATTCAAGGTACTACATCTATTACTACGTTGTTCGTTTGTTTGTTTCATTTTTGTCTAGTGATAACTAACTAATGGTTCTCATCTCAGGCAAGATTTGATTCTGACAAGAATGTTCGACTAGCAGAAGCTTGTATTGGAACGAGCGCAGCTCCGTACTATTTCCCTCCTTATTACTTCAAAACCAATGCCAGAGAATATAACCTGGTGGATGGTGGTGTTGCAGCTAACAATCCTGTAAGTAGTATTGAAATATTTAGTACCGATAATTGATTTGATCTAATCTTGGCATTGTGTGTGTATGTATACACTATACAGACTCTTTTAGCTGTGACAGAGGCAACCAAGGACATGTTTCAAGTGAAACGGTCAATGTTAAACAATGTGGATTATAGCAAATTCCTTGTTCTGTCAGTGGGTACTGGATCTGCAAAGCAGAATTCAGGGGCTGATGTTTCTCAGGGAGTAGGATGGGGAATATTTGATTGGTTTATGTGGGGAAAACAGCATAGGCAGCTACTTATTGACATTTTCTCAACTGCTATGGATGATATGGTTGACATTTACATGTCCATTTTCTTCCAAGGCTCTGACTCTCAGGACAACTATCTCCGCATTCAGGTAATAATATTAATAATAACTACCATGATATCCAATATGACATACTAAATGTACTATACTATGCAGTGTGAGTTGAATTATGACGAGGCGCAATTGGACAACTCGACGACAGAGTACATGAAGAGTCTTGAGGGATACGGGAAGCAACTTTTGAAAGATGAAGTTCAGAGAATTGATTTGGAAACTGGGAAGCGAGTGACTGTGGAGGGCAAGGGCACAAATGATGATGCACTTCAGCAGTAAGACTGTCCTGTCCTGTATAGTATAGTATAGATTTATGTTATGTTATTTACATGGGATGATATGGATTACGTATTGTGTTGTTGTTGGTTTGATGTGCAGATTTGCTGAGAAGCTTTGCAGGGAGAGGAAGCTTCGATTGTCCTCAGTTGCTTAGACTGCTGCTATCTATGTACTGTTATGTTTTTCTGTTTGATTAAATAAGGTTGTGTTTAAACCATGACGTTCAACTTGTTGGGATCAATCAAGAACTTTCGTTTTCTTTAATACATGGACTTTTTTTTAAATTATTATTTTTTTTTTATTTTATTATTTTGTTTTATAATTTTAGGTAAGACCGTTTTAGTACTCTTCCAGAGAAAGAAATCCAATTAAAATCTAATAATATTAAGAAACACGAACTACAAAGAGAATCCCAAGGATAAACACAGTTGCGCCTAATTGCTTCTGTTGATTTTATTTCATATTTATTCAAAATAAAAAGTGAAGAGTAAGTTAAAAATGGTAATTAAATTATAAAATTATCCCATCACTAAAATAATCCAGTGCCAAACTATATAATAAATTTTCAATTCACTCGGTTATAGAAAAGAATCTTTCAAATAAAAAATAAATTAATTGAAATATTTAGATGGCACCTACTGAAATCATAGCTACCTAAATAATATTATTATTCAAATTGCTTTCAGTAAAAATATCGAATAAAATAAATTTATTTTACACTATTTAAAAATTACCATTATTATATTTTATAGTTAAATCAAACTATTCTATTTGATGTAAAATTAAAAAAAAATTAAGAAAAATAGTATAATTGTAATTTTTTATAATAAATTTGTAACAAGTCATTTATTATTTTATAATTTATGTTTCAACTTTTACTTAATAGAAGGTGGATTTTAACTTATTTTTAAAATAAATGATAAAAGTAATTATTTTTTTAGTTAAATTAAATCAGAAATAAATATGATAAAAAATTTAAATTAAAATAAAATTTTGACTAGATTAATATTTATTTATATATTAAAATAATTCAATAACAAGACTAATGATATATATTGAATTAATAGGATAATTTCAAAAAAAAAATTCCAAGAAGGTTGGAGATTTTTCTTATTTTAACATCCTAATTTCATTTTTCTCTATTTTAATACTATTAGGACGATAAACATTAAAATTTTAAAATAATTTTTGAATTTAGGTAGAGTTTCGAGAGCAAGTCTATAGCAGTTGTATGTCTGCAATAGCTAACCGAGTGAAGAAGAATTATTGAAATTTAAAATTTTCAAAAATTATTTTTCCCATCACTCGAGCCCACTACCACTTAATTTGTCTCACGCTTTACCAAAGAGCAAGAGTTCTTTTGAAACTTTGAACATGACAGTGATAAATTGAAGAGAAATGGAACTAGGGTGATAAAATGAAAAAAATTCTAAACTTTTATGGGATTTTTTGGAACCACCTCTAAATTAATTATAAAATATTTAGTAATATCTATCCAATTGTATATTTATATTTTAGCCATTTAAAAGGATCCAAATTCACTTGTTTTATCTTTTTTCTTAATTTTTTTTTTTGAAATTTAGTAAGAGGCATAAGAGAGTCTTTTGAATATTCTATCGGATGAAGCAACAAATGGTTGTTGTAGAATGAAACAATCAAAGATAGATAACATAGAATTAAAATCTAAAATTTAATTATTAATTGAGAACATAAACTTTTAATATAGAGTTAGAACATTTTCTAATCAATTAAGAATACCAACAATCTAATAAATCTAAAAGAAAATATAAAACAAATTAGGAAACTAACTAAAAATCCATATAAGAAACTCACTCAGAATTCTTAGGAGAATCCTTAAAGTAGCTAAAATATTCATAAAAAACTAATACTTGTTTGTTTTGCAGAAATTTCCTCCATTGGAAGAAAATTTGTACTCGAATTTTAATTATAGTGAAAGCTTATTGAGAGAGAAATTCCAAAACATATCACCAATATTAAAGGTATTAGATATGTTCATATTTCTTGGTAGGTCAATTTTATAAGCATTTTTTTCGATGTTCTATAATATGTAGAATGAATTAATCTTTTTATCTTGTTGCTTATGATATGTTTCAAGTGGAAAATAGTGTATTCATTGTGTCGCTTATATTATAAGTCAGTAACAGACTTTGTATAATGTCTACATTATGATGAGGAACTCAAGTTTAGACCATCTCAGATGGTGCTTTCTTAGTTGACTGATTAGGCATGTTATTGAAGGCAGACTCTATTGGTGGAAGAGTCAGATTCAGAAAGGTTAAAAAGTTTGAAGTCACCATATAACGCCCCTCCCTTGTAAAGGTATCGTCACCCTCTGAACTCACATGGTTGATGAGAAAACCTCGTAGAGGAGCTTCCCAACATGTCATTCATCTCAAAATTGCTCTAGGTAGATACTAGGTATTGATATAGATATGCAATTGTTAAAAGTCTTCGCTTATTCATTATTTATTCTTTGTCGATGACAACGTGCTAGTCTTTAGAGATGATGTTACTGAGGACTCGGTTGTTCACAAAGTTATTATTGATTGTGCTTCTGCCTTAGGTAAAAATATCAACCTAAGTAAGTCCTCTGTGTTAGGAAAACACGGCTAGCTTTGATACCACTTGTTGACCAAATCGGTGATCCATTACAGGGAAGACGAGTATTGGTAACCACAAAGTAAAACAACATTCATAAGGTAAGAAATAGAGATAGAAAATAAGACACAAGAATTTTACGTGGAAAACCAAAACGAGAAAAAACCACGGCCGTCAGGACGACGAGAGACTAATTCAATATGTAACAATAAAGCAACAGATACAACCAGAATACCCTCTCTCACTCCCCAATCCAATTACATTGGTTACAGTATTACACACAAGCTCTCCCAATATGGCTTTCACAGGATAATAAGACTCGATCCTAGAACTCAAGATCTTCATGGTCTCCATGGTTCCCAGGCTCCCATGGGGCACCTCCCATACCTAACAAACTAGATCTATATTATTCTCTCAGAATATCTAATAATAGATACAAGCACCATATTTATAGCATTAGATTACTTAGTCACAAAGTAATCCTAAACCATTAAGAAAAACTTTTCTTATATAGGATTCCCAAGGATCTCTTTCCTAATTAGAATCCACTTTAGGAAATATCATTTCTAATCAAATATGATACTTTCAAAACAGTATTCGAGACTTTTCCAAATTACCAACCAATTATGGATACCGGAATATATCTAAATTCTCGTCAAAATCCTAACACTCTGCTTCTCTAAAAATTTGAATCCTTGCTTTGTTCTCACATTTGTTACTTTTTAAGGATTGATGATAATCTTGACCTCGACACTTATTTCGGTTTACCGACGAGAGTGGTTCTTAATCAGAAAGAAATCTTCGCTTTTCTTAAAGACAAGGTATGGAAGAAACTTAATTCGTGGAGATATTGATTTCTCTCTCGTGAAGGTAAGGACGAGAGTGGTTCTTAATCAGAAAGAAATCTTCGCTTTTCTTAAAGACAAGGTATGGAAGAAACTTAATTCGTGGAGATATTGATTTCTCTCTCGTGAAGGTAAGAAAATTATGCTCAAACAAGTGTTGTAAGCTTTGCCCATATACATCATGAATTTGTTCTTGTTGCCCAAGACCTTTTGTAATGATCTTTAACGTTTGATGTGCACATTTTAGTGGGATAATGATATGGTAAACAATGGAGGAATTTACTAGGTTAGTTGGGACAAATGAGTAAGCCTATGTATTTTGAGGATTAGGCTTTAAAAAGCCTCTTGAATTTAATATTGCAATGGTTGCAAAACATGCATGGAAACTTCTCCTTAATCAAGGTTCACTTGTGACTAAGTTATTGCGAGCTAAATATTATCCTATGTCTGATTTTTTAGTGTAAAAGTCAGTAATAATCCAATCTACATTTGGAGAAGTCTTTGGGAATGTTAAGATCTAGTTCATCATGGTGCTTTGTGTTCGCATTTGTAATGGTATATTTGTTTCAATTTAGGATGGCTATAATCTAAATATAATATGAAGATTGCTATAGCTAGACCAGTTGATTCAAACTTGCACCCTGTATCGAATTTAATTCAATATGGACATTGGAAAAAGGATTTGATTCAAAAACATTTTACAAATTATAATTGTTATGCTATTTTAAAAATTCCTTTAAAAATAAGGTCTTGCATTGGTAGCTAGTTTTGGAGTTTGGATAAAAAGGATCTCTATTCGATATGCAGTTCTTATAAATATCTCACTGCCATCCGTTTAAATTATCCTTTCAATTTTTCAACAATGTAGCAGAAAATATGGAAGTTATCAGTTCCACCAAAATATAAGAATTTTATTTGGTGACTATCTTAATACACTCCAAACAGCCACTGTATTACAACGCCGTCATGTACTGGTATTGAATTCTTCTTACTTGTGTAAGAGCTCAGGATGAATCACTTTGGCATCTTTTGCTAGAGAGCAATTTTGCACGCAGTTGTTGGAGTTTATCTTTGATAGATCATCATTTACATGCAACTGGATTCTTTGTTGACTGGTTTTGAACTTTATTTAATCAACTCACAGGTGTTTTAGCTCAAGAATGTACACCACTGAAGTTTAAAAGATTAAAATTTTTGATGATGAATGTGGTAGGGTAAACCACTTAATTATTATTAAATTTAATTTAATTTAAAAAATAATTAATCTTTTTAAAATGTTAAATAAAATTTTCGTGTCGATCAACTACATCAACCGTAGACATATATTATATAAAGATATATAAAAAATAACTACCATTAATTTTATTTTAGTTTTAATTCTTGAATAGTATCAAAATATATTTTTAATTTTAACAGAAAAGAAGATGGAAGCCATTAATGTCATAGCAAAGTAAGTTCATTACTTATAATTAGTTACTATTAATAAATACATTTTAAATTAAGGGAAATTGTAAAAAAAAACCCTCTTAAGGTTTGAATTTTTAGCCATTTACCACTTAACTTTGGAATTTCACTTTTTTACCTCATCCACTAGATTTCAAACGTCATTCTTTCTTGGGTTATGAAAAGCTGTTAAAATGACCATATTATCATTTTATATGTGTATATTGTGATTATGTCATTTTTAAAAGAATATTTACTTATATATTAATGTCTTAGTTGAACAAAATTAAAATTTATCAAATAACCCATTGTTAGACATAGGCCCATATTTATTTATTTATTTTTTTAAAATTAAAGACATGTGCTCATTAGAGTCTGTGATTAATACTTGCAAGACACTTACAAAATTTCATCTGTAAAATTCTAAAAATGTCATTTGCATACACTTTTATTTTTCCTCAATTAATGTCTCGATTTTTCAAATAGGTAGTCTTAACACATCACAACATAGCATAATCCAGATAAAAATACATAAAACTTTTATTATTTTTCTCTGTATGATGCACTTAAAGATATGTAACTTATAACTTAACATTTTTGCTATATCGTATAGTACCATAAACTTCTTCTCTCATGATGTGATAAAACTAAGTCTGTATATATGAATTTACAATAAAAATTTCTTAAACAAAACAAAACGAAAACGAATCCGTAAATCTATAAACCTGATTGAATATATTACAAATCCAGAAAGATCAAATGTTCTGCAATTATCAGAATTGTTCAAAAGACCGTCATCTCCCTCACTGAAATAACCAAATTCTTGAAACTGTTAAGCAAAACTCTACTCTATTGTCACTGCTGCCCCATGAAATTCTTCATCTACCAACCATGTTTGAAACAAATTCATATCATTCTCTTGCTGTTTCTCATTAAACAATGGGGGAAAAACCATCAACCAAATTCGTCTCTTGCTCGTCAAACAACACCTTATTCAACTGAGGTTAGAGACAACAAAATATGTCGTATTCAAACATCCTATAATATACCATATAATATAATGGCCATAAAAAACACTCAACATACCAAAATGAAACATAAATATTAAATAGTAAGAAATATAACCAAAATGACCAAAATGCAACTAACATCATATTTATATCAGTATTTATAAGTAACTAAATTTGTAAATAGTACCGACAACTAAGTATCAATATGTTGACTTGGTTGAGAGCATGCTTAAATGATTTGGGATCCTTGAGAAGTTTGTGTTAAATGAATTGCTGAAATATAATTTAGTGTTAAGCTAGTACTTACAGTAGTTGATGAATTGTTTAGTTGGTTAACTGTACTCTAAAATTAAATAAGAAACTTGTGTCATTGAAGAAATGACACTAAACTTGAAAGAAAATGCTAAAGGAAAAGATTTATTTTATTAAACCTATAAGCATAGAAGTATAGTCATCAAATTGTCTTACTTTTGAAGTTTTTGTGTTCTTCTGTACCATAATAAAAATATTGAACATAAATAGTAAAGCATAACAATCTGGATCGGAATAAAATTATGAAAAAAATCATTTACCTTCATTTTTGTTGTTACCAATAGGTTTTCCTTCAGATTCATTAGTTATTTTTCCTTGTATTATGTAACAATAACTAGTCAGGTTTCTAATGAGCTAGTATTTCATCATCATATCTTAAGTCCTTTTTATTTATCTTACATTGTGGACATTTGATGAAGTACATGTTGGAACAATAGTAGATGTGTCTCCTTAACTTGATTAACCACAGTAAGTCCAGTAGAATTGGTAACTTCTTCATTTGTTCCAGCAGCTACCAGTGATTTTTCTGTGAAAATTTTGAAACAACTAACATGTATTAGTTAAAAAGCACTTACATATAATCCTGTAGGTAAGCATAATTTAAGTATACAAAAATATAAACATAAACCTTGAATTGCCTCTTTAGCTGGAAGATTGCTTGTTCTTTTGCCTTACAGGTAGTATTATTATGTCCTACTTGAAAGCATTTAGAGCATTTTAGGGTACCTTTGGCTTCCGCCCCTTAGCTTTTTCCCAAGTCTCTCTAACCCTCTTCTTCTTAGGCCTTCCAACCTTCATCTTCAGTACTGGAGGCAACACTACATCACATTCCATAACAAGAGAATCCCAAGTGCATATATCCGGTATTAGGTATACAATTAAGTTGTAAGTCATTAGAAAAGCATCCTTGCTCATGCTTTGGTGGACATATTTGGATAAGTTCATATTTACTCTATGCAAAGCATAATAATGAGCGATACATAGTACAACATATTTGCAAGGGATTCCAGATATTTCCTTATCCTTACATTCACAACTAAAATTCTTCAAGTACACAGCAAAGCTACTTTCAAGAGTGACCACATCATAAACTCTCTCCCCGGCATAATAAAGTGCATAACACCTTCCAAGATCACTATTTTGAGCTAACCTCTTCTTTACATATGGCGTCATCTCACCAACCCATTGGTTTCTTTGCAGATTTCTTCTTTGAAGTAGTTGCATTATTAACCTTCTGATGAATTCTAATAACTCCAAGAATGACCTACACCTATCTCCTACTAGCATATGATTTAATGGCTCTGACATATTATTTGTGACATGATCATATTTTACCCTATTACCAAATGTATATCTACACCACATTTCAGGGTCTACATTTGTGATCCACCAGTATGCCTTATCATTAACTTCTTTAATCTTGGCCAGTGATTTTTTATAGCCCTTCCACTGTGTAGGATTTAACCACCTCCTAAAACAATTCATTCAAAAGCTGCCTAGGGTAACATGTGCTAAAGGTCGCATACAAAACTTATTTTAACATTAAAATAAAATTTACATATTTGCTCTATTCAAACTCATAACACATCAATAATAGGTAAATGATTTAGGATTATCTTGTTCTGACTCAAGGGAACACTTTGTCCACTACAGGAACTAGACCTTTTTGTCTATTTGACATAATACACAGGGGTACATCATTATCAATATTCAAATGTTCCTTAATATGTTGAAGTAGAGGTGAAAATGAGTAAAGTCTGCTCGCGAACAGTTCAGGCTCGGATCATCTAGAGTCCGACTCAAACTCGAATTCAAACAAGCTTCTGGCGAACCTAGCCTGAGCCCGAGCTTAAACGAGCCGAGCCACGATCCCCAAAACTAAAAGCTCGCAAGCTTGATGAGCCTAAATGAGCCTACAATATTATATATTTATATATTTTTTAATAAAATTATATTAAAATAATAGATTAAATTAATAATTTATTTTATATGTTTTAATGAACCGAGCCCGAGCTATATATAAGCTCGCGCGCCCGAGCCCGAGCTTAGGTGCCAAAAGCTTGGCGAGCCTTGAGTCAAGCCCAAGCCCGAGCTGATATGAGCTTGGGCTTGATTCAACTCGAATAAACCCCTATGTTGAAGAAACCATGTCCATGAATCTAAGTTTTCATTCTCACAAATGCAAAAGGCAAGTGGCCACTATTTGAATCCAACATCATTGCAGTTAATAGAACCCCATCAAATATATCTTTTAAGTGTGTACCATCTAAACCCAAGAAAAGCCTATAGCCCCTTAGCCATGCATCTCTTCATGCAGCAAAATTAACTAAGAAACATTGGAATGTAGGGTGAGGTTCTATACACCTTATGAAGCATATCGATCTAGGATTGTACTTGCTGATCAAGAAGGCATACTTTCTCATAATTTGAAAGCATTTACCATGTTCATCTAAAATAAACTTAATTACTTTCTGTTTCACCTTATATAGTCCCCTACGGTCAACAATCAACTTGTATTCTCTCTGAACTACATCTCCTAAAACTGGAATAGGCATGTCTGGATTCTTCTTAATTAGATTCTCAAACTTATCTTCTAACTACTTATTTCTAACTTCTTTACTAGCAGACACTCTTAAACAACTATGAACACTATTATAAGTCTTTATTTTAAAACTATCACCTACAGACAATTGTGATGCATATATCCTCCAACTGTTCCCTTCATCAGCACATATATAACTCAGTTTGTTTCTATCATTAACTTTTTTTATATACACAATCCTTTCCTAAGCAACATAATCATGCAACCTGTCTCTCAAGCTATAGACACTATCATGTATTTGGTCAATTTTAAATTCAATCTTCTCTCTAGGCTTATGTAAAAATGGATCACCTCTCAAAATCCTAGCTACTTTTCTAGCAATAATCCTCTTGGCCATTTCTTCATCCTCGTAATCCGAGTCATATGAGCTACTAATATCATCATCAGGGCTAGATTGGTACCCATCTAAGTGATTATCAATAAATCGATCTCTTCTGCATCGATAATCTCATGTGTGTATTTTTTTATCCCGAACTTCATTTGTATTATCTAAACCCTATCTAACTCCTCCCTGAGATTAGCATGCGTAATTCCAGTAACCTCTACCTCAAAAGCATCCAACCCAAAGTCATCGTCAACCCCCAGAGCCTCAAGGTTAATGTCATCATCTTCAATATCATCCTCATTGTCTCTCACCACGGGTTTTGTCGGATCTAGGTGATCAAAATTAATCTTTCCAGTATATCTATTTCGGTTGGGAATGAGTTATATTGGATTGGCTCCCTACTTTATAAAGGTACTCACTTACTTGGGTTGGGATTGGATTATAAGAACTTTTGGCCTTTTCAATTTCATTAGAGGATGATGGTATGTAAAACGTAGATTGAACAGTAAACTCAAGTGGTCCCATTTTTCTACTCTCACATTCTTCTATTAAGTTTCGTAGGTCTATGTCATACTATCCTATAATCACATTCCTAGGGAATCCTAACATATACCTCACAATCATCTGTTGTATCTACAGCAGGGCAACATACTGTGCTAATAATGCAAATAAGGCTACTAGTATCTGAATCTATCATATCAGAAACACTTTGACCCCTATATCTAACAACAACTTCAACTTTATGCGTTATCATTGATACGACAAAACATACACACACGCCATATTAACATTTGATCAGACAAACATGTACAGTTAAATACATGTAACATAAGTCAGACAACAAAAACTAATTATAAATCTAGACACAATATTCATATCACACTATATCACTCTAAACTATTTGACACAAAACATTATATTACCTTGTGGTGACTCTAAATATTTTGTAACTGACAAGCAGTAATAGTCCAAGAAATTGATTCATGTAAAATAAAATAACAAAAAATATTAAAAATATTCGCTTTAACAATTTTAAATATTCTAGTTTAACAGTGTCAATTAACATAGAAGACAAAATCAAATCCACAGCTATACAAATGAAAATTGAAAATCAAAAGATTAAACAAACAATCACAAAATCCCTTCATTAACCACAGAAACAACAAAAGTGAAAATCCTTCATAAACAGTGTAACCCATAATTCCTGAACTATATGTATAAATCGAACAATCAGAATGCTAGTTTGTGAGAGATTAATTCAATAAAAGGACTATCCGAGCTAAAACCATCTATGGAGTTGGTTGCATCGTAGCCACCAAAACCACTAAAACTACCGAGAGAACCAAAACCTAACCCTGAGGTAAACCATCACCAATTTATCTCGACTGCCCGAAAAAATCTAGAACAGATCCCAAAGCTTCCTGTCCTTGTCCAATGTATGTTGGCTGACCAAATCCAGTTTGTATGGGAGCTTGTATAGTTGCTCCAGTACTAAAGTAACTGATTAAACTCATCAGTGTTGTCTAGGTTTGATTTTCAAATTTAATGTTAAAATCCTCCAAATTTCCTTCTCAACAAAACCCTAACAACCTCTAAGATAGGCTATCAATTCATGTTAGTGAATCGGGTTTAACTGAACTCGACACGACTCGATTAAGTTTATATTTAATTCGATTCGACACGTTTAATAAACAAATTGCAATTTTTCAACTCGGCACAAATTTTTTTAACACGCGTGTGAATGTGTCAACACGATTAATTTGATTAAATAACTCAAAATTTGTAATTGTGCAACTCGATTACCCGTTTAACCTATTAACTCGTTGAACCTATTTCTGTGTTAACCCAATTAACATGTTTATGTGTTAACCCATTTAGCATGTTTATCTATTAACCCATTTAACCTATTATATTTACCTCTTTTTTTTTAATAGCCATCTATGAAAAGCCTCGTTGAACCTGTTTGTGTGTTAACCCAATGAACATGTTTATGTGTTAACCCATTTAACATGTTTATCTATTAAGCCATTTAACATATTATATTTACTTTTTTTTTCTAATAGCCATTGATGAAGAGTTTCATTTGAGGCAAACCACGAAGAGGAGGCAGTGAAGGTGATAGTTGAGTAATGGTTGGTTGATGTCGAGATAGGACGTAGAGGAGAAGAAGCTATGCTGGGCGGTTGAAGGTGAGAGAGGAGGCAGAGAGGCAAAATAGTTTTTTTTCCTAAAAAATTAGGGTTTTGTTAGATTGATAATATATATTAAAAAATTATTAATTAATCCTTTAAAATTGTATAAATTTTATTTTTACCCCATTATGCAGGTCAACACGTTAACTTGTTATTCAAACCCGAATACTCGTTTATAAACAGGTTAAACGTGTCGTGTCATAAACAAGTCAAATCCACTTAACTTAAACCCAACCCGCTTATTTTTCGCGGGTTCGTGTCAACCCATCAAGTCATGACCCATTTTGACACCCCTACTTTAAGATCATAGATTAAAAAAATATATATATAATACACATGATTAAACTTATCTATAATCTTCCAACTACATAATCACTCTGACATAAGAACAGAAGATATTACCAAAGTAAAATCGTTGTTCAATCTAACTTTGGAACGAAATTTTTTTATATCAAAATAGATAAAATCAAACAACTAAACAATTCATTTATCTTTCATGAATGAAACAACAAAATAAGCTCGTTAAAAAAATACCTTGTTCGCGCTCATATTCATATTCTCTTAGTCAATATAGTGATGAAAAAAAAAATAAACAGAGTCACTCATGAATGATATCCATACACCGACTCATTGAAGAGAACCCAACGATGTAGAGTTTGTACAAGACTGTGTGTTTTTCGCACCAAAGAATTAGAGGAAAAGTAGAAGCATAAGTCGTCTAAATCGTTTGATGTACCGGGAACGCGGCATAAGTATTTATTAATTTTATTAAGTTTTTTAGAAAAAATAAATTAAAATAACGTGAATACCCTTTTAGTCAACCGGTCAATCAATTGACCTAACATTTTCTATCCATGGAGGTTTTTAGGCAATTTCCCTTAAATTAATTTTTTAGACCTTACCATCATCATTTTTGTGTTAGTAAAAACTTAAAAATACCCTTCAGGTACATCATTGAAGGATGATCCTCTTGTCAAAACTTTAGGAAAGGAACATCGTGGGTGAGTTTGAGAGATTAGTTAAGGAGTGACACCATCTTTAGTTGTTGCTTCAACAAATAGTAAAGGAACATCAACATTTTTTAAAAAAAAGTTTTTTGTCTTTAATAACAATTAGCTTCTCTAAGTCGGTTTGTCATGAGTTCTCATTCAGGAAGTGGAAAGAATATTCAAGATTTACATATAAGTAGCACAATCAATCTTCTATTGTAATAGATAATATATGTTTGGAGCTGCTTGTGATTATGAAATAATCACTTATTAGATTTTGAAATTTCAAGCATACCCTTCCTCCATTCAAAATTTACATTCATATAATATTTTTCTACATGTAAATTTAGGAGGTGTAAAGAGTATGTTTTGGATTTCACCACTCCATAAGTAATTGTTTCATAATCACAAGCAACCCCAAACATATACATAATAATCATAATAATATGTGCTAACATTAGCTTATGGTTTAATATGTTCCACTGTATAGCCTTCAATTCATATCTCAACTGGTTTAAGTGGAATGCCCGGAAATGTTTAGTGCAAAAATGTACAAATACTTTTTGATATATTTATATTATTTATTCAATAAAAATGCATTATACTCTCTCTCTTTCTATATATATAATAGAAAAAAGTTCTTGTAGTTCTTAAGTGATGATGAAAGAAATGATGAAGAAAATGAGGGAAGAAGTGAAAGACAAAATAATCCAAATGAGGTGCTATTATTGAGTTGGGTAGGAAAAAAAAGAAAGTAGCTGAAGCAACAATCAACTCATCAGATCCAAGTGCAATCGTGCATGGACAAGTTTTAGGATCAAATTGTTGTAGAGTTATGGTGACCAAAGTATTGGTGAGTAATTTTCCTCTATTTTACTTTACTCTAGAGCACATATATTTAGAGGAATCGCTAGATAACTTATAGTTTGGCCTCAAGTTTTTATTACACGTAGGAGATAGGATTTTATCAGATTAAACTTTAATAACTACCTTTCGTATTTGAAATATTCAAATTATATTTTGGATTGAATAATATGTTCTAAAGGAGATAATCAAATACTAAATATATGCTATTTAATGGGTTGTAATATATAATTTTCCTTAGATTAATGGTGTATTAATTTTATTTATGTTATGTTCATGGTATAATAATACTAAAGAAATAAATTACAATTATTAAATTTATATTAAAAAAATATACAGTTAACTTTGACAGTTGCTAAAAAGTTTTTTCAATTGTCAAAGTCAGCTACAAATTTCAGCCGGTAAGAGTTTGTAAGTTAAGATGTGCTGTTAATAACGTTTGGCAGCTAAAAATACTAGCTGCTTTTAGCATCTAAAAATGCCCGTGGATAAAAGTTTTTTAGCAATTGAAAATGAAATTATTAAAAGTTTTTAGCAGCTGAAAATGCCAGCTTTTAATTTTTCTTTTTTGCAGTCTAGAATGCTAGCTGTTAAAAGTTTTTAGCAGCTGACATGCTTCAACTACCAATAATCACACTTCTAGTAACTCCCCTTTCAACAACCGCTTTTGCAGCTGCCAATGCGAACTATCAAGAGTTGTTAATACTTACTTGTATTGATACCTACATATTTTTAGGTGATGCATAGAGACTATGACAAGCCTATCTTTCGTAAAAGGGGTGAGCATAATCCGATCCGGTCGGATCGGATTGAAAATCGTTTAGTTTATTTCGGGTTGGGTTGGTAAAATTTTAACTCAACGCAACCCATCACGCGTTGGTTTGAGTTGATCGTTCAACCCCTATCAGTTGAAAATTAGATATTAAAAAAAATATAATTTATTTTCCAAATAATATTTTTCAATTTATAATACATATAGTAATTTTAATAAATTCTAAATAAATATGATGAAAATTAAATATAAAATAATAAAATATTATAAATATAATATTTTATAATATTCAGAACATAAATAATTGAATTGGATTATAAATTTTCAACAGAATTCAATCTATAATAAATTCAAATCGATAATTTTTCAGCCCCTTTTAATCTATATATATATATATAAAGCTGAACTCTTCAGCGGCCCCACGAAGATGACGTGGCGCGCTGAGAGTTCAACTTTAGGTGGAAAAACATGAAAAATGGCCATTTTTGTGTTTCATTCATATTTTTCCAATCAAAATGTAACATGTGGCTATAAGATATTTAAATCATATAATAATATAAAGAAGGCAAAAAGTTTCCGTTTCAACATATTTCTCAATTAATGTTCTTTATTTTCTCTTGAATCACTCTCTTTCTCTTATACCTTTTAAATCGATATATTTTTACTTCTTCTCCACCTCTCATATCAACCACTCTCTTTCTTCTTCCCTTCAAAATCAATCTCGTAGTTTTCTTTTTTCTCAAAAGGTATGTTTTAAAGGTTTGGTTTTTAATTTTATGCTTTATTTTTAGTAACTTTTTTAAATGCTTAATTATTTATTACTTTTTTTTAATTGTGTTTTGGATAATAAGAGTTGTTTTTTTATTTGTGGTGTTTTAATTTTAGTGTAAATATGAATTTTGAATTAGGTTTTGAAATGGTAGATGAGGAGGATGAAGAGTTTTCAAATAATTGTACTCATGTTTTTATTTTATTTTATTTTATTTTTATTATTATTTCAGGTGATGATGAAAGGTATCACTGTTGTTGTGTTTCTAGATTTTGTTTTCTGTTTTTATTTTAGTTAGTTTTCTTTCTTTATTTTTTATTTTTTTTCCTTTTTAACATATATTTTTAATTTATTTTTTTTATTTTTCTTTATTTTTTGTGTTTGTACTCGCCAGAGAAATTAAGATTTCTATTATGAGACAGTTAGATTGTATAAAATTAATTGTGCATAGAAAAAATATTGACTTGAATAAATTTATTTTAATCATTTTTATTGAAAAATATAGATTGAGTTTATCATTGTATCTTGATTGTGAGTTGTTTTAGGGCCTGTTTGGGATTACTTCTGCTTTTGACTTCTGTCTGTAGAAGAAGAGAAGTGGAAGCCATTTTCAGGAAGCTAATATTTTTTACTTTATCTGGAAGAGCTTCTGAGAGGGCAGAAGCACTTCTGCCAGTTACCCAAACACCATCTGAAACAGCTTTCAGAAGTCAGAAGTCAAAAAAGCGAGAAGCCAGTCTATCCAAACAGACCCTTAATATTGTATTTGATCATTTACATTTTTATGATTGAATTTCATTTTCAGGATGAAGATAGAGTAGCATTACAAGTAAGGTCATCTCATGTGTTACTATTTCTGTAATAAATTTGATTTTTTTGTTTGAATTGTAAAATTTCTATTTATTTATCAATTTTTATAATAAAAATCATTATAATATTTTGGTCTCATCTCCTAATATTCTGTCTTAATTTCTAATAAATTTATGCTTTAACCTTAATTGTTTATTCCCATATATTTCTCCTTTATTATATGCTCAAATCTATCTTTTCAAATTCTATAACTTTTAATTTGATAACTTATATATTAATGTATATTAATTATAATTTATAAATATAAAAATTGAATTAAATTTATTGTATTACTTTTCTTATATTTGTTTCATTGGATTAATTCTTTATAAAAATAAAATTAGAATATTCTAAAAATATAATCAAAACATATTCAACATTTTATTAAGAAAATAGTTTCTAAGTGGAATATATTGAATTCTATTTATTTGATGGTAAATTAAATCTATATAAATATCTTAACAAATATAAAAATAATAATTTATTAAAAAAGAGAATAAAAAAATCAATTATCAAATGAGAACCATACAAATTCCCTACAAAAATAAGAATTAGATTCTTTTTCTTTTATTTTTTTTTTTGAAAATTCACCATAATAAATACAAAATAATTTTTTTCTTACTTATATTTTTTTTCATCACCGTCAATTTTATAATGTTGTTATTTTTAAATTTATAATAAAAAAATAAATCTGTGTTAAATTTATATTTTTTTCTAATTTTATTTACTCGTATTTGAATTTAAATGTGAGTTTTAATTATATTAAATATATAAATAAATTATCATAAATGTTGTTTCTATTAAATGTGATTTCAGATTATCAAATATGGAATCATTCCAGTTAAATTCTATTAATAATATCAATTAATGAAAATTTGTTCATATTTATTCTATTTCAATTTTTTGAATTATATAGTAATTGGAGTTCATTATTTATTAGAAAAAGTCACATAAATATATATTCAATCTATTAATTTTTATATTTTATTTAATTAATATTATATCTTAATTACAAAATGTATTTATAATATAATATACTAATCGTTGAAAGATTATGTAAATATATTATTAATATTATTATATAAAATATAAAAATTAATAATAATATTTGATATGAATAATAAACTATTTTTTTCCGCGCAAAGCGCGGGTCTTTTTTCTAGTTGTGTTATATTTTGAACCATTTAACAGGTTTATGTACGTGTTGAGTATAATGAAATATCCAATCTACAAGATCTGATCCGGTCCAATACTTGATCTACATATAAATACCATTTGTTTGGATTTTGTAGTAGTCTTCTTGTCTTGTTACTAATTGTCTCTCTAGTCGTATTCTTGCTGTGGCGATTAGGGTTTTCTCTTTTTCTCCTTCTTGATCTGTCTAGAGATTTAGTGACACGCTCTTATAAATACACTACCATTAGTGCAACCCGCCTCTGAGTCGAACCCCGTGAATATACACTATTAGTAGCACTTTGTGTGTTGTGGAATGGAACCACGTAAATAATCTTTAAATCTTTTTATTTATTTATTTATTTATATTTTTTTATTTTGGGGGGTTAATTGTTGTTAACATAAAACAAATTGAACACTTTCAACTCAACGAAAGAAAACCGTATTGAATTTAGTGGGGTGGGGTTGAGATGGCCACTGGGTGGGTGGTGATCCGCCAATATTGTCATAATAATTTAATTTTATTATCACACCTCAATAAATAAAGAATGGGAGGATGACCCATCCACAATATTGTCATAATACAATATTAATTGAATAGGGTTATCATTATCACACCTCCTGCAACACACTAATAAAGAAAGGGAGGATGACTCATCCATGTGATGTACATCTAATGTATTTAACTCTGACACGGTGAAATAAAATTTCAACAAATATATCTGTTTTTCTATTAAGTGAGGATTGTAATTTTACAATAATACTATAATTTTATAATTCATTTTAAAGTAAATTTTATGATTTGAAAAATCAATTAATAAAAATCACACGTGGAGTGGAGCCTCATCTCCGCCGCGCCAAGTCACATCACACGTGGATAAATTTTATATCAGGTAGAAGCAAAAATGCAGTTGCCTCTATCTACCGCATTAACACGGCTGCCTATATCTACCGCATATCCTGGCTTAAAATAAAACGGACTATTTTTATAAAAATAATTTCGAACATAATCAATTATACCGTGAAAACGGACAGTTTGGTTGGACCTTATTCGTGCGGACTTTTGCTATTAAAAAATCAAACCGAACATATCCATTTAAAATAACGGATTATTTTTATAAGTGTGGAGCTATTCAGGTCCATGTGAATGGACCGAATATATCCATTTTAATAATTTTTAATAAATTAAATAATTTATTTTTAATAAATTTTAACTGTTTAATTTATTTTTATTTATTTTGGTGGAAGTTATATTTTAAAATTTAATATATTTTAATTTAAATAAAATGAAATAATTTTTATTTTTTTTATATAATTATTTTCTATCTATTAAATTTATTTTTTAATATTTTTAATTAAACGAATAGTTCGCGGAGAGTTCAATTCGATAGTAAAATACGAGGACCTCGTAAAAAAAGGACAACTGTCCATATCCAATCAGATTGCCAACAGATTGGGAACGAACTCGAATTCGAGTGCTCCCCATTTTGACAGTGCTACAATTATCCTATTTTGTCCTATCCAAATATCTTACCATTGCATGTGCTCTTATGTCCTTTTATTAATAATTCAATAAAATGAAGAGTACATGGAAGGCCCATTACCAAAAGTAGTCAAATTAAGGAATGGAATCCCGGGGAGCTTTCAGATAGATGATGTTAAACCCCAGCTAACAGTACAACATCAAAACAAGGAATTAACTAGATTAGAGTAATCATCACATACATATCAATTAGCCTACTCTTTCCAAAATAAAAAGAAGAGTGATTCTGTGACACTTGTTCATCATCATTTGAACTCTCTCATCTCTATATAAAGAGCTCAGATAATCCTTCTTCTGCATAACACCCTCTGTTAACTTTTTGAGTCCCCAGCAATGGCAACGAGTAAGTGAAGTCCTTGTACCCTCTGTTAACTTTCTAATTTAACTCCTAACTAACAACTAATTAAATGTGCTGTGATGATCAGAAGGAGGAGAATACACAACAATTCTCAGCATTGACGGAGGAGGAGTCAGAGGCATCATTCCGGGAACCATTTTAGCTTCTCTTGAAGCCAAGCTCCAAGCCATCGTCGGTAAAGATGCAAGGATTGCGGATTATTTCGATTACATTGCAGGGACAAACACGGGGGCTTTTGACTGCTATGCTCACCGCACCAAATCCGCAGAATCGGCCCTTGATAGAGGGCAAAGATATTAACAAATTTTTTCTTCGATGAAAGTGCAAGAATCTTCTCCAACTCTAAGTCGCCACCAAATTTTATAAAAGCCATGTAAGCTATTTAGTTATTAAGGTTAATAATCAGTGAGTCTCCTACTCATTTATTTACATGACATGACATGACAGAAGCTTGCCTGGTTTGGATATGGCAAAGAATTTCTTCAATTACATATGGGATCATGCTGTACTCCCCGCCGGGCGTAGTATTGAACAAGTGACCGATATCATCAAATACTACGCATTGAGTCCCAAGTATGATGGACATAATATGCATAATGTCATCAATCAAAAACTGGGAGAAGTGAAACTTAGTCAAACTTTAACTAATGTTATCATCCCTTCCTTTGATCTACGCACTCTCCGGCCAATTGTTTTCTTCTCAGTTGAGGTTGTGCATTTAATTTTGGGTTGTTTGGTAACAGTTGTATTTATAATTCATATTAAAATTTTTATAAAATTAATATTTTTTAATTTTTTCAAAAAATAGACCGTTTTACTTTTTAATATTAAAAAAAATTCTCATAAATTTCCCGTGTTATATACTAGAAAATAGATTAAATTGAAATTTACTTTTCCATACTCTACAATAGAAAATTTGAATTTTATCTTTCAAATATGTTGTGTAATATTGAATAGCAAATTTTTCTTCTGACATTACACTCTAAGAAATATATTTAAATTTTCTATGCTTTTTTTAGTACATACGCAAATTTTTTTTTTTTTAAATTTTTTAAATTTTTCTTTTTATTTTTTTTTATAAAAGAATTTATAATTAAAAAAAATAAAAATTAGAATTGATCTAAAAAGTATATATAAATATAAAAATTTGATAAAATTATATTTTTAATTTAATTTTATTTAATTATTACATGTTCAATGTTCAATAGTTAGTAACTGAGACAAACTTTTATCGGGCAAAATCTTGCATGATAAATGTTGTTGTGCTAAGTGTTATTCTTGGAACAAGTGCAACGCCCTACTACCTGCAACCTTATAAAATGCCATCTAATTCCGGAGAATATAACCTGGTGGATGGTGGTGTTGCAGCTAAAAATCCTGTTAGTACTAGTATTACATCTATTCTACAATGTTTGATTTAATAATTGTATCGATATCTCAGTGTGTTAAGTTAACTTTTGTGCATGTGTATAGACTCTTTTAGCAGTGAAACAGGCAACCAAGGACATTTCTGAAATGAAAGAGAACAACATAGACTATAGCAAATTCCTTGTTCTGTCACTGGGGACTGGATCAGCAAAGAAGAATTCAGGAGCTGTTGTGGACAGTGGAAAATTTGGGTGGGGATTTTTGGATTGGTTGTTTTATTGTAAAGAAGCGAGGTGTCTACTCCTTGATGTTTACCAAACTGCTATGGACAGTATGGTTGACATTTACACTTCTCTCTTCTTTAAAGGCTCTGGTGTTGGTGATAACTATCTCCGTGTTCAGGTCATTATAATAATATACCTATATATATATATATATGTATATATAAAAATCAACTACCTGACAAGAAATTAATTGCATCTGCTAGTGTGAATTGAAATATGAGGATTCACAAATGGACAATACAAGCAAAGATTACTTGGAAATGCTTGAGGGATATGGGAAGAAGCTTTTGAATGAACAAGTTAAGAGAATTGACTTGGCAACTGGTGATCATGTACCTGTGGAGGGCAAGGGCACATATGATGATGCACTGCAGGAGTAAGCAATACATATCATATGTATATTAATATATTGGTTTAATATTTAGGATTTGCATTATGGGTTCTTTTTGTGTGCAGATTTGCTGAGAAGCTTTGCAAGGAGAGAAAGCTTCGACTGTCCTCAGCTGTCTAGAGGACGATTGTCTTTTATGCTGCTGCTGATGCCCTGTCTGTCTACTGCTACTGCTACTATGTCTATGTTACTTGAATAAGGTTTTCGCTTATATTCATCTGTGTCAGCTTTTAAGTCTTGAGGTTGAAGTTGTTAAATGTAATGAACATTTACTGCTTGAATCAGCGGCGTTTTCAATAAAAGATTTTTTTTCCTTTTTCTTGGAGAAATCACACAATATCACATAAATAAAATTATAAACAAAAGTTGCATCACATGCAGCTCTCTTCCATCATTATAATCCAAGCAACTTGAAATTATTATGGTTTTAAAATTAATCGGGTGGAACATCAAAATCGCTTCCTAAATAGTTCGGATTTATCATTTATCGCCATTTTTTTTTTTTTTTTTCCTTCCTTCTCAATAATTCTATGTCTAAATCTTCAAATTCTTTCCTATAAAATTTTATAATTTAAAATTTTAAATTCTAATAAAATAAAATATAATTTGAAAATAAAAATAAAAATAAATAAATAAAATTCAAATTTTTTATCATTTCATTATTTTTTTTAATTCAAATACGATTTTAATTTTATAGTGGATCGAAACCGATTTAATCATTATCTGATAAATCGGTTCGTTCTGAATTTAAAATAATATATATATATATAAATTTTTATTATTAACGATACTTCTCGTATAGAATTTTATTTATTTATTTTTATTATTTTTACATAATTTTTAAAATCAAGATATTTGGATCTCTAACTATATAGACCTACTTTCCTGAACAAAGATAATGTGATAAATGAATTATAAAATATTAAAAATAATAAGTGTTTTAAAATCTAGACCGAACTGATAAATCAAAACAAGTTAATTAGGACCAATGGTTAAACTGATTCGAATGAACTTCAAAACCACTTTATATTTAAACCAGATTCAACTGAAAAAACCAATGAAACAGTGATTGGTAAATCAATAAAATTCGATTTTTTTTCTTATTTCAAACTTGTACTTCGTTCCTATTAAAACTTGAAAATGTAGATATAAATCTTCAACGAAAAATATATTATATATATTAATTAATTAATTAGTTGAAATAACTAGAAGTAAGAAACAACAATGTGCTATTTTCATTTATATTTATTAGATTTTATATTTTTATCTATTTTATTACAATTTTTTATACTATAAATAATTAATTTATGAGAAATAATATTTATTTAATTGTTTGATTTAAATTAAAAAAGATTTACAGTGTCGGATTTGTTTTGAATTATAATTTTTTTAAAATATTTATAAATAATTAAATTATTTATCCTTTTAAAGTAAAAAAAAAAAAAATTCTATCTTATCCAACTCTAATACCATCCGTTTAATGTCAGTCTAAGACAAAAGTGTTGTAAAAAGGGAAAAATAGAGTTAGAGTAGAAGAGAAGAAAACAAATAATTTATATAATTAATTGAATAGATTCAGTTTAGAAATTTACTAATTGATCTTCACTTCCAGATATAAAGATATTCATGTATAGGTTCAGAAATTAATTTGGTGATTAGGTGAATTGATGAAATAGTGAAGGAATAACGATAAAAGCAAAACACAGATGTGCAGAGAAGAGAAATACAAATAAGAGAATCAATCACATGCCTTATTCATTCACAACATTTTATATATATATATATATATATATATATTATATATATATATATATATATATATATATATATATAAAATGATTGGGTCACATGTCAAATGGCATGTGAGAGAATGTATGCAGAACACATAAACTAGTTTTGGTGAAGGGTGGAATCCTCCTGTTCATGTGTTGTTTCAAAAACTCCCCCTTGAATTTCACTATTTTCGATATTTGACTGTCTCGTTAAAATTTTGCCAGAAAAACTCAGCGTGGGATAAAATTTTGCCAGAAAAACTCAGCGTGGGATAAAAACTGGACGAAGGAAAAAGAGTTCAGTCGGTGAATCTAATATTACAAAAGTTCTCTCCCTGATAATGACACCCATACTTCTAATTTTCTAATCTGGAGAGTTTTCGCATTCCGATATCATAAACGAGTTTCTCGAAAGTTGATGTCGGTATTGATTTTGTTAATAGATTGGCTAGATTATCGAAAGATCTTATCTACTTCACATTGATTCGACCAGTATTTTGAAGCTCGTGGGTGTAGAAGAATTTGAGAGCAATATGTTTGGTTCGATCTCCTTTAATGTAACCTCCCTAAACTCGAGCAATGCATACAACACTGTCTTAAAAAATTACAGTTGGCACATTCATATTTTGATAAGATAGATGTTACTTGACATATCTTTCCTATGATTTGAATTCCATGTCAAGAAATTTTAATATAAATTTTTGGCGCATTTGCAGGGGATTATATATTTGTTTGAGTTTAATTGAATTTAGTGTACTTTTAAGCTTGGTTTATTTTTCTTATTTGTAGGTTTATGCAAAGAAGATTTCAAAGAGGACAACCAGAACCTCTTGCTCCAGAAATTGAGAGAACTTGTCGTGTAAATAGAAGACAAGCTACAGAAGAAGGAATTCCTGAATAGATAATGGATTCTCAAGGTGGAAGAAGAGAATCTCATGGTTCACTGTATGATGAAATAAATGAGAGATTTAGTGATCATAGAGACCAACATATGACTATTTGCTAATATAGTATGTAACCCGTGGATGTCATGCCACTTTCTATCAATTTGCCACCCATTGGTGTGGATAGCTTTGAGTTGAGATCTGTTTTGACACGAATGGGGCAACAATCTCGTTTTAGAGGAGGTGTTAATGATGATCCTAATCAACATCTCAACAATTTTATATACCTTTGTAGTACTTTCAAGCAAAATAGAGTGACAGATAATGCTATAAGGTTGAGATTTTTTTCCTTTCTCTCTTAGAAATAAAGCTCATGATTTGTTATATGCCTTGCCTCAAGGGTATATTAATACTTGGGATGAGCTAGTGGGAAAATTTCTTGCAAGATACTTTCCACCTATGAAGACGATCAAGCTAAGGAATCAAATATCCCAATTCACCTACATTGATGGTGAATCACTCTATGAGAGTTAGGAAAGGTTCAAAGATCTCTTGAGAAGATGTCCACACCATGGAATTGCTATGTGGAGTTTAATTTTAACATTTTATAGTGCTATGCCACCTATGATAAAGATGCACATTAATTCTTCGGCAGGTGGATCTCTTATGGATAAATAATCCTATGAAACATAAGAATTCATAAAAATGTTAGCTAACAATGATTATGGTCGGAATGAGAGAGAAAAGTCGGGAGTGAAGAAACAACGTGTGTATGAATTGGAGTCATTCAATGTACTTTCGGCTCAAATATCTCTTTTGAGTAAGAAGCTTGATGCTTGTACAATTCAAAGAAAGGCTACTTTTAGTAGTACTACTCAAGAAGTTCAAGTTAATACTTCTAGTGGAGTTACCATAGCAGACTATTTCAGCTGTTAATGGTTTTTGTAAGCTGAGATGTGTTGGCTGCTAATAACATTGGGCATCTAAAAATGCCATTTGTTAAAAGTTTTTAGCAGTTGAAAATGCTAGATGATAAATGTTTTTAGCAGCTGAAAATGCTACAATTTAAAGTTTTTAGCAGCTGAACATGCCAGTTGTTAAAGATTTTTCGCAGTCAACAATACTATTTATTAAAAATTTTTAGCGGCTGATGTGACAGTTAATACTAATCGCACTTTTAGAAATTTCTCTTTCAACAACCGTTTATGCAACTGTCAACACCAGCTGTTAAAACTTTTTGATAGCTGGCTTTAACAACTATTAATTATCTATTTTCTTGTAGTGATATGTATATATCACATATTTTTAGATGATATAGAAGACTATGACATTCTTATCTTCTGAAAAGTTGATGCTATGGAAATCCAATTAAGTATATCCCTTTAAGTTATTAAAAAAAAGAAAGATAATAATTTAATAGAGTTATCATTATTACACATCCAACGCGATAAATGAAGAATGAGAGGTTGACCCATCCATGTGATGTACATGGAGCCCTACTCAGTGAGATAAATTTTCAACAAATACACCTGTTTTTCTATTACATGAGAATTGTAATTTTATAATTCATTTCTAAGTAAATTTTATGATTTGAAAAATCATACTTGGAACTCCTATCTCCACCGCTAAATGAAAATTTTAAACCTATAATTTTAAATCTAAATATAGTCAATTTGGTTTAAAAGTGTAATTTTTTTTTATTAAAAATTTAGTTTTATAAAAATTTTAAGAGATGATTTCATTTCTAACTCATTAAAATTTTAAAATAAATAAATAAACTATTCAAATTTTATTTTTGGTAATAAATTTTTAAAAATTTAAAACTTAAAAAATGAACTAAATTAATCAATATATCTTCGTAGACGTACTTCACAACTTCTTCGGCCGGTGAAGCGCTTCATTGGCTCACATAAGGCTAGGGAAGCGTGTTTCAGTGACCAATGAAGTCGTAAAGCGTATTTTTAATGGTATATTAATCAATTTGATTTATTTTTTGAAATTTCAACTTTAACAAATTTATAAATTTAAATAAAATTTGAATGATTTATTTATTTAAAATTAAAGTTTGAAAAATCCGTACTTTACCATTTTTCGCAAAATTTAAATGTTGTTTAGTTTTAACTTGGTGTACATCATAGCTTCTTTTATTAATAATTCAATCAAATGAAGACATGGAAAGCCCATTACCAAAAGTAGTCAAATTAAGTGATGGAATCCCGGGGAGCTTTCAGATAGATGATGTTAAACCACTAGCTAACAATACAGATAGATAACATCGAAAGAAGAAATTAAAAAGATAAAGAATAATCATCACAAACAAATCAATTAGCCATACTCTTTTCAAAAGAAAAAGAACAGTGATCGTGACAAAATTGATTGAGCATGAAACACGAGAGAGTTGTTAAGAGACTACGTTTTGTTGTTTTGTTCATGACTATTTGAACTCTCTGATCTCTATATAAAGAGCTCATATCATCCTTCTTCTGCATAACACACTTCTACTTTTTGAGTCACCAGCAATGGCAATGAGTAAGTGAAGTCCTTGTACCCTCTGTTAACATTCTAATTTAACTCCTAACTAACAACTGATGAATGTTATGTGATGATCAGAAGGACGAGAATACACAACAATTCTCAGCATTGATGGCGGAGGAGTCAGAGGCATCATTCCCGGGACTATTTTAGCTTCTCTTGAAGCCAAGCTCCAAGCCATCGACGGTAAAGATGCAAGGATTGCGGATTATTTCGATTACATTGCAGGGACAAGCACAGGAGGGCTTTTAACTGCTATGCTTACTGCACCAAATCCACAGCATCGGCCCTTGATGGAGGCCAAAGATATTAACAAATTTTATTTCGACGAAAGTGCAACAATCTTTTCCAACTCCAAGTCGCCACTTTTTGTAAACGCCATGTAAGCTATTTAGTTATTAATCAGTGAGTCAGTTTCAGACACTACTCATTAAGGTATTTATTTACATGACATGACAGAAGCTTGCCTGGTTGGGATACCGTAAAGAATTTCTTTGGTTACATATGGAATCATGCTGTACTCCCCGCCGGGCGTAGTATTGAACATGTGACCGAAATCATCAAATACTACGCATTGAGTCCCAAGTATGATGGACATAATCTGCATAATATCATCCATCAAAAACTCGGAAAACTCACACTTGCTCAAACTTTAACTAATGTTATCATCCCTTCCTTTGATCTACACTATCTCCAGCCAGTTGTTTTCTCCACAAATAAGGTTGTGTACATTTCACTTTATTAGATTATTGGTAAGTAACTGAGACAAATTTATGGTTATAATAATTTATCAGGCAAGATCTGATTCTGCAAAAGATGTTAAGCTGGCAGATGTTTGTATTGGAACAAGTGCAGCGCCCTACTACTTGCCACCTTACAAATTCCCATCCCATTCCAGAGAATATAACCTGGTCGATGGTGGTGTTGCAGCTAACAACCCTGTTAGTACTACAATATTTGATTTGATAATTGCATTGGATATTTCCTCACTTTGTGTATTTTTTTGTATAGACTCTTTTAGCAGTGACACAAGCAACTAAGGACATCTGTGAAATGAAAGAGAACAATGTGGGAATTGGAACTAAATTCCTTGTTGTGAACAACATAGACTATAGCAAATTCCTTGTTCTGTCACTGGGTACTGGATCAGCAAAGAAGAATTCAGGAGCTGATGTTGACAGTGGAGTATTTGGGTGGGGATTTTTGGATTGGCTGTTTTATTGTAAAGAAGCTAGGTGCCTACTCCTTGATGTTTTCCAAACTGCTATGGATGATATGGTTGACATTTACATGTCTCTGTTCTTTAAAGGCTCTGGTGCTGATGATAACTATCTCCGAGTTCAGGTAATTATAATAATATACCTATTTTTTTTCTATATATATATAAAAATCAACTACCTGACAAGAAATTAATTGCATCTGCTAGTGTGAATTGAAATATGAGGATTCACAAATGGACAACACAAGCAAAGATTACTTGGAGATGCTTGAGGGATATGGGAAGAAGCTTTTGGATGAACAAGTTAAGAGAATTGACTTGGAAACTGGTGATCATATACCTGTGGAGGGCAAGGGCACATATGATGATGCACTGCAGGAGTAAGCAATACGTTTCATATGTATATTAATATATTGGTTTAATATTTGGGATTTGCATTATGGATTCTTTTTATATTGGTTTTGGTTTGCAGATTTGCTGAGAGGCTTTGCAAGGAGAGAAAGCTTCGACTGTCCTCAGCTGTCTAGAGGACGCGTGTCTTTCATGCTGCTGGTGATGCCCTGTCTGTCTACTGCTACTGCTATTTGTGTTGTGTTTCATGTTGCTTGAATAAGGTTTTGGCTTATGTCCATCTGTGTTGTGTTTTTTTCCGTATTTTACTTAAGGTTCAGCTTTTAAGTCTCGACTTGAGGTTGAATTTGTTGAATGTAATGAACATCTCCTGCTTGAATCACCAGCATGTTTTATTGTTGGTTTGATAAGAAAGTTTATGCCCTTTTTCTTTTTTCTTAAAGACCTCACAAAAGATCTCGTATATAAATTATAAACAAAAGTTGCTTCTATAATCACATATAGCTCTCTTCCATCATTATAAACCAACCAACTTGAAATTATTATGGTTTAAGAAAAAATTAAAAAAAAATTAAATTGCACCTGAACCTTGATTAATTATAAATGGATATACATTTTACTTTAATTCATATTCACTCCCTTTACCCTTTGAATCTTTAACTTTTTAAAATGTTTATTTTATCTTTATTTTAGATATATATTTTTTATTATTATATCATCATTTTTTAAAAATTTTTAAAATTAAATACTTACACATTTAAAAAAAATTGAAATAATAATAAATATTATAAAAATTCAAATAAAATAATATTAAAATAATATCATTTTTTAGAAAAATTATTTATTATAAAATACACATTTAAAATTAAAATAGTTAGGTTAAGATATTTATTATATTCTAAAATAATAATTATTTTAATTTAATATTTTTTAATAAAATTAATTTATTTGGTTGAAATAGTTCGAATTAAGAAATTATTTTCAAATTTGATATTATTTTATTAAAAAATAATTGTATAATATTTCTTTCCAAATAGTTTAATATAATAATAATATTATATTATACAATATGGAAAAGAGTAGAATATAAAACTATATATTTGTATAAAATTTTAATAAAATATAAATAAATATTATAAATATTTTAAAATATAAAAACATTAAATAATACTTAAAAAGAAAACCAAATAAAGAAATAAATATAAATTGTATGGTATTTCAAAATATTTCTTTTTAAAAAAACGTAGAAGTAATAATTTTCTTTCAAAGAAAAATTCAATATGCAAAATAAAAGTAAAATAGACTTTTTTATTATTATTTTTTATTTTTAAATTTAACTAAATCAAACTAACTAAACTAACTAGATAAACTAATTAGATGATCAACTGAGAGCCAAGCATGATAAATGTCAATCAAACCAAATTAATATATCTATCTAATTAACCATTATTCAAAAGAGTATTAGTACGATTTTTTTTTATAAAGCGAACTAGATAATACTCATGCGCGATGTGCACCGTAAATTTAATAATAAATATTTAAATATAAAAATTATTATAATTATAAAATATAATTACAATTATATACATAAATGCCTTAGATTAAAATTTGATAAATAATAGTAAAAAAATTATTTTAATAAAATAAATAGAAATAAAGTATTATTTAATTTAGATATGGAAAATTGTCTTCGAACTCAACCACATACTAACCTATTTATCATCATGTTAGATTTGTGTTAACTTATTTGATCCATTTATTAAAAATAATAATATAATTTAATTTAAAAAATATATTAATTTTAATCAATTAGATAATATAATTATAAATATAATATTATATATAAATAAAATTAGTACAATATTAATCTATTTATATATATATATATATATATATATATATATATATATATAGAGTCTATTATCAACACGTCCGATATCTAAACATTGAATCTCAACCACTTATATAATTAATGATAATCTCAACTACTTTTATAAAATTATAGTTAAGTGAGTTTAAAATTATATCAATTGTTAATAGTAATAAATATAATAATTTTAATTGTTTTTAAGTATATATTATATAGATTATTTTTTTAATTATAAAACAATAATAAAAAGTAATAATAAAAATATTAAATGCTATAATAGGTTTCAATTTTTTTATTAATATATATTTAATATAATTCTAGTTCAAAATGTGGTAATTTCGTCTTTTTAACAAATTTTTAATTTTAAAATCTTTTAATAGCTCCTTATTTTGTACCAAAACAGCTGATTAAGTTGCTACTAACTACTTTTGAAAATTAGAAGTTTGATTTTAGTCAAATCTCTAAAACTGCTAAAAATTCTAATATTTAATTGAAAGCCGGTTTGACATAAATTGCAAATATGATGAACTCTTCTATATTTTTCTCCTTCTATATTTTTTAATTTTTTTCATGGTTTGGGAAAAATACATGCATTATCAATTTCATATATTATAAAAAAAATATAAATTTAAAAAAGAGAAAGAAAACACCACGTACTTATTTTAAAAAAAAAATATTAAGAAATATATATTTTATCTTGATTTTACTTCCTACAATTATGAATTAAGATGGGATGAAGTATGAATTAAGATGGAATGAAGTATTAGTATAGAAGAGAGAAAGTTGACATGGAATGAAACTCCACCGCATAATAATAAAGATAAATATGAATTTAAGTATTTATCTTCTTAGTTATTTTTAAAATTTTACATTTATCTTGTTGGGTGAGTTGATAATATTAACTTTTTAAAAATAATATAATTAGATAGTTATCTTTAAGTTATACAAATATATAAAGATAAATATAAAATAACTATACTAAATTTAAATACAAATTTTATTTAAAATTTTTAAAAAAATTGTTGGCGGAGTATTATCCTAAAACTTTTCTACTTTAAAAAATATATATATATATATATATATATTACTTACTACACTTTTTTTTACCTACTATATTTAATAAAACAAAATCTCGCGTAATTATACTTTACAAAATAAAATTGATGAATGAATAGTAATTACTATTCAAATGTACTGACTAAAAATATCAGAAAAAATCTGAGGAAATAGATATAGATAGTTTATAATATCATAATATTTTGCGGACACATTATATATGTAATATTAATTATAAATATAATTATTTTCAATCTAAAAATATATAAAAAATAATATATAATTACAATAATCTTTATTAAAATAAAGAGACACTTTACCAAGTAAAATGGGTGGAATACATTTAACGGAAAGAATATTGTAATTTGCTTGAGAAAAATAGGTAACCAATAAATTAAAAGACATGACCATGATGATATGATTACACAATAAATATTACATTTGATAAGAATTAAAAGAGATGCTATGATAGTCAATCCACTTCTCCTTAATATCTCTCCAGCGTCGATTTAACCATTAAAAGAATACAAAATTCAGAACAAATTACAAAACACTCACTTATTTACGGTCTATGAGATGAGGGTTGTATGATGAATAACCCCTACAATAGAAGCTTTACACGACAGTATTCTCGGAATGTGAGCGAGATTTCGGTACAATTTTTATGGTTGGATAAGAAGGAGGTCCAGTTTGGGAACAGATCAGAATATCTTAATTCCAATTCCACGAATAATTCTCTTCTAATCACTTTAACATAACAACCATCACTGCTCCATGGATTGCCATAAATACATTATTTCTCCATTATAACCGTCAGTTTTCTGTAATAAGAAAAAAAAACCGTGAGTTTACTGTGATTTATAAAAAAAAAATATAATATGAGATTAATTGAGATGAATGAAGTATATATAATGGAGAGAAATTTGATTTGAAATGGAATTTCAATACAGATAAATATGAATTTAGATATATACATATATTTATAATTTAAATTTATTTTGATATTTAATTTATATCATTTTAAATCTAAAAATTTATCAATTTATTATTTATCTTTAATTATAATTTATAAAATATTTTTTTTTTAAATTGAGAAGATTTAAATACGATATATAATTTTAAAAAAATAAAAATTTAAGACAATTATTGTCTGATGAATACAAATTTATTGTCGGATTAAAAGTTGTCCGGAAACTTTTCTGCTTTTATATATATATATAGATTCGGCGGAATATTAAAACCGTTTCTTAAATAGTAACAACTTACCACTTGTGATATATATATATATATATATATATATATTCTTCCTTCTTTATATCATCTCAGTGTTGTAAAAATATAAAGAGAAGTGGGGTAGAAGAAAATAGTTCAATATTAACCGGAAATAAATTCGGATTAGAAAGTTCAGCTGGTAATCTTGGGAAATTGTAATAAGGAAGTGGAGAGAAAGAAAATGAAATAAACAAAGCAAAAGTTAATCACAATCACAGTCACAACATCTCTGTATGTCTCTCATTATTGAATGCTCCACACATATATATATATATATATATATATAAAAGTTGGGGGTACGTGTCACCTAACATCCATAAGTATGCATGCAAGACACATGTTATAGATGAGGTGGACATCCACTAAAAATAATATTCACAACATTTTCCCTTATATTTCCACCAATTTACTGTCTCGTTAAAACCTTGCCAGAAAAAATCCAATGGGATAAAAACTGGACGAAGGAAAAAGAGTATAGTTGTGGAATCCAATTACAAAATTCTACCACTATTTACTACACCCATAAACCTAATTTTCTAATCTAGAGAGCTTTCGCATTCCGATCTCGTAAACGAGTTTCTCGAACGTTGATGTCGGTAATGATTTTGTTAATAGATCGGCGAGATTATTGGAAGACCGAATTTGCTTCACGTCAATTTGATCCGTATTCTGAAGCTCGCGGGTGTAGAAGAATTTTGGGGAAATATGTTTGGTTCTATCTCCTTTGATGTAACCTCCCTGAACTTGGGCGATGCGTGCAATACTGTCTTCAAAAATAATCGTTGCCCCATTCGCAGTTTGGGAGATACCACAAGAATTCTGGATATGTTGGATCATTGATCTCAACCAAATACACTCTTGACTGGTTTCATGTAATTATAAAATTTCAGCATGATTTGAGAACGTGGCTACTAAAGTTTGTTTCCTAGATCTCCAGGAGATCGCAGTACCATTATACGTGAAAATATAGCCAATTTGAGAACGTCCTTTATGTGGATCCGAAAGGTATCCAGCATCTGCATAACCAGTCAAACCCAGAAATTTATCAAAATTTGTAAAAAATAATCCCAAATCTTTCGTACCCTTCAGGTAACGCAAAATCTGTTTGATTTCATTCCAATGACAACGGGTTGGTGCAGAACTATATCTCGCTAATAAATTTACAGCAAACGAGATATCTGGTCTCGTACATTGAGCCAGATATAACAGTGCACCTATTGCATTCAGATATGGTACTTCAGGACCAAGTAATTGTTCGTCATCATCCTTCGGTCGGAATGGATCCTTTTTGGGATCAAGTGTTCTTACAACCATGGTTGTACTTAATGGATGGACATTATCCATATTGAATCTTTTCAGAAGCTTTTCAATGTATGCTAACTAATAAATCAATATCCCATTTGATTTATGTTCAATTTCCAAACCAAGACAATATTTTGTTTTTCCCAAATATTTCATCTCAAACTCCTTTTTTAAATATTCATCAGTTTGTTTGATCTCTTCAGGAGTCCCAATGATATTCATATCATCCACATAAACTACTATAATTGCAAACCCAGACCCTGATTTCTTGATGAAGATACATGGACATATAGTGTTATTCTGGTATCCTTCCTTAACCAAATACTCGCTCAGGCGGTTATACCACATTCTCTCAGATTGTTTCATTCCATATAAGGATTTTTGTAACTTTATGGAATACAAGTTTCGAGATCCCAATTGATATGATTCAGGTAGTTTCAATCCTTCTGGGAGTTTCATGTAAATATCATAATCAAGTGATCCATATAGATATGCAGTGACTACATCTATAAGACACATTTCTAGTTTCTCAGAAATGGCAAGACTGATTAGAAATCGGAACGTAAGAGCATCCATTACAGGGGAATATGTCTCATCATAATCAATTCCAGGTCTTTGGGAGAAACCTTGAGCAACCAAACGTGCTTTGTATCTCAAAACTTCATTTATTTCATTTTGTTTCCGAACGAAAACCCATTTGTAACCAACTGGTTGAACATCTTTTGGTGTTTTCATTATGGGTCCAAAAACTTTTCGTTTATTCAGAGAGTTCAACTCTGCCTGGATTGCTTCTTCCCATTTTTTCCAATCATGTCTATTTCTGTATTCTTCCATACTACGTGGCTCATGATCATCATATAAAATATCTACTGCCATTGTGTAGGAAAATAGATCATCAATTTTCATTTCATTTTTATTCCACAATTCCTGATTGAAATTTATAGAAATTTCTTCATTTTTCGATTATGATATTCCTTGATCATTTTCTCCTTCAGGGAGACAATTTTCAGAGATCTCAACAACTTCTGAGATTTCATTAGATGTGGTTTTAGGATCCAGATCATTTTTCTTTCTTTTCCTTGGAACTGTATCTTTTGAACCAAGGGGTCTACCACGCTTCTGGCGAGGTATAGGAGTTTCATTTGCTATTGTCTTTTGAAATTGTTCTTCTGGAACAATTACCCTTGCTGGTACATTAGCAGCTTTAATATAAGACTTGGTTATTTTCGAAGTATCATTAAATGCATCATGCATTCGATTAGCTATCATTTGTAAATGTAGGATCCTTTGAACTTCGAGTTCACAATGTGGAGTACGTGGATCCATATGCGCTAATGTGGGAACTTTCCATGCTAATTCAAGTTTCTCTTCAGGAGAAATCTTTTCTTTTCCAAGTGACGGAAAATTACTTTCATAAAATTGACAGTCAACGAATCTAGCTGTAAATAAATCTCCTTTCAATGGTTCTAAATATCTAATAATTGATCGAGAATCAAAACCCACATATATTCCTAAACGTCTTTGAGGCCCCATTTTTGTTATTTGAGTTGGGGTAATGGGTACATATACAGCACACCTAAATATCCATTCATTCTTATATCCTTGAAATTGAGCAAATTTCTTCTGGATTTGTGAGAGTATAATGCATTTTCGATTTCCAAATTAGTGTTATTTGGTAACACAATTGAAGCTCTTCCGGAGCCTTCGATCAGATCTACTGGACTTGATATGGTATTCACTTTAACTTGAATTGGAATCAATTCCAGAAAATATTTTGTATCTCTCAAAATCGTATGGGTTGTAGCGCTATCGGCTAAACATATATCTCTAGATATAACCTTTAATAAATTAAAACATAACATTAATTGAATGAAAATATAATATCCATAACTATTTACAAATATTTACAACCAAAACAAAAATTACATTCCATTCTATTTACATTCCCAAAAACAAGAAAATACATTCACTTGTAATTAACAGTTCCATCACCAATCAGGTGATCTATCTTCCCATCAGGAACTTCAAAGAAATCAACAGTTTCCAAATTTGATATGTCGACAGGACCAGTATCACCATCGCCAAAAACATCAGCCATATTTGCTTCGTTATTCTTTTCTTTTTCTTGTTCACGCCTCAACTTCTGATAAGCTTCAACTACATGTTTGAGAGCGCGACAAGTCCTCGAATAATAAGTGGGGGAACCACATCTATAACTTGGACCACAATTGAACTTTGGTGGTTCCAGAACTTCTTTGCCTTTGCTGGAACTAGAATTATTATTATTCCACTTCTGGGGAGCATTTAGATTATGATATGGATGTCCATAATCCCTATTATGACCACGTCCCTGACCATTTCCAGATTCTCGACCACCTCAGCCATTACCACGACTATTTCCATAATCATTCCAACGTTCAGAATTATGGCCATGACCATAGCCACGACCACGACCACGGTAACCACGACCATGACCATGGCCTGGATTTTCATTATAATATGCATTCACTTCTGGGAATGCTTGGGTGCCAACAGGGCGTCTTTCACTATTTTTCAACAACAACTGGTTGTGTTTTTCAGCAATATTCAAATGTTTAATCAAATCATCATATTTCTGGAATTTCATTTCCCGATACTGCTATTGTAAAATTGCTTGGGAAGGATGGAACGTAGTAAATGTCTTATTCAACATTTCATGGTCAGTTTTCGTTTCCCCACACATTTTTCAATTTGTTCACAATCAAATACATGGCTGAGTTGTATTCACTCACGCTTTTAAAATCTTGGAATCTCAAATTATGCCATTCATCTCGTGCTTTAGGCAGGATGATCTCATTTTGGCGATTATATCTAGAAACCTACCACAGATCTGCAGGATCAGTGACAGTCATATACTGATTTTGTAAATCATCATTCAGATGGGTTCGGATTATAATCAAAGCTTTATTCTTTTGCTGCTTAGTTGTTTCATTATTTTTTATCCAGAGTACCGTACAGATTTTTGGATTTCAACCTTATTCCACAATCACTGAACCATCTCATATAATTTGCTCCAGAAACCAACAATGGCTCAAATTTGTATCGATTCATTTTCTACAAAACAAGAACACTTTCTTTAGATTTCCAGATTTCCAGAATTCAATTATTTAACTTTAGGTGAATAATCGTAATTTCCCAATTTTCATATCTCACTATTTCTTGTAACCAGAATCACAATTACCAAACACTTTCTGATCTGGAATATCCATCTAAGTGGCAACCAGAGAGCATACGCATGCTCTTAACGTGTTGTAAAAATAAAAAGAGAAGTGGAGTAGAAGAAAATAATTAAATATTAATCGGAAATATATTCGGATCAGAAAATTCATCTGATAATCTTGGGAATCTTGGATCTTGAATATTATGAAATTGTAATAAGAAAGTGCATACAGAGAAAATGAAATATACAAAGCAAAGCTAATCACAATCACAACATTTCTGTATGTCTCTCATTATTGAATGCTCTATGTATATATATATATATAAGTTGGGAGTACGTGTCACCTAACATGCATAAGTGAATGCATGCAGGACACATGTTATAGATAGGGTGGAGATCCGCTAAACAATATTCACAACACTCACCATTTTTTCCATTCCAATATTAAAGTTTTGATGAGATAATTTTCTGTATTGATTATTAAAAATGCTTTAAATATTTTATATATATATATATATATATTATATTTTCATCCAATTTGCCTAGTTAAATACTTCCTATTTGCAATTTTGCTTTTTTACAGGAGTAATGAAATCAAAATATTTGGATTTCTGACTATTGATCTTTTTATGATATTATAAATAAATTATAAAATATTAAAAAATAAGAGATGTTTTGAAATTTGGACCGAACGGGTTAAATATAAGAATCAACCGCTAAATCGATTTGAAACAATTTTAAAATCATATTTATTTATAAATCAGATTAACCTGAAAAAGTCAATAAAACAGTGAATCAATCAACTTATAGAAATTCGATTTTTCTTAATTCATATTTGTATATTTTTATTATTAAAATCTAAGAATTTAAGTGTAATCCTTCGATGAAAAATATTTAAAAAATTAAAATATTAATATTGATAAAGTAATAAGTAAGAGAAACTGTGCTAGATTTATATTTATTTGATTTTATATTTTATTTATTTTATTTTATTATAATTTTTTATATTATAATTAATTTATGAGAAATAATATTTATGAAATTATTTGATTTAAATTAAAAAAGATTTGAGCTGACCAAAATGTTTTGAATTATAATTTTTTAAATATATATATATATATATATAATTAATTGATATTTTTATAAAATTTGATTCCATCTTATCCAGTGTAGCCTTGAAAATAATAAAGATAAAGGTGTTATAAGAAGAAGAAATTAAAGAAGCATACTAGATTAAGCAATCTCAAACTTTCATTCCACAAGATTAGCATCTAAAATAACACTGTTAATGGTTCTTTACATGTTGGTTTTGTCTTTTCACAATTACACCTCACAACATTTATCACCATTTCCCCCTTAGCTCTTGCTTCAGAAATTATCTGAGTATCAGCTTATCAATCAAGAGATATGGATGTACACTTGGCAGGCATCCATTCTCACACACAGCAGATACATGTATGTGTATATATATATATATATCAATGTTAATAAAGAATAGGTATATGCTTATTTCAGTACATTGAGCTGACTCCAATGGCAGAAGGTAAGTCCTTGAGCTGATTTAAATTCACTCATCACATTTTACAATTCATTTGACTTCCATCATTCATATTCTAACACATCTTCAACAATCTGACCAGATGAAGGATATATCACAATTCTCAGTATTGATGGTGGAGGAGTCAGAGGCATCATTCCTGCAACTATCCTAGCTTTCCTTGAATCAGAGCTCCAGGTTATATTTCTCCAAATCAAAATCAATTCCAGGAAATTTAACATAATCTAATGCATATGTTATTACAGAAGCTTGATCAAAATGACAATGCAAGGATTGCAGATTACTTCGACTACATAGCTGGAACAAGCACAGGAGGCCTTATGACAGCTATGCTCGCAACTCCAGATGATAACACCAAACGACCACTATTCAAAGCTGAAGATATCATCAACTTCTACCTTCAAGAGTGTCCTAATATCTTCCCACAGGAACAACAGAAACAACATTGCCAACATCTTATGACAGAAAGGTAGCTTACAAAAATCAAGACCAATGTCATACTACCTGTTCTGTTTTTATCTAAAGTTAGTATATTTTGAGTCAGGATTCACTTCTCTTGGATCTTTAATTGGCTTGACAAAATCTGGAATTCGTATGGAAAGCCAGTGTATGTGAAAGCGGAGGAACTCTTCCACTGGATTAGAAAAACCTTCTTTCGTCCCAGTTACAATGGCGAGTATCTGCATAACATAATTAAGGAAAAGCTTGGAGAAAAAAGACTTCAGGATACATTAACTAAAGTCATTATCCCCTCTTATGATCTCAAGCTTTTCTATCCTGTCATTTTCTCCACTTCAAAGGTCAATGTTTCTCTGATAAATACTCAATGTACCTTACCTAATAAGTATCAATTTATTATAATGTTTCATTTATGCAGGCAAAAAAGGACCAAACCAAGGATGCAGCTCTGTCTGATGTGTGTATAGGAACATCTGCAGCTCCATACTATTTGCCTCCACATTACTTCAAGACTACCAAAGACTATAACCTGGTAGATGGTGGTGTTGCAGCTAATAATCCTGTAAGCAATGCTTTTGTTAACTAGTCTTGGAATTTGGATTGATGATCAACATGTTTGTAATAATTGTGCATGCATATACAGACTCTTTTAGCAGTGACTGAGGCGACTAAGGATAATAGCAAAGCGGATTATAGCAAATTTCTTGTATTGTCTCTGGGGACAGGATCAGCAAAGTCGGATTCAGGGGCTGATGTTGCGCAGGGACTTGGTTGGGGACTGTATGATTGGTTTCTGGGGTCTAAGGGTAGACAGATACTTCTTGATGTTTTCTTTGATGCCATGGATGATATGGTTCATATTTACTTGTCTACTTTCTTTAGTGGCTCTAGTTCTTCAGAAAATTATCTCAGGATCCAGGTAACAGTAAGTAACTATTAGTCCTAACAACATTAAGCAACTGAATAACATTGTTGGCTGATGGGAATTGAAATTGCAAACAGCCTGATTTGAAATATGATGATGCCAAATTGGATAACTCAAAGGTTGAAAATCTGAAGAAACTTGAAGGAATCGCACAGGAGTATTTGAAAGCTCCTGTTTCGATACAAGACTTGGAAACTGGCTCCAGCACACCTGTGCCAGGAAAAGGGACGAATGAAGAAGCACTCAGAGAGTAAGCATGGAATTTTTTGTTTAGACTTAAAATGGTTTCTAGTTGCAAATGATTTGATGTGTGTTTCGTCTGCAGATTTGCTAAGAGACTTTCCTCAGAGAGGAGACGTCGGGTGTCCTCATCAGCTTAGGAGCTGCTGCGGCTAATATATGGATGTTTGATGATAAAAAGGGAAGGACAGACGTGTATTATGACTTCATATACTAATAATGTGCATTAAAAAAAATAAAAAATAATAATTTGGATGAATGAATTAAAGCATGTACATGACCATGTGGAAGAAGCAAATAGAGAATGGATGAAAAAGAAAATAATACGAAAAGATAAAGCAAAAAAGGCATAGTGGATAAATAAAGCAGTCTCAGACTTTCCTTTCACTTCATTCTTTAATATCACAAAATCTAAAAATATATTGTTAATGGCTTCCTCCGTACATTTATGTTTCACGTGTATGTACTATCCTTTACTGTTGCTTGTAAAATAGTTCAGGTATCAGCTTATCACTCAAGAGACATGAAACTACAGAAAGGTATACATACATTCCAACTTCAGTAAACATCACATTTAATATTATTTTTGCATGGCTCTGATCTCTATATAAAGACCCCCCATATATCTTTTGAGTCATCACCAATGGCAAAGAGTAAGTCCTGTACCAATCTGATTCCTACAATTCAAGAGCCTCAATTCCTGTTAATTAACTGATTATTGTGAATGTGTTCAGATAGAGGAGAATACACTACCATTCTCAGCATTGACGGCGGAGGAGTCAGAGGCATCATTCCTGCAACTATTCTGACCTCCCTTGAAGAGAAGCTACAGGAAATCGATGGGAAAGATGCAAGGATTGCAGATTACTTCGATTATGTTGCAGGGACGAGTACAGGAGGGCTTATGACAGCTATGCTCACAACTCCTGGCGAAACACGCCGACCACTATACCAAGCTAAAGAGATCGTTCAATTCTATCATGAAGAGAGTCCTAACATCTTTAAACAAGAGGAACTTAATTATAATTCTTTAGTGAATAAGATTGAAAGGTAGACTACAAAGTTTCAATATACTGAGTGTTTTAATATTTTAAATTCTCTTATGTTATATTATATATCAGGACATTGTTTGGGTTCATGCACTTTACGTGGCTGGAAAATCTATGGAACTCGTACGGGAAGCCAGGATATATACAAGCAGAGTTATTATTCTATTGGGTTCTTAAAAAGGTTTTTGCCCCTATGTACAATGGTGAGCATCTGCGTCTCATAATTAGGCAAAAGCTTAAGGAGAAGAAGCTTAGCGATACGTTAACTAAAGTCATAATCCCTTCTTATGATCTCAAATGTTTCCATCCTGCCATTTTCACCACTTCAAAGGTCAATCATTCTTCCTTAGCTAAGCTAACTAATGATATGTAACAATGGTCTATAATTGTGTATGCAATGCAGGCGAAAAGCAACCCGGAGAAGGATGAAAAGCTGTCGGATGTGTGTATAGGCACATCTGCAGCACCTTGCTACTTGCCTCCCCATCCCTACCCTAAGAAAAACAGAGAATATAACCTGGTCGATGGTGGTGTTGCAGCCAATAATCCTGTAAGTATAGCAATATTTGATTGATTAAGAGTCTTGGTTAGAATACTTCCAGTTTTCTATCCAAATAGTATTTTTCAATTCAGAAAGCTGCAGCAGTGCTTATATAAGGCTCTAAATTGCATGTGATGTTGATCAAACTTGTATATGTATATATAATGCAGACACTTTTAGCAGTGACAGAGGCGACCAAGGACGTATTACCTGAAGAGGACAAGGTTGATTACAGTAAATATCTTGTCCTGTCACTGGGGACAGGATCAGCAAAGTCGTATTCAGGGACAAGTGTTGCAGATGGAATTGGGTGGGGAGCCTTTGATTGGCTTTATGGGATTAGGCGTAGGCAGCTACTTCTTGATGTTTTCTTTGGCGCAATGGATGATATGGTTCACATTTACCTCTCTACTTTCTTCAGAGGCCCTCAATCTTCAAAAAACTATCTCAGATTCCAGGTGAAATTATTTACTTGTCCCGATATTCAATGTCTTTTATCTGTAACACATTGTTGGAGTTTTGAAAACAGCCTGACCTGAAATATGATGACCTGGAAATGGACAATTCAAAGCCTGAACATATGAAGGAACTTGCAGATGTGGCAAAGAAGTATTTGGAAGAACCTGTTTCAATACCAGATTTGGAAACTGGACAAAGTATACCTTCACGTGATAAATCTACCACAAACAAAGCCAGACTGATAGAGTATGCACCATTCATTAAAACAAAATGGTTTTTACTCAGGGACAAATTGGTCATAATTTGTGTTTTGCTTGCAGATTTGCCAAGAGACTTTCCAGGGAGAGAAAACTCCGTAGGTCCCCATAAGCCTCAACTACTATTATCATAAATAATAAAGGAGGTTCAATTCTCCTTGTTAAATTGTTTGTTTCGGTTTCCGATTGGTTATGTTGATGTTTTATTAAAGCGTTGTGGTGTCAACAACGTTGTTGTTAATAATGTTATGTACAAGAAACTAAATACAAGAATACACATGCATTGATGAGAATGTGGGAGAAAATAAATCAATGTCACCTTTTGCTATGATAAGACCGTTTGACTGGGACCCGACTTTGCCAAATACCGTGGAGCCAAAAGTGTGCTCATTGTGAATGTAAAGAATTAAGAACGTTTTGCAGCGAATTATATTATACATCCTTAAACTATATTTATGATAGAAAACAAATATATAATTGAGAATATGGAGCGAAAAAGGAACCTAATTAATTTTTAGTGAAAATTTTGATCGGTGGCTTTTTAAAGTTTAAAATATAATTATAAACCTGTTTTTGAAAGTTTAGTTTTCACTTCATAGGTCAAATTTCTCACAATATTCCTAAAAATTTTATAATTCACAGTTTGTGAACTACGGTCACAATATGGGAATAACTTATAAAATGAAAATCAAACTTTAGTTCTACAAACTTTTTAAAAGTGGCCTATAATTGTATAGTAAACTTTTTATAGTCTATAAAAAAAATTCCCCTTTTAGCCTCATTTATCAGTGCATACGTTCTGGATTTGAGCTCTTTGAGTTTTTATTAGGTTCATTAATAACTATGATACACGCGGACATTTGTGTGTAGACCGTGTCGGACATATCTCCCGCACTTTAATTGTTCGACATTTACGGTGTCCAAATTGTGTTTATTAAATAAATAATTAATTAATAAAAAAATGTTAAACAAACATGTTCGATGAGCTAGTTCATACGCGTCCTATATAGGCGACATTTTAAATTATTATTAATTAATTATTTTATTTTATATATATTTTTAAAAAAAAAATTAATTTATCATTTGTCAATTTAAAACGATCAAAACAAAATAAATTAAAATTCTAATAATTTTATATATTAAAAAGTAAATGTAGACGATTTAATATTATTTATAAATTTTATACTATCAATAGTGTATTTTAAAATAAAAATATAAATACATATAATTATTTAAATATATAAATAATTACATGTATTTTTTTAATATAATAATATTATTATATATTATTTAATATTATTTCAGTGTGGTGTCCTGCGCTGTGTTCTAATTTTTTAAAATTGGTAGTGTAATATCGGTGTTGACGTGTTAGTGTCGGTGCAATAATGGTTGTGTACTGCTTGCAAAGAAGCAAAATAATGGAGAAATTTGCTTTATGAAAATTTATTATTGTCTAATTCCATACCATAGTGATATAATTGTGATGGTGGGCCACATTCGCAGGAGTTTATAGTCGCATGTACAATATACCATAAAAATTTCAGCATATTGGCTTGAAGCAAAGTTATTGGAAGCAATTGATTTGGGACGTCAAATCATGTGAATATATGTGTTTCTCAGAAAATTTGGCAGATCAATTTATCAAAGGATTGCTAAAAGATATTTTTAGCACGGTAAACCAATCCAGCTTTTATGGAATAGTTCGATATCCCAATCCGAACGTAGGATGCGAATTCGAATTTTATCAAATCCGAATACGAATAGAGGTTTTAACTTTTTTCGAACTCGAATACAAATATTTGATATTAGGGTTCAAAATTTGATGAATTATTCGAAAACTATATCGAACTCGAATAGTCTCGAACTCTCATCGAATTCGAATAGTTAATACTGTATTTTATCACAGTCGTTGGATGAAAAATATTTAAGATGCAAGGGCTAAAAATCTGTTCTACATAGGTTTTTAAAATTAAAAACCCAATAATCCCAAATTCTTGACCTGACTCTTTTAGATTTTCTGTCTCCTCATCTCTTCAACTCATCTCTCCTTTTATCTCCTTGAAACACCTAAAATAGATACTTCATTTCTACTATTTAGCGCAAAACTTTACTCCATTTAATCACCACCAACCACAATTAATACTATAAATAATCTTAAGTGGAGTATTTCTATTTTAAGCTTTCAACTTCATCTATCTTCAAGATGACAATCTCTTTAAACCCTACGTTTTTCAAATCCAAAAATGTTAATATTTGAATGCAACGAGTCTTATTTATTTGATCTTAGGATAAGTAAGGATGTTTCCATTTGGTTCAACTAGAATGAGTAATCCTTGGATCTCATTAGTGATGATTTTTCTCTACCATAAAGATTCAAACAACCATTTTTATTCAAGCAAAGGGTTTAACCCAAAGGGCAAATCAGCCAAAATTTTCCAAGAGACCTAGCATCTGATAGTTTATTATATGCAGAAGGTTTTCAATTGGGTTAGACATTTATTACCTTTGTCGAAACCCCGTAGATTTTAGAGTTGCTCAAACCAAATTTGAGATAAACTCGAATTGGTTCTTATTTCCCCTGCTGGTCTTGAATTTTGGTACTTGTTACTTTAAGATTCATCATAACAGAGATAACACTTGAGTAAAAAATAACATATACAAATGAAGAAATAACGAAAGTTAGGATTTTGCGAATGAGATGAGATTCTAAGTTTAGAAAATTGCTTTTAGAGTTTTGAAAATGAGTTTGGTACACTTTTATATCAGTTGTTGTAATTTAACAAGATAACCAAATAGATTAACCAAAAACAAACACATAATATACAAATGAAGCGATAACAACACAAGAGTTAATATAGTTCACCAACTAATGGGTTAGGTCATATTAGACTCCAACGAGATCATGATTTTCACTATTATCCGATAAGTTTACAAAGTATAAGGTATATGATCACTAATACCATACATTTTTTTATAAGTAAGAGATTTCATCAATTAATTAAGGGTCCAAGTACAACCGTAATCAAAGAAACATGCATCAATGCTCCTTTAAAAAATCAAATAATAACTCTAGAACTCAATAATAATGTTATTATGATCATCACAATGACAATACTAACAATATTCGAAGAAATAAATAAAGTTGAGCAAGAGGAAAACATCTCAGAGGAATTAGCTTAACATGAGACGAAGAATTATAAATCAAGGGCAGAAAGTAGCAACACAAAAAAAAATAGAAAAGAGACCCTCAAAATCTTTGATAGTCCTTGCCTAGAAGAGAACACTAGTGCATATTATATTGAAAGCAATAGTTTTTTTTAGCAAACTTTGTTGTTGAAGACAGAATCATTCCTAATTTAACCATGTAGTCCACAATGTTGCCAAGAAAATAATAGTCCAAAGTTTAAATGACCTCTTACCAAAAACCAGGCCATTGAGAGAATAAATGGATGAAACTATTGGGAAGACATAGACTAATGCCCAACCAATGCGCAATTCCAACCAAGTAAAAGAATGAATGAACATTGGACAAAAAGATGATTCGCGTTTTCCTATATAGTATCATATAAGTTGTAGCTCATATAATTTTATGTTACAATACTGAACTTGGCCAAGAAAGATTTGGTGTTGTTTCAATTCTACAAAGCAAACCATAAGAATATGCTAATTTGGGGGGAGTTGATTTTGAGAACCAAATATAATATGCTTTCCATTGCAAATAGAGTAGTCGAACCATACAATGAACAATAAGTAGATTTTACATAATAAGATCCATCATATGAAAGCAACTAGAATACCTTATTAGATTTACAACGAAAATGAGTGAAGGAATTAATGGTGCTGAGAAGTTCATTTTTTAATGCTTCCTCCTAAATCCATAATCGTCTTCTCTAAGAGAATATCCAAGACCAATTAGAACCATTCAAAATCCTACAGTTTGATATCATAACATCTACATTTTTCTAGAGAGAGAATAATCTTGGAAATTGAGGTTTTAATGGAAGAGGCTCGATCAAACAATCAAACCACAAGCGAACAACTTCACCTGTTTCGATTGAATTTTTTTTCCTTAAAAAGAGGAAGAAATAGCAATATTCTTAATTTGTTTTCCATAAAGCAGAGAAATTTGACTTATAGTGAAACTGAGGTACTAAACTGCTTCTAAAATTATATGTGAGATGCACCACTTTTTGCTATAAATCATTACTACAAGGATCCAATCTCCAAAACAATTTAAGTAAGAGACTTCTATTCTTCTCAGAGAATATCCAAGATCAGATTTTAATTGAATAATCCTTCAATCAATATGTTCAAAGTATGATTTATTCAATTTGACCACCTTGCCTTTTATGGATTTCAATTTTGTTGCAAGTTTGGAGACTGATTATTCGAACTCCACCAAGATTCATTACAATTTTAAAAGTTTGGATGATAAAGCCAAACATCTAAGGATCTAAATGGTTTTGGACCCTAATCAATTGTAGAGAATTAGAGAGTAATTGGTGTGTGATTGGATAAACCTCTCGGTAATGAGGATTTGGAGGGGGAATGACACATGGATAACCAAGCATCATTTAGAAGGAATCTGTCTATACAACTGTAGTGAGTAGCATTAGACAAAGTAAATTTGGATTCTGATAAGGGTAAATCAATCAAACCATTATCGAAGATAAAACTTTCAAAGCTAATATCCTTGATAGTTTCGCTTGAAAGAGCCCTTTCATGAGAACCAAGAGTAGCATTAAAATCACTCGCAATAAATAGAGGAGACAAATGATTTATCATACTTAGCCTAGAATGTAGATGGCTCATTTGCATAATAAGGAGCATAAAGTGGTAAGATAGAACGAACACAGTTTGATGATACCAAAGACCCTGATAGAGCTAACCAATTTGAGCCCGTTTGAACTTAAGAAGAAAGAAGAAATATTTTCTCCAGCTGATTAAAATTCCCCCACTAAACCCATGAGATTCAACTAATTCCCATCCGAACGAAATGTTACTCCAGATTGAAGCAATTAACCATTTTTTGGCTTCTGAGATTTTATTTTCCTAAATCGACACAATATTAACATGTTTTCTAGCGATCAACGATTTAAGGAATCTTCTTTTCAAGGAAGAGTTAAGACCTCTTACATTCCAACTCAAAAAAATTATCAAGATTATAAGAGAAAAATAAATAAAACAGAAATTTAATTTCTCTCCTCGGAATGACTGGAGTTCTAAGCTTCAACATCACTTTGAATCCAGCTTGTCAATGAACTCAATGAAATCACTTTGATGGCTTGAGGAGCCAATTTTCAGCGAATTAGCTATATCCCAACACATGATTCCTTCTGAAGTGGGATGAGATTAGATGAGAGGTCGGTTAAGAGTTTGAAATTTTTGTTTTTATGCAATCTTCTAAGATTGAGAAAATCAGTATCGTCGCAGATGCATTATCTTCTAGTGAATGAGATGGACAAACTACTTTCAAAGATAATTTTTTCTTTCTCTTTGAAAATTTTGGCCTTTAATATCTCGATTTGTCGGCACCAAAAATGTAGAAAGATCGCATACTTCTTGTTTTTGGTCTAGGATTTGTGTATTTTCCGTTAGAACAAATCTGGACTAAGCTTTCATTTGGGTCAAGACCAATTTCTTCATGATTAGAGATACAGTTAGGCTTATAAGAGACATGGCCCAAGAGTCGCCTTATTGGGCAAATGTTTTGATTATCAAATAACCAAATTTTTAAAAAGTCAGTGAAGAAATATTTAATATTCCGATTTTTACAAATATGAATTACTTGTAATTAAAGTGACTTTATTTTATTTTCTAGATTGATGTATTCTTGTTGTTTGTGCATTTTTTTTGTTTGTTTAATAATAAAAATTAAATTTATTAAAAAATCAACCTTATGTTTTTAATAAATACCATTGAAAATATGCTGGACATACCATTATTTTCCTAAATATAAATAGATAGATGCTCATTTGAATAAATAAACTTCAATGTATTTAAAAAGAAAAATAAAATCAAGTTGTCCATTTTGGTTATCCTAAACATGTTAGGATTATGGCGAGAATTCGGGTATATTCTGATATCCAAAATTGGTTTAGTAATTTAGAAAAGACTCGAAAATTGTTTCGGAAACATCATAATTGATTAGGAATAATATTTTCTAAAGTGAATTCTAATTAGAAAAGAGAACCATGAGAATTCTAAATAGGAAACGATTTTCTAAATGGTTTAGAATTAATTTCTGACTAAGTAACCTAGTGCTATATAAATATGATGTTTGTATCTATTATTATGTATCCTAAGAGAACAATGTAGATCCAGTTGGTTAGGTTTGGGAGGTGCCCGATGTGAGTCTGGGAACCTAGAGAACATGAAGATCTTGATTTTTAGGATCAAGTCTTGTTATCCTATAAGAATCATATGAGAAGAGCTTATATGTGAGACTTTGACCAATGTAATTGAGTTGGAGAGTGAGAAAGTAGTATTTCGGTTATAATTGTTACTTTATTGTTACATAGTAAATTAATCTCTCATTATCCTAAAGGCCGTGGTTTTTTTCCGATTTGGGTTTCCACCTAAAAACCTCGTTTCTTTTTCCAATCTCTATTTTCTTATATTGTGTATGTTTTTTTTTATTACCAATACAACTCCACTGCAATGTATTACCGATTTGTTAAAAAAGTGGTATCAAAGTTAACCGAAATTTCCCAACAAGATACACTTTTAATTATCCTAATAAATTATAAAAAAAAATAAAATAATTGATATATTAAAGGGAAAACATATTTAAGGAAATTATGTATATATATATTTATAATATGAATAAACTAAACTAAATAAAATAATATTATTATTATTATTGAATAAAAAAAGGTGATACAATTAAACAAAAGAAACAAGTTTTAACAAATTTTCTTTTAAAATAAATAATCTCCAAAAATATTCACCTTGGTTATCCTCAAATTTTATTATGGAAATTTCAAATCCCTCCCATTTAATTTATAAATAAATCATAATTCAAGTAGCTTCAAACAAGACAGCAGGATTGTAAAAGAATATAAATAAAATGATTAAAAAAAAATTGAGAATTATTTCAAAATTATTTTCTCATGCTAAACATTTAGAATTGCTGACAATATAATAAATAATTACTCTTAAAAATTTAGTTACTCTTAATAATTTAAGATATAAAAATTTGACATAATGGTTCCCAAAAGTATATATGATTATTTTAATGTTTTAATTGTTTATAAGTATTATATTATACTTTCACCTTTTACGATGACTCAACCCTCCAGTACCAAGATCCACTCCCTATTAGATTAGATATATATTTTAGAATAGTTTGGTATTAAATTTTTAATTAATAATTAAATTAGTATTTTAAATAATATTAATAGTTAATTGTTAGATTAAAATTTAAATTAATAATTAAATTAATTTTTGAATTAAATATTTAATATAAATTTAAATTTTTAAATTAAATATTAAATATAAAATTATTAAAATTTACTATAAATATAAATATAATTTAAAATATTAATAAATTAAACCACTATTGGTATTTAAATTGAAAATTAATTTTTATAATCGCTATTTAAACACTAATTAAAATATTAAATATTATTTTAAATACTAATATCAAACATATGTTTTTTAAAAAAATAATTAATTTATAATTTAAAATTACCAGAAATATTAATAAAAAATACATTCAATTAATAAAATAAAAATTAAATTAATAAAATAAAAACTAAATAATATAAAATCAATAATATATTAAGATAATAGTTATTATAATAAAATAAAAATTTAAAAATAATAAAAAATATAATATTAAAATATAATAATTATTAATTAAATTTAAAAATGGAAGGATATTTTTGAAATTTTTTTTAAATTTTATATGCACTTTAGCAATTGGCGTGTGGAATTTAACAATCCTGTTATTTTATCCTGAACAAATATATAAAATAGAATGATTAGCTTTTTTTTTTTTTTTTTTCTTTATACCGCAAGTGAATAGTTTATGTGGAGTGATGTATAGGACTGAATCCGACTTTTTTCCGGGTCAAGATCGGTTTGGTTCAAATTTTCGGATTTGGATACTTTGCTCACCCCAATTAAAATGTGTTATTATCCTCATTGAACTTAATAGTTTAATAGCATTGATGTAGCATTTAAAGGTGTTATTTTACACGTCATTTATCTAGTGAACCTAATAGTTTAATAGCGTTGGTTGAATTTATTAGAGTTGACATTTCTATCATGCTTATCTTTATTTTAATTTACGTGTATACATTGAATATTTAGTTTGCACTTATGTTCAGAATACGGATATACAAGAGGACAATTGCTACAAAATTAAAATATATAGTTTCTATTAAAATAATATTTTATATAATATTTTTATATTAAAAATTATATATTTGATAAATATTTAGTTATATATTATATGTATTTAGTTTTTTATTTTAAAGTATAATATAAATAAATTAATAATATTAAACCGTCAACATCATATATAAAATTATTAGAGCTATGTAATGGAAAAACAATCGGAAAGCATTAAAGGCAGAGACCGAAATGATCAAAGGGATCCAAAGCCGCACCCATTTCGACTGAAAGCCTATTTTAGTCGAAACGATCAAAGATACTTAAAGGTCCCTTTCAGACCAAAGACACTAAAAAGGCCTTTATCGGCCGAGACAACAACACATCAGGCTCAATGAGTCCTCCACAGATCAGAGAATTCAAACCCACCAGACCAAGACTAGGCCATGATCAAGTCAAACAAGGATTCACGAAATCCAACGGACAAAGAAAAACCTCTTCTATTGCAATAAGGAGACCGAATTCAAGAGGGACTGAAAGTCCTAATCCCTATAGAAATAGGACCTCAACACCTCCCATGGACAGGGATAAAGATCTGATTTTGATTATTCTTTAGAGAAGACTCTGTTGAAGTATCTTTGTAAGTTTCCAAACTATTTTTCAAGAAATCTTAACCCTATATTTGGTTATGATTTTATTTCGCATCACAAACTTTATTTTGATTTTGAACATTTTGAAAAAAATAAATTGACAATGGACAAATCAAAATTTTTTAAAAGAATAATATAAAATAAATTAATTAATTAATAATAGGTAAAAGTGTCGAGTATATCCAAAACACGTATGAAGTGGCGTGTTGAACATGTGTCTTCAAAATTCTCTTTTATTATTTATTTATTTAGTTAACACAGTTTAAACACAGTGTCGGACAATTAAAATATTACACCATATACCCATGTTTCTAGAAGTATCTATGCATCAAAAGTTTGCATATTACTATTTGAGTTTTCATATTAAAGATAAACTTGTCATAAGGCATGTGTTAGTTATATAAATTGAATAATCTATTAGTATTGATGGAGTGTTTTTGATCAAACTGTTTTTATTTTGGGATTGAATAATTGGTTAGCATTTACGAGTAATGTTGTGGAGCCCATTCTTACTACGTTTTTACTTATACGTAACAATAAATGATTAGATATTAGATAAATAAATATAACTATTTGTAATAATTAATAACAATTCAACCAATTATTTATTATTACGTATAAGTAAGTAATAAAAGTAGTACATGAAGTTTCCCTATATAATATTACTCTTTAACAGTACATAAAGTTAGACTATATAACACTTTAGTTTATGTATTAGTATTACAATTTGAGTTTTCACATATTAAATGTAAATTTGTTACGATTTTGGCATTAGTTTATATGATTTTTAGTAATAAGTTTAGAACTCTCATGTTTGTTAGTGGATTCTAAACATTATTAGGATGGTGTTGTCGAATTATCAATAAATAATATTGATAAATTAATAAGGGAGAACGCATATTTAAATCTTTGAAATTGGTATAATTTTTTTTTTTTAAATTCTTAAATTTTATGAAATTTCAACCGACTTCTCTATTTTTTCAAAAGTGTTTCCGTTAAACTTTTATTAAAGTTTTATAAATATTTAATTTTATAAAAATTTTAAAAATTTTGAAAATTTTATTAAAATTTTAAAAAGTCTAAAAATTTAGTGGAAATACTTTTCACAAATGAGAAGATTCCATTATAAAAAAATTACGCCAATTTTAAAAACTGTCACGATTAATAATAATTTATAAAAAATAGATTATTACAACTCGTGTTTGATCAACTGTAGAATGGTAAGGTGCTTCTCATGATGAAAGAATTTAGGCTAATCGGCAAGTAAGATCAAGGTTAAATAAATAATTAATTAATTAAAAAAAGAAAAGAAAAGAAAAAGTAGTAGTAGTACTTGTTTGCCGTCATATAACTTTCAACTAGAAAAACGGCATTCAATTACCACATTTATTACATATGCCTTCTAACGAGGATGAAAGAGTTGAAAGAAACTATACTCAGGTACACATATGCACATGGTACACATGTGTAACACCTTTTGAAGTCAATAAAAGGTTTTGTTTTGTGTCAATTAGTACACACTACACACACATTACAGAACAGGCTTCAATGGCAGAAGGTAACTCCTCCATTTGAAATGAATTCACTCATCATCTTTTATAACTCATTTAACTTCCATCATGCTCATCCTAATCCATCTTTTAATAATCTTATCAGATCATGGATACATTACTATTCTCAGCATTGATGGTGGAGGAGTCAGGGGTGTCATTCCCGGGACTATTCTAGCTTTCCTTGAATCTAAGCTTCAGGTTAACAAACATCCTGCAAATCTAACTCATGTTTTCTGATACTAATCCTAATGTGCCTTATTCCAGGAGCTGGATCAAAATGAAAATGCAAGGATAGCAGATTACTTCGACTACATAGCTGGGACAAGCACAGGAGGCCTTATGACAGCTATGCTCACAGCTCCGGATGACACAACCAATCTGCCACTCTTCAAAGCTGAAGATATAGTTAAGTTCTATGTTCAAGAGTGTCCTAAGATCTTTCCTCAAGAAGATGCGCATAGCGAACAATTGACGACTGAACAATTGATGGCTGAAAGGTAAACAAGACAACAGTCTATAAACTTTAAATGAACAAAAGGTGTTTGGTTATTCTAATGTTTCTGTTATGTGTTTGGACATAGGACAAACTTATCATGGCCATGGTTCTCCGACTTGCTGGATAAACTCTGGAACTCTTTTGGAAAGCCAGCTTATGTGAATGTAATGGAAGTTCTCAATTTAATTCGGAAAGTCTTCTTCACTCCAACCTATGATGGCAAGTATCTGCGTGACACAGTTAAGGAAAAGCTCAAGAACAAGCGGCTTCAGGACACTTTAACTAATGTTATAATCCCTGCTTATGATATCAAGCTTTCCTATCCTGTCATTTTCTCCACTTCCAAGGTCCATCTAAAGACTTGATGCACCTTATAACCAGTGTTTTTTTAATGGCTACACTTTCTTTACTAATACTAAAAAAAATCATGCAGGCAATAAGGGACCAAACAAAAGATGCAGCCTTGTCAGATGTGTGTATAGCAACATCTGCTGCACCTTACTACTTGCCTCCACATTATTTCAAGACCACCAAAGACTATAACCTGGTAGATGGCGGTGTTGCAGCCAATAATCCTGTAAGTAACCCATTTCGGATTCATCTGATCGGATGCTACTATTATCAGCCATTTGCATGTTGATCTGAGTTGGATTGAAATATATGCAGACACTATTGGCAGTGACTGAGGCCACAAAGGAGATGTTTCCTTTGCACGGAAATGTCAACGTGGATTATAGAAAATTCCTCGTTCTGTCTCTTGGCACGGGCTCATCAAAGTCGGATTCAGGGGTTGAGGTTGGACAGGGAGTGGGGTGGGGGCTCTTTGATTGGTTTGGTAGGCAGATACTTATTGATGTTTTCTTTGGTGCAATGGATGATATGGTTCACATTTACTTGTCTACTTTCTTTAGAGGCTCACATTCCTCAAACAACTATCTCCGAATCCAGGTACACAAACGTACCAACAATAAGCAATTAAATACACGTCTTGTGCCTGTAAAATTGAATTACATTGTTGATTTCATAACAGCCTGACTTGGCATCTGACGATGCCAAAATGGACAATTCGAAGCCTGAAAATCTGAAGAAGCTTGAAGGGATTGCAAAGGCTTATTTGAAAGCACCTGTTTCAATACAGGACTTGGAAACTGGATCCAACACACCTGATCCAGGACAAGGCACAAATGAAGCAGCGCTGACAGAGTATGCACAGACATTAATTGCTATTGTTTTTACTTGCAAAGAATTATGAATAACGTGAGTTTCTGAACTCGTTTTTCCTGCAGATTTGCTAAGAAACTTTCCAAGGAGAGGAAGCGTCGATTGTCGTCCGCATCAGCCTAGAAGCTGTTGGTTGGGGTCCCACCTACTATATGTTATAATGATAATAATAAACAACAAAGGAGACTTATTGTTGTATTGCATTACTTCTTAAATCGTATGTTTTTATTTCTGTTTGGACAGGAAATGACATCACATATCTACTATCATAGTAGGTGTGTTGTGTTCTAATGGGCTAATAATTCTTCCTTTCTACACTATTGTTAACTTCAAAACCATCCTTCATGGTAATCCATACTTCAATCAAATAATATTCTAAAGGGAAATACAAAATGTTACTTTTCTCTTGAATACCCAGTCCAAGATATTTTCCCATAAAATACTATAGTATTTTTTTTATTTTTTAATTTTAATTTTCAAATTTTCAAATTTGATTAAAATTCCAAATGACTAAATAAATAAAAAACTAGAATTATAAAAACTACGTAATTAAAAAAAAAACTTAAAACATTTTGAAAGTTTTAATTTATTCATTATTTTATTCGATTTCAATTTAAACCCAAATAAATAAATAAAATGAATATCACAATCTATAAAATAAAAACAAATGTTCATATGAAAAATAATAAAGTAAGATCATTTCAAACGTTTAGTTTAATTTAATAAACCATATAAATCTTTTTAAAATTAATAAAAATTTTTAAAGTTAATAATTTCTCAAATGGATTGATATACATTTGAATATACGCTTCACTGCTCTACTGGATGAAGCGCTTTACTAGTTTAAAGTTGGTGAAGAGTCCTGAAGTGGTAAATGGTGATTTAAGGATAAAAATTTAAACTTTTAAAAATTTGTAAATTTAAAATAAAATGAGGTGATTTATTAATTTAAATTAAATTTTCATATGGATAAAAGTAGCATTATACTTTTTAATAGGTTAGTACCTGTTATGTTCATTCAAGATTCCAATTATGCACATATGACCATCCTGATACTTCAATTGTTAGTGTTCATATCTCCGTTGGATTAAGTAATGAGCAAAATTTTATTGACTTAGAAAAAAATATCTTTTTTTATTTATACTTTTTGTAATTGGCTTTTATTTAGAGTAAGTTTGGCATCATATTTTCAATTAACTATTAGATAAATATATCAAATAGCAGTAGCAGTTATTTGTTATATTAGATTTTAGGTCAATTCGCGTCCATGAAACTTAAAGTGCTATATCTTGAAGTTGTGTCTACTAACGACCAATTCGCGATAACGGGAAGTTGTCTTTAGGGTATGCCTTATTCAAGCTGGTAAAGTCAATGCACATGCGTCATTTACCATTTTTCTTTTTTACCAAGACGACGTTGGCTACCCATCGAGGGTACCTTACTTCTTCGATGAATCCTACTTCCAACAGCTTATCAACCTCACATTGAATGACCTCCACCTTTTTAAGGTTAAATGTCCTTCTCTTTTACTTCACTGGTTTTACTGTAGGATCTATACTTAATTTGTGAATCGCGGCCGACAGGTGTATTCCTGGCATTTTGTCGTGATTCCAAGAAAACACATTGTTATATTCCCTTCATAAGGTGGTGATATCTTCTTATGTTTTAGTGTCCAGGCGTCTTCCCATATTCACTATTTTGGTGGCGTTACTTTCATATATTTGTACTTCCTTAGTGTTATCTTCCAGTCCCTACATGTGGTGTTCCACTTTTTTTATATTTTCTTACAGCCCTTTCCACGTATCTTCCTACTTTATTCATGCCTCTTTGTTGCTCTTTTATGTTGCATCCCGCATGGCTTTCCACTTCTCTCACACTTTCTTGTAGTTCTTCCACGTGGCCTTCTACCTTCTTCATACTTTTTTGTTGTTCCTCCATGTTGCCTTCTAGTTTTTTCACACTTTCTTGTTGTTCTTTCACGTGGCATTCCACCTTCTTCATGCTTTTTTTATTGTTCCTCCACATGGTCATCCACTTTCTTCACACTTTCTTGTAGTTCTTCATCATGGCATTCCACATTCTTCATGCTTTTTTGTTATTCCTCCACGTTAGCTTCCACTTGCTTCACGCTTTCTTGTAGTTCCTCCATGTTGTATTCCACGTGGCCATCCGCTTTCTTTATACTCTTTCGTTGTTCCTCCATGTTGCATTCCATGTCCTTCATTTTTTCATGGGCCACCATCTTGACATCTTGTTGTTTGATCGAATCTACGTAGCATCTTCTTGCTGTCGTTTGATCTCCACATACTCCCCCTACCTCTTCTCCCACAAGAAACTTAAAGCTCAGGTGAATGTCGACACTATGGACTTAGACTTAAAAAGGAATGGTCTTTTCAATATCATGTTGAATGTTCCTGGACAGCCCACCACCACAAACTCGATCATGATAGTTTTATGTACCAGACTTTCTTCGATCACCATATGGAGTACTATTGATCCTATGAGGATCACTACTCCACCAGAGAAACCATATATCGGCGTATTTATGGGTTTAGCATGACGTCTCCCAGCTTCATCAATTTTAGAGCATCACGGTATAATATATTTGTTGAACTCCCTATATCGATCAATATACGCGTTACTCTTTTGCTAGCTATCTTTAAGGTGCCTACCGGCGGGTCATCTGGAGGTAGCATATCCCATATTCATCATCTTCCCCAAATGTGATATTCAAATAATAGTTCTGGGCCTTGTTGAGGCTCATGAGGATCATCCATGCAGCGCTTCTTCCTCCAACTTCTCTCGCGTATTCTCTTTCTTGACCTATTAGTATCTCTTGCCATATTGATGCCCCCGCTAATTGTGTGGACCATGGCGCCTTTTCCTTTTCCATCCTTATTCGCTTTCTGCTCCATTTGTGTCTTATTGTAGACCTTTATAGCCTCCCTTACTTTTGTAAGGAACTCGCCAAGGAATCCCTCCTTAATTAGGTCTTCAATTTGTCGCCTCAAGCTGTAACAATTCGATATGTGGTGCTCGAAGTCTTCATGGAACTCAAAGTAATGCTGTTTGTCCTATCTATTTACGTCTCCTCTCATCAGACTTAGTTTTCGAATGATCCCTTTATGTTTTGTGACTACCAAGATCTGTTCACGTGTCGCATTCGGTGGTGTAAAATTCTTTCATGGCGGATTTTTCTTTCCATCTCTCCTAACCTGGGGTAATACAGAGCGAGGTAGTGTTATCCTCACTTCCCTGGGACACTATCCTCTAGGGTTCTTCCGCCTGACCCTGTTATCTCCTGCACCTTTATCTCTTTATTCTCCATGCAATTCCATTTTCCTTCTCAACCGTGGCGATTCTACTGCTTCTTGACGTTTCTTAATTTGATACTTTTCGTCTGTCTGAATTTGTTTTAATGCATGTACATACGCCTCTTGGTAGGTAGTAGGATTATTCTCCTCAAACGAGCTCAACAACGTCCTACTTGTAGGTTTCTCCAAAAAATTTGTAGTGTCTCTATTGCACTAAAAACACCTAAGTTCATGACTTGGTCATGATATTTGGCTACGTAGTTCTTCAGGCTCTCATTTTTTAGATGTTTTACATACTATAGCGTTGTTGGAACCTTGAGTGGTGGCTTGGCTCCCTGGAACTATGTAACTAGTTCTTTCCTCAGTGCCGAGAAAGAGTCAATGCTAAATAGTGGGAGACACTTAAACCAATCGCAAGCTGGCCCTTCCAAAGTTAATGGGAAGATCCTACACATATAGTCATCTGATAGTCCTTGTAAGATCATCTGCTTGCTAAAGTTCTCGACATGCGCAATTGGGTCAGTGATCCCCTATATTTTTTCAGGCTCGACATTTTGAATTTCCTAGGTGGTTGAACTGATCAAATTCTCTCAATGAGAGGTTTGTCAAGCGATTCAATCAAGTTTTCATCATTCACTCATTCTCTCACTTGTTTGAGCTCGGTTATCTCTCTCCTCAATTCCCTTATCATGGTTTCCACTTGCACCATTTCTACCCCTTACATGTTGCCTTTAACCGGTCTCGCTGGTCTTGTCTAGCTTGTTTTTCATACTCTTCAACCTACTTGTCTTCCTGCTCTTTGTTATACTGATGACGTCGGTTGTCTCCATGATAAGTCTAGAATTTACCTATGTTTTGATTCATTTAATGAGCTTTAGTAGGAAGAAATTGAGCTAAATTTTTATATGATTGAGTGGATTTCTAGTAATTCTAGACTATTTTATTGAAGCAGAGACTTGGATGAAAAGATTAAGAAACTAAGCAGAAAAGAGCAAAAATCAGAACGAAGAGGGACCAAATGGAATTTTGTCCAAAGTCTAGATCATGGTGAAGTAATACAAGAGAAGAGTATGTCCCTATGGATATCGCCTACACATTTGATTGAAGATGGCAACAGAAAAAGTGGAACAAATGGAAGTCGCCTAGAAGAAGATATGCTGAAGGCAGCATGTGTGTTTCTCGCCTACAATAAGTCGCTAGTCCAGGCGAAGTCTTCAGGCAACAAATGAAGATGTCGCCTAAAGAGAAATGAAAGCAGGCGACAGACCAGGGCTAAATGACATATATTGCCTAGAATAGAAATATAGCTGGAGGCGAAAACACTTATATCGCCTAAGGTTCAAGATAAAGTGATATCAAAGGAAGCGAGAATAAGCAGCATCGCCTATTTGTTTGGCGATTATCACTGTATTTCGCCTACAAGACTTATCCATTGGCGATCAAGTTTGGCAGTTATTTTGAATGTCGTTTCAAGTTTAGGCGAAGGAACGGGCGACATAAGAAGATACTGTGTACTTTGCCTATTTGTGTTTCTTTCTTTTAGTTTAATTTCAAAATTGCCACAGAATAAACTCTATAAATAGGAGCTCAGTCGAAGCAATTAGAACCTTTTGACATTTTCAGATATTTTTCTAGAATCCTCTGTTCATTCATTGAGTTTTATTTTGAGAAGTTTCTTGGAGAAGTTTTGTGCTCTATTTTCTGTGATCTCTGAGAATTAACTTGAAGTTGAGAAGTAAAGACTATGACAGAGTCCAACTTCTAACTTTCTTAGTAAGATTTAGATCTTAAAGCATAATGAAGATGGATTTGAGTTGTATTGTATATGCTGAAGTAGTTATGCTTAGCTAATAACTCTATTGATTTGCTAAGATCTGTTTCTATTTCTAGATTTGATTGTATGATTCTTGTTTATTCATAGTCAGATTTGCTTAGTTTCCATGAGCTTATTGAATTACGAGAACAAGAGTTAAGTAATAATGTTATGATGCTTATTCTAGTCCAGAGATGTCACTTAAGTATCAGATTCAAGAACAAATGATCTCTGTACTGGAGATAGACAATCAGATCCAATTTTCTACAGATTATGATTGATCAGTTAATTGAATTATATTATAGAGATATATGCAATCTATTGACTAGGATTTGTTAAATCAAATCAAGAGATATTTAACAGATCATAGATGATGATCTAGGTTGTAAATCTGAAATTCAAAGTCGAACTATGTAATCAAAGATGATAGTAGGCAACAGAGATTAGCATATCAACTTGATTTATATTGGATCATTGAATTTTGAGTACTGAATTCTCAATCAAATGTTATGACTATCAAAAGTGTTTAAGAATTTACTTCAAATCTTATGATCTTTACTATTTAGTTTGCTAATGAATTCTTTTGCAATTCATTTTAGATCTCAATTAGGGGTGGCAATATGGATCATGACACGACGGCTTGACACGGAACGAAACCGATTATTAAGGGTTAGGTTTTAGTATAATAGTGTCGTGTCAATAAACGTGTTGAACCGTTTAACCCGTTTAATAACCGTATCGTGTTCGTGTTGGCATAATCGTGTCATGGGTTGACCCGTTTATTGAGGATATATATAATTTTATATTTTGATATTTGAGTAATTATTTTTTTATTAAATAAATTTAATTTTTATTAAATAAATTCGTGTCAACCCGTTTAATAATTGGGTTAACGTGTCAATTTCTTCTTAACGTGTCGAATTTGGTAATAATCCATTTATTAATCGTGTTATCATGTCATGTCCATGTCAACGCATTCCTAATAGTTTCATGTTTGTGTTGGAAGTTCATAATCCGTTTAATAATCGTGTCGTGTCAAGTTAAACGGGTTCGTCTTCGTGTCAGGGTCAACACGACCCGCGAACCCGTTTTGCCAGCTCTAATCTCAATTGAATTCTTTCTTTCCAAAATAAATAATCCATATGGAGACGATATCTTTAAATCTACAATTAGACGTTGATAGAAATTCTTCCGTTGTTGTTGTGTTTGTATATATGCAAGAATTTTTTCATCACTCCATCACTACTGGATTCGTAATCCACAATCTCTTCTGACTGTTCACCTTTTTCATTTCCAGAGTTATTCCTCATCTTAGTTGACTTTCCTAGTGGTCGTGACATGCTATCCTCTCATGTTACCTTCTTTTTGCTTGTGATATTCATTTCTCCTATCGTCTCTTAGGTGTCATCATCACCACGTCGCTTCTCTTTAAACCCCACAGTTAGCTGCCGCATTATACTTAACATACTAGCAACATCTTCCTTGATCCGTCGCTGACCGTCCTCCATTGCTTCCATCTTTGCTTCTCCTATAGCTCTCTACTTGTTTCTTTTATATGTTACCTTGCTGGCTCCTCCAACCGTACTAGGACTTCCACCAACCTCGCCATCATTTCGTCACTCTCCAGTCATCATCCTAAATGTTTAGTTTCTATCTTATAATAGGTTTCATGACTTCTTGTTGGATCCCCACAGACGACGCCATATGTTTATACATAAAAAAGTCTCCTCTTGTTTATCTCTTCTCCTCTATATATAATCCCCTTTATTTCATCCTTTTATCCTTTAATTTCAATTGGAACCTTTCAATATCCAGTGGGTCTTCGATTGCTTCCCCTTTTCATTTTCTCGAGGTCACTTTTCCTTTCTTAATTGTCGTGACCTTGTTTGACCTTCTCTTTCCCGCTTGGCATCAATACTTCCTTCGTAGGTCAAGTTCTTGTTATTACCATATTCATGTATAACCTTTTCCAGATTGTTGAGCTCGAGATTTGCCTTACATGCCTGGCCAACATTTGACCATTTCTCGATTTTGACCACTTTGATTTGGCAGCATGAATTGAATTCGTCATCAGATTGGATTGAACTTTTGGTGAAATTTGAAAATTGGTCATTTACTTCATTATTCGACCCAATTCAATTTGAAAGGAAATAGTGAATTGAATTCTCCCATTTATAAAATTACACACCGTTTTTACAAAAAGTTAATTCAAAATATAAACGTCGCCCGGCAACACCAACGAAACACATTTACCAAACATACACTTATAACATTTATAAATATTATATAAATCAGGCATGACCCACTCCTATGTAATAAGTTAGATTAATGAGGTTATGAATAGAACATACCCATTATATATATATATATATATATATATATATATATATAAATGAGGGATACTTTGACACCTAGTGTCCAAGTATTAAAGTTACACCACATCTCCTACCGTTAATTCAGACAAAATTGAATGGTTGTGATATTTTATTTCTCTTTCTTCATTTATCCCTCATTTCTTTAAAATTTATGCTTTAAATCAATTATCGCTTTCTCTCTCTCATTAAAATGGCATAATCCTTTTACAAATTTTCTTCATTCTTCTTTGAAAAATTAATTTTTTTAAATTTTTTATTTTTAACTATATATACAAACCAATTGAATTTTTTTAATATAATTAATTATTAATCCATTTTAAAAATAAGCAACTCAATATAACACTAAAAAAACTCTTAAAACTGATTTTAAAAAATTAATAATTTGCAAACTATTTACACTGTGCTCTTGAATTTCATCACAAACTTTTTAACTTTTTAAATATATTGCATACCATTATTTACTTTGTGCGTTTGAATTTCATCAAAAATTTTCAAAATAATTTATTTACAGTCATCTTCAAAATAATTTTCAAAACAATAATATAATTACACATCAATATAACTACAAAATATAATCACATAAATCATTAAATATAATATCATCTATTAGATCCAAATACTTTTTCCACAATAATAATTAAAACTCTGAACTAACACAATCTCTCCAATGATAATATTACTGTCAGTCACACTCAACGTATCTTTACTAGCAAGCTCATTGTTCTGAACCATGTTCTTGTTCATGATCTTTACAAACTTCTTCACCTATATTAAAAAAAATGCTAAAATAAAATAAAATAAAATGCTAAAATAAAATAAAATAATATACTCAAGTTTCTAGAAATGTCAAATTTTGAAATAATAAAACTATTCAAATATGTTAAAAAAAGAGTCGAGATTGTAACTTTCTGTTACCTTCCATTTGAAATCAACCCAAACACGATAATGATGAGTGTTTGAGATGAGGAAGAGAATGAAAAAAAATGTATCTTTTCACTTACACCTACCAAAAGAGATACATATGACCATTTAAAAAAAAAATAAAATATAAGTATAAATATGATGGTTGGAATGAATTAATGAGAGAGAGAACGCAATAATTGATTTAAAGCATCGATTTAAAAGAAATGGAGAAAAATAAAGAAAGAGAAATAAATACTTTGACACCTGGTGTCAAAGTATTAAACTTACACCACATTTCTTTCCGTCAATGCAGACTAAATTGAGTGGTGGCGATATTTTATTTCTCTTTCTTTACTTCTATCTCCTCTCTTTTCAATTGATATTTTAAATCAATTATTACTTTCTCTCTCATTAAAAGGTATAATCCTTTTACAATTTTTCTTGATTCTTTTTTAAAAATTATTTTTTAACTCTTTATTTTTAACTATATATATAAACCAATTGAATTTTTTAATATAATAATATAATTAATTATTAATCCAATTTAAAAATAAACAACTCAAAATAATTTATTTACAGTCATCTTGAAAATCATTTTGGTTTGTATAATAATATAATCACATATGTGTATAACTACAAAATATAATCACATAAATCATTAAATATAATATCATCTATTAGATCCAAATACTTTTTCCACAATAATAATTAAAACTCTGAAATAACATAATATCTCCAATGATAATAATAATGTCAGTCACACTCAATACATCTTTACTAGCAAGTCAAACTCATTGTTCTGAACCATGTTCTTGTTCATGACATTTACAAACTTCTTCACCTATATTAAAATAATATTAAATTAGAATAAAATAATATACTAAAATTTCCAAAATGTCAAAATTTGAAATAATAAAACTATTCAAATGTGTTTAAAAAAATGAACAACTAACCTCATTTCTTACGGCTAGTTCGATCACGTAAATATAAATATGACGGTTGAAATGAGTTAAAAAAATTAAAAAATAATAATTTTTTAAAAGAGAATTATGGCTTTTATTGGGAGAGAAAGTAATAATTGATTTAAAGCATAGATTGAAAAGAAAGGATTGAGAAATTAGGAAAATGATAAAATATCGCAATTATTCAACTTACTCGGTTAACGGTAGAATATCTTGTGTAAGTTTAATATTTGGCACGTTAAAGTATCCTTCCTCTCTATATATATATAGATATATATATTCTATATATATATTTTTTTTGGAAAAACTTCTGCTCCATTCTCTGCATCGCGAATCATTTCCTCAAGCCTCCTTGGTAGGTGTTCCAATTTTATTTATTGATTTTGTGTTTTTTGAAACTCCGCCTAACCATCTTATACAACAAATTGTTTTGTGTAAAGTTAATGTATTGTGACGTATTTGTTTGTTGATTCAACTTAATATCTTGTTTGTATTGGTAATCTATTTGGGTTATGCATACAAAACTTGAGAAAATATCAAATCCTCTTTGCTTATAACTTGTAATTTGTACATATGATTCTATCTTCATCATGGATTAATCTCGTATACCTTATAATGATATATGCACTTGCATTGTTGGATAATTATGTTTGATTTTAATTATATTGATCATTTTTAAATAAGGGATTTACTGAATTCGAATCACCATCATTTGATCATACACAATTGGTTTGTCGGATCTTAATTATACGTTTATAATTTTCTTTTTCAAATCAGGCAATCGGCAATGGAAAGCGAGATTAACCAATCTATAGAAGATGCGAAAATATATTCATCTGATGATGAATACTCTACCATGACAGCTGAAGAAAAAATCAGATACAGCAAAGAAGTTAATGAAAGCGAGGTTAGTAAAAATCATTTCACTTTTGATGTTATGGTTTGGTTCAAATTACTACTTCTTCTAACTTTAACTTTAGATGTGGTGATGGTTTTGTTCAAATTACTTCGTTCTTCTAACTCTAAATGCATGGTTGCACCACAGGGCTTTGATGTTGGGAGTTATTTTGATTTGTCCAGCACAGGTATGATTAAATCTTTAACTATTGAAAGCTATGCAGAAGAGATATTCGATTGCACCGAACTAGGAATCCAACATTATAATAAAAAAGAGGTATAACACTTTTTTTTTTTTTCACACCCAACACATCACAATTCTTTCTTCTAAAATGTTGTGTTAAAAAAATTAATACCCGGATTAATGCAGAATACAAATTTAGAATTGGTAAATACAATAAAGGTGACTTGGGGAGCAGCCTCTCCATACTTTTACTGTATAACCTTTCAAGCAAAGGATACAGTTACTGGTGATACTGGCATTTATCAGAGTTTGGTTTATGTTCGGGTCATTTGGGAAGAGACGTGGGTGGAGTTTACCCGGCCGAAACCTAAAAGTAAACCAATAGGTGAATATGCACTATTTCAATACTGTTATACTGTGAATTTGTTTGTTTGCACTCTCATCTTAACTGATGGATGCAGGAATTTAGATAGGAAGGGAGAGCTAGAAAGATGTGAAAAATAAAAGAGGTGGGAAGGGAGAGCTAGAAGTGAAGGAAGAAAAAGAAGAAAAAAGTATTGGTAGGTAGTTGCTATGTGATTTGATTGATTGCAACAATAAATTTATGAATTTCCAGCAAATGCATGCACAAATTCAAGTCAGACTCATCCCAAGATCATAGTTATACATATGTAACATTAAATATACCAGAAAACCAAATACAGACAACAAAGTTTTTACAATGCCCATATAAAAGAAACAAAATTGTGAGTACTACACTGGAAGGGTACTGTAAAAGAGGATGAGATTATGAAGATCACTAAACAAAATCTCTCAAAAGCTCATATCACTTCCACAATCACCCAACTACATGTCCATCACCATTCTGACAACCTTAAACAAACAAAACAAAACCATGTCCAAATAATCAAAACCCACGTCAACCACCAATCCTACTTCAACATATTGACACATTATAATCTCCTCATAAGCTCCTACATCAGAAACAACCAACCATTAACAGCTCTTAAAGTATATGCTTGTATGCGTCAAAACAGTCTTAAAATTGACAGCTTTACTGCCCCAACTGTGCTCAAAGCTTGCAGCTTGGCACAGAAGCCCCGATTGGGGAAAGAGTTACATGGTTATGCTGTCAAAAATGGTTTGGATAGTGATGTGTTTGTGTCAAATGCTTTGATCAAAATGTATGGTGAGTTAGGGTGTATGAGTTCGTCTAGGTTTGTGTTTGATGAAATGTCTAGCAGAGATGCGGTTTCTTGGAGTAGTATGATTGGATGCTTTTGTAAGAGTGGAATGTTTGATGAGGCTTTGAGGATATGGAGGGAAATGTGGTTTTGCAGAGTTAGGCCTGGTGTGGTTGCTATGCTTACTATGGTTGGTTTATTTGGAGATGTTGGAGATGTTGATGCAGGGAAGGCTATACATGGCTGTGCTATAAAGAATAGCTTGAGTGAAAAAATGGGTGTTGTCCTTGGTACTAGTTTGATTGATATGTATGTTAAGTGCGGAGATTTAGGTTCTGCTAGACAGATTTTTGATGATTTAGATGAGAGAAGTGATATTTCATGGACTGCTATGATTGCAGGATGCATACGTTGCAATAGGTTGAGAGAGGGAGCAAGGCTCCTTGTTGAAATGCTGGGAGAAGATTTGTTTCCAAGCGATGTTACCATACGTAGTTTGGTGATTGAGTGTGGGTTTGTTGGGGGTCTAGAATTTGGGAAGTTTCTACATTGTTACGTTTTGAGAAATGGGGTTGAATTGTCTGTAGATACAACTAACGCTTTAGTTGATATGTATGGCAAATGTGGCGACATTAGATGTGCTAGAAGTTTGTTCCATAGCTTGAAGAGCAAAGGCGTCATGACATGGAGTGTGATGATTTCAGCTTATGCACAAGCTCGATGCAACGACAGGGCATTTGAACTCTTCATTCTGATGAAAGGTAGCCAAGTTAATCCAAATGAAGTGATTATGGTTACACTTCTTTCGCTCTGTGCAAAGGCTGGAGATCTTGATGTGGGCAAGTGGATCCACACATATGAAGTAAAGCAAGGCATGGAAACAGATATGCTACTGAAAACAGCATTGATGGACATGTACGCTAAATGTGGCGACATAGACAGTGGTTATAGACTATTCAATGAAGCCAAAGTTAGAGACATATGCTTGTGGAATGCAATGTTGGTTGGATATGGTATGAATGGTCATTGTCGGGAAGCTTTGGAGCTCTTTGCAGATATAGAAAGATCAGGTTTGAAGCCTAATGACATCACATTTATCGCACTGCTTAATGCCTGTAGTCATGCTGGATCAGTTGCAGAGGGACGGATGGTTTTCAAGAAAATGATTGATTGTTTTGGTTTGGTTCCTAAGATGGAGCATTATGGGTGCATGGTTGATCTTCTAGGACGAGCAGGACTGCTAGATGAGGCATTTCAGTTTATTAAAAATATGCTGGTAATGCCTAACTCCATTGTTTGGGGTGCTCTGCTGGCTGCATCAACGCTTCATAAGAATCCCAACATTGGGGAGGTGGCAGCAAAGGAGCTTCTTGACATGGAACCCGAAAGTAGGGGCTATAATGTTCTAATGTCCAATGTATATGCAGCAGCAAATAGATGGATCGATGTTGCACGGGTGAGAAGAACTATGACAGATATAGGAGTGAGGAAAGAACCAGGCCTCAGTTCAGTGAAGTAAGCAGTTCATGAGTTCATACTACTTGTATTGTATATGGCCAAAAATTCTGCCACTTTAAAGTATCAATGAAGAACAGAAAGGAGATAAAGAGTAAACTGGCATCTGGTTTCATCTCAACATGTCAGAAAAGGTATAAGAAGTTAATTTCAAGCATTTTACATTGGAATAACACATTTCTCTTAAGCAGCTTCAATTCCGAAAATGTGGAAAATGGGAAACTCGAGTTTTATGGCTATTATAGCTCTGTAACACTCTTAAGAGTTGTGGTGAAGAACTGTCATATAACACTTCACAAAGACAACAGTTCAAATGCGCATTCCTCATTGTAAATTTACAAATAGGTATCTGTTAAATTTTAAGTTAAATATAAATCATAACAAAATTTTGTTATAATATCTTTGAAAGAATCACAAACGTGTTTTCTTCTCCAGATTGTCTTCCCATATCTTTAACACCTATCTTTACTCGTTTCAAAATCTTTTAGCCCAAGGGAGGGCAAGCAGGTACTTCAAGCGTTGTCCCTGCTTGAATCTGGCCCCACCCAATTAGACGCCAATGTTTCTCAACCCGTCGGCTAAGAGCAAGCTTCTCCCCCCTGCTGGTGCAAACAGGAGACGTAAGCTGGAGCTTTGCCAAATCGTTCTTCACAGCAAGAACTCTAGCACCAGTGGACATGGACCCAATGTTCAGCATGAGAATCTCTCCTTTGGCAAGTTTTGAAACTTTCCCCTGCCTCTCTGAGCCCTTTGTCATCACACCAATAAGCCGTCGAAGCAAGAAAAAGTTAACCTATAAGAGAATCAGATATTAAAGCTCATCATAATCAATTGGACACACTCCTAATGCACACCTTCCAGACAATTGGTTTACTTTAAATGATGAAACCAATTACTGTAGCATGAAAGTATGATGGTGGTTTTTTGTACATTTTCTCCGGATAGTTTCTCATGAGTATTCTGCAAAAGCAAACTCATCCCACCCATCCAAACTCAAACCCACAAAGCATATGCAGCACACGAAAGAAGTAAAAGTTCTAAAGACATGTTTTTAGTTAAGAAGTCAAACTTTAGCAGGCAAAATGTTTAACAATTTCAATAATCATAACAGCTTCCAGGAGGCCAAGCTTCTTACCTCAAGCTCAACAAAAACTTCAGGTAATGATCCAACTTCCCCAAGAACTTGACCCACTAATCTATCTGCTCGTGTCAAAGTAGGATCCATGGTTGTCCCTACCCCAATAAGACCTCCTGGCACGGCAAATTGTAGCTCATTCTGCTCAGCATACAATGAAACGATTCTAGAATATATTGGGGTGCACTTGATGTTTCCACTCTCATCCTTCACAACTATACCAGGACGAATCTCGATAAACTGATTAACCTTCAGAACACCCTGTCAAGAAAAATCAAAACCAGTAAAAAAGAACTCTTATATACTCTTGTATTGCATTTGTCCTTCACCCAGCTGCATTAGACATTTTATTCAATAGGATGCAGAGGGCAACGTACCCTAAGTATACTTCCACCAGCAACACCACCTTTAATATCATCTACCTCAAAGCCAGGCTTATTGACGTCAAAAGACCGAATCACAATCATGTTAGGTGGGGATATGAAGTTTCTTTCGGGAATAGGAATCTTCTTCACAATATATTCGCAAACGACATCAATGTTATATTTCAATTGTGCAGAAATTGGCACCACGGGAGCACCATCAGCTACAGTTCCCTGATGAAAAAAAAAACACAGTTTAGAAGATAACCTTTTCCGGCTTATTAAAGAAAGACTAGATAATATACAGATGCCAGGATATGTTTGCCACGTCCAAGAATGATTCACCTGCATAAATTTCTGTATTGCTTCATGCTGATTAATGGCTACATTCTCTTGAATAAGATCAACTTTGTTTTGAAGAACTATGATATGCTGCAGGCGCATAATTTCAACAGCAGCAAGGTGCTCGGATGTTTGTGGTTGTGGACAACTTTCATTAGCAGCAATGAGAAGCAGTGCTCCATCCATAATAGCAGCTCCATTAAGCATAGTAGCCATAAGAACATCATGACCCTATTAAAAAGAAGAATGCTTCAATATCAGAACAAAACCTAGAATGATTAGCAAAAACATATATCTCTGAGAAAATGGAAAGCCACCTCAACTACATGAATGAGAATGTATCATAAGTCAAGAATATTTAACCTTCACTGTGGGTAATCAAATGGCAGACTGAACGGTAGTGTAACCAAATAAGTCAAACAATGAAATTTATTAATATTGTCTATTGATTACTACTAGCAGACTATGGTTGTGCAGGAAAAAAAAAAACAAAAATAGCTTCAGCACATTTGTTTATTTGCATATGCACAACATTTAAGACTTGGAAAGAACATCCAATTTCATAATTCATGTTCTTATTGTCCAGAATAAATAAAAAAATTATTGCACATACTGGGCAATCCACGAAAGAGACATGTCTCAGCAACTTCATCCTGCAGTTCTCAAACCCTGGGACATCACATATAGGACTATCTTCCTTTCCGCTTCCGTAAGCCCTGAGAGAAAAAAAGAAATCATTACTGCCAGCATATAAAGCATAAACCTTCAATATAGAAAACATATCATGAATAGACAAGCATTGGAAAAGAGAATCAATAATATCAAACAGCACCCACTTGTAACACATAGGTCGTGGGCACCGATCATCTTCACACTTGTATATCTTTGCATTTGCATATCCAAGCTTGATAGTAATGTTACGCTCCAACTCATTTTTAAAACGAACAGTCTACAACAAATATGCAACAATCAATAAAATAGCATGAAAAATTGTAAGATCGGTAAGAAATAGGTAAGACAGCCCAGAAAAATATTAAGAATTGAAAGTCCATTGTTTATACCTTATTTACATAATTTAATAGCATTTATGACTCTAAGCATTGAAAACAACATGTGATTGTTAGCATATTTCCAAAGATTTTTTCACAACTTCCTCTACTATGTCAACTTTATGTAAATCCTAATAGATATTTGAATCCGTATATTACACATGCTAACTCACTTGTCAATTGCAAAACTAATAAAACAGACAAGAAATTTACAAGTCAAATTACCTGCACACCAGATATAGCCTTGACAACAGTTGATTTACCATGAGCCACATGCCCAATAGTACCTGCAAACATAAATAACAAAATCACAACTCATCAACATTAGACCTAACCAAAATCAGTAAAGTACTACTCTTAAAAAATCCCCACTCTGACAAACCAAATTATGATAAAATAAAAAATAATTTCAAAGTTGAACAAATTAAAGACAAGTACCAATATTTATAGTAGCCTGGCGTGATATGACTTCGGGGGAGAGCGGATGTAACTGTGTTACATCCAGCTTACTCAAGTCTTGCTCCATCAAACCTTTCCGTGACATCTTGCCTTCTACTTCAAAATCTTTCCAACTAAAACTTCTGCAGAGTATACCACCTTCAATGAAAATTAACAAAAATTACACATACTACGATAACATGATATAAAAATTTCACTTTGAGCACCATTTGAAGTAACTTATTCAATTGGCAAATTCATACTAATTTCTCAAATTTAGCTTCTCCACAAGGTTCTCCAGACTTTCCTAAATCAACAAAGAATTATACAACTGCTAAGAAACCCTAGATATCGCAAAATGGGGACTTAAGGAAAGTTAGATGACCAGGATGTCGAGAGGTAACAAATTGAAGAAATGATTCAATGAAAAGTACCAGATCAGACAGAGATGGAAATTGACGGACCTGAATGAGTTGAGTGGTGTTGTTGCAAAATTAGACGGCGATGACAGCGAAATGAACACAGGGGGTAGATTTCTGAGATAGAGTAGAAGGAAGAAACCAGATTTCTGAACGCAGTGTCTGAACGCAGTGATGGAGGTCAGTGTAGGGTTTTATTATCCTTTTTTATAGCCGGGTTTTCGGGCCGGGTCGACAATCCAGATAACTGAAAATAATTAGCACCTTTCCAACTAGTGCAAGTATTTTTTTTTCCTATTTCCTATTTGGAAATATTTAAAAAAATGAATGGATTATTAATCAAATTTAATTCATTTCACCTAATTTTTATTTTTTTTATTTACTAATAATATATATCAACTTAATATTAAATTAGTCGTAAAAAAAACTATGTACTAAAAATCTTAATATTATTGAAAACCAATTTTATTTTTATGATTATAAAAATTTATTTTATCTTGTTATTTTAATGTATTAATTTATTTTGAACATTACTATTATACATACATATTTTCTATTTTGAAATTTATTTTTTTCTATAATTAAAAAAATAACTAAAAAAATTTTTTATTTATAAATTTAATTTTAATAAAACATCTAAAATACATCCAAATCACTTTCTAATCACACTAATTTAAAATCACTTAAAATCAAATAAAAATAATTTAAAATATATAAATTATTATTATTTTAATTTTTAACTTTTTATTTGATTTAATATTTAACCTAATAAAAACAACATTAAAAATAAATATTTATGAATTTATTGATTGATAAATTCTAATCAAATTAATAAGCATCAAATAATTATATTTTTTAATATTAATATGATTTATTAATTTTTTTTAATTACATCATATCTGGATGCGTATGCCATATTTAATATAATATATATATATATATATATATAATCCTATTAGTATAATTTTAATGTGTGATTAATTAGAAACCAACCGAACTTTGAACTTTTTAAAAACTTTTTAGGAAAAATACATTATATACACCACACAAACTAACGATTAAATAAGTGTGCTTATTAAGTATTTTTTTAAAAAATGGTTTTTATTGTATAAGCCAACATTCCAATTTCACCCTTTAGATTATATTATATTTACAATAATGGTATTATGATATTAACAAAAGTAAAAATAAAATTGAAAGACCAAAATGACTTTACCATCAATTTGAATTAGAATTTCTATTTCGTCGCAATCGAACAAAGATTTCAAATTAAATGTCGATGAGGTTGAACGTTTAGGTCGGAGAATCACACAAGACAGTTTTATTCTCGTTTTCTTCAGACCGCGGTGTGGAGGTTAAGCTGCAGGTAAATTCGTTTCCTCTCTTCTGAATACCTTCCATTATAGTATGAGTTTTTAATGGGTTCGTCTCTGTTGGACGTGGATTTGCTTTTTGTGCAGTTTCATATACTGCTAGAGAGTAGAAATTGCCGCTGTGATTGTGCAGGATTGTCAACTTGTGACTATTGTGACCTTACGAAGTTGAGATATTGAGTTTCAGGTACGCCCTATATCGGTTATGGAGTTGTATTACAATCTATTGATTGGGTTTGAAATTATAATGTCGACATGGAAGGTTGTGTTTATTGAAATTCTTGTTATCTATTGTTTAGGGTTTGTTCTTCTTGATTTATTTGGGAATGTTTGACAGAACGTAAATTGCTTTTGTTGTCATTGTCAATGGTCTTCAATATATGTAATTCAAGGTTTGTATAATAATGATGAAGGGCTTGCATTGCTATTGTGTAATGTTTTAGTAAATTGAATGTAGTTTAAGTGTTACTGATAATGATGTTGGTGGAAATGATGCAGTATTTAAATTGTTATATTGGGTGGTCATTTGTAGATTTAGAATGTAATTTGTACTGCATTAGGTCTTTTCATTTTGCTAACTCTAATTTGTAGGTATGTTCTATTGTGTAGATGTACGTTAGATCTTATAGGTTTAAGCTTGTACCTTTTGATGAGTTTTGATTTCTAATTCTTCCGGTAAGCGTTATTGTATATGAGATGGTGTCTAAGAATGAGTTTATTGAGCAACATAGTTGAGTTGTTGGTTAGGAGTTGTCTTGTTGTTTAACATTAATTGATTTAAAAGCTTAAGGTTGCACTATGTCTTAATGTGGGTAAAAAATGTAGTTCTACTGGAAATTTATGAATTAAGTGGCCATTAGTAACTGATGTTCTTTTGAAACACATATCAAGGTTATTCATAAATCAAATTATTTGGTGCATTGTGTGGTTTTGAAATAGTGACTCCTAGTTAAACACATTTCACTAAAGTTTACTGGTTCAGCATTACGAGCTTGATGTGGTGTTTAGTCATTGAATTTCAATTGTTGCACATCTGCATGCTTCATACTAGTTGCAATGGTTTAGTTAAACTTATGATTAATGGATGATATCTACTATTGAAGCAAAATGCTGCTGATTGATTATCTATTTCGGAATTTGTTGATTAATGCTGTCGATTGAATTTGTTAATGTTTTTTGGTTTCAGGGTGCACAAATTCCATTAGTAGTAATACATCTAGATGGTTGAAGAACAAGTAAGATTTATTTATTGGTTTTGGCTTAATTACTTAATATGAGTATGGAGGTTGTTGGTTAAAAAGCTTATTTTCGTTTTATTGTTTGTTATTTAATTTTAGGCAATTGTTGTAGCAACATCTAATTGGGAATATTTATGGGGAGAACCCAGAGTTATTACAAAGCAGAAGGTTAGCAATATCTGCAGGCTTAACGAGCTAGTAGATCTGCTCAACGAACCGGTGCGCAGATATAAGATGCAAAGGTTCATCAAGAAGTCGCCTTTTCGTCAGTTTTTCAAATTGGTTGAAAGATCTGGTTTTAAAGACCAGAAATTCCATGGGAAATTAGTTTTACAGATGTTTGCAACTGAAGTACAATTACAGAACCAACCATTAGATGAAATGTGGTTTACAGTTGGTGGCTCGCTTCACCGCTTTGGAAAGCAGGAGTTTGCTCTTGTTACTGGATTGAAATTTGGCAAGGTACTGAAGTGAGATTTAATATATGATAAGCAAGCATTGTCAAGAAGTAATATATGTAGTAGATTTAATATATGTAACAATGTGATGAAGTTTTTAAGGGGGAGGAGATTGGATATTGAAGATGTGGAAAGATTGATTATGGTAGTGACAGTGCACGTTGTATTACTAAGGTGTGTGGAGAATAGGGTGATTTCAAATATGTTATGGGCTTTGGTAGACGATATGTATAGGTTCAAAAGATTTGCATGGGGCACTTATATATTCGCAAATACACTAGCTGAGTTAAAGGATTTATTGAGAAGGGATCTCTTGGATCACCCATGTAGGGGAAGAACAGCAAGAGGCTGCTTATTTGCATTTATGGTAAGTTGTATATTAAATTTTTTTGTAATTATTCTATGTAATTTTCTTTAGTAATAATCGTGTTTTTTATTTTCAGTGGTGGATAACCGAAACCTTCCCTCATACGAGGCAAATACTAAAGGCCATGGAATTGAATATGATTCCTTTACTAGAACCAAGGTGTTTGAGATAGTCGCTGGATGATATTGGTTGGAAGGACTTTGATGAAGCTATGCAGGTTAGTCATTATTGGAATATGGTTTATTATAGTTTTCAATTTTTGTGGTGTTAATTTTTAATTATTCTAGTGGTATCAAGTGAGGGGTGAGCAAACACTTGAACCATCCAATGAGGAGAAGGAAAGTTGGTACATGAAGCATTTTTTAGCAAATGTGGAAATGATAATTGATCCAGACAATTAGGGAGAGGATGTTGTAGATGATGAACCTTCAAGTGATTGGGAGTAGGGGTGAGCAAAAAACCCGAACCCGAAAATCCGGACCGGACTGACCTTGACCCGACCTTGACCCGAAAAAAAGTCGGGTTCAGTCCGGTCCACTAAATATAAAGATTTCAGGTTTCGGGTTTTTTCGGGTTACTATTTTTAACCAAATAACATAGAAAACCCAAAACCCGGACCGACCCGACCTTGACCCGAAAAGTAATCGAGTTCAGTCCGGTCCGAAAATAATCAAGGTTTCGGGTTCGGGTTTTTTCGGGTCAGTCCGGGTTTGACCCGAACCCGACCCGTGCACACCCTAATTGGGAGCCTTTGTTGGATGATAAATTAGACCACTACCTTCATCGCCTAAGTTTACAAAACGGGGACATAAAGATTCTTCAGCCTCCAATTCTGATGATGACCAGGTAATGTTAGTAGATTTATTCGGAGGGATTAGTCTATATATTGTTGGATTAGGTGGTTAGATAGCAACATTAACCATAATCATGCTGTTAAATAAAAATAGGTTGGCAAGCAGCAACATGGTGATATTGATGAATATTTATAGTGGAAGGAAACAGAGGAAAAGTGATGGAATGAAATAAATGAGTGGAAGATTGAATAGGACAAAAAATGGAAGGTTCAACTACAGTGGAATAAAGAACAGGAAGAGTTTCGTCGAATACAACTGGCCACTGAAGTTGATAATCAGTTACGGTTGCAAAGATTGGAGGAAAATGTTGGAATTGTTGGATCTTTATACACTCCGTTTCAAGATAGATTGAATGAAGTTGAAAGGGTTTACCATGGTAAAGGGGTAAAGGGGTAGGAACTTCACAAGCAGCTGAAGAAGCGGAGACTATAGATGGCGTGGTTAATAAGTTTGTTAGGGGAAAAAGTCATGAGGGTAGAGAAAAACGGTCGACAGACTGTGATAGGACAAATAATTCTGTTGACACAGAAAAAATTGGGTGCAAGGATTTTGAATTTAATGCTGTAGATGACAAGCCTAATAAGGATGATATGGCCACTGAAGAAGTAGGTAACAATGGGAATATTAGGTGACAAGAAGCGAGGGTATGAAGAGGAAGATGAGGAAACCTTATATGAGAGAGTAGATAAGAGAGACTCAGATGCTATTGAAATAGGCTATGAGGGCATCCCCTTAGATCATTATGTCCCTGATAAGGAGGAAGAAATTAAGGAACCATGTAATGTGGAGGATGTGAGATTAGGAAGCAAGAAAGGGAAAAAATCATGTACAGGGTGCTGAAAAACTGGAGATCAGACTTGAGGAGATCTCAGAATCAGTAAATGAGAATTTTGATAGTATTGAAGACAACAAAGGCGCCAGAGTAGGTCATAAGATTGAGGTAGAGGTATATCATTATGTAGTTGTCATTCTTTCAACCATATTCGATTGAAATTTTCTCATTGTCAAACATGCTAACCATTGGATATTCTTGAGTACAGCGCTTGAGTCCGCGGAGAAGTCATAGGCTTGGAAATAAGTCAGCGTATACACGAACTCCGTATACAAGAAGTGGACGAAAGGGGGAAAAGACAGGATAGAAGAAAGGTGTTGAAGTCGAAGTTTATAGTATGGCAATGGGAAAGCGAAAGGTGGTAGAGCCTTTAAATGATGATGATGAAGAGTGCAAGGTGGTGGGAAAGAAAGCAGGCCCTAAAATGAAGAAGGCTAGGTATGAGTGGTCGTCCGAGAATGTACCTGTTCGCGAAGCGATGTTGGAGGATCTGGTGGATACCATTATTCCTTTGCTTGTACGTACAAAGGCCAGAACACATGTTGAAGAACCCTCAGAGCTGCAAACTTTTTTGAGTTGCAATAGTCCATTTAAGTAAGTAGGGTCCAAAGCAGTTCCTTTTATAAATAGTTAGATTTATGTTAATTGCAAAAGTTGAATTGGATTTTGTTTATCATAATATACAGGAGATGTCTCTCTTCAAACATATTCCTTAACCCGAATAGGTTGACAACTTTACTGGATGTGTTCGAATGGTATAGGGGTGATGATATCAACCTGTTTGTCATAGTCATGAAGCGGGATCTAAATGATTTAATTTCAGATTCAATAGGTGTTCTAGGTAGTACTTTCTACCTGAGGATTTCCGGCCTATTTGATGCATGTTTGAATACTGTCAATGGTCTAGAGTCATTCGAAGGAGATAAATATCTCGAAAGTGTTATCCTGGGGCAAGGGAATGAGAAGGATGTATGTTCAGCATGGGAAGATTTATCATATGTGTGTTATGTTTACTTGTATCTTATTTATTGTCTTGTATTTTATTTATATTTTAGTAATCTTTTTAGACCAATATCTGCAGGTTGTCTTCCCAGCAAATGTTGGGAGAACTCATTGGATTGCTGTCCTATTGGATTTGCACAATGAGCGTGTCATTTTAATCGATCCAATGGCGGATAGGAACGTGAAAACAGCTCTGCCTGATAAGTGTGCATGCATATCGTATACCATACCCAGGCTGTTATAGAAAACAGGTTTTTATAAAGTAAGGGGTGTACTGCCAGACTAGAAGGGTGGCATATGGCATGTCCTTGTCGCCCATCACGACTTGATACCCACACAACACGATTCATAAGTAATGTATATGGTAACTATTTTTTTTGGATATTTTAGCAAAATTAATAATAATATTTTGGCAGGAGTTCTTGCGGCCCATATGTTTGTAAGTTTATGGAAGATATCGCTTATAAGAGGAGATGTTGGACTCTATGCAAACGAGATCCTAAATGGCCTGCCCCGCTGCGATCTGACATTGTTCGAACCATTTTCCAGAACAACTTACCGTTATAACTATGAGTAAGAGAAAATGGTATGTGAACTCGGAATAACTCTTATGTGGCCTACATTGTTAACTCTTTTATGTTAGAGACTTGTAGTTAGTTAAGTGCAATTGGCTGTTACGGTTTATTTTGGAGGCATTTTGATGCTATTTTGGCTATTCTGTATTTGGAAGGGTTAATATGTATGGGTTAGGGTTAGCCTCCATCAATACAGGAGGTTAATATGTATTTATATGTATTTCTAATGTTATTGACATTGGAAAAAATTGATTTAGGCTTATTTTCGGTCATATTAATATGAATTGCGGTCAGTCTCCATCAATAGAGGAGGTCAATATGTATTTGTTGTTTGTATTTTGGGTACATTTGACTCATTTTGTTGTAATTCAGTTTCATTTTTGACTTATTATTGTGCTAGTTTAAGACAGGTCCATGTGGGATTTTTGCGGACATATTAATATGGTTTAAGGTCAGCCTCCATCAATAAAGGAGGTTAATATGTATTTGTATCTATTTCTATTGATTTGGAAATTAAAAAAACTTGATTTTGGAAATGCTGCCTTTTTTTTGTTGCCATTCAGGTTTATTTATGACTGGTTATTGTTTTGGTTTAAGGTAGGGTTCATGTCGGTTTTTTGCGGACATATTAATAAGGTTTAGGGTCAGCCTCCATCAATAGATGAGGTTAATATGCATTTGTATCTATTTATATTGATTTGGAAATTGAAAAAACTTGATTTTGGAAATGCTTTCTTTTTTTTTGTTGCCATTCGGGTTTCTTTTGGACTGGTTATTGTTTTGGTTTGTGGATGATATCGACATGTCAGATGGTAAATGTGTCTGAGGTTGTGGCCATATAGCCGACACTGTATGACAATAATTCTTGGCACATAACATTTTATTTATCCAGACTGAGATGCCAAGTAAGGTTGTGTGTGAAATATAAACACCACATTGTTTTTTTTTTTCAAGCATGGATGTTAGTGTAGTCAACACACTGGAGAACAAAATATAGCTCACCAAAAATAACTAGTGACTGGCATAAAATGTTGTTCTTAATCACATACATTAAACAGAGTAATGGTAGATTGACAATAAACTGAAACGAAAGTTCATTGACAAAAACCATACTAAACTGGAAAACATTAACAGGTCATTACAATATGCCATCAGCGCAAGGGTTAAGGACTGTGAAAAAAAGATAAGGACACAACTGTTGTCCTAGTCACAAAAAGAGAAAAGTAAGACCACCACAAAAAACAAAGTCTTCTGGTCAGTAACTACGATTATATCCCAATAACCCCTACACTGTCCCCCACCATTTACTTTGTCAAACCTACAACTAACACACCCAGCAACACGGGGCAAACAATACCACCAAGCACCCATTTGAATGCTGTCTTACGCTTCTAGATCTCCATCATTGTCTTCACTTTAATCCTTTCCTCAGAATCCTTAACATCCATCACTTTTGCACCGTCTGCCACTATCTCTTTCAGCCCATAGATCTCTCTCACCATTTGAACCATACGGTCTCGCATCCATTCGTCTTGCCACACTTCGTAGTCACAAATGTAGTCCTGTCAAACTCATTAGGTTAGTAACAAAGTGTGGGTTACATCTTAAGGGTTAGGGTTCAAGTAGTTTACCTAATTCCCACAAACCTAGAAGTTACGACCCGCAAAAACACCTTCTTCTCTCACGCCTAACCTTGGTTCTTTCCCGCAATTGTAATGATGGCCAGCAAGAAAGAACTCGTCGTAACTGTACAGCTCCTTATCGCGACACCATTGCCTAAATCCCTTATCTTCAATCTCGTTGCTTGAAGTTGCAGATGAGCTCATCGTGAAAGTAGTAAGTCCAAAGTGAAATTAGGGCGTGTTTGATGTGGTGTTCCAGAATCGGTGTCGCTTCCTATTTATACCTGCCCTAAACCTAATTAGGTTATGGAATCGTCTAGTGAAAATCAAATAATTACGCAATGGGCCCAACATAATTTAACCCTAAGATGCACCATTACTTTCCCTTCACATGACTGGAACCCTTCTTCACATTATTATATTACTCTGTCAATTGGTTCACATAAAATAACATTAAGAGATGTTTGTTCAGAAGCCGTAATCTGGTGTTCAGAACCTATAATATCATCACTTAAAATTTGTAATACTTCACATAAAAAGAAAAAAACACTTTGTCACATAAGATTAAAAAGTCTACTTCAAATTATTAGAACTCTAATAGGATTCACCACACTTCACATAAAAATCAATATACTTCACATAAAAATTTAACTTTGTCATTCCTTAGTACAAAATCATGTTAAAAAAACAATGCATCACATAAAAAATACAATTTGTCACCCAAGAGTGAAAAGTCTTCTTCGAAATGTGAAAACAGTCTAAGGACACTAGGATTCACTGTATTTCACAAAAAAATTACTCTACATCATATTATAAATTGACTTCGTCACACATGAGTGGAAATCGCTGCTTTTTTTAAAAAAAATTAGTAGTAAAAGGTTTAACTTACATCACATAAAAATGTCATTACGTCACATAAAAAAATCTCTTTGTCACGCATGAGTATAAAGTCTGCAGCTTAAGCCCAATAATTGCTGTAAAATGATTCATTTGCATCACATAAAAATAACAATACTTCACATAAAGTGTACACTTCGTCACACAAGATTAAAAAGTTGGCCAAGACGAAAAAGTTACATTAACAGGATTTAGTATACTTCACGCAAAAATAACCCTACTTTATATAAAAATAACACTTTGTCAAAGAAAATTATAAAGTCTATAGATTATGAAGAGGAAGCCTTCACGTCCTTCACATTCAACCTTCACACCCTTCACATGCTTGACAATGCTCTTCACGAAAAGTAAGTCCCCCTTCACATAAATGCGAAAAATTCATAGTCAATAAATTATAAATACAAATGAATAAATTATATATGATCTTCCAAATTCCACATTGGAAAAAAAATTATTGGATTTTCTCGTTGTGGGATTCTATTTCATGCCAAACAACATTTATCTATATTACCTTATCAAATTATTAGTACCACAACAAATATATTTCACTAGCTTAGATTTTGTTGTGGGGTTTTCTATTCCACGTTTTTTTAAACCACCTTAGATTTTGTTGTTCAAACGATAAAAGTTTATTTCAATTGATTAGTTGAACATGAACAATAAATTATATGAAAAATATATTTCACTAGCTTCGGTGTTGAATTGATGTAATAGGAGATGCAAAGTTATTTAAAAAAATATGAGAGCGAATAGTAAACACTTATAGAAATATCAATGAAATCCACAATTGTAGTGAGCACTAAAGTTTAACAACTTGACACCATATGTAACACAATTTTGATAATTCCATTACTAATTCTAAGTTCGTATACTGAAACAACGTCGTTTACTTCCACTTATTTTTCAAACCAAAAACCCATAACCGTTAAGAAGCATTAACTGAACCCTAACCACTTCGTACTCCAGTTTGCAACCGACAGGCTTTTGTAAGGGCTCAACAATCTACTACTATGAAGAATCCTTTCGTAAAAACAGACCTTGCAAATGTTGCTATCAGAATGGAGGGACAGAGGTCGCGTAAAGGTTAGATGTCATTAACTGTAACCATGTATTTTGAACATTATGTGTAATTCATATGTTAGTTGGAGTGCATTAGGGTTCAGGGTACAACAGTGATAACAGTAGAAGATTAGGCTTTTGGTTACAGTCTAATAAGTTTGTTGGTTATGATAATGAAATAAAATCCCATTTACATGTTGGAACTTCATGCTTGCCAGTTTAGGTACACTTATAGATGAACATCATGTCTAATTCCTTTGTTAGTGGGAGTGCATTTAGGGCTAGAGAATAGGGTTTAGGGTTTGACTGTGAGAACATTAGATCTGGTTGTTGGTTACCATCGGTTACATTTATCGGTTAAAGCTGTAGGGAAAGAAAACCCGATTTACATATGAAGGTACTTCATTCGTGTTAGTTTTGGTCCAATCATATATTAACATTCAATTTCTACTTGCAGTACTCGAAAGTAAGGACAAGACTTCAAAGGTTAATAAATCCTCTACCACTAAACAAAAAGATCGGGCAGGACCTTCTAAACATTCTAAAGGGGGGAGGAAGAGGAAACGCGGTGGTGGTAGTGGTGGGGGGTAATCCTCCACGGCCACCCGACGATGTGAAGATGAAATTTATAAGGACCTTTAAAATTATTAAAGAAGAACCAATAGCACTGGAGGAGTGGAGGACACCCCTATACCGACGCAAGCTGCGGAAATGGGTTGGAATAAACTGGTTAAAACTCTTGCCGAAATTAATTTGAGCATGGTTTATGAATTTTATCACAGCATCAAGGCCGAGACTTTCAGGGAAGAGGGTGTTATGGTGCGAGGTGTCCAGGTTTCATTCGATGCCCGAACGCTGAACAATTTTTTCCAGACACAACCACTATTACACCACTCCTCTGGATTTCCACCACATGAAGACTATGAGGGGAATCTATCTGTAGCTGTTGCAGAAGAGCTCCGCCATTACCCAATCGGCAGATGGAGAGACGGACAACAAAAAATAGATCACAGGGAATTGAGCGGCGACTTGGCTTTCTGGAATGTCTTTGTTAGTAGGGCTGTGTCTCTAAGACTTCAACACCAGACCCTTCGCAAACACCATCCATTCATAACTTTGTGCATCAACAGGGCTGAAAGGATGGATGTCGGGGTCATCATGTGTAGGAGTCTAGAATGGCATGTAACAATAGAGAAATAGATAATTTTTCCAACCACAATTACAGCTTTATGTCAACTTGCAGGTGTCTAGGCCAGAGACGATGATCACTACCTTCGTACAGGGACAACATTGGGAGCTAGGGCGTATAACAAGATAGCATTATCCAGGGGGAGCCTAGAATTTGGGCTGCTGATGATGAGCAGGCAGCAACTTCTAGTGATGAGAAGACAAAGGTACTTTTGTTTTAATAAATTCGAAATATAACTTATGCAATGTGGCTTACATATGAAGGTGACTCTGCTTATCTGATATGTTAATTAGTTTTTAAACATGTTATGTTATGTGTCATTATTCACTTGTTATGTGGATGACTGATGCATGTCAGGGTGGATTGATATTTACGCTTTTCTTTTTTTGTTTTATTTTTTAAAAATTAATCTTGGATTTCTACAATTTTGTCAACCTCAGAATCTGGATTTTCAAATATCAGCCTTCATTTCTGATAATGTCATTACAACATCTTAACTCCTTGTCATGACTTTCTGATGGTGACTAACGAATATTTTATGAATCATTCTTTTGAAAGAATGAAATGGCAGGTGAAAAGAAGAGTGTGAACAGACTTGACATTATTGACATTAAAGAAATCCAGTACAAAATAATGCATATTCTGGAATCATGTGCTTCAAGGTTGTCGGTGATTGAACGTCATCTTAATATCAGGGGTGATTCTACATGGCCAGTCGTATTAATCGTGTCTCCCTCTAACGAAGCTCATAGTGAAAGGGATCAAGATTGTCATACAAGGTTTGACAATGCGCAGAATTCAGGTACGAATGCTGCCGATGATGTTATGGAAACAGTACATGGTCAAATAGTGGTTGCAAACATGTTTACACAAGCAATCGGTGTGGTGGCTCTTGAGGATCCTTCTAGTCCTCGCCCAGACAACTCTGACGCTGCACATAAATGGTATCACAATGCAGAATCAGGTGACATGACAGTGTGTGTCTCAGATCCGAGCAGGAATATTTTGACTGGGGTAAAAGCGAATTCATTGGAGGGTGCAATTGCTGCTGTCGAGCAATTAGGTGACAGAATTAAAGTTGTTCACAACGTAATGACTGATCAGCAACCTAATGAAGTAGGTCATTCAAGCGAAATGGCGAAGGAACAAAGTTTGCACACTCAACATAATGTTTCTTGAAATGCCTCGTGTTTGGTGCAATTGCTGCTACTTGATGTAGGATTTATGGGATGTTGTTATGGTCTTTACGCGGTTGACGTTAACTTTTAATGCTTTTTAGTATTTACTGGTACTTAGCATACATGATGGGGTTGGCTATTTTGGTTTTCCCGAACACAAGCTTACCTCGTTTCTTGTTTGGTACATTTACTTATTTGTGTACAAGCTAATTTCAATACTTCTATATTGGAGATCTTGCATTATAATCAGTGATTTCGTTTATCCTTTGATATTTTAAAGTGATTTTGTTGACTAGATTTTCATGTGGTGTCGACAATATTGTTGTAATGTTCGATGGATTTCAGATTATTTTAGTGTGTGATTGCTTTTCATGTGGTGTCAACTATGTGGACACAATCTGGGAAGCATTTACACATTGTAATTTTTCATGAAATTTAGAATATTTAACTGCGTGCATGCTTATCATGTGGTGTCAAACTTTTGGACACCACCTGAGTAGCATTCAAACACTGTAATTTTTCATGGAATTTAAAACATTTAGGTGTGTGCTGCTTCTCATGTGGTGTCAACTTTCTGGACACCACCTGGGAAGCATATACATACTGTAACTTTTCATGGAACTCAAAATATTTAACTATGTTCATGCTTCTCATGTGGTGTCAACTTTGTGGACACCATCTGAGAAGCATTTACACACTGTAATTTTTCATGAAATTCAGAACATTTAAAGTGTGTGCATGCTTCTCATTTGATGTCAACTTTTTAGACACCACCTGAGAAGAATTTGCACACTGTAATTTTAGCTTGAATTAAGAACATAGTACATGGCTGTAAGGATTTCATCTCGTGGCAACAATTGACATCGAATTGTAATGTACCAAAATTTGACATTGAAGCCAACAACACATGATATGCATTTATGTAATGTCATTAATATTACCAAGTAAATTTTTTGACAATTATCACACATAAGATCATCTCCAGTAACATGTGAATTAAGAATTTCTCCACAGCCACGTCAACAACGTGGAGAATTTTTTTAAAAATTGATCTCCAGTAGTTGATTCTATTTCCAATGTGAAGTTGACTTGTCATATTTTATTCTTCACACTGTGAACTTCAACTGCTATTTGTGGAGGGTCGAATCCACATCCAACTCATCTAAATAAATATTATTATATTATTTTATTAAAGTAATCTTATAATCTCTCTTTTTATACGGTTGAGATTTAATTTAATTAAAATTCTAATAATTATAAAATAAAAATACATATATTAGACGGTAACTACTGCGTTACTATTTTAAATAGACGCCGTCTATTTCTAAACATTCAGTCACAACATGATTCACGTCCTCTATTTTCCATGGCCACATAATCTCACGTCCACATTCTATTGGAGATGCTCTAATAACTTAACTGAAATTGATACTTTATTATCTTCAAATCATTGATTTTTACTTTTGGACACCAATATCTTCATGATCCCCACTAATATCGTACGACTGCTGAGCATCTACATGCGAGCTTGCATCGATATCACCGACGGGTTCTGTAGCAGGAATGGAATGCATTCTCTCTAAGCAAGTTCGAATTGTGTGTCCGAGTCCACTGCAACATTTGCAATGCATTACTCGACGCCTTTTTGAAGATATACCGAAGTCACTACCATAGGCAGTAGTACTGCCAACTGACGACCGAATTTCATGTTTTGACAATTTTCCTCTGTATGCCCTTCCATAGCACATTTGCCACAATTCATTGCGGGGGTTTGGCATTCATCGTTAGAGTGACCCACACCGCCGCAATTAACATAACTTTTAGGTGGATTCCTGCAGGTGATGCGAGAATGTCTCAATAATCCACAATTTCCACATTTCTTTCTCCGATGATACTCTCCTGCAGAAGGTATACATTTCTCTTTCGGACGACCGGCTTGTTTCTCCATCACCATAGGCAATACTACTTTCCTCGATGCGACATCAGCTTCCAACCACACACCGTTATCAGGAAGCGGTACAATAGGCAACAAATAAGCTCCCTGTAGATATTCTTTACTGTAATATCGATGGCACAAGTGACTGCTGCATACACGTGAGAACCTATATAAGTAAAACACACATAATTAGCAAATTTGTGAACAAAATAGACAAAAAAATTTAGCGTTAAAATAATGCAACCTTGCATAAGCCATAGCGTGGAAACATGGCAATCCGTCCAAATCCCACCTACGACACGTACATGACTTCGCCTCCACATTTATTATGCCATCACCTATATGCTCATTCGTTACTTGATACTTTACAGTGTCCTGAATTGGATAAACATTGCATTTAACAATATGTTATTCCCAATGTGCAATGTGTGCCTTAACTGCATCCATCGTCGTTGTGTCAAGCTTTGCTGCTGATGCACTCCGAGTACTAAACCATCTCTGAATCATGCCTCTTAGAAATTCATGTGCTGCCGTTATAGGAAGCTTCCGTGCTGGTAATATCACTTTATTTAGTAACACAGAGATGTCGGTAGTCATTATAGCCCACCTTTTTCGTTGACTAAATGCACGAGACCATTTTTCCTTCCCAAGCTTAACTAGTTCTGGTATGCATCTTTGGACAAACTGTTACAAGAATTTCTAATAAATTAGAACACTCATCTTCCTTATAAGAGTAAGCTGTATTCTATAGCAACTCCCTCACAGCTCTTTCCTTTCAAGTTTCCAAGATTAGTCTTCAAATGAAAATAACAATTTACATGAGGAACATCTGGAAACACTTCTTTCATGGCCGGACCAATGCTCTTACCCCTATCGGTAACTATGAGCAGAACCTCTGCAGCACCAATTGCCACACGCAATTTCTAGAGAAACAATGTCCAACCCCCCACATTTTCTTTTGGAGCGAAACCAAAAGCAACCAGATATATACCATCGGAACCATCGAGACCCATCACCGTGAATATTACACCGGTAATCTCCTCCTTCAACTGTGTCGCATCCATAGCAAGTACCGGTCGAATATAACTTTTAAAACCTGCTATGCATTATCCTAAAGCAAAGGAGTACATAAAATTGCCTTCCCTATTAGTACGGAGGGCTGTAACCGTACCATGGTTTGTCACGGTCAGCATATGTAGGTATGAAGATAAATACTTCCAAGAATCCTCACAACTACCATAAGCAGCGGATTGTGCATACTTTAACGCTCTCCAAGCTTTGCTATATAGTAAGTTGATGGCCCATCTAGCTCGTACCTCGCTCAGTATGGTTTCTGCACTAAATTTTGATCCTGCAACATGTGACGAAAAAAAAGAACTCGATTACCCTGACAGTCACCGTCCTTCTCTCCGCTCTATCTGGATCACAGAGACATGTGCATTCATGATTAAAATTAGTCACATACCACAATGGAGAATCTACTCTGGGTTTCCTAGCTCTAAATCCAAATTTACAACCTTTATACTTCTCCGTACAATACACTTCGTATCTCTTTTCATTTGACCGCATCACATGGAGTGATAGTTTATTCTCGAGTGCGTACCTACCTATAGCAAAATTCAAATCTTGCTTATTTTTAAATAGAGTACCCTGCATTAAACCGTATCTTTGATACGATGTAGATAGCGCATATACACTAGGCTCGGCAAAACCATATTGATTGTTAAGTGCAAGCTCCCAAACCGGGTGATTACCCATTCTTTCACTCTCCCCACTCTCTCCACCTTCATTAATATCCCTATCCTCATCATCGCTTCCCATGCCCTCTGAATCGCTCAATCCCTCGTTACCATAATTCATCATACCATTGTCACCAAGAACATCATCACAATAATTAGATCGCGCGAATGAATCATCATCACCATCTAACAACCGGGCTTGGTTCATTACCCGAACATCGTCATCATCGCAAAATTCTACTACATTGTTTATATTTCTTTCATTATTAATGTGCGTTTCCTCACCCTCCATAAGTCCCCCACCCAAACCGTTTTGATTCGGAAAATTCAGCTTCATCATACCTACTTCTTCAACATTCTTCTCTATAACTTCTACAAATATTTCAATAGGCTCGTGAGACATCACATAACCCATACAATCCTCATCATTTATTTCCATCCTAGTATTCCCTACGCCTCGACTATTAACAATAGTATATAGTCGCACGTCAAATCTATTCAAATCAATACCTCTTTTTGCTGCGGCTTTATTCATTATTTCTTTCAAAGGTACAATCATTCCTACACATTGCACCCGATGGAATACAACCACTATAATTGCTGTCATCCCAAACACTATCATAACAAAACATAACTCCAATAGAACCCATTTATTAATCACTTCAATTCCTACAAACATAAAAATATGGATACCAATAATAAAAAAATCCTACAACAACCTCAAATAAAATACAAAACAATATAAATTTCCAATATCACCTAATACACTTAATATCCGAATTCAAACAAAATGATAAATATCACTTCTTCTACGTATCATCTCTTTAACCACCTTTACACTAGCACCACATATACACCATTAAATCACACATTTAAAGCTTAATTTATGTGTATTTATCAATTAATAATAAAACCCAAAACAATTTACCACAAGTTGTGAGTAATCTATAAAACTCCAAATCAATCAAAATAGAACCAATCTATTACTACACATTTACATTATCTTATTAAAATTTTTCAATAAACACACTAACTAACTAATGGAATGCATAATTACACATTCTTTCACTAATAACAACCAAAACCCAACCAATATTTCATTAATTGCAAACTCATTTCTATAAAACCCAATTCCAACTACATAAACCCTACACATAACATACAACCCAAACTATTGCTACTAAAAAAAAAAATTTAAATTAAACCTTGAAGGGGTTATAAATTACTAACCTCAATGTTTTGATGCTCAATCTTGATGACAATCTTCAATACAAGTAAGGAACAAGTGCCAATAAGTTGTGAACAAGTGAAATGGTGGAAGGGAACAAGATACGGTTTTACTAGATTTGGATGTGAAGTGAGTTTGAAAATAGTCATTTATATATAGGTATTATGGTAATGTAATAGTGCAAGTGGGGGGTTATTTAGGTATTTAATAATTAAATCTATTTTCTTATTTTTAAAATTATATTTTTTAAATGAAAAGGGTAAAATGGTCACAAAGTGCCATGGAATGAAATCCAAAGTTTGGAAGGATTATTAACTTAATTAAAAGTTTGAAGGCTCATTAACTTAATTTCAAGTTTAAAAGTGCTATATATGAAAGTTAAGTTTCCCAACTTTTTAAGACCTCGTTATAATTTCCCCAATTCCAAATTTTGGAAGCACCTGCTTCAATTCAATATAAGACTTGGTAACCAATGAAGCAGCAGTGATAGAGCATGCACAGACATTAGTTACCATTGCTTTTACTTGCAACAAATTATGAATTCTCCTCAGCCCATGGGGCTTATTGCTGTATTGCATGACTTCTTAAAGCTTTTGTTTTGATTTCCGTTTACACAAGAAATGATATACATAATCAAGTACCAAAGTTGATATATTGTGTTTATAATGAGCTAATAAATCTTCCTTTTGACACTATCGTTATATAATTTCCCATCTAATACTAATAATTAGATTTCAAATTCCTAAAACCAATCAACAGATATCACTAATTATACCAGATTCCTAATATTAATAGAACAGAATCCCACCTGAAGCTTTATTTTACAGATACAACTATTTTTGAAAAATCAGTAGATGGCTGCAGTAGTACGTAATTGTTCTACACATCATAAATCTGGTACAATGTTGGCATTTGTTCTATATGTTATTTTCAACTTTTAGCAGCTAGACACTCCAACTAAGCTCAAACCATTTCAATTGACAGAAGAAAAGAAGCTAATGTACAAAACACTAAACAACAATAATGTAACATGCATGATGATAAAGTAAGAGCAAATAAATTGCAAAGTAATGTAATTCTAACTGGAGATAACATGATTACTTTATAGAATTCTGCAAAATGCAAATCATTTTGGCTTTATGGTAGATATAACAGACTTACATAACTAAAGAGGCGCGTTACAGCCGCATTTACATCTCTTGATACTCTCATGCTCCACTAGCTTCAAGCATCCAGCAGCATCGTCTTCTTCATTTGTCAGTTAGCTCACCGCAATCTTCGATCACAACAGTTTGACTAGTACTCCCAGACCCAGAACCAACTTTTTCCATTTCCTTGACGATACCATAACCATCGACAACTTTGCCAAAGACAACATGCTTGCCATCTAGCCAAGGTGTGCTTGCAGTGCATATAAAGAACTGAGAACCATTGGTGTTACGTCCAGCATTAGCCATTGAAAGAATTCCTGGACCAGTGTGCTTCAAATTGAAGTTCTCATCAGCAAACTTCGCTCCATAAATTGACTCACCTCCAGTTCCATTTCCTCTAGTGAAATCACCCCCTTGACACATGAAGTTGGGGATAATCCTATGGAATGTTGAGCCCTTATAATGTAGTGCCTTTCCAGCTGCTCCAATACCCTTCTCTCCCGTACAAAGGGCACGGAAATTCTCAGCAGTTTTTGGAGTTACATCGGCAAATAACTCCATCACAATTCGCCCAGCCTTCATCTTTCCGATCACGATATCAAAGAACACCTTTGGATTCGACATTGTATCTATTGACAAAACAAAGAACTCAGTAAATATTCTCCATTTTTATATGTCAAGACAACAAACTCAGACAAAGTAACTTCATCCTTCACATTATATATTGTTTGAAATCGCAGACAACAAAGCTTTTATATGCTTCAACCACAAATGCAATATCCATATAAAAGAAACAAAATTGTGAGTACTTCTGCTTTATAAAGGTCAGCTACACTGAAAGGTTACAATAACCTACAAGTCAATATTCATCACAACCTAAACAGCAAAACACAAATTGAAAAAACGAAAAAGATAAAGAAATGTTAATCATCCAAGGAGAAGTTCCTCTAGCAACATAGTTAAAGCGGCAAGAGGGTACTGTAAAAGAAGATGATTTCATGATATTGCACAGCTTTTGAGCTCACAGACTTGACAAAACCACCTGTAAGCCTTCGATATGTGCATTTTATCAACAACGCATTCACAATCACATACGAAATAAAATAAACGAACTTACTTGTCCCATCATAAATACGGTATAAGAAAATGAAATTGGGATGAAAAAAGACCGCACCTTTGCGTGAGACTAGACTCAGCGAGGCTCCAAGTTGAGAAGGGTGTTGCAGTGATGTTTAGGGTTTTGGAGCTGCCATTCGTATTTATAGGGGCTAGATGAGAAGGGGTTTAAGGTTTTTTTTAAAACTAAATATAATTAACTCCCAAAAAATGAATATTACGTTTTGGAAACTATCATATTAAAACTTAAAAATAAAAATAAAATTATTTTTAATTTTTTTGGCTCCACTGCTATACAGCATCATTCATTTTGATATTACTATTATTTTCATGCTATGAATCAATCTACATCAACTCGACTTAAGTCAATGATCACTTTCACTCGTTGAAATGCCAAACTATATTTAGTTCAATCTCAACTAAGGCTATATCCAAAACCAAAATGGACCGATGAGACCGTGAAGATCACAGAACAAAATTTCTCAAAAGTTCATATCATACCCAATTACATATTCATCACCATTCCAACCACCTTAAACCAACAAAACAAAACCATGCCCAAATAATCAAAACTCACATCAAGCCCCAATCCCACTTCAGCATATTGGTGCATTATAATCTCCTCATAAGCTCCTATATCAGAAACAGCCAACCAATAGCAGCTATTACATGGTTATGCTGTCAAAAATGGTTTGGGTAGTGATGTCTTTGTGTCAAATACTTTGATCAAAATGTATGGTGAGTGTATGAGTTCGTCTAGGTTTAAGTTTGATGAAATGTCTAGCAGAGATGTGGTTTCTTGGAGTAGCATGATTAGATGTATGGCAAATGTGGCGACATTAGATGTGCTAGAGGTTTGTTAGATAGTGCTAAGAACAAAGATGTCATGACATGGAGTGTGATGATTTCAGCTTATGCACAAGCTCTCAATGCAATGATAAGGCATTTGAACTCTATATTCTGATGAAAGGTAGCCAAGTTAATCCAAATGAAGTGATTATGGTTGCACTTCTTTCACTCTGTGCATATGCTGGGGATCTTGATGTGGGCAAGTGGATCAACGCATGTGAAGTAAAGCAAGGCACTGAAGCAGATATGCTACTGAAAACAGCATTGGTAGACGTACGCTAAATGCGGTGACATAAACAGTAGTTATAGGCCTGAAGCCAAAGTTGGAGACATATGCTTGTGGAATGCAATGTTGGTTTTATATGGTATGTGCACAGTCAGTGCGAGGAAGCTATGGAGCTATTTGCAGAATATAGAGAGATTAGGTTTGAAGCGTAATGACATCACATTCATGGTGCTGCTTAATGCTTGTAGTCTTGCTGGATCAGTTGCAGAGGGACAGATGGTTTTTAGGAAAATGATTGATTGTTTTGGTTTGGTTCCTAAGAATATGGGTGCACGGTAGATCTTCTGGGACGAGCAGGACTGCTTGATGAGGCATTTCAGTTCATTAAAGATATGCCGGTAAAGCCTAACACCATTGTTTGGGGTGCTCTGCTAGCAAAGCTTCATAAGAATCCCAACATTGGGGAGGTGGCAGCAAAGGAGCTTCTTGACATGGAACCCGCAAGTAGGGGCTGTAATGTTCTAATGTCAAATGTATACGCAGCAAATAGATGGAATGATGGGGCAAGGGTGAGAACCAGGGCTCAGTTTAGTTACACAGTTCATGAGTTCATATGCAGCACACACAGTGACTAATATATGGCCAAAAATTCTGCCACATCTTAGAGTATCAATGAAGAATAGAAGGAAAATAAAGAGTTAAACTGGCATCTGGTTTCATTTCGACATGTCAGAACAGGTATAAGAAGTTAATTTCAACCATTTTACATTGGAATAACACACTTCTCTTGATCAGTTTCAATTCCTTTCTTGCAAGGAAAAGTCAATCATCAATGACATTACTCGATGTCAGAAAAATAAGTATCAACCAAGCCACTGTTGCGCTTTCCGGTCTCCACCACCCCCAACAGAATGTCGAATGCTGATTTTCTCACCAGCATATTTTTGCTGAAGCCATTCAAAACCATTCACATCAAGTTTACCGTTTACAGATTTCCCTTGCTTCCTACGCGTTTGCTGTTCTCGTATGGACGCCCAAAGTTTCTCAATGGCATCTCTTTGTTTAGTCGTAAATCTTGCGACATTATCAAATGCATGCTTTACCAAGATATCTATGACCGTTTGACACCTGGGGAAAAAATGTTCATCTTCATTTTGATGCAATATCTGGAGTAACTCACTAGTGGAACAAAAATGTGCACTTACCATGGAGTTTTATAACGCCGTGCAGCAATCTCCAAACAAGTAATCAAGGCTTCTCTCTGCGACTTGAGAAACCTCCTATTCTCATCTTCCTCCTCCTTTTTGACCTTGGTCCATGAATCTTTCTTTCCCTTTGTCGTCCTATCATCTTTCTTTGTTTTTCTTGGAATAAGGGCATCGAGCCCAAATGGATCAGACTCATCTTTTTTATTATCTTCAACTGGAGATGCTGAAGTCATTTCCTCAGCCGAACCATCTTCATTAGCCGCTTCAGCCTCATCTTTCAGGGCCACAGCTTCATCCGCATCATCCGCCTCAGATGCCACAGGCAGATTAGATATGATCTCTTTTATCCTGTTAGCTGCTTTTGAAAACTATGTACAGGGGCAGAAAAATCAAAACATGAGCAAGACATGTAAGTTAATTATGGTAATTCAGTATAGTGGTACAAAAGTTTGTTTGCTATGTAACTTCAGGCATGCAAACAAAGAAAATAATATTTTAGTTTGTTTCATATACTTTGAACAGATGGCAGAACAACATTTTAACAGTGACCAAAACCATAGTTACATGATTACAATCAGGCATTACCCGTGCTGGAATTTCATAGCACCAACTAACTTAGCTTCTATTTTACTATGCTAAGAGAGAGTTGATCTTAGAAGATTCTCTTATAAAATCAATGGGAAAACACCATAGAAGTGACCATGGGGTTTAAGCAGTGGTTGAAGATATAAATTTGATATTAAAGAAAACAGCTAGTGCAAACTGTGACAAGCAATTCATATATTTGAGGGTTCAATTAGGAAAGAAATTCCAAAGTTAATGATTTTTTTGGGGGTTGGATTGGCATTTTCTAGGATACAGCAAAGAATTCCATGAGATTAAAAGGACACTTATTCGCTTGCTTAAAAAATTGGGAAATTTTATGGCTCAAATATTTAGTATTCTCTTATTTACCACCTTTATTTGGAACCATCACCCATTTTTATTAAGAAACTGAGTGAAAGAAACCTTAGCCATGGAAGAAATGAGAAAAGTGGCGAAGAAAATACAAATTAAAAAATAAAAATATGAAAAACCTTCCATAAGAGGAGCACTGAATAGGAACTAGAGGTATCCAGCTAAGAGTATCCTTCACCTTCCTATTTTTCAAAAGAAAAGAAAGATCAAGAGAAAAAAAAAGGAAAAAGAGTATTAAAATCACTCTGTTTTTTCCTAACCTCTATATAGGTCATCTAGTGTCCTCCCCTGCACCAGAAATTTTCTCCACCAAACATCAATCAAAATACTCACATATATGAATATACATGCCTCATGCCTCATAAATGCCACATTTCAAGGACATTTAAAATTAAATAAAGAAATTAAAAATAGTTCCCATCTATTAGAGGTACTAAAAATTTAATCATTGCAATCAAGTTACATTATATGATATAAATTTAAGTCTATTGACGTAGATATAAGCTAGTAAATGGAAATATTCTAAAGAGCCTTAGTCCTAATTTGTTTTTATTGCATAATACTCATTAGGACATAATTTAAGACATTTGCTTCAACATCTCCATTAAGTTTTATGGGAGGGAAATACAAAACACCACCTTACCGATGAATCATAATAGGCAACACAAGTCATCTTCAAGGATTCTAGCCTACAAAATCTGAACCACAAAATCAATTTCACTTAAACACTACATGCTACAATAAATCCAACACGAGGTTTAAACTATAATACTGATAAAAAGTATAAATGAAAAAACAGAAATGAAATATAAAGTGGTCTGGATTTATTGCGAGGTTTACTAGAGATGGATTATCTGTATTGCTTATGCACTCATAGGAATTGTGGTTGAATACCAAAACTAGTTATGTGAATGGAGTCCGGTTGAAATTAAGAACTTTGTCACCACAAGCAAGGATAAACTAGCCCTTAAAACTCATCATCAATATACATAAATCATAAAGAAAAGAAATACTGTAATGTCCAGTTCAAAGAATAAGCTAAAATAGTACTTACCACAAAGCTGTCATCCGTAAAAAGGTCATTCGCCACCACTGCCCTAATCATCCATGTACTTAATTGATTTCTCTGCTTCTTACTAAGAAACTAGAAGAACAAAATTTTAATCAGATAACTAAAGCTCATAATTTCCTCAACCGCAAAACAAGAACAAAGCATAAACACAGATATCATCTTACTTCAGCCACGTCTTGTGCAGCAGAGAACAATGCATGATAATCTAATCTCACCGAAGGATCCGTACAAGAAGTAGACGACGACATTGCAGTCTCAAGTATAGCAAAAAAGTAATCACTAGTTCCCTGCTTAACACTTCCAGCCTGAATCATCTGTATTGCAAGTTTCGAAGCCTTCCCAAACTTTGCCTGGTTACTAATATGCGATGCTATCTTCTTCATTGCCTCAATAACTTGCTTTTCCGAAGTATCAGTAGTTGTTTTAAATCTCAAGCTTTTTCCAGACACAGGAGCTGCTATCCAACACCACTAAAGTTTAGCTTCAATTCAACACTTTATAAGACAAATACAAAAATTCAAAACTATTCCCCTAATTAAATGTAATGATTATACATAATTCAGGTACAACATAAGTTCAAAATTCAAACAATGACTAAGCAAGCTAAAATAATCATCTAAAAATCAAGGCATGGGAAATCTACCTTCTGATTCTGGGTTGATTTTGGGCTTCTTGAGAGCACTTTTGAGGATAGGAACTGGAGCTGGAACTGGAACTGGAGAAGCCTCTCGCTTTTTGTTTATAGTATCAGATTTCTTCTCTTCTTGTTCTTGTTCTTGATTCTTTTGTTGGGAAGACGAAGGCGGTGGTAGTCCTTCGAATAAATTGTCCGCCATTGAAGTACAGACTGTCAATTTCTCTTCAGCAACTGCTATTATCGAGTGTCTCCCCTCTCGCCGGATCAAAATGAGATTTTTCTGGTCTCCAGGCAAAACTCTTTTAATTCCCGATTTAACTCACTGAGATTTCTTTTTACACGTGTATATATATATATATATATAAAGATTTAATTGCCCCATTACCCCTCAATTATGACTAATTGCTGCAATAAGCCAACTACAATATCACCTCAACAAATTAATACGGATAGGACTGTTAAATTTTATTAATTAATACAAAGACCGTTAAATTTTATTAATTCAGCGAGAGATTAATTAATTGTATAAATTAGTAATTATTAATTTATAAATTATGTATATTAAGTGTGTGTTTGGTAGGTAGATTTTTCATTAGCGATTAGATTTTTCATTAGCGATTTGCAAATTTAACTGTTTGGGAGAAGTTTTTTAATTAGCGATTTCCAGAACACTACTTCAAGTAACTTTCCACGAATCGCTAATAAAAAAAGCTTCCATTTTACCTTTATTAATTTATGAGTATTACTAAACTACCCTTAATAATATTAAAAACTTTTATATGTACTAAATTAGATTAATTTTAATAATAATTTTATTTATTAAATATGATTAAAAATATTTAAATATTTTTTTAGTTACTCTATATTTTATTTATTTATTAATTAGTTTCTAACTAAAAGATGGTTAGTTTTAAATTAAAAATCTTGAAAGAAAAATATTTTTTAAAAACTACTAACTATATTGTAAGGTAGAATTAATATACTGTATTGTTTACGTAATTTTACATCTAACAGCTAATTCAATATCTATTTGTTATTACCAAACACTCGTGCCAAATCGCTACTTCAACATCTAATTTAACAGCTAACAGCTAATCGCTACTTCAACAGCTAACTCAACATCTAATGTAACATCTAGTGCCAAACATACACTAACTAAGTTACTATATAAGTAGATACAATTGTTTTTTTTAGATGCAATGAATCTTGCAATCTCGACATGGAAAATGGATGTCAACTCCAGTACAATTGCAAATTGTTTTAAGCATTGTAAACTTAGGTTGTTAGATGATGAATCATCAGAAAATCAAGAATAGATGAATAATGATAGCTTACAACAATTACAGAATCTAATCAATGGATTGAAGTATCGAAATGCAATGAATGCTGAAGATGTTTTGAATTATTCGGGAGGAAATTATACGGGTTTTGAGCTACCTACGGATGAAAAAATAATTGAGATTGAGAGTGTTATGAGAACACGTAAAGAAGATGAAGTGAAAGATGATAATGTGGAATTAGAATAAGTTTCACGCAAAGATGCTCTGAAAGCAACAATCACCTTACACCACTTCCTTTTGCAATATGAGAAGACTACACCTGATATTCTTAATGCAGTAAGAAAGGTTAGAGATGATTCAATATGATATTAATTTCAAGAAGAAACAAACAACATTATATTCATATTTTAAGAAATCTGTTTAGTTTACTTATGTATTATGTATGAAATATTTTGATAAAGATGAATTATTAATTTATATATCAAATGGAACCTATATGAATTTTTTTTTGTATTATCTTATAAATTTAGCGAATTATTAATTTACCACGTTGATCCCGACTCGGGACTAGAGAAAATTATTAATTTAGTGAGGTTATTAATTTATCGATTATTAATTTATCGAATTTATACTGTATATTCATATTAAAAGAAATCTTCAGATGGGATGGGTAACACCGCCCTTTACATACAGGGGTGTGTGTGGGAGGATCGGGATGGGAACTGAGTTCTAGTCCGGTTTCGAATTTTAGTTGAGAAATGATTTTATGTCTCATTTCTATTTTTGAATTCTAATGTTCCCATTTTATTCTATTTTGAAATTTTCGAGACAAAATTGAAAATTTAATAGTAGTTTTGTATATATATTAAATATATCTATACAATAAAATCGGAACATTATATGAAATTAAATAGAATCTATGAAACTACAAGTAACAAATTCTCTAATCGAAATAAACAACAAACTATTAGTCAATATTTCCTAAGAATTTAAATTTTCTCCAACGACTCCGGTACAATCAATATCTCCGACCAAAATAAGGAACACAGTATTAATATATCCTGAAACTTGAAACCTGAAACCTTCCTTAACCATAATTAAACAAGGTGACTGTGATATATACAAAGCATATGAACTAATACCTAATGCAGCACAATCAAACAACATATGACATGCATCCGACATCAACCTTTTACTATTACTTATAATAACATATGATATGTAACCAATATTAATGAAAAGAAAAAGCACAATCTTACGCGACTTTCCTCTCATTCAAAATGGGATTGATCGGCTTCATAATCATACTAGTCAAAGACTCCAAACTTTCAAAACCCTAATTCATAATTCCTATAAATAGGATCCAACTCTCTAACAACATATATTAACAGTTCACACAATAACAATAATAACCCCAAAGCAAAATCTCATGGTAGTAAAAAAAAAAGCTCCAAAACAATAGTACAAACAAAGGTAGCAAGAAACTCTCTTCGAAAACCAACAACATTCATTAACTTCTCATTCCTATAACTCTAATTCAAAAGCACACCAAACACAAAAGTATTAATCGAAGGCCAGCATAAGCTCAAAACCGAGACACTATCACCATCATGTTCAAGCAAAAACTAGCTAATAATAGTAGACACAAAAAGCATAACAAAGTATAGGTTAAAGAAATCAACCTAACCCGTTTTCAACCTAATTTCCTAATTGAACCCTAATGCAGCAAACCTTTTTCATAACATCCTAAACAACAATAATATAAAACATTAACACAATTTTATAAATTTGAAAGTGGGAAGCAACCAATCCGATCTCAACTAATAGATAATAAAAACAACTCTAAAATAATTGACATAGATAATACATCAGAATAAATAAATAATAAAAAACATTCAATAATCTACATTAATTGAATATATAGAGAATACATTAGAATCAATGAGGATGCATTGTGTAACGCCCCATATAGAGACAGAGGTTAAAAGAAATTGAATTGCTACTCATGTCACCAATGTGCACATTATTTTTCAAGAACCTAGAATGTGAGAACTCCAAAATTAATTATGCTTGACTTGGAGCAATATCAGGATGGGTGACCTTCTGGGAAATTTGTCCGGATAGTATGCGACTGAGGACAACACGTGCTGGAGAGCGTAATGGTGGCCTGTGGGGCTAGTGGTTAGCCTTAAGACCGGTTATGTGACAATGTGGTGCCCAGTGATTGCGCCTTGGGTCATCCAGGGGTGGGGGCCAGACGATACAAATGGTATCAGAGTAACTTTGCAACCACGAGGTGCGCCTGTGGACGGAAGAGCCCAAGGCATCCGCCTAGCAGGGGTAAAAATTCTGGAAAGATTGTGGGCATAACGAGAACGTTATGTCCTAAGGAGGTGGATTGTAACGCCCATATTCAGACATGGCTAAAAGCAATTGAATTGTTACCCATATCACTAATGTGCACATTATTTTTCGGGAACCCAAAATGTGAGAACTCCAAAGTTGAGCGCGCTTAACTTGGAGCAATCTCAGGATAAGTGATATTCTGGGAAGTTTGTCCGGACAGTATGCGAGTGAGGACAAAGCATGCTGAAAAGTGTAATTGTGGTCTGTGGGGCTACTGGTTAGCCTTAAAACCAGTTATGTGACAAGGTGGCGCCCGGACATCACGCCTCGGGTCATCCAAGGGCGGGGGCAGGACATTACACATAGTATGATTTTAGCTGCCATAGGTGTTTTTGTTTGAGTGAATACATAGGCTGACTTACTGAATTTGTGATTCCAAGTTCGGTATTACTACCTACAAAAATCAATAAAATATCGCATATACACATTATTTAATTAATGAAACATAATAAATAGATCAGTACTATATTTAGTATATATAATGAAGTATGAGTCTATACTTGTAACAACAACATTTCTGCTCTCAAATTGATTGAAATCTTCATCAAAATTAAATTGTGAAGGAGACAACCTGTTTTGCACACAAATAAGAGTTTTGATCATCTTCGACAAAAAGAGAACTCCTGTATGGATTGAGCATATGTCCTCTACAATTAAAAACAAATTCAAAAACAACCTTGATACTAGGATGGCTAAGATGTCACATGCCATTCCCGATAATATCTCATACTTACTGGAATTTCCCTTCCACCACTCAAGTATACTCAATTTTGCATTTTCTTCTTCATAACCATCCATGCTTTCAAGCTCAGAGTTATTTTTCATGCAATTTTTTTCCATTTCTATTTCTTCCAATTATGCTTACTAGTTTGAGAAATAGTATTTGATGAAATCTTTGTAGAGACATTTTCATCTTCCCTCAAATTACTTATAAAATACGTTGCATCCTCTAGTTCAGCAAAATTATTAACCTCAGATGAATAAAACTAATAAAAAAAAAGACAAAGAATCTTCAACTAACTTCGTCACTAAAGAAACTATTGTTGAATCATAAAGTCTTCAAAATTCCACAACACATAATCAAGCTTATATCGAGGATTTAACACAACTGCAACAAATATCAATGGGTTTATACTATCTATCTTTCCCCAATATTTATCATACTGATTCTTCATATCACATGCTATTTTCCCTAAGCATGGGTAATGACTATTGCTCAATTTAATCAACTCAGATTGAACACGAACAAGATCATGAAACAACTACTAGATGTAACATATAATGTGCCTATAAACTCATAAAATATAGAAAAAAAGTGGATGGAGTTTTGAGTATTATCCCAACCTTCATTTATTGGTGGTATAATTTCGTAATATAATCTATATCCTGCATCTTCTTCTTCCAATCTATCAAATATTTTAATAATTTTCAGCTTGCTCTAACATCAAGTTAACGATAAGATTGAGGATATGAGCACAACATCTTATAGGGATGCAATACCCATTACAAACTAACTCATTCCAACTTTACATCAAGTTAACGATAAGATTGAGGATATGAGCACAACATCTTATAGGGATGCAATACCCATTACAAACTAACTCATTCCAACTTTTCAATCTCTTCTTCAAGTGAATTATAAATGTATCATTTGAGCTAGCATTATCAACTGTGATTGTCATCACCTTTGTGATATCCCAAGCAAACAAATACTTTTCAATGGCTTTGGCTATAGTCTCACCCTTGTGATTTTCATTTTGGCAAAAGTTGAGAATTCTTTTTTACAACTTTCAGTCTTTATCAATAAAGTGAGTAGTAATGCACATTTAGTTGAAGTTCTGTATTATAGTCTATGTATGAGTAGTAAGTCAGACATGGCTACATGGTTCCTTAGAAAAGTCTGGAGTTTTCTCACTTCATCAAGATACAGAGCATAACAATCTTTGGTCACCATGATCTTGAGGGCATTGTAAATCATGGCTCCAATCAGTTTAGTAGCTTGTGAAATTTAGCACCTTCTACAATATTAAAGGTTGTTCATCATATATGATGAATTCAATCAAAGCCCTTCTACACTCTTCCATGCTGAATGAATGAGCCACCGAACCTCTTCCATAAGCATCTCCTTTTGATTTTCTTGAATCAAGAAAGCCTAACATTGTCTGCCTCTTCTCTACATTTCGATGTGGAAACTTTGTGCATCTTCTCATATATTTAACCATGCTGGTTGTCCCATATTTAGTTGGATTTGCACCAATATAATGTTCACAATATTTACATATGCTTGAGATTTTCCATTTATTAGCTCCACAGGAACTTTTTAAAAATGCTCCCACACCTTAGATCTAATTTTTGGTGTCTTCTTACTAAAAATATTTAGAGTAGATGAAGCAATTGTTGTTACCTAAGGACTAGGATTAGCTAGAGAAAGACTATGACTAGTGGAAATTGGTGTAGAACTTATATTGGTATTCGTCTGTGCAAGATTAAAATTTCTGTCGGAAGGGATTCGTGCTACCACCTACACTTGCAAATAAAAAATCAAGTAAAAACTAAATTTAGCACCCAAGGAATCCACTTACGAAAATCAGAAAACTTGGTTAACTAAAGGAGGAGAAACTAAGAACACTTCTACCTAATAACTAATAAAATGCTAAGAACACTTCTACATAATAACTAATAAGATGCTAAGAATACTTCTATTCCGAAACATTTGGGAAACAAAAAAGGTGATTACCTTTGAAGACCTATTTTGAGGAGGAGAAACCACTATTTAATTGTCGATTTAGGTAGAAAAATGAAATTGTGAGAATGAAGTTGAGGTGGGAATTTGAAGCAGAAAGAGATGTTTGGGATTTTATAAAATCACTTTATTTTAATATAATAAATTTTTAAAATTTTGGGACGGATTCGGGAATTTCCAATTACGAAATATATGTCTTGATCCTTACTGAGTTTGAATGCAAAAAAAAAAAATGAGATGTTTGTCTCGATTCTGTCCCAATTTTCATCGGGTCGGGACGATTTTTGTTCTAAATTTTCGAGTCAGGTTAAAAAACCCGGGACATCCCAATCTGCGCACACCCCTATTTAGGAGTCCTCGTTTTATGATCAGTCCTAACAATGTATTTTTTATCCGCTAATCTCCAGATTGGTTATTTTTATTGTGAAAATCTTTTTTATTATAATAATAAAAGATATAATTTTATTTAGTGATATATTAACAAAATTTTAAATTTTAATATAATTTTCTAATAAAAATTTAAATATCTTAAAAATAATTTTTTAATCCTTTTTTATATAAAAAATGCGAATATTGAACTTTAATATTTAATATATATAGAGAGGGGAAAAAATGTATTATTGAAAAAAAGGTGATTCATTGAGTTAATTATTCATAGGTATATATAATATTTAGGTTACACATCTAATTAAATATTTATGGGTGTATTTATAATGTTACACAAGTATGTTTGTCATCATCATTTAATAGTTAACCGCCACTCTATGAAAGTTGAGGTAAAATTCTTTCCTTGAATAAGCATTGTGGATGGATACGGCACTGCACTGTCTTTCATTTCTATCTCCACAAGTACATTCTAGTGTCCTGTTAATCTGTGTTGAGATTAAAGGAATATAATGGATACAACATTAAAACTTTTCAACTTATATGCTTTATGTGTGACGTGGACTAGACGGAAATAGTAACATTTGTTATTTGTATCTCCTTTCATGGCAAATTTTACAAATGAAAATAAATCTACCTTCCAAATATAAAACTAGTTTTTCCAACCATCACAATAATAATCTGGATATAATAAGTTGCAGATCCATCAAATATTTTATGAGATGCTAATGGTGGGCAGGGGAAGGACAAGGACAACCTAAATGCGGCGGTGGGGGCACAGCTGGGCGTGGAGGAGGAGGAGAATGGAAGTGAAACGGAGGCTTCATCGGAGGTTGGTGCTGGTGCCAATTTTGATTCTGCCTGGGCGGGGGAGGCGGGCTTACATGGCGGTTCCTTCTGCTGAGAACATTCACATGGTCATTATCAGTAGAAGACCCAGAAACAGGACACAACAGCAGAACATGGACCAGAACTAAAACCAGCAACTGTGAGTGTGAACAATCAGCATTCATTTTTGTTCTTGTTCTACAAATCAATGTAACACTCTATTTATTGTGAGTTGTTAGCTGTCTCGCGTATGCCAATATATTTTCACAAGCCTGGTGCCAGCTTATACCCATCGGGTTTTGAACCTTGTTAATGTGAAATGAACATATCAACTAGTGTGGTGCCTTATTTAAAAATTGATACAGTAATAATATTAATAAGTAGAAGAATGAGATGTATCGGACGGTGGACAGGATAAATATGTCGGTGGTGGAGGAGGAGGGCTCTTGAACAGCATTGGAATACTCCTCCTGTTGAATACATTCAACCCAGAAACATGAATAGCTGCTGCTGCAGTCACATGAGAAAATAGCAGGACATGAACCAGAATGCCGACAACCAATTGGGATCCTCTCTATATATATAATTAATAATTCACAGAGGAAGAACCAATTCGCGGGTTTTGGGCGATGCCGGAGAAATTGTGTCTTTTAACGTAAGAGTATATAAATATGGGGGGTTGTACTATGTCGTCAACAGCAAGTCTTCGGTGGGAAGATGCCTGGAAGTTGAGTGTATAAATAAATATGATGGGTGGTATATTTTCCCAAACTTAGACTATTCTACAACAATAAATAAATAAATAAATTTATTTATTTATCTATCTGTCTGTCACATGCAAGCTTTTTATCCCTGGTAATCGTGTAAAATAAAAATATAAAAATTGTGAATAATACTGTGAGTATTTATAATAAAATCTAAATGTGAGATGACGGCATCGTATAAGACCAACTACAACATACTGTTTCATTTGTATTTTGAAGTAGGAAAATTATAAAATCAAGCTCCGACCCAACAACTTCATTGATGATATCAATAAAATTTGAAGATTATATGGTATTTGCACCCCTAGTTCTTTATCAAATTAGATGTTTGATTTTTCCCCTCCACCATTTACACTTTTGTACTTTTTAATTTCAAACTATCTACATAATTTATATAAATTATATTTTATACCACATTATATATATACATATATGCAAATTTGATATTTTGTAAATAATTGAAGTTATATATTAAATAATAATATATATTGTATATTATTATTATTTAAAATATTGAAATAATATGAATTACATATTATTGTTATTAATTTGAATAATATTCTCTTATTTATTTATTTTTCTTATTATTCTATTAAATTGTTTTGTTGATTTTTTTTAATTTTTATATATTTTAATGAGATTAATTAGTTAAAATTTTATATAAATAAAAAATAGAAAATTTGATTAATTAAATTTTAAATAATTATATTTTGATCCCTACTTCAAAATGCAAATGAATATGGGTTGGAGTTGAAAAACTTTTAGTAAAAGTATATTCTTAAAAGATGCTTTATTCCTACCTCAAAATGAAAATGCAAATGCAAATAGTGGAGGGTTGGAGTTGGTCTAATAAGGTGAGTATATCTAATGAAGTCTACACATGAGATGATGTGACAGTGATTGATAAGATAAAATTTATATGAATAGTTAGTTTAGTATAAAAGTAGTCATATAATAGTTATTGTCTATATTTTTTTATTTAATTAAATTAAAATATATATTAAAATAATTTAAAAGCTTATTCATATTATCTACTTGATTCTTTAAAGTAAAAGCTTTCATGAAAAATGTCTATTTTAAAATTTGTCACATCAGTTGGACATTTAAAATACATCACACCATTGGAGCTATGTTTATCAAAATATTTTCCACGTTACTAATGTGGCCGTGAAAAATTTCTAAATCAACAGACCATTGAAAATGTTTTGACAACATTTTTATTAATAGATAGTATAGTTTAAAAATAGTCATATAATAATCACAGTCACTGACTATTTTTTTTTAGTTGAAATTTAATTAGATTAAATTTCTAATAAAATTATAAATATGAATATTAATAAAAAGAATTTGAAACACATTAAAAATTTAATAAAATAAAAATAAAAATCTGAGTCAACATATCTATTTGATCTTAGGTTTGATGGACGGTGACATTCAAAACAGACGATATTGTTGGAGCTTTTTTTTTTTTTTTTAAAGCATTGTCCAAATTGCTGATGGAGCAATAGAGAAATTGTAAATCAACATACTATCAGACAGTCTCCAATGATTTAGTGACTTGAAGTATACGTGACATTATAAATAGACGGTGCTTATGATGACTTGACGAAAATAGTATTTATAATAAAAAAATTGAAAAATTTTCTTTAATGGTTATTGTTTATTTGAGTTTTCCTAATTTATAACCAATTAAATTTAAACTTGTTTATCTTTTCTTAATTTATAATTTTTCTAATTTAGATGGAAATAAAATAATTATACTATTTAAATGTTAAATATGTTAAAAATGATGATTCACGGTGTCGACTAGAGTGTGAAAATAGAAGTTATATTCCACAGGCTGTAGTATTATTATTATTATTTTATTTTTTTTCCAAGTCAACTTGATGTTGCGATTTTTCAAATAAAAAATTCACAATATCCATATCGCTGTTCAAATCAATTAATTGACAACCCACTTGAGATAATGTTAATGTAAGTAGGGTAATTAAATTTTAAGTATGAATATATATATATATATATATGAAAAATATTTTTCACCGATACAAATCAAAGTTCAGATTGTCTAAATTGATCTATTTGGATCCATTAAGAACTAATAATTAGCCAGCTAATTGTTAAGAATTGTTAACAATTAGCTAGCTAATAATTAATAGAGGGTGTTTGAATCTACTAGTAGCTAGCTAGCTATTAGTGCCTAAGTGACCAATATGCCTCTATTACTTACTAACTAGCTAATTAATAATTAAAAGGATCGAATATTATAGGGGCAGTTAAGTCTTTTGCAATTTGGTAGTAGATGTTAATAGGGTGGGCTTAACTAACTAGTTAATTATTAAGAGTCTATGTAGCTAAAAATTAAGAGACCACTTAAGATGGTTGATTAGATCTCTATTTCTTAATTTTAGCAGGCAATTTTATCTGTTAAGATATTCAAAGAGCGCCTTATTACTTTTTATATATAATGGACACATTATCTTTACTTTTATAATGAAATATAATACTATATTTCCTTGTCTTTGGACAATATATTATAATTCGTATATTATAATTCGTGTACAATAATAAACATATTAAAACCAACCGAACTCCAAATCACCCGAATTAGATTATATTGTCATGCATATATCCGCCACTTTATGCGTGTCATGCATATATCCGACACTTAAACTATTATTAATGATTTTTTTTATTTTCTATTTTTATCTTTAAAAAATCTCGATTTGTCACTTGTCAATTTATTTGTTCAAAACGCTCGAAATCAAATTAAAACTCTAATAATTCCATATACTGAATGTTGAGTATTGGTGGTTAACATTGTTTATAAATTTATACCCTCAATGGTATACTTTATGATTAAAAAATGCATATATTATATAACTAATTATTTACCTATATATATAAATATTTATCTGTATTTTCTAATATGAAAATATTATTATATATTATTTTAGTAGCTGTGTCGAAACCGTGTCATGTCCTAATTTTTTTAAAATTACCGTATTCCATGTCTGTATCCGTGTCGTGTCCGTGTCAGCGTGTTGGTGTGCATGCAACATAGGATTATAATAACAAGTCCACATGACAGATTTTGTAATACATTTACACAACTTCCCCTTATTACAAAATATGGCTAAAAAAAAATATTATAGACTCCAAAAACATTTACAGACTCATTAAAAAGTATGCTTAAACATCATTTTCCATCATTGTGCTACCAAGGGCTTCCCCTAAATCCTTACTCAGCCCAGGTTTTTATGTTATAGACTTTGGTGAAGTGTAGAAGTTCCTACAATAGAGTAACTTCCTGTCAAATACCACGTTTGTACCCATATCAGCTAGGCTGTCTTCAGTATTGATTTTCTGAACATACACATTTCCTTAAGCACGTTTAAACGATAAAATGATATTTCACACCTATATACTTAGTTCTATCATGGTACACAGAATTTCGACATATATGAAATGCACTCTAGCTACAGTGTATATAACAACATTTCTTTTCAACAATTTCAGCTCTTTTAACAAACCTTATACCCACAAAGCCTCTTTGATGCATTCTGTCAAGGCAATGTATTCTGATTTGGTGGTTGACAAAGCAATATCAAACTGCAACTTTGACTTCTATGAAACACAATAGCCACAAACAGTAAGTATATTACCAGAGGTGGATCTCCTGAATTGAAAGTCCTTAGCAAAATCAACATCAGAATATCTATAGATTTCAAGGTCATCAGAATACTTACCATATTTTAAACCTATATTTAAAGTTCCTTTGAGATATATGAAAACACCTTTAATGGCTTTCCAGTGATCAGAAATTTGTTAATTATCAATCTACTAAGCACACTAATAGAAATGCCAAGTCTGGCCTAGTACAGACCATGACATACATAAGACTGTCGATAGCTTCAGTATAAGAGACATTGGTTAAAATATTTTCAGAACATGCTTTTTTGCTATCAAGATTATGCCCAAAAACTAAAGGATGTGAGTTAGTATTAACATTAAACATCTCAAAGGTTTTTAAAATTTTTGTAATATAAGAAGTCTGATCAATACTTAATATTTGATCATTTTTATTTCTAGAAATTGTAATACCAAGTACTTTCGTAGCCTGACTAAGATCTTTCATTTCAAATTCCTTACCAACATCAGATTTAACATGCTTAATATATTTTATATTAGGTCCCATTAATTGAATATCATCCACATATAATAAAAGACATACAAACATATTATCAATCAGTTTAAAGTACAAACAAGCATCAATCATGCTCCTAGAAAATCCTAAAGACATCACAAAATTATGGAATCTCTCTTTCCATTGACGAGGAGATTACTTAAGACCATATAATGACCTTTTAAGCAAATAGACTTTATCTTCTCCACCTTTCTTACTAAAACTTTCAGGTTGATATATATAGATGTTTCTATCTAGAAAGCCATGAAGGAATGCTATCTTGACGTCCATTTGTATGTTTTTTTTATATATGGTATTGATTTCAATTTGTCAAATCTGTGATTTTGTTTTGTTGTGTTTTATGATCCATTATTATTTATTGTGCTCAATTTTTTATGATTTTATGTGACTTGGTGCTATAATATTTGTTATTAGGCTCTTTAAAGGTCTTGTAACATATTTTATTCATAGTGCAACCCCGTATTTCACTATTGAAGTCTTGTGGACTGACTCATTTGGGTGAACCACGTAAATTGGCTTATTTGATCTCTTTTATGTTTCAGTTCTGTTGGTTTTTGTATGTTTATCATTCTACAAAGTGGTATCAGAGTATCTAGAATGATATCTAGGACTGTCACATGTAGATTAGGATTTTGATGATGAATCTTGTATGATTTGTTTGCATCTGTGTGATTTACCTATTTTTGTGTTTCTTGTGACTATCGATCTGTGAAAAATAGCATATTTGATGGAATTTATTTGATCCTTTGTGGATATTAAAAATCTTGATGGTTATGATATTCTTCTAGGAAACCTTAACAGAGCAGTTTTAGGCGTCTAGGTTTATTTGCGTATTTTCTTTTATTTTTTTTCGTATCTGACAAAAATATTGTAGAGATGACAAGTACTTAAGAGATAAATCAGGGAAGCAAATGGTAGATTCAAGAAAGACTCTCAATCTACTGGAAGACAAGCTGGAACTAAGCAGCAGAAGGCAATTCCAAGTGAAATCGAATTTGTGGAGGAAAGCGGACTCTGACAGCCTGAGAGTTTTGTTGCGGAGCAACTTTGGAAGTGTGAGCACTCTGTAACCCTATTTTTGGTATCTTTTATTCGTTATTATTGTTTATGTCCTCTACTTTTTGTTAATTGCTTATCTTAGTGGTGATTTTTGGGCCTTGGCTGTGGGATACAAGTTTAGTCCTTGTTAAAGTCCCAAATGATTACTAGTGCATTAGGCTCTCTTGCTTGATTTGGATATAGGGATACATGCCCTAATAACACTTTATAGAATGATTAATATACAAAAACCAACCAAATCGAAACATGAAAGAGATCAAATAAGCTAGTTTATGTGGTTCGCCCAAATAGACTAGTCCATAGGACCTCAGCAGTGAGAGACAAGATTGCACTATGAATAAAAAAAAATTACAAGACCTTGAAAAAGCTTAATCATAAAGATTACAACATGAAGTCACATAGAATCACAAAAAAAAAAAATCAAGTAAAACCTGAAACCCTAGCATAGCAGAAGTTAGGGCAACAAACAGATACAAAACTCTCACTCAAAACTACTCTAGAGAGGAAAGAAACATTTTATAGTTAGGGTAAGTGAGTGAATCGCGTCTATGTAGTGGATGTAGATCTACAGTTGGAATTTTCTATGAAACTAGAAAATTCTCTTAATTTTGTGGGACTTCCTGAGGATTCTTGGAAATAAAATATGGAGCTATTTCTGCAGCAACTCGATATATTTTCCTCATTTATCTTTGGATATTTATACATGATTTTCCTGGGTCCTACACCACTAACTTACAATTAAATTTCATTGATTACTAATTAATTCATTCATAGCATTGATTTGCTCAATTATTCCCTGCGGTTACCAACCCTTCCAATCACAGGCTTTAAATGACATTTATGACCAATGAATTCAATGCCCATCAACTTCCGTTACAAGCTGTAGATGTCCCTTGGTGTCCTAAAATTCCCCGTTCGAAGATATCTACGCACGTCTTCATGGCACCTTCGTACGTTCATGGTCTCCTGCCTTCCTTCCGCTCGCAATCCTCCAAGCGAAGGTCCCGCGCGCTCTACGTCTTCCCTAATACTTGTCGTCATTATCTATATTCTCGTGATTACGATTGATTTTTCCCGCGCACCTTGTAAAGAGTTTCCGCTCGCTTGATAATAGGTTTCGAATTTCGCTCGTCGAAGAAGTTGATCACGATGTTATTGAGTTTTCGATCGTGATCGTCTTACCATCTCTTTGTGCAAAACGAAGTCGTTCTGGAATGCTTAAATTCCAGCCACCACAGTCTACACACGGGTTGTGACTGATCCGGGTGGAACTAACAACCTGGACCTGTGCCGATGAAAAGAGCACAAACCCAACTTGCTTCAAGTAACCAAGACAAACCCAATTATACAAATATAACAAGAGACAACATATTACAATAATTTGTATAGAGTATTGCAAATAGAGACATATATCTGATAATATCTATTTGTTGTTTTTTTGTTGATTGTTTTGTTTTATGTTGGTCATTAGCTTTTAAGTTATTAGTTGAACTTAAAAGTAAAAAATATCATCCTTTTTTCTCTCTCAAAATACACATCAATTAAAAGTCTCACGTGTTTCAATTTTGTTTGCTTTTTATTCTTTTACTTCAATAGTTGCTTCTACATTTGGACTCTTTTTCTTTGCAACTAAGGCTGAACATGAGTCGAATTGAGTCGAGTTGGATCCTAACTTGGCTCGAATCAATTAATTTTTATTTGACTCGAGCTCGACTCGATTAATTAATAAGCTTATTTTCTAACTCAAGATTTACTCACTTTAAGCTTATGAGCTTCTCGACCTCAATAAACTAGCTCGAAAGTTATATTAATTTGAAGGAATGGTCACTAGATAATATTAGTTATATTTTTATATTATTTTTATTTATAGAATTTTACTTTTATTTTTAATAGACATTGTGTGAATATGGTATCCAAATCAATTTAGTATGTGAAGTGAATTGTATTTTATTTGCTTTTAATATAGATAATATAATATTTTATAATTTTATTTAATAAAATTTATTGAGCTAGCTCACAAAAGAATGAGTCGAACACCTACAAACTCAAGCTTAACGCATTTAATAATCGAACTAAAAATTAAAGCTCAAACTTGATTTACTGGATCATGAATAAAACTTAACAAACAATTAACGAATCAAGCACGAGCTGACTTGACTTATGTACAACGTAGTTATAGAAAAAAAAACCAAACGACTGGCAACTCCCTAGACATACCTTTTAGGTACGAAGAAACACTAATTGTTTTCTTCACGGGAATTTGTTCAAAGAATTATATTCTGTTTGCAACATATAAGGTTCAACACTCGCATTTGCTAATTTAATGGATGTCTAGGTAGTGTGAAGTTGTTTTCTAGTTAACCACTCAAGAAATATTGAATGTCATGATTTTCTTTAGTTTTAACTATATATATATATATATATATATATATATATATATATATTTATTGTACTAGTATTTTTTGCAGCTAGGTAATTTTTTTTTTCGCATATGTTTAAGAGTTTGCTACGAAGTTAAAATAGAGAGTGGTAATAAAAATTTAAAGGAAAGGGATATTATCTAGCTGCTTGTATATAAGATGCAAAAGTATAGTTCTTTTACTTATTATTTTTGTTTTACTAAAGTCTGCTACCAAATCTGATTTCTTTTCATACATCTATTATTTAATTTGAAATGTTTTCAGATAAAGCAATTGGCATATAATCACTCTATTTCCAATATCCCCATCTATCATCACAGTTGGTGTTACCTGTTCTCCTTAACCCATTGTTGAAACTCACAATATTAATCATTTTGAATGGTGGACAATGTTTGGTGGAAAACTATTTAGTAGCATTTTCTTGAATCAAAATATCCTATTTCCTCACATGTGAGAAAAAAAATCAAAGGAAGATTTATGCATTGTCTATTATGGTTAAATATAAAAACTTCTTTGACTTGATTTAAGATATTGTTAATATTATGAAATTATATAAGGCTTGTTTGAAGATGGAGAGCAACTGCTAGGATATTGAGAATTCATTTCCTGTATCAAAATTTTATTTGTGGTCAAAATTTTATTTTTGGTTATACAAGATTTGTGTTTTATATATTTATTTTTTGTGCTATTGTTTGCTCCTTTTTTATCTCCTAAATAGATTTTTTGGTATGTGGTGCACAATATAGTGGGCTAAATAAATGAGTAAAGTATTTATTTAAAATGGCTCGCTTCAACTTAGCACAATAATGAAGAACTATCCTACAAGTGTGACAAATGTTGATGGTGTGACAAATGTTGATGGCTTACTGGCGTGCTGGCGGATTACTGGCGTGTGTCGGATTATTAGTGTGTGACGGCTTATTGGCGTCCGACGGTTTACTGGAGTGCCAGCGACTTACTTGCGTGTTGTCGGCTTACTGGACTGTCAGTGACTTACTGGCATCTGATGATTTACTGGAGTGCCAGTGACTTACTGGCGTGTGTCGGTTTACTGGCGAGCTAGCAGTTTACTGGCGTGTGTTGGTTTACTGGCGTTCGACGATTTACTGGCATGCCGACAATTTACTAGAATACTGACATGTTGTCGGCTTACTGGCGTGCTGTCGACTTACTAGCGTGCGATGTCCTTGTATCGTTTGAAAAAAGCCATCAAGATATTTATTAATTTCGTACGAAAGGGACCCATCAAGACTTATGGAACCGTTCGAAAAAGCCATCAAGATATTTATTAATTTCGTACGAAAGGGACCCATCAAGACTTATGGAACCGTTCGAAAAGGACCCATCAAGACTTATTAATATTGTACAAAAATCGAGTGAACAAGACTTATTAATTTCACACGAAAAATCGAGTGGATGATATTGATAAGTTGAAGACATGAAGGAATATCAAACGTGAAGGAATATAAAGTAAACACATTAAGTGAATAAAGACAATATGAAACGGAAAACCATAAATAAAATAAATGATAATAAATATAATAAATAATAATAAATGTAATGAATATCCCAATAAACGAGTTGTTTCATGTGAATAGAATAAATACATATTCAGAGTACGAAGGCGAGGGATCCAGAAATTTTTAGTCGAATCGCTGCCGAAATCAACCCAAACTCTGATCTTCAAGACCCACAAAATTAAAAGGGATTTTATAATTTTTTAGAAAATTCTGACTGTAGATCTATATCACTACACACAATAATCACAACCTTCCTAAGTCTATTAAGATCAATTGTGGGTTACTTTTTAACCTAACATGAAAAGATTTTTTTTTTTTAATACTTAATTAATAGATTTGTAGACAAGTTGCTATGTAAATATGTTCTATTTTCTGTATTTAGATTTTTTTTCTTTATTATTTGACATATATCTTATCATTCGTAACTTACGTTTATTGATTACATTTTTGTCATGAATATGCTTTGATTGAAGCTTAATCACCTGTGGATGTGATTTTGATTGAAGCTTAATCACCTGTGGATGTGATTAAGCAGGCTGATATTATAACATTGACATTGGCTCAGAAAAGCGAGAGTAGGTTGATTTTAAGTTTATAAATTTCCGTATCACTTGGTTTTGTTATTAATATGAGGATTTGAACTGTATGTTGTGGTAGTAGTAAGAATAGTGTTTTTCAAATAGGTTTCTTATTGTTTGAGAGGAGACAGAAATGATGGGAAACTTTTTTTTTTAATCAAATTTTATATCCGAATTATTAGTTCAAAGAACATATGGCTTGTGAAAAATAGACAAAGAGTAAATCATATTACAAATAAGGGTACAAATATAATAGTTGAAAAGACTATCATATATTTACCTTGATTTATGTTCTTCATGAATTTTATGCCTAGATAATAATCTGACTTGATTTTAAATAAATAAAAGTAATTAAATTAATTTATTTTTTATTTCAAATTATATTCTATCATAAGACCCCGTTTGGATCCCTTAAAAGATAAAATTAGTAAATAGAGGTCCAAACAGGTCTTTTAAGAGACTTTTTAATTTTTAACTATATGGGCTCTTAAAAATTATTTTATTAGTTGAGTCAACCCTACTAACATCTCTTATCAAATTGCAAAAGACTCAACTATCCCCACAATTTCCAGTCTTATTAATTATTAGCTAATTAATTAGTAATTAATAGGAGCAAGTTGATCATATAGGCACTATTAGCTAGTTAGACCATCTTTAATGGAATGCCCAGAAGAGAGAGAATGAGATGTTTAGAGGTGTTGCTGTTGTAGGTGGGTGCTCAGCTGAGATGCTCAATGAAGAGTGAGAAGAGGAGATGTCCACACAAGTATCGATGTCCACACTAGCATCAATGCTCGAGAAACAATAGTGGGGTCTACACCAATAGTTGAATGCCACATATATTATTTTTGTGTGTAGGGTCCATATTTAGACATGAATGAGTAATGTTACATTGTAGTTCTGAAATGTTAAAGAATATGCTCATTTAATTATTTTTACGTGGGACCTACATTTGAGCATCCATGGAGAGATGCTACCATTGTGTATGTTCTTAACTACTAATGAATCCAAATACCCCTATTAATTATTAGCTAGCTAATAATTAGCCGTTCTTAACAATTAGATGATTAATTATTAACTCTTACATATTCTCAATTGGTTGATAAAAATTTATTCCATTCTATCCTACCATGCTCTAAATAATGTCATCTCATCCTAGTTAGTCTTATCGTGTTATGCTCCTTTCCATCTTATCTCATCTTGTGTACCAATTATGAGCTTATGTTATACTTTAATTAGATAAGTCAGACTTAACTTAACTGGATATTTTTATATTATTAGTCGTTCAAATATTTTATCTAGTCTTATTTTTATTTGATTTAATTAAATATTTTTCAAACTCTATTTTTATTTAATATAATATAAATAAATTATAAAAATTAATTTTTCCATAATTTTATCAAATTTTAATTATTTTAATTTTCAAAAATCCGGCACTAGTGTTATTTTTTCCCATCCATTTTGGGACCATATTTTTCGGTAGAAAATGTAAATTTAAATTATATATATATATTAATTAGAAGTATATAAATTAAAGAAGGAAGTGCAAATAGTATTTAGGTTACACACCTAACTAAATATTTATTAGTCTATTTAAGTATGTTTTTGGTCATCATCATTTACGAGTTGTTGTCTGCCGCCACTCTATGAAAGTTGAAGGCGTTAAATAAGGGAAAAGTCTTTTCCTTAAGTAAGTACATTCTTTCATTTTTATCTCCACAAGAACATTCTAGTCTAGTGTGAAACCGTAGGTAGAAAAAACTCGACTAAGAAATTACATTGACTGAATAGGAAATGGTAACATTTGCTATTTTTATCTTGTTTCATGTAAATTTTACAAATAAAGCTAGTTTTTCCAACCATCACAATAATAATCTCAAACACAGGAAACTTATAAAAAAAATTCATGAGATAGGAGACGGGGCGAGGGGGGGCTGAAGTGAATAGGAGGCCGCGGCTCCGGCTTCGGCTCTGGACGCGAACCTGGATTGGACCTTGGTGTCGGCGGCGGGCTTAATACATTCAATCTGTCAGTAGAAGACCCAGAAACATGAGACAGCAGCAGAACATGAACCAGAATTAAAACCACCAAATGGGAACTAACAGCTTGCATTTTTGTTCTGTCCTATGAACCAATTGAGTGTTTGTGTTTTATAATGTAAAACCTGTGAGTTGTTAGCTGTCGTGTTACACACATCATAAGCCTGTCTACACAAGAAATTCATAACCATCGGGTTCACAACCGTGTCGTTGTCCTGTGGGGGTGTGAAGTTAATGTGAAATGGCGCATATAGATTTGATTTTCTTCTTATAGTAAATCCGTAGGACCGTGGGGACCACAATGACGACAACCAATTGTGATCTACTTACTATACATTTTTGGTTTTTGTTCAATCAATGGAGTGTGTGTTTTAACGTAAGACTGTGTAATTATGGTGAGCTGTCGCTGTGGGAACAGCAAGTCTTCGGTGGGAAGATGCCAGGAAATTTGGTGTGTAAATAAAAATATGATTGATGATATATTTTCACAAGACTCAAGTCTATTCTACTACAACAATAAATATTTTTATTTATTTAGTTATTGGTGCCATGCCAGTTTGTCATAATTGGTTATCGATAATATGATAATTGCATTTCAAGTATATATAATTAAATAGGACAAACAAACCATTATCGTAACCATGTATAATTTGAGCTCAATCAGCTCTTCCATGACATGCGGCTTTAATTTTAATTTTAATGGAAAAGACAATGTGTAATTTAGAAGTTTTTAATTTAAAATAGTAGCCATGTGTGATTTAAGTATTAGTTAAACCGTTGCAGTAGTTAATCGCTATACTTCTTCCAATAAAACTTTTTTTAGATATTGGTCGGCTTTATTGAAAATAATTTTTTTCATATTATATAAAATTTTTTTTTATATTTTATTAATGATGGATTAATATGATATAATATTGACAAATAACTGTTTTTTTTTTTTAATTTTCGTGCAATTTTTTTTTATTATAAATAAATAGACAGAAATAAGTATTAACTTCTAAATTAGAGGTAAGATACAGCTATGTTGGGCTATTTCTTACCATTTATATAAATAATATTTATAAATTTATAAATTTTTAATAATATTATAAATAAAATAAATATTACAATAATTAATTAATAAGGTTATATACAATTTTTAATTATTTAAAGCAAATTAAATTAAAATATTTCAAATTAATTTAATTTTATTTTGATTTAAAAATTATATATATATATATATTGTAATTATTATACTTGTGTGTTTGGAAATAGCGTTTCAAATAACGTTTACATTTAAAATTAATTTTTGTAAAATAAAAATATAAAATATGTACTCGCTAAATACGTTTATAATTATAATGATGAAATGAACTTTTAAAATAGCATTTTAAAAATATATTAAAAATAGCCCTCAATCAAACGCTAATAATAATTTACTTTAATAATTTTTCATTTATAACTAATCACATATTAAGTTTTCAATTTTATTTTTATTGTGATAGTTTTTTTTAGTAATGTTACATCTAACCGTTATTTAAGAATTAAAATAATATCAAACCTTCAATTTTAAAAGCTAACTTAATATTTAATTTAGAAGTTAATCTAATATCTAATTGAAAATCTGATCCAAACATATTCTAGTACTAATGAATTTAATTTTAAAAGGGAAATATTATATTATCATTAAATTAAAATATTATAAATTTTTGTATAATATTTATAGTATTTTTTATTGAAAATATATTGTACCTTATTGCGGGGCTTTGTCCCGCTCCCCATATTAAAATTATCCCACCCTATCGTAATTTTTTGGCTACATCTCTGGTGGTCAAGTTAGCTATTACATTGTGTAACACCCCATATCGAGAAATGATTAAAAGAAATTGAATTACTACTCATATCACCAATGTGTACGTCGTTTTTCGGGAGCCTAAAACTTGATAACTCCAAAGTTAAGCATGCTTGACTTGGAGCAATCTTGGGATGGGTGACCTTCCAGGAAGTTTTCCAGAAAGCATGCCAGTGAGAACAAACCATGCTGGAAAGCGTAATGGTGGTCTGTGAGACTAGTGGTCAGCCTTAAAACTGGTCAAGTAATGATGTGGCGCTCTACCACCGCGCCTCGGGCCATCTAGTGACGTGGCGCCCTGCCTTTTTTTTTTTATACATCTTCACAAATTGTCAATCGTTTTTTAACTCATATCAGAAATAAACTTTTCAAATTATTTTTTTTATGATCGCAGATCATCAAACTTATGAAGCGGCCGATTTTTGAAAAGGGTCTATGGAGTGTAGACAAACTTTCGAAAAGATTATTGTTTCAAGATTTTCAAAATGCACCTATTTTTAAAATTCAAACGTTAAAAAGTTTATTTGTAAAAAGTTTCCAAATTTTAAATTAGTTGTTAAAAGTTAAAATTACTAAAAGAGTGTTTTATATAAAAACTATAAAAATATATGTATATTATGATTTTTAATAATAATGTATTATAGTTCATAATATGACAACTGATGTAAAATATTTCATATTTGAGATAAAATACATCAGTATTTTATTTTCAATCATTTCGTAATAAAATTGCGAAATGATCTCCGTTTCATTCATTTGTCTGGTTGAACTTCTTTTAACAGCTGAATAATCTTGAATATTTAATTTTTTTTCAATGAATATATAATTGTAATAAAATCATCACCGCATATATTCATTAATTATCAATAATTTATACAGGAATTTTTTTTAATACATAACCCTTAAATAGATGCAAATACAAAATGTTTCAAAAACAAATAGTTACAAATAATTTCTTCTAGTTCTACTTGTAGTGGCATTGTATTAATACCTTATGTGAAGTTAGGTAATTTATTTTTTTTTGTTTTTTATTTTAAAGAATCTAAAAAAATGAGAGGATGAAAGAGTGATATTAACTTACATTATGTGAGATTAAGTAATTTTGATTAAAAATTTAACTTTTTTAATAAAAAGTCCAAAAATGCCATAAACCCGTCATATAAATCTTATCTTTCAAAAATAAACTTTTCAAAGTTTATATTCACAAATGAATTTTTATAACTCTTTTCTCCTCGTCACGGACCAATAAAGTCTGTTACAGTTTACCAATGATCTCTGTCATGAATCGCAAAGGACCTCTAATTCTTGACGACAGTAAAAATATCTTAAAAACTCACTTCATGATATTGAAATGGTAAGAAAATTATTTTTGAAATATAAAATTTAATTGACTCATTAAAATTTTATATATACTTCCTCTACTTTTTTGTATTCACTATGCTATATTTAATTTTAACGTTAAATATCTTTAATTATATACAACTAAAAATTATAATAATTTTATATTTAGATATTAAGACGAATAAAATAAAATCTTGATTATATTTTTCTTTATGCGTAAGTAACAACATGCGAAACAAGATTAATAGATGAATAGTAATTACTATTCATGTGTAGTGAATAAAAAAGAGCGGAGGAAGTATATAAATATATAAAAGACTTAAATGTAAATTAAAAATATAAAATATAATTATGTATTTCAATAAAATTAAAATTTGAATAAATTCACATAAATTAAAAATAAATATTAAAAAATATTTACATATAAAATTATAAATAATAAAAATGCATTCACATATAAATTATAAAATAAATTTTCTATATGTAAAAATAATAATAATAATTTCACCACATATATTGACAAGAAAGGAAATATGGATACAACATTAGAAGCCATCGGTAGTTGGTTTGTCTTTTCAACTTATTTATTTTATTAGTGGAACTGTAGGTAGAAAAAATTCGAGTAAGAAATTACAGGATTATCCTAAGTCAACTGAGAGGTTGACTGGATGGTAACATTTATGAGATACTAATAGTGAAGAGGGGAAGGAGATGGATCCGGAGGAGAAAATAAATGCGGCGGCGGTGGGGGCACAGCTGAAGAGGAGGAGAACGGAAGGGAAACGGAGGTTTCGGCTTCATCGGAGGTCGGTTCTGGTGCAAGTTTCGATTCTCCATTGGCTGCGGCGGCGGCCTCCTTCTATGATGGCTTCTCCTGCTGAATACATTCAATTGGTCAGTAGAAGAGCCAGACACATGAGACAACAGCAGAGCATAGACCAGAATTAAAACTAGCAATTGTGAACTAAAAGGGTGCATTTTTGTTCTTGTTCCATCAATCAATGGAGTGTCTTGTGTTTTATAATGTAAAACTGTATTTATGGTGAGTTGTTGGCGGTCACGTTTCACGTTATTTTTCCATAAGCCTGGTCTACCCAAGAAATTTGTATCATTTGGATTTCAGCCTAGTGGTTGTCTTGTGGGGGGTGTGGATTTAATGTGCAATGGATGTATCTAGATTCCATTTTCTTCTTATAGTGAGACCAATGTTTAATTTTACCATATCAACTAGTGTTGTGTATACGCATGACATATCCAAAAATGCAATACAGAAACATGTGTAGCTGCGCACACATAAGAGAATAGCAGCATCACATGGACAGGAGACCTATATTTATGGTGAATTGTTGTCTAAACAAGTCTTCGGTGGAATACTGCCTGCAAATGTAGATTAGTCATGCGCAGGTGGACCCATTAGAACGGTTCTTTTTATTTAGTGAAAACTAGCTTTTACCTGTTCAAAGGCCATCACGTCACTACATGGAAATGGAAAAGTCTCTGCAATAAAGGCTAGTTAATCCGTCAACTTTTTCTTCAGCTAAAAATGTGGAACAAATTTAACCACGTGGCAGTAATAATAGTAGTTCTTTCTGTTAACGGAATTGCCAGCTCTAAACTACAAAGAATATCTATAGCTTGAAAACTGTGAAATTTATATTGAAGTGTGACAGTCCTGGATTGAGGCAGAGAAGAAAAAGATGGCATTACATCGACTAGAAGGAGATGGATCCGAAGGTGGAGGACAAATTAAATGCGGCGGCGTGGGGGCGGAGGAGGCGGCATGAATGGAATCGGAGGATTTGGATGCTGATTTTGATTAGGTCTTGGTGGCGGCGGTGGGCTTATAGGAAGGACCCTCCTGCTGAATACGTTCAATTTGTCAGTAGAAGGCCCAGAAACATGAGACAGCACTAGAACATGGACCAGAACTAAAACCATTTGGTGAAAGAATCTGTTTACAGGTGTTGAATTCATATGCACATAAGGTGTTTGAAGAAAAAGGTAATAGAGAAATATTAACAAGCAAATGTTAGCTCTTTTTTTTTTTTTTCAACAATAACTGATCTCAATTACAATGCATTTGTCTATTTATATTCCATCACTCTTAATCTCAGCTCTGTATTGCACCTAACTCTGTATCTGATGACATCTGCTGCTGTATCTGTCAACTATTTGCACAGTCTGACCAAGTCTATTTATCTACTTTTCAACCACTTGCTTGTTGAATACAGAAACATGAGTAGCTGCTGCTGCAGTCACATGAGAAAATAGCAGGACATTCAGATTGACGACAAGCAAGTGGGATCCCGTATACATTTTTTGTTTTTTTCAATTGATGGAGTGTCTTTTAACGTAAGACTATATATAATTATGGTGAGCTGTCCCATTTCAACGGCAAGTGTTCATTGGGAAGATGCCTGGAAATTTAGTGTTTAAACGAGGGGTGGGCGTGTCAACCCGAATAACCTCAACCAACTCAACTACACTGGACTTACGGTTCCGCTTGACACAAATTGATTTTTTCATACAACCCAACCCAATATATAATTATATTATAAAATATTATATTTATAATAATAATAATAATAATTATTATATTAAAATTTTATTTTATATTATAAAATTTTATTGTAATCAATATATATTTTATAAATTAAAATATATAATTTAAAAATAAAATATAATTTTTAAATAATTTTTATTATTTTAATATATAATTTTCAATTTAATTGAAATTATCCCTCCAATAAAAATTGATTAAATTGAGTTGAAATATTAATTTGGACTATGTTAAGTTGAAAATTTATTGAACTTTCAATTCAACCCAACTTGTAATGGCCATCACTAATCTAAATAAATATGATTATGACATATTTCGACATGTCTTGACTATTCTCCAATTATAAAATTTATTTGTTTTACATAAGTTATTGTGAATCATATAATTGGATTTTAAGTATAATTAAATAGGTTTATGAGTATTATTATTTTAATAAATTTAATTTAATTTTACTTTATATTATTTCTATGACCCGAAAACGGCCGAAATTCATTTAACTAGAAAGATTGATAATAATGGAGAAAGTATCACACAACTTGTCGAGGTAAGAGGAATCCAGTGGTCACAAATAAACTAGTGAAACAATTCTATTGTTATGGCACAGAAGTAAAAAAGAATTGAATCGATTTACTTGTGGTCTATCCATCCTCTTAGAAGAAGAGAATGAATGGGAAATTCAAGTGGGTTAGAAAATCAACCGTGCGAAGAATAGAATTAATAATTGCATATAAAATTTTCTTTCCACAGTTTTGATAGGTTTCTAAATTCAATTATAATAATATTAGAAATAATATTTTTAATATGGAATTAAGAAATGGTATAAGATATAAATATATATATTAAAAATTTTAATTTAATTTATTATTATTAATTTAAATTTATATAAAAGATAGACTATAGAGTTATATATATTTTTATATATATATATATATATATATATATAAAATAACAACTCTCTGATCTTTATTTTAATTTTAAAAATATCTAAATAATTTTTATTGAATATTTTATTATTTTGATAGGTGTAGTTTAGTAGCAAGTGAATTGGATCGGTGAAATAAATAGATTGAAATATATTATAAAATAAGTAAATAAATAAAAAAATATTATAATATTTATATAATATTTATTTAAATTACATCTTAAAATATTTAGTTTAATTAATACATCTAACATATTTAAATAATTGGCATAAAATTTAATTCATATAATTTAATTTGTTTTTGACTCACTCAAATTAAATTCATTGAAATAAATTTATTGCAATCGTTGACTTTTCTTGATGATTTCATCTTTAAAATATATACTATATTATGATTGATGATTTTTGATGTATATAACCCCAAAATTTAAATTATATGCTGATCTACTCCAACTTTTTGTTTAATTTCCAAAATGCTCCAAATTGCAAAATATTTGGGTGCGTTTTGCTGGATTGTATATGGATTGTGTAATTTGTTTTTTGCAGCAAAACGATGGATAGCGTTTTGGTAAATTACAGCAAAACGTATGAGCTCGTTTTGTGCAAAACGCACGAGGTTGTTTTGCTTTATTTTTTTTTCCAGCATAACTACCTGGTGCGTTTTGCTGCATAATTGGGTGGAATTTTGGTGCAGAGTATTTTTATAGTTGTAGATATTTTTGGTATACTAGTTAATGTTTTTTTGTTATATGAAGTTACATATATATTTTTTTAACTTTGGATTTAATTTACGTTAGTTGGAAAAAAGATTTAATTTACGTTAGTTGGAAAGGTACATTTGATATGTTCATTTTCTTAATTATTATGTTGTATGATTGATTAAATAAAATTTGAGGTGGAGTTTAATGAAAGTGGCAAAATGGTTATAATAAGATAATATTTATAATAGGTAACAACAATAAGAAAGTTACAATAAACATAAGATTGATACAAGTAGATTTCATAAAATAAAAATTAGAAATACCCTAATTTGGTGGCTAACTTATTTTTTCAAATAGCGTTCCTTATTTGGACATGTATTGCGAAAATGTCCTTCCTGTCGACATAAACCGCACCTTTTGGTTTGAGATTGCTCTTGCATATCCATTTCAGTTCGGATCCTTAATGTTTTAGGGCGACCTTTTTCTGTTCTTTTTGTTTCCGGGTTAGGGATTAAGTTCGGTCCATAGTATGCAGGCCAACTGTCTTCGCTGCCAATGTGAGGAAAGTCCATGGCATACGCACTTTTTAGATTTTCAATTTTATACACATCTGCAACATATGCACCCCAATCTAAGTTCTGCGAAGCGATTGCTGCATAAGCATGTTCACATGGGTATCTATGGATTTGAAACATTCTACAAGAACATGTCCAATTATGAAGGTTAACAGTAAGCTGTTTTTGACTCCCACCTGAGGTAGAGGGTAGGTATTGGACAGTTAAGAACTCTTGTGCTCTTCGAGATGACAGCTAGACATGGATATGTCTTGCGAGCTTTTGGTTGTTTGTCATTACCTTTATTAAATGTTGAGACCAAAGGAATCCGTTGACAGCTTGAGTATCTGCATCTACCACTCTGCGATCAAACAATTCAGTAAGTCGATAATATGTTGACTTAACCAGTGCTGTTATTGGGAGATGGCGTGTTCCTTTCAACACATTGTTAATGCATTCAACAAGGTTTGTAGTCATCTGTCCATATCTATGATTGCCATCATAAAATTGAGTCCATTTTTCTAACGGCACACAGTCCAACCATGTTTTCCTCTCAGGCTCTCCGGCAGCTATTCCATACTAATGGAGGAAATCTTTTTTAGTTGCAGCATATCCTACATATAAGAAACATATGTAACAACCTTAGAAGATATTTTGTTATTTAATTGACAGAAAGTACTAAATTTACCTGCATTTGTCACTGTTTTTCGCAGTTGTATGTCCTTGAATGACTTGTGATAATTGGATGCGAAATGTCGGATACAGTAGCGATGGATAGCATGTTGTGGCACCCATTCAATATCGATAAGTGCTTTACGAATAGAATCATGGCGGTCAGATATGATGCAGAGATTATCCTGTACACACACATGTTGTCTGAGATTTTTAAGAAAGAACTCCTATGAACTGTCATTCTCCGACTCAACATGTGCAAAAGTCAAGGGCAATACATTGTTTTTACCATCTTGAGTCACAGCGATTAGAAGGGTGTCTTTATACCGTCCAAAAGATGTGTGCCATCGACTTGAACTATTGGTTTACAATAGGGGAAAGCTTGAATGCATGGTGGGAATGCCTAGAAAACTCGACCAAAATACATGAAAGAGTCGTAGACAGTGCCGTTTGGAAAGTATGCTGTATTGACCTCTATATCCCTAACTGTACCTGGCATTACTTCTTTCATAGCAACTATCCAGCGAGGCAATTGATTATAAGAAGCTTCTCAGTCTCCAAATAATTTCGTGATTGCCTTTTGCTTTGCAACCCAAGCTTTCTTATATGATGGCTGGTATTGATAACGTTGGTCGACATCAAAGATTATTTGTGCAATGGTTGTTGCAGGATTGTCAGCTATTGTACACATAATGATCGAGCAAATAAAATCAGAATCTAATTTCCAATGATTTACTGTCATGGAAGCAGTATTACAGGTATGCGGTCCCTCATACCTTGTGATCTTCCAAAGATGATTTTTCTTTCCTAATCTTGCTCGAACTTTCCACTTACAACCTGAAGATTTCATCTTGCAAACACCAGCATATTTATAACCCTCCGAGTCCTTCACTAAGAAGTCGACGTTACGACGAATGCAATAGTGTTTCAGAGTAAGAACCAAAGATTCTTTATCAGCAAAAGTCATACCAATGACTGTCTCCGAATTTGGATCTTCCGCGTTATAGACTGGCACGTTATCGCCTTGTGCTTCAGCAGGTTCTTCACATAGATTAAGACGTGATATGAACGACATTGTTGAATGCTCTCTTCTTAGTTGACCGTGAGATGTTCTGATATGTAAGTCTTCATTATCACTCTCGTCATTAAGTGATGGGGCATAATTGACATCATCCTCCTCGTCCTCTAAAGCTTCATCATCCAAAATGTCATCTGTGGTATACAAATTAAATTTCATAGTATTAATATGGAAAGACATATCATTTAAAAGAATTTGCTCACAGATGTTCATGAAGCATACCTGCTTGAACCCTTGTAGTAAATATTTCATTTGTAGCATTTCTGTATGAATCAGCAGCAATTGGTCCCTCGTCTGTAGCATGACGATGCATGAGTGGTTCTTGGTGACCAGTGTACATCATTTGTTGGTGACAAGATGCCTCACCCTGAACATGTGTAATTACCGGCAATTCTATTGCTGATGGACCGGCACCAGAATGACCAAGATGTCCAGTTTGACAATAATCACCACCACCGTTAGTTTCAACCACTTCGACCATGACCTCTATATATTGAAAGTAAGCCGGCGACATATCATAAGCATTGAACATTTTTGTAACGTCTGCATCGGTTTGGATCTTCAAAGCAGTCGCCACCATACCTCCAGCTGTATTTCCTATCGGCATGTGATAGACAATTTTTGAGATTCTCTAATATGCACTCAACTGTAAAATTCCAGGATATGAGTTCCTAATTCATCTCTCGAACAAGAATGATAAAAATTGCACACCAATGGGTAGTCATCAGACATGAAGTAAATTGATGGACCCTGCTTGACGATCCTTGCATTTTGGTAAATTAAAGCTGGACAACTCAGATATGACATGTTGTTATGTGTTGTTCGTGTTAGTTTGCGGGAATCATTTATAGGCTCTCTGATTAAAGCATAAAACGTCAGAGCATACCTGTGTTAGAACGTACGTTGCAAAACGCATCGAGACGTTTCGCTGATTAAAGCATAAAACGTCAGAGCGTACCTGTGTCAGAATGTACATTGCAAAACGCATCGAGACGTTTCGCTGATTAAAGCATAAGACGTCAGAGCGTACCTGTGTCAGAACGTACGTTGCAAAACGCATCGAGACGTTTCGCTGATTAAAGCATAAGACGTCAGAGCGTATTTGTGTCAGAACGTACATTGCAAAACGCATCAAGACGTTTGGCTTATTAAAGCTTAATACATTAGAGCGTACTTATGCCAGAACGTACATTGCGGAACGTCTTAAGACGTTTTGCTGATTAAAGCATAAAGAGCGTACTTGTGTCAGAACGTACATTGCGAAACGCGTCAACACGTTTCGCTGATTAAAGCTTAATACATCAGAGCGTACTTGTGTCAGAACGTACATTGCGAAACGCGTCAACACGTTTCGCTGATTAAAGCTTAATACATCAGAGCGTACTTGTGTCAGAACGTACATTGCGGAACGTCTTAAGACGTTTCGCTGATTAAAGCATAAAATGTCAGAGCGTACTTGTGTCAGAACATACATTGCGAAATGCATCAACACGTTTCGCTGATTAAAGCTTAATACATCAGAGCGTACTTATGCCAGAACGTACATTGCGGAAGATGTTCCGCTGGTTAAAGCATAAAACTTCAGAGCGTACTTGTGTCAGAACGTACATTGCGAAATGCGTCAAGACGTTTCGCTAATTTAAGAAAAATAAGTTAGAGCATACCTGTGTCAAAATGTACATTGCGAAACGTAATGGAACGTTTCGCTGATTAAAGCAAAATACATTAGAGCATAACGTATGGACTGTGTCAGAATACATAATGACAATAGTCATAACAAATATAAAGTGATCAAAAGTTCATACAATTTCTCCATAGTAGTGTGTAATACATAACAAGGACCAATGGATATAACAAAGCATCAGCGTATCCGACGAGGTGGATGAAAGTTGTCAGGCCTTCGTCGACGAAAGACACCTTGCTGCAACAACCACAAACTGTGTCTTGCTTGTCGAAGTTGTTTTGTCTTCTTCTCATCCTCGAATAGTATGGTACATATGATATCTGTCTGCTGATTTTCATTGCATCCATGCAGTAATGTTGGGTCCTCCTTGTCAAGTTGAAGTTGATCAATTTGATATTCGAGATCTTGACACAAAGCTTAAAGTCTTCTTCTCTCATTTTCAATGCCTTCAGCTCTAAGTCTTTCCAACTCTCATTCCAAATTGGGTACTGTGGAACGCGTGTTTGTCCGCTGCATTTAATATAATGTAATGCAGTGAAGTTGTAATGATAAAAACTCATAGACAAATCAAATTATAATAAATATAACACATTCAAGTTGTAATGATAAAAACTAAATTACGAATAGAAATATAAGAGCACATAACATAAACTAAATAAGTCTGATATATAAAGTAATGCCAGTCAATACTAGTCCAATATGTGATAACAACACTAAGTGTAGTGCAAGTGTGGTGCCGTCATGGTACACCCTGGAATACTACATGCTCCGGCAAAGTATGTAACCGGAATCCCAGCACCTGAAGAGGGGGAATCAGGTCGTGTACCGAATGGGGAAAATGGAACTGCTGAGTCACCCTACTGTGGCATCTGTCTAACTGGATGTGGCGAGCTAGGCAAACGAGGGCGATAATATGGATCATATGCAGGTATATATGGCTGGCCGAATGAACTAGATGCAGGGCTGTATACTAGATATGGCACTGGTGTATATACAGAACCCGTCGACAGTGTAATGAGCGGTGTCGTCGACCTCGATAATGGCTGGAAAGCACTAAATCACGTCGGATGTCCCATATCCTGCGGCCAACTAAACATAGGAGGTGTCGTATATGCGTCTACATCCATAGACCGAGAGGTACCCATGTGCAGTAGGTCTGTAAATGGAACCGAACTTGTAGCGTCATCCCAATCCATATTGGGATCAAACTGAATCTGACACAATTATGACGGTATATTAAATAACATAATAAATCGAAAATAAATATGAGACAACATATATTGATACGTACCTGATCTGCAATATCTCCGCCATCATCATCTCCGCCACCTCCACCGTCATTTCCACCACCTCCACCGTCCTCATCTCCGCCACCTCCACCGTCCTTATCTCCATCACCATCATCACCACCATCACCGTCATCATCAGAATCCTCATCGTCAGCCTCATCATCATCACGTGGACCGTCCTAGTGACTCTCATCACGTGGGCCTGTATCGAGGCCCTGCTCTGGTGGGGCTTTGTCCGCCCACTACTCACCCTAATCTGGTGTAGCTGTATGCTGCCTCTGAACCGCCTCCATAACGGCAAACAGACGTCGTCCCTCCAAATGAGTAGCTGGGAAGCATGATCGTGGTCTGTCATACACATGATGTGGTGGAAACTATAAGACTGGTGCAGTGACCTTTGCAGAAGGCATGATGTGCGGCGGAACCTGCAGAGGCAATGCAGGGGGAACTGCCCATGTCACAATGCGAATAAAATTAGTTGTGGCATTCCAATACCACTGATAGTACGCCAGTGAAGCGACATGATGGGGATGTGTGTCTAAAGTCCAACCGGCTATGTAATGGCTACGCTGGTCCCAAAACTCGACCCAAATTTGATGTTTCACTCGCCAATCTACGACTTCTGTAGCCCCTCGTAAGTCTGAACCATGTGGCCCGTCTAAACATAGGGGAGCCTGAGGGATATGCTGAGCGAAACCGAACTGTCGAAGAACTCGATCAGCGGGATGCCACTCGATGACAACCATGCACAACAGTGGGGTACATGCACGCCACAATGGGGTATCCTCGTAGCCAACAGGAATGCATGCTCGGAGTGCGATATCGACGTACGGACGCCAAACAAACTACACATAAGAACATCATATTTGATGGTATAAAAAAACAAAACTATTGTACCATGGAAAAATTTTAATAAAATATGTACTCACATTATCAAAGTCTAACCGATCTAAAATCAAGCGATATCGCTTCAACTCCTCGGACCCGGGATCACTCTTAGGATACTTCTCAAAACTGCATTGATAAAATAGGAATAAAATAAGACGACTTCCTTTTAAAAAGAAAACGATATAATAATTATTACATAAATTAATGACATTATTTAGATGTACCTCATAGCAATCGGAAAACACAGAGAGTAAGCAACAACACCTACACGTAATGCTGGAATCCGTAGATAGGCCCACGCCTCAAGAATCCATACGAAACCTCCAAGCGTCTTGCACTTTGGAAAAACTGAGTGACACATGTATCTGTACATGTACGCTAAACATGCCGACCCCCAGCTATATAACCTAACAGTGGTCAGATCCTCAAGCAACTGTAAAAAAGAAATGGGAACATCTTTCGCCGTCTTCAGACCACAGATTACACCTCCAAGAAGACGTAAGATGTATGCCCGTGTGTGGCATTGTCGAGTGTAGTCATTAGCATCATGTGGAAATACCATGAAATGTCGTCGTAGCCACGCTAGAGAGATCGCAGTATTATCGTTCATACAAGCCACTGCATCCTCAGGAGTCAGACCTAAAAGTCTCTCTACTAACTGAACTGAGGTCATGTGCTGTCCACCTACACTAAATCCTCTAACCCGGCCGACAACCGGAAATCCCTCGGTACGAAGCCCAGTAAGTAACGCGATATCCTCAAGAGTGATAGTGCACTCTCCCCAAGGTAAAACAAATGTATGTGTCTCCGGACGCCAACGCTCACATAAAGCGGTAACTAAAGCTGCATCGCTATCTCGGGGTCCTATGGAAGCTACATGGTCGAACCCAGCCATCTGTAAATACTGTAAAAGATGGACGGGAGGTTTCTCGACACTAACGTGTCGTACAGTGATATGTATATCATCCTCGGTCTATATTAAAGATCATAACAAATTAGTAAATTTGTATAAAAAAAATTATTTTTATAATTTAATAAATTAATATAATTTCACAAGTATCGTTATTATAATTATTCCTAATCTATAAATAATGTACTCAAAATTTTATCGAAATTACATTACTACCTAATTATATAATTACATACTTATTTTTAATATACCAAACAAATGTAATTTTACCCATTAAAATAATTATTATTAACTCTAATTTCTTAATTAATAATCTTACGTAATAGAATTTAATTTATATTTTTATTAAAATTATATTGTTATTTAAATATTAATTAATAACTAAATAAATATAAAATTATTCCAACCTCTTGAGTGATCCGACCCAAAACATGTCGATCCTGAAACCTCCCAATTCGATCGAAATAATCGCCCATCTGCACAATTAATAAATAATTGATTAGTAGACTAGTTAATACAAATTAATTAATTAACAATCAAATGATTTACTAGAGAAAATTTGTAGAGAGAGAAAATGTGTTTTTAGAGAGAATGTGAGAAATAAAAACAAAGTGACATCGATGACCCTACCACGAATTTAAAGCAAAACGCGCCACTCCGTAATCAACAAAACGCACCCCGCGTTTCGCTGTCAGCATCACACTTGCAGCGAAACGCTGCCCTACGTTTTCCGCAAAATGTCCTGGTTCGTTTCATTGTCATCAAGTCCAAAACGTCTCTCCGCGTTTTGCTGTAAAAATATAATTTGCCCATCCCAGCAAAACGATCACCCTCGTTTTGAAAATTGGAGCATATTCGATGGAGCAGATCAGTAATTAATCAGATAGGATGGATTATATACATAAAAAAAATGCCTACGATTGATACATCATATATTTTTATTTGTAGAGTACTAAATTTAGAAAAGAGAAGCTTCTAGAATTGTTATAAGTAATGATATAAATCATATTAATAATTTCAAATTATTATTTATATCCTAAATTAAAATTCCTAATAAGATGAGGAAATAAGATTATAATAGAATATAAAAATAAAATTAAGTCAAAATTCTACTGAAATAAAGAAACAAAATTTTAATAATTAAATAAAAAATATAATGTTAAATAAATAAAATAAAATATAGAAATAATAAATAATTAGTAAATTCATAAATTATATTATAATATTGTTAATATATAAATTTTAATACAATTAAAAAACATATTTAAAAAGATAAACTAAAATAAAAATAAATATATCACTCAATTAAATTAATTTAATATTTAAATTTCAAAATAAAATTAAAAAAATAGTTTTGAACTAAAAGGTTTTATGTTGTAAATAATAATGCATATTACCTGTATATGTTTCCTGAAAAAATTTACAAGTCAAATGAACAGATGAGTACTTTATTGCTTCATAATTTCATATTCACATCGCAATAACTGTAAATACAAAGTAGTTGTCCAACCATGACAATAATACGACTAATGGAGATACTAATAAGTAACGGAAGGAGATGGATCCGGAGGAGGAGAAGGACAAGCTGAGTGGGGCGGCGGTGGGGCCACAACTGGGCCAGGAGGAGACTGCGGAGGTAGTTTAGGCTCCGTCTCAGATTCGGCCTTGGTGGCGGCGGTCCTCTTATTTTACGGGTCCTCCCAGAGACATGAGACAACAGCAGAACATGGACCAGAATTAAAACCACCAATTTTGAACTAATACCTTTCATTTTTGTTCTTGTTCTATCAATCAATGGAGCCTCTTGTGTTTTATAATGTAACGCTGTTCTATTAATTGTGAGTTCTCTGAGCTGTCCCGTTTCACAGAATATTTCATCTGCCCGGTCTGGTCTACACATGAAATTTATATCCCTCAAATGTGATAGCTGTTGGACCGTCAAATCCAATATAAAAATTGTTTGGTCGGTGGTATAAGGATAAATTTATATACGCTCGATTTTAACTTAAAGCAATATTACACTATTATAAAAGTTTCGAACACCAGCTTATAACCATTGGGTTTTGAACCTTGTCGTCGTCTAAGTGGTGATACAGATTTAATGTCAAATTGTATTTCTTGAAAATGCAATAAAAAATGAAGGTATAATTTTTACCATCGTCGCACATTCAAAAATTCATTTCCGATTATTTTTAAAAATTAATTAAATTAATTATAATTTAATTAATAATTACGGTATTTAATAACTAACTAGTTAGTTATTTATTTATTAACTAATACTAATACAAAGACATAATAGTTGAATAGATTATTTATTTCATAACTAACTAATTAGTTATTCATTAATTGATATAATATAGAAGCACAATTATTATTGAATGTCTCTATATGTGAACATAGCTGTTCCAAATAATCTAATGCAATTTTAGAACCTTCTTCTTTATTTTTTCTATATTACTCCTACATAATACATGGAAATCTACACATATTTACTCATTCAGATTTCATTAAGCCTTCTCATAGAAAACCTATTTACTAATTTTCAGAGTAAATATTTTGTATAGGAGAGTATTTCCAGAACATGTCTAAAATTATATTCCTTCACCAATTCAAAAATACGAGCATCTGTTGCTAAGGATGGCAAAATTAAGGATAAAATATTACCATATCCATATCTTTAATGTCTCTTTAAAAATATAAGGTTATGAATTATACCATTAATCTTGGAATTATATAAAGGGTAGGATAAAATCCTAACCTTTAAATTTTGAGGTTCCAACAAATATGTTAATAAAATCTTTAAAATATCCTCATGAGAATTTTAATAATATGAATTCATGAACTACATACCTGTCTTAATAAAATTAAAAGTTAAAATCTACACAAAAATTCATAAATAACATTTTTTAAGTTTAAAATTTATTATATTTAATTTAATTTTCTTTTTTCAGATTTTTTTCTTTTAAAATATAACTTAAGTTATATTTAATTTTAATAAAATTATAAGTTATAAGAGAGTAATTAAGTAGTTTTGAATTTACAAATATATCATAAAATTTTGAATCAAACAAATAAATTGTATTATTATATATCAAAATGTAAAATAATAATTAGTAATTAAAAATAAAAAATAGTATTAATGTAGGTTAAGAAAATCTTAAGTTAAATTAAATAGAAACGATTTCGATATTATATGATAATTTAATCAAAGTAAATATTCCAATCACATCCTATAGTACACAAACTAATTGAATCAAAATAATAATAATAATAAAAAATCGGTTAGATTTAAGGTGATTTAATTCTATTTTAATGACAAAATAGAATTTGAAATGTTTCCAAATAAAAATCAAATTAATTAAATTTAAATAAATTATAATTTTATCTAAATTAGGATTAAACTAATGTAAATTTTAATTTAACAAATATAATAATAAATTTAATTTAATCTAATGGATTAATTTTTTACAATTTTTTTTATTTTATTATATCATTATTGCATAAATAAAAATTTAGTATGATTATATTTTTTAAAGGATAATATGATTATATTTATTATTTTAATTGCCTTAATTTCTTATTTTTAGTCTAAAATAAAATTATATAATTCAAGAAATACTTTATAAAAAATTAAAAACAATAAATATAAATATTTATTAAATATTTATTTTAATTAATAAAAATAATATTATTTATTAATATGCATTTTCTAAGATAAATAGATCTTTACATTAATTTCCTCCATATTATTTTATGCATCCTATTTCTTCCGTCAAATTTTTAAAAACCTTACACATATCCGTATCCTACTGATCACAAGAATTTAGTTAGGTTTGTATATTTTAAGAATATAAAACGTTAAAAATCTATTCTCAAAATAACCCGATTAGTACGGATAAGTGTAGGATGTTTGAAAACCGATCTTTTTTACTATCTCTAGCCCCGTGAGGAAATACCACGACAGTGACCAGAATAATAATAAATAAGCAATTGGATCCACCATACTCTTATTTATTTATTTATTTTTAATCATTAAAATAGTGTTTTTATCTTTTACAACGCAAGACTATATAATTATGGTGAGTTGTCACTATTCTATGTGCAAGTCTTCCGCGGGAACATGCATGGATGTTTATTATCTAATGTGCAGTAATTTTTACTTTTATTTTTAAATTGATTGTACTAGTCAACAACTACAAAATAGATAAATAAATCAAGGGAATGCTCTAGAAAGTCATGCAGGAAAATTTAGAATTGCAATGTCAAAAAATAAAATTAAATTTATTTTAGTTGTAATCTCAAAGTATTAGAGAATTATAGATATTTTTTAAAATTTTATTTTTTAAGTGTTAAATATAATAATATTATTTTGACCAAAATTTTAATTTATTTTGTTAGATCGGATAATTTTAATAATGGGATTGAATTAAAATTTAATTTTTTTTTTTAAAAAAAATTATACTGGTAATTTTAAATGATAGAATTGAATTGAATAAGAATGGATATATTTAAAAGTAAATCATGTCAAGAGTAGGGAGATAGGATTAAATTTAAGGTTGGCAAACTGGGTAGGGTTTTTGAGACCCTACCCTTACCCAACTCAAAAAGGGTAGGGTAAAACCCTACTCATTTAATTAAAAATCCCTATATGACCCGGTTTAAAAAAAATCCGTTTATTTGAGGGTAGGGTAAGGGTATAACTTAGAGTCCACATTTTATCCTATCCAACCCTTATATTCTAAATGCAATTTTACCCTATCTAGACCCTTACCTTCTAAATGCAATTTTACCCTATCTACACCCTTACATTTTAAATGCAATATTTCTTATCCAAACCGCACTAAAGTTCATTTGTTTGTTTTATCAATTAAATCTTTTTAGATTTTATTGGCGGTTCTAACAAAAAAAAATCATTTTTATTTAAATTATGCTATCGGTTTTTTATTTTATTTTATTTTATTTTATTTTTATAAATCATAAATCTATTATAAATATATTATATTTTCTATTTATCCTCTTTTATCCAATTTATAAAAATTAGTTTAATATATTAATTTATGCTTCTCTCTTGAATTAATAATTTTTTAAAATATATTATTTTATTAATCTTCCTATTTAATATATATATATATTAATAGACAAAAATTATTAATTACTCATTGGAAATTTAAAATGTGAGTAAAAATATAATTAATAAATACATTTAAAATGAATTTTTTTATTATAAAGTATTACATTTTCAATACAATAAATAATTAATGCATTAAAAAATAAGAAGAAACAATTAATGCATGTTATTTATTAAAATAGAAAATATAATTTGTTTAAATTCTTATGTTTTTTTTCCTTTACAATATTATTCTTTTAATTTGATAATAAGTGTATTATTGTTTTATTTTAAAAGTAATATTATTTTGAAATAAATTTTTATCTATTAAAATAGTAAATATAATTTAAAATACACGAATACATGTTATTAATGTTTAAAAGAAAAAAGAAAGGTATATATAGGTAAATGGGGAATTTAATATGTGAGTAAAAATGTAATTAATATACTAAAAATTTGCATTTAAAATACCACATTTTAAATTCTCAATGAACAATTAATGCACTTCTTAAAAAATTACAAAATTAATACTTATTATAATTGTTTTAAAACAAATTACCTCTAATTTTTTAAAAATGTTATTATTTAATTTGATAATAATTATATTATTTTTAAAAAATAATTTTAAATTTTAAATAACTTTTATCCATTAAAATTATAATTATAATTTAAGATGCATAAAATTTAAAAAATAAAATAAAATAGGATAACTTTCATCCATTAAACCATGATGATTTTTTTTTTCTAGTTATTTGATTGTAAGTAATTATAATAGTATATTTTAAATTCCATTTAATTGATTTCATCTATTTTATAACTTAAACCAAATCAAACTAAAAATAAATTAATTTTAACATGTTTAACTCGAACCAATATTATAATTTAAATCAAATTAATTTGATATTCTTAAATGAAACTTTGATCGATTTGATTTTATTCAGTTGGATATTAATAATATTTTAAATAAATATTTAATTTTTTATGTTGCATTTACTAATATGTAAATATGTTATGTTCAAACTAAATATACAAATTTGAAAACATAAGAAAATAAATAAACTATTGAAAAATAAAATATCTAAATAACAAAAATAAATAAATAAATAAAATAATGAATTTTTAAATTTGAAATAAAATAAATTTTCCCATACATAGATGATTTTAACAAGAATATCAAATTAGGAAGGGTTTTACTAAGGGTAAAGGTCTACCCTTACATTTTCCGGATAAGAGTCTACCCTTACCCATATCTTTTTAGAGAGGGTAAGGGTAGGATTTAGACCCTAAAACTATTTTAGGGTCTAATAAGGGTTCGGGTAAGGATAGACCCAAACCCTTACTTTTCCCAAGCCTAATTAAATTAGGAATCAAAACTAAGGAAGTAAGCTTTCCTCTCCCAAATATTATTATACTACTACAACTATTAATTCTATCAATATATCATATATGTATACACATATTAAAAAGACTAGAGATGGAATGCTATTATTCAATCTATTATACTCTTATGTTGAATTGAAAATCAATGTTAAAGTAGTAGCTTGAAAACACCAACTAAAACAACCTGAGTTCGATTGGATAACAACACAAACAACAATTCAATTGATTGACTAAAGAAAAAAAAATCGAAGGGAGAGCTAATGAAGATGACTGGAGCGAGAAAGTTAAGAAGCAGGAGTGTCTGACAAAGAAGGAGAGCGAGAAAGTTAAGAAGCAGGAGTGTCTGACAAAGAAGGAGAGATGCGGAATAGGTCTATAATGTTGGAGTAGATAATTTTAACACCGCAGCGGGTTAAAACAAGCCAAGAATATGTTTTAATCGATCTCTAATAGTAGACCAAATGCGGATTTGAATAAATTTTTATGTGATTTAATCCTTTTCCGGCAAACTAGGTTTAGAATATCTCTAGTTGTGGGGACAATTTTTACTCCCAATTTTGTCATGTTAGCAATTGTAATTTCCAACAAATTTCCCTCCTACATAGAGGGACAAAGGTGAATCCCAATTGTGGTCTCCACCTATATATTATTAGTTCTAATAATAATTTTTTTTTACTAATTATATAATGTTGTTTGAGTATAGATGTTGTGTAATTTATTAAGAAAATCAAAGAAGGTAGAGCGAATCATCATGAACCTCATCTTCAATCTCGTTAATATGATTTCAAAGAAAATTTTGATATTGTTAAGTTTACGGAGAATTAAAGATGAAGACCTATATGATGTTATCCACATTGGACCATATATTTGTGTCTAGTGGGATTATGGTATTTTATTTTATTAGAGTTTAAGGTTTTGAATATCTTGAAAAAATATAAATGAATCAAACTATAAAACTTCTTATATATAATGAACAAGCACTCATTATTCTATCTAAAAAGTTATCATTTTAATAACAAACACTTTTAATTAAAAGAATAAAAATAATTAAATCAAACATAACTTTTTGTTATTGGAAATTCAGTGATTATGAGAGAAATACGGGTTTTCCCCCTTTTGTTGTGTTAGAGAAGGAAACTAATAACTGATATTTATATTCTCAAGAATACAAATGGTATAAAAAAATTATAAAATAAATTAGTTTATTTTGTAGAATTTAATTTAATTATATATTAAAAAAATTATAAAGTTATATTTGGAAAAAAAAATATCTTTATTAATCCGGTTGTGGGAAATAACAATCCCCTAACAATATTAATATTATTATTATTATTATTATTATTATTATTATTATTATTATTATAACAACTAATGTTTGGACTTAAATTACCTTAAATGCACGAGGCCGAGAAAATGCAAATAGTTGGAGAGCTGTTGGGTTTTTAAAGGAATGGGCTCAAGTTACTAGAATTCTATTGCTGCCTTGCAAAGGATAGTTGGTGGTGGGCAAATTTGGAGTTGGCTAGATAAAATTTGATTCCTATCGGGACTAATACAAGGAGTCCTTGCCGAGAAAGGACTTCAGGCAGCAGTTTCTCCAAGGGAAGGACAAGTTCTTCTAAGCAAGATTACATCACTACCAGTGAATCCAACCTCACCATCAGTGCCACCAAACTTTCCTCGAGTATCTAGCCGACAAGATCTTAGTGTACAAAGCCAAGTAATACTCGGGTTGGGAGTGAGTCAAGTCAGGTCAGGCTTTGAATTATACAGGCATGGCCTGTATTTTAAGATTAAGGCCTGAGCTTGACCCATTTACCTATTGCATAATTTTTTAAGGTTCGACCTGACTTTTTTAAAAGACTTTATACATGTAAAAATTTGAAATAAGAAACAGGTAAAGAGGCTTATATGCTTTTAAATAAGCCCTCACGTGCTTTTTTTTATTATTTTTTTTATAACATTCTTAAATATACATTAAGTCTAATATCAAATTATAATATTAAATTATCAAACAATACAATAATAAATAAAGTCCAAAACATACTAAAATTAAAATATATGTTAAATATATATAAGAAATAGTTTGATTTTAATAATTCTAATACTTCCTCCGTTTCTTTTTAGTGGCAACATTAGCATAGTAGATACGGTTTATCAATCAATCTTGTTTCATACGTAGTTTCTTATATATAACAAAAAATATAGTCAAGTGTGATCTTATTTTATTCGTCTTAATGTCTATTTTCTTAATATATAATTATCATAATTTTTAGTTGTATATAACTAAAGATATTTACCGTTAAAGTTAAGTGTTGGAGAATGTGCCGTCAAGAAATGTTGCCACTAATCAGAAACGAAGGAAGTATTATTTATAAAACATATTAGGCTAACCTATTGGGCATAGCCTGACCCGACTTGTTTACATGAATAAAGTCATACCTTATTATTAAATAGGTTAGGCTAAGTCAGGCTTTATATAGGTGAAATTGGTCGTCTAACTTATTCCTATTCCTAGGTGATACTAGTCTAACATGAGAACAGACACTATCAACCGTAAATGTCTCGAATGCCAATGATTTGGAAACATCACACAAATGGCCTAAGGGTGAGCATTCGGGTAATTTGGATAAATCTATATAGAAATTTAACCGAATTATAAAATTTGAAATTTTTTTCTTAGCCGAATTACCCGAATTATATTTTTATCCAATTAACCGATTTAACCGATTTATATAATGGTTTTCGAATTAACCGAATTACCCAATTTTTAAAATTTTTGGCTGAATTTAACCGAACTTTATAATGGGTAATGGTTAGATAATATGAAACAACGGTTGGAATTTGAGAGAGAATACAGAAGAGAAAAGAAAAAAAGACATTAGGTTTAGGGATTTTTTATCAGATGTGAAAATAAAAGAAAAAATTAGAAATATAAAATGACAGTATTTTATATTTCGGGTAATTAGGTTAATTTGGCCAAAATTCATCTTACCCTAAATTATCTGAATTATCCAAATTTTGAATAACTCTTAACCGAATTATCCGATTAATATTTTTTGACCGAACCGAATTACCCAATTACCCAAATTAACCGTATTACCCGATTACCCGAATAATTTTGCTCACCCCTAAAATGGCCACTTAGAACTTGTACTATATAACACCCCATAGCAATTTGAGAGATAAGGGATGGACATCAAGCTCCCCAAACCTCATCCAAAAATGAATACCAACTAGTCGCCACTGACTACTTCACTAACTACGCGGAAGCAATCCCCCTAGAGCATATCTAAGAAAAAGAAGTAGTCGACTTTGAATGTACCGATATCCTGTGCAGGTTCGAAGTACCAAAGGAGATTATAATGGATATTGGGGCTCAGTTCAGCTTAAAGAACTTTGTGAATTTTTGCGAAATCTAAAGGATAAAACTTCAGTTCTCCACCTCTAGATCTCCAGGCCAATGACTGAGTAGAATCAACAAATAAGACTATAACTGCAACCCACAAAAGGACGATAGAGAGACTTAAGAACCTATGGGACGAATGCATCCATGAAATCCTATAAGCATACAAAACCACACCTAAAAAAACGATGGGAGAAACAACTTAACATACAGGGTAGAAGTAGTACTCCTAACAGAGATATGAATCCCAACTTTCAGAGTCTTTACGAGCCCAAAATAAAATGAAGAAATACTCGGATACAATATAAATACCATTAAATAAAAGCGAGAAGCAACCAAGCTTAGAACAGAAGCCTACCACCAATTGCTCAAACATTATTATTCCAAGGGAGTACGAGCCCACAAATTCAAGATAGGTGACGAGGTATTAGGAAGATATTTCGTGATACCAAAATCTATGGAAATGATAAATTAGCCCCAAATTAGGAAGGGTCTACACGGTTATAGCTGAGTTTGAAAGATAAGCATACAAGTTGCAAGATGTAATGGGAAAAGAGGTGAAAAATCTATGGAATGTCATTCACTTAAAGCCCTACAAACAATGAGGTGCCGCCATATAGTCTATAAGGTAAATATATTTTCGTCTTATTTTCATTAGTATTTTTCTTTTTGTATTTTTTAATAATTGGACTAGATAATCCAATCTCATCCAACTAAGAGCGAATGTCCTCGACAGACAATTCAATCAAATAAGAGATAAATCTTTTTTTTTTCCAACATGGTAAAAATAATAGCCACTGGCTAGACAATTTGGAACGGCTTGAGTGCCAGCCAAATTCCATTCCAAAAAGCTCCCAGAGTAGTTCCATTAGCATAAATTTGTCACAAACGTGGTAAATTATGGTCTGGAACCACATAGTTTGGAATGACTTTAGTGCTAACCAAACTTCATTACAAAAAGCTCACAATGGAGTCTCATTCACATAAATAATGAGCCGGTCATACAGTTTGAAATGGCCTAACTGCCAGCCAAACTTTATTGCGAAAAAAAAAAAAAAGTCACATTCGTATAAAATTTATCAACAACATGGTGAGTAACGGCCCATAACTACACAATTTGGAACAGCCTCGATGCTGGCCAAAATTCATTATGAAAACTCTAAAAGGGATCTCATTAAAATAACGGTCCTCATTCATACCGTTTGAAACGATGTGGATATCAACCATCTCCACTTCACAAGTTTCAATCCAAAAAATCGATAATCAATAATCAGGAATTAATTGAAATTATTTAGTAATTATCGGAACCGATCAGTAATCATTTATGTTATTGACTTTTTAATAATAATATTAATTAATTAATAATTATACATAAAGAAAAAATAGGTTCGATAATTTACCAATTACCAATAAATAAATTACCAATAAGTAAATTACCGAAATTACCAATTATAAATTTGAATAAACTTAATAAATCGATTACCACACATCACTTACCAATTACCCTCAAATTACCGATTCAATAGATAATTAATCGATTTGGTCGGTCCAAATTGACCTCACCTAATTTTTTTCATCCAAAATTTTAATATATTCCCAGCCGTTCATTATACATTACAGACCAATATATCCTTAAATATTAAAAGGAGAATTCTATAGAACACAATATAACACATACATTAATCAACCATCATGTACAAGGGATTTCAAAAGAACCAAAGTGCAGTTGGGCAACTCTCACTTGGATGGAAAATTTGATAATTCTGAAGTAGTTGGATAAAATAGAGAAAAAAATACATAGAGCAGATGAAAGGAACCTTCCTTGTAAATATGAATACTCTGTAAACGGAATTGTCATTTCTAAAGTGTAGAATACAGTAAAGAAGAGGATCATATTATAACAACCTTGATTAATCAAACGAAACAAATTACAAGAAGATATTGAAGCAAAAGCAGAGAAAGAAGGAACCGAATTGCAAAACCATAGTTCACCGATGGAGAAGAAAGCGAACAAAAACTGACCATCTTGATTTTATGAGAATGAGATCATGATGGGTTGTGTTTTTAATGTCTAATTTTGGTATTATTTTATTATTTGCCTGCATTCAACATTGTGAATATGCAAGTATGGTATTGGATAAAGATTATGATGAGTAATGAGAATTGGATAAGGTTTGGTACGTGTAATTTGAGTCAGTCTAGATTCATTTATTTATTTCTTTTAGGTGGTAATGTGTAATTGGATTGGAGTTGAATATCTCTTGAATAGTCAAAGCTTTCAATTTCAACCATCTATTACATTACATGTACTATTAGGCAATGCAAGATTTGATCATACATAATTCAGCAACTGAGAAGACCAAAAAGTGTGAATAGGCAATCGAATACTAACAAATAGGCGGCGGAGGTGGAGTGAACTGCGGCGGTGGCGGTGCTGGAGGAGGAGGGCTCTTGAAGTGCATCGGAGGATTGATCCGTGGTGGCGGAGGTGATCTTCTTCTTCTAATACTCCTCTTATCGACTGCTATCAGTCTGTGAGAAGATAATCCATCATTATAAGAGGACTCAGAAGGAGCATATTTAGCTTCAATTACATCAAAAAGTAACAGAAGCTCTAGCAAAACAAGAACAAGCAAGAGGAAACCAGGTTTATTCATTGTTCTAACAATAAAGTATTAATTGGTTGATTCATAATGTGACAACATTAATAAGTAGTAGTTGGCCGACAAGACCTGAAAAGTCTTAGGTCAAAGGTTCTATGTACTTAATTTAATCAAAATATTAAGATCCCATGATTCAATTTCTAAAAAGTGATAATCGAATTACCATGTCGTTTGGACATTGTGTTGAGAGGTTTTTTTGACATAGTTTATATGATATGTCGTTTTTGACCAGTGGAAAAAGACCATGATTTGGAAATGAACAATGCTTAAAATACATTCCACAAAACAAACAAACTATTGGGCAAATTAGTTATGGAGCAATGGGTTAACTCACACCATAAGTGGACTTTCGCCAACCATTCACGAACGTCTTCAAATATATTTGGACAATTGAATATACAATTGACGGGCTTTTCAAATTGAGAACCCGTTGATTGGCCCAAATATGAGGCCCTTCTTAGAAGAAGTAATCCAAAATATCCAAGCAGTTTGGTTTATGCCCAAAAATGCCCACTAGGGCTATTCAATAGTATCATCTCGTTTAACAATGATTCTTTACAAGACAAGTCATGCGGGAGGCCATCTCCAACATACATCCATACCCAATCTTAAATATAAGACAAACCCAATCACTCTATCCTGATTTTCATTCCAACCCTATTCATACCCTATTCTTCTTTTGGGGTCAAATTCTAATTATTTATATATTTTTTTTTTGCTAAATTTTGAATTCAAATATTATTACATATGACAAGATTAATAATTGTAGATGGTGTATTAATAAATAAAAATTAAATTAAATTAATAATATTACTAAAATATAATAAATAAATAATAAAATTAATAATATAATTAAAATAAAATATTATAATAATAAATAAATATTTTATTTTTATATTAATTAATAAATAAATTTGAATTAATAATAGTATTATTATCTGCAATTTTAAATTATGTGTATTTTTTTAAATGCTAGGTTTTAATTTAAGTATGATTTCATTTTTGACGTTTTTAAGTAGTTATTTTATTATTATTTAGTGTTATTATTTTAATTTTTATATTAAATTATTATTATCATTACAAATAATTAATTAAATATTTAAATATTTTAAATTTAAATATTTAAATATTTAAATATTTTAAATGTCATATAATTAATATTATTTTATAACTATGATAACTATGGATAAAATGATTAAAATGTAAAATTTAATTTATAAAATTGCAAATAGGTCCTATAGGGTATGGAGGAAAGTAAAATACTATTAATAGTGAGGACCTCCATTCAAATACCCTATATTTTTTTAAATTATAAATAGGGTATGTGGGTTGGATTTGGTATTTGAAAATTTTCTACCCTAAAAATGAAATAGGGTATATGGGTTGGAGTTGGTCTAAGGCCAACTGCACCAAGCAACACTATGTGTTATTTGCACGTGTCCCAAACATGTCATAGATAGATAGATGGATGGATGGATGGATGGATGGATGGATGGATGGATGGATGGATGGATGGATGGATGGATGGATGGATGGATGGATGGATGGATGGATGGATGGATGGATGGATGGATGGATGGATGGATGGATGGATGGATGGATGGATGATGGATGGATGGATGGATGGATGGATGGATGGGGATGGATGGATGGATGGATGGATGGATGGATGGATGGATGGATGGATGGGATGGATGGATGGATGGATGGATGGATGGATGGATGGATGGATGGATGGATGGATGGATGGATGGATGGATGGATGGATGGATGGATGGATGGATGGATGGATGGATGGATGGATGGATGGATGGATGGATGGATGGATGGATGGATGGATGGATGGATGGATGGATGGATGGATGGATGGATGGATGGATGGATGGATGGATGGATGGATGGATGGATGGATGGATGGATGGATGGATGGATGGATGGATGGATGGATGGATGGATGGATAGATGGATAGATAGATAGATGGATAGATGGATGGATAGATAGATAGATAGATAGATAGATAGATAGATAGATACATTTAATAGAGTGTATTACAAAAGTCGAATACAACTGTTCTCACCCCATTTTTGCTTTTTCTTTTTTAAACTTATTTTAATAAATTGTTATGTTTTTTTATAATATTAATCATAATTTTGTAAATTTATATTGTACTGTATTTGATTAATTTTATTTATATTAAATTTAATTAAATAATATAAATATTTTATTAAATTAATTATTAATATTTTTAATTATACATTAATTAGTCTATTATATTTTAAAATTATTTTATATTTAATATTTATTATTGATCTAAACTAATTTATAATAACAAAAGTTTTAAATATTATCGTTCTATCCAAAATAAACTCAAATATAAAAATTCTTAATAAATAAAATATCGAAATAATACAAATACATAATCATAATAGAAAATAAAAATTTTAAAATAACAAACATAATCTATTTAAAATCTTGAAGAATTATCTCCATTTCGTGCCAAATGATCAAAATTCTGAGTAAAATCTAATCCTCCAACATCACCTTGCGTGCTTTTCATTATAATTTCATATGGTTGTTTTCGAATATATTCATGTAAAAACGAATCTGCAATGTTTTTAACATCTCTAACTAATATTTTATTTTCTTCACACACTTTTTTGTTTTCTTCACATTCTGTTTTGAACTTCAATTGTTCTCTTCGGAGTTCTATGTCTTCTTGAAGAAAGTTTCTATTTTGTTCGATACGAGAACTATTATCTTGAATAGTATTCATAATTTGTTTATTTTGTTTTTTTTTATAGAATTAAAAAATTTAAACATATCATCGTTTTGACTCTTTTTCATTTTTCTTTATTTCTCCCAGCAAGTCTCTCAGAAGAATCATTAGTGTAATTAATTTGCTCTATAGTTTCAAAATCTTCATTCAAGTTAACTGAAAATGATGACATACCTGGTGAATATGTAACACCAGCAGCTGATTGACCTGATTCAAAGCGATTAATTTGCTTTCTTAAAGTCGGAGTATGATCACAACATTTTTCCATATGCTTGAGAATGGAGCATACTTGATCGAATTTAAAACTTTTTTTATATTTAGCATCTTTGTCATTAATGCTTTAACCCGAATTAACTACATAAATAAAAAAAATGTCAAATTAATTAAATTAATATAAATTGAAAAATAAATAATATAGAATATAATAAATAATATTTACAATTTCTTGTTCAGAAACACCACTTGGGTTCAAATTTTCTACTTATCGAATACAACCTTTGAATTTGGAAATAGCTCCATTAATTACTTGTCATCTGTAGAGATCTTTGGTATCGAACAACCATTGATGGATTCGTCAGTAATTTGTGGTATTCGATCTTGATACGAGACCAAAAAGTTTCACTAGACTCGTTTATCCCAACAATTGGGTTTTGTGATGTGTAAATATGACTAGCATAAAACTATATCTTCTGGGATTAAATATCCCGTGCTTTTAGACTGATTCAAATGTGAAGAAAATTTTTTTTACCACGTGATAAGCTGATAAAAGGGAGAGTTAAATGTAGACGATTTGCTATCGTCTCAATTTATAGGAAAAATTTTACAATTGTTTATGCTATTGTCAAATATCAATCAAATACACTGCTACACTTATTGAAAAAGCAATTCAAAATGTTGATAAGATAATTCATCCGGCTATAACTTATATTACACTCGAGTTAACTACACATGCATTAGTTATAAAATTGTCGATGCATGTAGTGTAAGTTATATAATTAATCATGTTGGTGGTATTGCTAGAACCTATTGCACTTGATGTGACCATACAATTGGCTTAACATTTATCTGATTTGACCACACTCTAAGTCGATGCATATGACTATATAAATTAACTTACTACTCTCTGATTTGACCACACTTTGAGTTGATACATGTTACTCCACTTGTGTTTGAAGTGGATGCTTGTGTCTATATAACTTGTGCATGATACCATTTTTTCAAACTACCATCATTGTCTGCATGTGTCTATATAAGTTATATTTACAATTTGTCAAGTTACATGTGTCAATTTGCATGTGTATGTATACGTTATATATATTTGAAATTTGTCAATTTGCATGTGTCAATTCCACTTATGTCAATTTGCATGTGTCTATATAAGTTATATCTGCAATTTGTTAATTTGCATGTGTCAATTCCACTTATGTCAATTTGCATTTGTCGGTATAGTTGTATTCGTATATTGTCAAGTTGCTAGTTGTATCTTGTCAAGTTGTAAAAAAAGTGTTGCACAATTATAATGCAACTCTTGTCTATAAAAGTGAGATACACGATTTTTATTATTACAACAATTCGTGTTAACTCTTTTATAGTATAATGGATATTTCTTCCTCTTCATCCTCAAATTCAGAAGTTGTGATTGATTTTACTTCTGTTGTTAGGGAGTAGGACTAATTGCTTCTTTCACAACAAGCCCACTTAAGTACTCTATTTACAAACACCAACATTCTTATGAATCATTACTTCAATCAAGTAGTCAAAAATAGACCATCCCATAGAGACTCGATTCATGGTCATAGTGATAAAACGTGATCGGGAAGAAGCTGATCGTAATTTATGGAATGATTACTTTTCAGAGAACCATTGATACAACGAGTCGATGTTTCGTATGAGTAAAAATTTATTTCTTCATATTGTTAATGCAGTAAAAAGTCATGAACATTATTTCCAACAACAAACTGATGGTCTTGGCCGGCTTGGGTTGTCTACTTTATAGAACATTACAACGCTTTTTCGAATGTTAGCATATGGAATTCCAACCAACTCAACGGATGAGTATATTAAATTGGAGAATCCACAGCTATTGAAAGTATGAAAAGATTTTGTCGAGCTATTGTGTAGGTGTTTGGCAATGAGTATCTTAGATCACCTAATGCTAATGATATTGCAAGATTGCTTAAAATAGGTGATAATCGTGGATTTCTAGGAATATTATAAAGTCTTGACTGTATGCATTAGCAGTAGAAAAATTGTCCAACTGCCTGGGTAAGGCAATATACTGGTCGTAGTGGGTCTCAAACTATTATTGTTGAAGCTGTAGCTGATTATGATCTTTGGATATTGCGTGCTTATTTTAGGTTGCCAGGCTCCAACAATGACATTAATGGGTTGGAGTCATCTAACTTATTTGTAAATCTTGCTACAGGAGTGGCTCCAGAAGCTTGCCACATAATTCAAGGTAAATAGTATAATACTGGCTATTATTTAGCTAATGGTGTATATCCTAAATGGTCAACTCTTGTACAAACTATTCACGAACCTCAAGATCCCAAAAGAAGGTTATTTGCAATGAAACAAGAGGCATGTGGGAAAGATGTTGAATGTGCATTTGGTGTTCTTCAGTCACGGTTCGTCATAGTTAAAGGACCCACATGAATGTGGAGTACACGAGTTTTGCATGATATAAGGCTACATGCATCGTATGCATAATATGATTATTGAGAATGAATGTGATTTAAATGCAGATATCGTTGATTTAGGAGAACCATCAATTGCTGATGTTGAGTTTGTAACCAACTATACTGATCGATTTCAACAATTTCTTACTCGATATAGACAGATAAGAAATAGAGAAACACACTTTGAACTCTGTAATGCATTAATTGAACATTTGTGGGAACAATATGACAATTCTGCTGAATAATTATAACCACTATATTTATGTAATTTTTTAAAATAAAAATTTAGAAATATTATGAAATTATTTTATATCAACTTAAAAATATAATCTATTAAAAATATATATAACAGAATATGTATAGAATATGTATATATATTTAGAAATAAATATAGTTTTAAAATTTATTTGATCAAATTAGAATATAAAATTTTTGTATTTATAAAATAATTTACAATTTAAATTTTAGAATATTTGGGTAGGGATAGTTTAAAAATTAAAGTGGTAATATTTTGTAATAATTTTTTTGAAATTTGAAAATAGTGTGTGAGAGAGTGAGATTTTGAAGTTTTTGGATTGGAGATTCTCTAACCGCTACTCCAAATCTCATTTTTTGCACATATATCTATGCATTTTGGAACACCATCAATGATTAACACAAATATAGAGGTGAAAAGAATAATAAATAGTGTGGTTTTATTATTAAAGCACAACTATTCAATCTTCATTTTATTATTTTATTATTTTATTATTTAACAAAACTTCTTAATATCTGTGTATAAGTATATTGTTGTGTTTGAACAACAATTAACCACTCAAACCAAGAACGAAAACAGAATCAAAATAAATTGACACAAAGGATTTTACATGGTTCCACTCGGCAACACACAAGGTGCTACCAAGAGTGTACATCCACGAGGTTTCGGTTCAGGGCCGGTTGCACTAATGGTGGTGTATTACAGGGAAGAAGACACAGAGTCTCCAAATCGATCCAGAAGGAGAAGAAGATAAAGAAAACCTAATCGCCACAACAAGAAGGCAATCAGAGCAGCAAAATAAAAAACTAAAAACCTGCTACAGTAACCTGAAAAGAGGCTATTTATACCGAGGTTGAGTAGTGGGCTGGGTCGAGTCATGTTAGTTGGATTTAATTAGTATTCTCCAAGCCCACAAGCCCTATTACCAACAAGAACAGCCCTAAACCCCTGATACATAACCTGTTAAATGATTCAAAAACTCAACAAACTTCCCTTTTTTGGATCATAAACATCATACAAGAATTACAACCAGAATTCTACAAAAATATCACTACAAGCCATAAGTGCCTTCCAGGCCTTTAACCATCCTTGCCAAGCACCCAACCTTCCAACTTTAAGCTCACAGCAGTCCAATGTGAAGCAAATCCCTGCAAAACAGAAATTTCTTCACAGAAAACACTTTAGTGCCCATATCTGAGGATTTAAATCGGTAGAGATCTTCCCCACATTAACAATTCCATTTAAAACATGTAATCGAATAAAATTGTATTGAACATCTATATGTTTGGTTCGATCATCGTACATAGGGTTTCGGCTTAGCTGAAAGGCACTTTGGCTATCTGTTAAAACAGATGCGGTTTCTTTCAGGAGCTTTAGTTCCCTCAACAAGCCTTGTATCCATAAAGCCTCCCTGATTCCCTCTGTCAATGCAACATATTCTGCTTCAGTTGTGGACAGGGCAACCCCAAATTGGAGCCTAGCCCTCCATGATATATAATTTCCACAAATGGTAAAGAAGTAAGCTGAAGTGGACCTCCTGAAATCAACCTCTTTAGCAAAGTCAGAGTCACAATAACCAGTTATAGTAACAAAATCGGTATATTTACCATAAACCGGTCCAACATCCATAGTACCCTTGATGTATCTCAAAAGCCCTTTCATTACTTTCCAATGAACTGCTTTTGGTTTCATCATAAAGCGATTAAGAACACTGAGAGAATAGGCAAGATTAGGTCTAGTATAGACCATGGCATACATAACACACCCAATAGCTTCAGCATAAGGAATATCATCAAGTATGTCACCAAAATCAGAAAGTTTTGTATCCAAACCGTGACCAACAGCTAAGGGTAGGGATGTCAATGGGGCGGGTTGGGGTGGATTCTTGGTCAACCCGAACCCGTCCCGGTAGTTTTATAATTAATCTGAACCCGCCCCAACCCGCCTCGCCGGGTTATTCTCATGTTAAAAAAATCCAACAGGCACGGAGTGGGTTTGAACCCGCCCCACCTCATCCCATCCCAACCTGCTTTATCATCAAAATTATATAAATAATAGAATATTATCAATATACAACATTAAGAATTCACAAATAGCATTAAATTTATATAATTAAAAAAATTAGAAAATAAAAATACATTAAATAATTAAAATAATATAATATATTGTATTATAAAATATATTTATTTTGTAATCTAATATTATAAAATTAATTAATATATCTACCGGTGCGGGACGGGACAGATTTTGATAGAACCTGAATCCACCCTGCCCCGCAACCGGTTTTTCAATTAGATTGAATCCACCCCTATGCGGGGCGGATTTAAACCTGCCCCGACCGGGTTGGAGTGGGTCGGGAACCCTCGGGGTGGATTCAAATTGCCATTCCTAGCTAAGGGAAGACTGGACGGCTTGGCATCAAACATGTTAAAATTCCTGAGAATCTTTTCAAAATAATTTTTCTGATCAAGAAACAGTAGGCGTGCTTTCCTATTTCTAACAATGTTCATTCCAAGGATTTTAGAGACCCTACCAAGGTCTTTCATTTCGAACTCATCATTTAAATATTGTTTAACATATTTCAGCTTATCAAAAATAGGACCAATCAATAGTATATCATTAACATAAAGAAGCAGGAACACAGGAGAGTCATCATCAAACTTATAGTATAAACAAGAATCAAATAAGCTTCTTTTGAAACCAATGGAGATAATAAACTTATGAAACCTGTCATTCCATTGTCTGGGTGATTGTTTCAGCCCATACAAGGAACGTTTTAACAGACAAGTTTTATTCTCATCACACTTTTTACAAAACCCTTCGGGTTGAGACATAAAAATTTCTTTATCAATAAAATCCTGTAAGAAGGCAGTCTTAACATCCATTTGTTCCAATTCCCAATCAAAGAAAGCAGTCAATGCAAGCATTATTCTAATAGTAATGTATCTAATAACAGGAGAAAATATTTCAGTAAAATCAATACCAGGTTTCTGGGTGAAGTCTTTGGCAACTAGCCTGGCCTTATACCTGTTAAGATCAGAAGCAATGAGATTTTCCTTAATCCTGAATACCCACCTACAAGCAACAAGTTTCTTACCAACTGGTTTGTCAACCAGCTTCCAAGTCTAGTTTTCCAGAAGAGAATTATATTCTTCTTTCATTGCAAACCACCACTTATCAACATGCTTACAATTAACAACATTAGAAAATGAAATAGGCACAAACTCATCAGAGACAACAACAGTCAATGCATATATCACCATATTAACATCCAAAAATCTAGCTGGAGTTCTAATGATCCTCCTAGGCCTATCTCTAGCAATAGAATGATCATGAATGTCTATATTGTCAAGATTTAGAAACTGATCATATTCAGGGTTATCAATATTAAATTCATCAGTTTCACCATTCACATCAGAATTATCAATATCAGGTGAATCATTATTAGATGAACTAGAACCAGTTTCAGGCACAGCAGGTATAGGACTAATATCAGAAGAAATATAATCAGTAGTAACAATATCAGGTTCATTTGTGATAGTATTATCAGTCACCTTATCAAGCTCAGAATCAATGGTATAATCAGACAAGGTGAAACCAGGCACGGAATCATCAAAGTGAGAATTATCAGAGACACAACCAGGAAATTCAAGTTCATTAAAAATCACATCTCTGCTAATAATGAATTTGTAAGAAGGGCCATCTTTATAAACCAATCTAATACCTTTAATACCAATAGAGAAACCCATAAACAAACATTTTATGGATCTAGGTTCCAACTTACCCACAGATTGATGAGCATAAGCTCTGCACCCGAAAGTCCTGATATGCTTCAACACAGGCAACTTGTTAAAATACATTTCAAAAGGAGTTTTCCAATCAATCACAGAGGAGGAGGAGGATCTGTTCCTGACATAAAGAGCAGTGTTCAAGGCTTCCCCCTAGAAGATTTTGGGCAACTTGGCCTTAAATAGCATACTCCTAACTTTTTCAAGTAGGGTTCTATTCAAGTGCTTAGCTACTCCATTCTGCTGGGGAGTATGCCTAACTTTCCTATGCCTTTTAATACCATTCTCAGCACAAAAAGCATCAAACAAGTCATTACAGAATTCTAGACCATTATCTGTTCTTAAGGTCTTAACCTTACAATTAGATTCAGTTTCAACATGCGTTTTCTAGGTTTTAAAATTAACAAAAGCCTCATCCTTACTCTTGAACAAATACATCTAAGCATATTTAGAGTAGTCATCAATGATAAATAGAAAATAGACACTTTTGCTAAAAGTTTTGGTCCGGGAAGGACCCCACAGATCAGCATGTACGTAATCAAGAACAGAAGTAGCTTTAAAATCAGATTTGGTAAAAGGCAATCGAGTTTGTTTACCAAGAACACAATGCTCACAGAAATCCAATTTACAGTTATCATCACAGTCAATCAATCCCTTTTTCTTTAATTCCTTTAATGCATTTTCACCCAAGTGACCAAGCCTACTATGCCATTTTTGCAAATCAGATATAGCAGGTTTATTAACAGCCAATACCTCAACAGTTTCACAAATCAATTTATACAGATTATCACATTTCTTTCCTTTCATAACCATTTCTTTAGTGTTGGAATTCAAAACACACACAGTTTGATTTTTAAACATACATTCAAAACCAAGACAGTCCAAAATACTAACAAAAATGAGACTTCTTCTAAGATTAGGCACATACTTAACATCATACAAAATCTGAATAGTACCATCAAAATGTTTAATTCTAACAGAACCAATGCCTTTAATCATGCATTTGTGATCAGACCCCATTAGAACCAGTCCCTCATTTCCAAGTTTGAGTTCACCAAACCAGTCCTTGTTGGGTGTCATATGATGTCTGCAACAAGAATCAATGACCCAATCCAAAGCAGAACATTGATTAACAGACAGCATCAGACAATTTAGCAACAACAGTCAAGCCTTCACAGAATTGCACATGATCATCACAAACAATAAAAATAACTCCTATCCTTATCTGATTTAGTTTTTCCTTTATTTTTATCCTTAGAATTACCAGAGTTGTTACTGTGATTGTTACCATGTTGATTAGCATAATTAAACTTTTTCTTTTTATTCCTGAAAGGCTTCTGACTATGAGCCATCAGCCCCTCAGGTTCAGATTTTACCTTTTCTTCACTAGCATTTCTAAAACTCAATGCATCAATGATCAATTTAGTGGTCAATGCAGTATTATTGAAGGAAATAAATTCTTTTACAACAGAATGAGATTCAGACAATGTATGTAAAAGAATCATAGCAAGATATTCTTCAGACAATCTATTATCCTCTTTAGTTCTACTATTAAAATCTTGCACAAATCTTTTGAAAACAGCCAAATTTTCAGCAACTTTCCTTTAAGGATCAAATTTAAAACCAATTAACCTGTGTAGACTCAACAGTCTATTTTGAACATCTTTTTCCAAATAGATTGTTTCCAAAGCAGTCCACAATTCAGATGCAGTTTTAGCACTACCAAGATTAGTCATAACATCATCAGACAAATGCAATAATATCATGTGATATGCCCTTTTTATCTAAACATTTCTTTTCAGCCTCAGAGACATCCTCAGGGTACTCTTTATCAACAGCCCCTTCAACCCCATGATAGACTAAAATGGATAACATTTTCTTTTGCCAAACTACAAAATCTTGAGTTCCATCAAAAACTTCTATGTTAATATGACTTGAACCAGGAGTTTTAGCCATATTAACCCTAAATGCACAAGGAACAAAGTAATGTGTCAAGAGACAAACAAGAATCAACAACAAACTCACACAGAGATTGTAAAAATAGTAATACAACTAATGTATCACAAAATAACAGCAACAGCAGCCAATTAAAAACCAATTTCAATTAGCTAACAAACACACAATAGTCAACAAATTAATACACAAGAGAAATTCCAAAGAATTAGTATCAATATAATCACAAAGAATGAGCTATCAATCAAATGCAACCAAAATTGAATTCACAAAGAACAGCTCAGGTCAACCAACACGACCAATCAATCAAGAATCACAGAGAGTTTCAACCAAACATACCCTGAGGGCGTAAACCAAACCCTACTCAGGCAGGTAAGGTAAAAACGATAAACAGGAGCCCTAAATTTCTAGGAGTTTCAGAAATGTGCCAAGCCGATACCAAAAGCCGCAATATCTTCTAGTATTCCATTTTAGCCATTTCTGTATCTGTTACCAATTCTTGAGAGTTTCAATTTCGTTTATCCTTATTTCTCCAGATCGTTTTTCACCTGTAAAAGATACAATAATCAATACACACCATGAACCATTCAAACAAAGAAACAGAAAGAATAAGGGTTAGAGGGATTTTTGGATTTCGACAGATCCTTTCAAGATCTGTTAGGGTTTCTGGAGTTGACTAAAAAATCCTTTACTTTCGCTAATAAGGGTTGCGCCTTACACCTAAAACGACAACAAGAGAATAAAATTCAGTAAAAATAAGAAAGAAGAAGAAACCATAAACAGAGATTAGGGTTTCGAATTGAGCGATTAAGCTTTGATACCAATTGTTATGTTTGAACAACAATTAACCACTCCAACCAAGAACGAAAACAGAATCAAAATCAATCGACACAAAGGATTTTTACATGGTTCCACTCGGCAACACACAAGGTGCTACCAAGAGTGTACATCCACGGGGTTTCGGCTCAGGGCCGGTTGCACTAATGGTGGTGTATTACAGGGAAGAAGACACAGAGTCTCCAAATCAATCCAGAAGGAGAAAAAGATAAAGAAAACCTAATCGCCACAATAAGAAGACAATCAGAGCAGCATAACAAAAAACTAAAAACCTGCTACAATAACTTGAAAAGAGGCTATTTATACCTAGGTTGAGTAGTGGGCTGGGTCGGGTCATGTAAGTTGGATTTAATTAGTATTCTCCAAGCCCACAAACCCTATACCAACAAGAACAGCCCAAAACCCTGATACATAAATTGTTAAATGATTCAAAAACTCAACATATATATCAATATACGTTGTAATGTGAAGATGGAGATTACTGTTGGAGAAAGCCTTGTCCGCTTCTATTTTCGCGTTTCGTCCAAAATATATTTATTCAAAGGGGATGATGACAACTGTGTAACTAAATAAATTCTAATTCTAAATATCTTGTTAATAATATTGGAATTTTTTTTTTAAAATTTTTTAATAAGGTAATAGCTTAATTATTAAAATTTAAAAAATAAATATAAAAAATAACAAATTTAATGATTGAGAACAATATTTTAAACAACATTATTAATTTACTGTTAGCGTTTTTGGAGTTGTAGGTTATATTTTGTATCAATATTTTTTTACCATTAAACGATTTTAAAAGTATTTAACTTTTTAAATTGTATTATTGGACAGTGGTTTAGCTAGCATTTAATGTTTGGTAAAAATAGCATTTAAATTAGTTTGTAAAACTCGAATGAAATAAAGCGGACATGATATAAATATATCATTATTTTTTAAGGAAAATTTTTTTATAGGCCATAAAAAGTTTATTATACAATTATAGACCACTTTTGAAAAGTTTGCAAAACTAAAATTTGATTTTCACTCCACAGGTCATTCATAGACTGTGACCGTAATTCACATACTGTGAACTTAATTCACAAAATCTGTGAATTGTAAAAATTCAGGGGTATTTTGGGAAATTTGGTCTATGAAGTGAAAACTAAACTTTTAAAAGTTTGTTTTTGTATGTTTTTCAAAACAGGCATATAATTGTATTTTGAACTTTAAAAGACCCATTTAAAAGAATTTTCACTTTCACTTTTTTTTCTTAATTAACATGATCAAATAAATTCCTAAAATCACACCAAAAAATAAATAAAAAATTAATAAAATCAATTAAAATCTTATTTTATTAAAAAATGAATTACCTTTATTTTTTTATTAAAATAAAAATAAAGAGATTTTTAACAATTATTATTTATTTAATAAAAAATAATAAATACGATTAACAAGTTCAATTTGTGTAGGATAATAATAATTTTACAAACGCTCTTTAAACGTTACTTTTACTAGTCTTTGTAAAAACACTACTCTAAACACTAGATTATAAGTTGTTGAGTAAAATATAGATTTTAAAATTCGTTAGAGTTTTGACTGGAAACTCTAACAAACTCTAAACTTTGATAAATATATAAAAAAAAAAAAACTTGTGTCAAACATAAACTTAAAGGTTTTGTTATAGCAATTTAATTAGCGTTGCAATGGACTGCAAGCATGGAATGGGACAAGCAATGGACGTCTCTTAACACCATGTGGGCATGAAAAACAGAAAAGCAAGCCAAGGTTGGGCATGCTAACTAGGTTAAAGAAAGCTTGAATAACGTGGGAAACCTAGTGAATTGGTTAAGCAACATGATTGGGCGTGGGGAAATTGGCTAGCCGAAGGCTGAGCAAAGGGTTACCAAAAACAACTTTGTGGCTAAAGAATGAATGATTGTTGGACTTAGTCAAAGCCCTTCCTCAAAATGTGGAAGTGGAAAGTTATGAGTAGAGAAAAGTGAAAAAGGTGGCATAAGGATCACCCCTGCAATATTTTCCTTTTACCCTTCAAATCACCTATAAAAAGAGAGAGTCCTTCAATTGGGGAAACACACAAAAACAGAGAAATTTAGAGTTTAGAAAATGTTGAGAGCAGTCACAAGCAAGAGTTCTAACTATCAAACGCTAGATAGCGTGAGCGAAATTATAGAGAGGGGACTTGTTATAGTTTCTCCTTTATAAGCTCTAAAAGTCTTGTTTTGTAAAGCATTTGCCAAATAATAAAAGAGTTTGTTGTTGGGTCGTGGGGATGGACTCACGTAAATATCCTGTGCTTTCTATGGAGTGCTATTTGTTTCATTTCCGCATGTTTGGGAGGAGATTGATTTGGTGCCATGACCCTAAATGAATATTAATTAGTATGATAGAGGAATGAAGATTTGGGTCCGTGATATTTTCCAGTCCCTTATATATTTTTAGGGGTCAAATCTAATAAAGAGGCAAGATTGGTTCTTCCTATCCAGATTGTCTAGTAGTATATAGTGCTTGCCCTGTCTCCAAGTAATGGTATGCAGTTTAAATCCTAATATCTCTTTAGCCACATAGGAACGGTAGTGTCACTTAATTTTATAAAAAAATTAATTTTATATATAATAATTTAGTTTTGGAAAAAAAAATGCAACATAAAAGCATCTCCAATGGTTCCCTAAAAAATAAATCCTAAAAAACTTGTTTTGGGAGTTCTTAATTATTATTGGGATACAAAAAAACTCATGTACTCCAACCGTTCCCAATAAATCACTTTCTAAATACCTTAAATTTTGCCACGTCATCCCACTAGGCCCACCTATTATCAATTCAATTAAATCACTCCAACACTCCCACTATATATTGTCAATTAAAAAATAGGATAGGGAATGCAAAAAAGGGAGGCAAATATAGTGATAATTAAGGGAGTTTTTGGGTATGCCTAAATATTGGGAGCGAGATTGGGAACGGTTGGAATATGATTTTCTTTAATGATATCCTAAATTAAAATTTAGAGTTGTTTTTAGAGAACCATTGAAGATGCTCTAATGACCTCACACCATGAATACATTCGCGGTCGATCTTGGTTCCATCACTATTAATCGTAATATATAATTAATAAATTTTATAATAATTAATATATTGATTTATTTAACTATAATCATATATAAAAATATACAAGAATAAACATAAAAATTACTACAAAATAAAACTATTTTCCTTTTAAATATTTATAGAATAAATTCGTCGGATTTAAAAATATAAAATATTTTTATATTTTAAAATTTTGAATATAAAATACTTATATACCGTGTAATTCGTGTCAACCGAAAAACAAGGTTAGCATATATCCTATCACTTACTTAAATTTACCAGCCAGACAAAAAAACCAGTTATATTTCAATACAACTTAGATATTACAAGTACAAAAATATAGAATAACTGCAGCAACGACGAACAAAGCTACGAATTTGTAATTAACCTCACTCATCAATACGCTTCCGATCTTCATCAAACACAGAGCGAGAAAAGGATTCCGATCATTGATCTTCTCAATAGTAGATAAAGCCAGTTTATTAAACCCACCAAACGAGTTAACAAACGACGGATTAACTGTGTTGAATCCACCATCTATCACCAAATTAAGCCCACTCACATAACTAGCCTCATCGCTAGCTAAATACAAAGCGGCTTTGGCTACGTCCTCTGCTTTCAAAACCACCCCTTGAAGATTCCCCAATTGACTCACTTTCCTTTCAAAGATGGACGGATCAATCCCAGCTGGCAGTCCTCCTATCCCAGTCATAACCGCATACGGGGACACGCAATTCACTCTTATCCCGTACCTCCCGAGCTCAGCCGCCATAATCCTCACCATTCCCAACACCCCGTACTTCGATATCCCGTAACCGAAACTCCCGAGCCCAGCGATTGCTGTACACGCGCTGGAAGTGAACAGTATACAACCGCCTTTTCCTCTCTCCACCATGGCTTTCGCCGCATACTTGCTGCCCAAGAAACTACCCATCGAGTTCACTGCCAACACGCGTTCCATATCCGATCTCGTGGTTTCCAAAATATTTCCGAATGGTTTGTCTATTACGCCTGCGTTGTTGTACATTATGTCAAGTTGTCCGAATTCGGATACGGTTTTGTTAACGAGGTTGATGACGTCATCTTCGTTTGTTATGTTGCAGTGGATATAACTCACGTGTCGCTTCTCACCGCCAAGCTTGGTAGCCAGTTCCTGTCCTTGTTTGTCTTGAATGTCGGCTATAACAACTTTCGCGCCATTTTCATGGAAGAGTTTCACCGCCGCTGCTCCGATCCCGCTTTCTCCTCCGGTGATGATCGCCACTTTTCCTTCCAACCTGTAAACAGAATGAAATAAAATCAAATCAAGCCATGAAAGTCATGTTCATGTGCAGGCAGTTTAGTATGTAATTATATTCACCTTTTCTGGGAGACGATTAAGGAATCGGGGTCCATCATGCCGATTGGAAGATATATGTTTTTTCTATATATGTATATTGAAAGATTTTCAATGGAATTTATAAGAGATGAGAGTCAAACTATTGCTACGGAAAAATAGTTGTATATTAAGATTTTCCTTTTAAAACTTTATCAGGTCAAAATAAAATTATTATTTCTTTTAAGATAGTGGCATAAACACCGATGATTTTTCTGACCATATTAATACTCACACATTTTATTCATTTATTATTTAAACATCAAAGTAACTTTTTTTTAATTTATTATTTATTTATTTTTTAAAACTAATTATATCAAACCCCCTCACATAATTATTTGTATAACAATATTGAATTATAGAGATTTTGTTATTGGAATTGTTTTTTTTTTTTTTTTCTAGCAGCATATAATTAAAATAATAATAATAATATAAAATTTAAATTTGATATTAAATTAATAAATTATGTAAGTTTTATTTTAAATTATATAATTTTCACAATTAAAAATTTTTAAATTAAAAATAATTATAAAAAATATTTAATATTGGGTGTATCCATTTAAATTTCAAATTCATTAACATAAATATAAAATATCTTTTAAATATTTAAATTTATTATAAAAAATTATTAAATTATAAACAAAATAATATTCATTTAAAATATTTTTAATTTTTACATTTTATAAATTCAAAATAACCTATTATAATAATTTTAAATTTTAAAAGATTAAACGTATAACAACCCTATTACTACATAATTATAAATTTATGTGATGGGAGATAAGCCTGCAGTTATTGACTTGTCAATGATTCTATTGTCAATGGCATCACCGGGTATAATGATACTTTAAGGATTGCCATTATTCAAGAGAAAATCCTGTCACATTGAAAATTTAATATGGGTTATATGTGTGGAATAATTCAAAAGGAAATTGACAGGTAAGTTTATGATATAAAAATATATATCTTAATTATTTGATAAAAATATATAATAAATTTTCCAATTATATACCATCTTTAGCAGATTCTTCGGCAATTTTAATATATATATATATATATATATATATATATATATATATATATATATATATATATATGACCTTAAACAATAATGGTAATTGAGTTGTTTTATTTGTTACTCTTCATAGTTAAGTCCATCTTCCATTTATTGTTTCAATATTTTTTTTAGTTATATGTCCATTTAGCTGAATGCCGATTTACTATGTGATCATATCTATGTACTCTGTACTGAAAAAAAACAACAATAAACAACAAATGTTAAACAGAGTGTGTGATCAATATTGAGTGTGTTTAAATATTATTTAAGCAATTAAAGAATTGGAGTGTTGAAGAGCCAGTTTTTATTAATTCTTAATTAATAATTTTTATTTTTAATAAATCAAATTTGAATTTTATTCTTATCTAATTTTAATTAGTATATCTTTATAATTAGTTTTTATATTTTAAATATTTATCTACATATTTATGAATAATGATAATTTTAATATTATTTTAATTTATTATATGTAATTAGAAGTAGTTATTAGATTTTTTATTTGTTTAGTAAATATTACATTATATTTTTTAATGAGTTGATGAATATATTACTATAGATTTTTAAATATTTTTTTTTAGAAAAAATATTTAATGAATAAATATAAACACTAAAAAATAAAATAAAATATTTTTATAAGTTAAAACTTAAAAAAGAAAATACATTACCTTTTATATTATTTTACATCTCATAACTATCTCTAACAGCTCATTATTCTTAATAAATACTCATTTCAAAAGCTATTTCAACGGTTAGTTTAACAATTAACAACTAATCACTACTTCAATAGTTACAAATTAATCGGAATTGCAATTGTTAACTAAATTGCTAATATAACATTTAGTTGAACCCATTTTAAAACAAATCCAAAATAGACCGATGTGAATCTAGGGGTGTAAGTAAGTTGAGTTACTCGCGAGCTATTCGAGATCGACTCGAGAAATGTTCGAAATCGACTCTTTTTTTTACAAGCTCGAGTCGAGTTCGAGTCAAGCTTTTTCTGAAATGAGTCGAGCTTGAGCTCTATATTACTTGACTCGTAAAGTTCACGAGCCTTATCGAGTTTTACTATAAAAAGGGTAAACGAGTCGATTCGAGCTCGTGTACACCAAATTCGAGTCAAGAATAATTACATGAAATTAAAAAAATATTAATGAAAATACTAACGAGCTTTAACGAGTCAAGTTCGAGTAGCTCATTTATCATTCGAGCTCGAGTTCGAGCTTACTATAATCTTTAACGAGTCGAGTCGAGCTTGGGTATACTCGGGCTCGACTCGACTACACCCCTATGTGAATCAACTTGTTGAAGGTGTTGTAAAAGAATAAAGCTGGTACACAGAAGATACTCCATTAATGGCGAGAGAATGTGATTTGGAGATATCTTCAATCGACACAGCATTAGTTCTGGATCTGATGAAATTAGAGCAATAAGCGAAAGAAATGTGTATCGGAATGGACATCCATTACATCTCCTGAATTAATATCATCCTGGTATGACACTTGCCTCAGTCTATTTAACTGGTTTGAACTACATATCGTGGAGTAGGAGTATTAAACTAGCACTAGGAGCTAAATCAAATATAAGATTCATTGATGGAACATGTGAAGTGAATGGTCTGGATGATTTAGTTCAGTGGAAACTTGTGGATTGTATGGTCATTTCGTGGATGTTGAATTCGATCTCAAAAGATACCGTTGAGGCTTTTCTTTTTACTACCTCTGTTAATAATCTTTAGAAGGAACTTCAAGAACAATTTGGTGAATCTAATAGACCCTTATTATACTAACTGAAACGTGAAATAGGATCTATTAGTTAGGAAATATGCATGTTGCAACCTATTACACTAAATTAAAAAGATTATAGGATGAGATGTTGTGCTTAATCCCTGTACTTAATTGTGTTTGTGAGAATTCATGAATTCTGGACAGTTGATAGAGTTCATTATGGGGTTAAATGATAAGTTTGATCACTTGAGAAACCAGATCTTAGTTACAGAATCCTTACTATTTAATAGAGCATACTCCATGATTTTATATGTGGAGAAACAAATGGATGTACAGACTGTATACAATACTGACTCTGGAGTGAATATTTTGATAGCTAAATGAATGGTACAAGAAAAAGAGGTTTTAAATATAATGCAACACATATATCTGGTTGGAAGAAGAAAGATACTGGAAAGAAATCAGATAGGAAATGCTCACACTGTGGAGTTACAGAACATTTGAAAGAGTATTGGTTCAAGTTGATTGGATATCTAGAATGGTACAAGCAGAAGAAAGAAAACAAAATTGTAGGTTTGAAAAGTATCGTGAATGCAGCAGCAACCTGCTGTAATGATAGTGCAGGAAAAGAAAGTCAAAAAAAAGATGACATAACAGCTCACATGGTAACTTATATAGAGAAAGATATAGCAGAATATATTATCAATGTTGGGACAAATTACCTTAACATTATAAACCTCGGAGAAGGTGCAAGTACACATACTTTACATTTTGCACTGCATATGTTTGAACCTATTAATAAATATCTCTAGATTTTGGATACTAGTGCATCTAGTCATATGAGCTGTGATGAATATGGATGACAGTTTTACCCGCAAATCCGTTTACCCGTGGGAACCCGCCCGCTTATCCACAATGGATTTGGATAATCGGGTTCATGGATCGGATTTGGGTTTAAAAATAATACCCGTCGCGAGTTTAGGTTTGGGTAAAGAAAAATATCCTTACCCAAACTCGTATAATATTATAAAAAAAATGTATAAATTTATAATAAAACCTTAAAAAATAATAATTATTTTTATTTGTTTTGTTAAGAATTTATCATATTTTAGAACATTTTACTGTGTTTATCATGTTTAAACACTTTATTTTGGGATATAACTTGTTTATTTAAGTTTTCGAAGGATATTGTTTATTTAAGTTATAAATTATATGTATGTGAATTGTATGAATTTTGAAATTGGTGATGATAACATGATTAAATTGATAAATTGATGATGATGTTAGGATTAACTTACATGCATAAGATAATCTCCTCTAGTGTAATATGATAGTTTTTTAAAAATTTTTTTTTTCCGGGTATACCCACGAGTCAACTCAAACCCGCGGGTAAAAACCATACCCGAACCCACCAAACTTGTGGCGGGTTTGGATAGGGTTTGGATAGGGTTTGGGTAGAGGATACCTTAACGGGTTCGGGTTTACTATGACCCGCCCAAACCCGACCCATTGTCATCCTTAGTGATAAATCCCTCTTGATTAATTGCATAGCTTAGATAGTAACAATTAAATGATTTTACCACACAAAATAATTTTGCTTGTTCTTTCCATGTTAAAACCTTTGTGATGCAGGACCTTAAGCCAGAGTTTATGTGTGCTTGTAGAAGAGTCACTGGAAAATTTTTTTTTGTTAATTCAAACCATGGAAAACCTTCTTCTAAGGAATTGTAACGCCTAACCCCCGATCACGGCAGAACGGCGAACGGAGACCGGAGTGCCACATTACAATCAATCATTCGATTCAATAAGTGCGGAAAAAGTCATTTAAAGTTTCAAAAAAATCTTTTACAACATAAACAGTATAAACCTGTCATCCAAGAATAATTATTCAAACAAAATAGTTTACTCAAAATAAAGCCAATTTGCAATCGTAACAATCATCCAATAAAAGTTTACAATCTTCAAATAATAGTATGTCCAAAACATATGGACCCAAGAGTATTTAAAAGTTTACATGATCTTTAAAATAGTCAAAAGAAACAACTAAAGACAATCCTAAGTAAAGTCTCAAAAATCCATGAAGACTCCATATGCTTTTTATGCAATGTTGGACCTTCAATCTGCTTGATCACCCATTTCACATTTCAACAGATAGACAAGGAAAAATGGAAGAAAAACAACGTCAGACTATCGATGTTTGGTTAGCAAGTCACACTCCAACAAACACACACATATGCGTCTACTTAACATTCGACAATGGTTTCGGCATACAAATGCACCTAAGCTAACAACCAATAATGAGAGAATACAATCCCGCCCAAATCCGTTACTATTAACAAGTTCAACAAGGTGAGATAACCATCTAGTTCCAATTATGTCATTAAGTGTAGTGTCGAACCCCCACCCCGACCGAGACCGTGATGAGAGGCCCACCGCCACATTATCAATTTACAATTCAAGTACAAATTTCAAAAGACCAATCAAGAGATGCGATAAATGCGGAAGACTTTAAAACATAATATTTTCTCAAATCCAATTTTCGGAATAGAAATCAAATGAATAATAGTTATCTATACTTCAACAAATAAAATGTTCATTTAAAATCATTTAACAAATAAATCATGATTTTATTTTACAAACACGATGAACTTTTAAATACATGTAAGTGAAAAATTAAATCCTTCACCATGAGAGCCTTAAGAAACATATGCCTTGCTCGATCAACTTGTAAACAAAATTTTGGAAAAAGGGAAAAAGAAGAAAAGAAGGGTCAGGCACAAGCCTGGTTCGCATTCCTTATCCCAAACATACACATACATATGCTTTTACCTTCTCTTCAATATGCAATGCTTTCATACACAATGCATTTCTAATGTGAGCATATCTAAGCTCACCTTATCACATAGAAGTCAAGCACAAGTAATTCCTAGCAATCATTTATGCTAGTGCAATATCCATAATATGTCATGCCATGTAATCATGTTCATTTCATGGTTTACCAATCATTAAGGTTAATTACATTTCTCATGTTATCAATAGTTGAGTTCTAAACTCGATCAAGATGATCAATCAATCAAACAACATTCTATCAATCAATCATTCAAGGAAACCCATCAAGCGACAATTGTACGATCATGCAATCAATCAAGGACATGCATCAAGAAAATCAAAGCAATCAATCAAGATGATCAATCAAGAGCGAAACCCTCAAAGGATAATCATTGATCATGCAATCAATCAAGTTCATTGATTAAGACAATAAATTAATCGATCCATCAAGTCAAACAAGACAATCAATCAAGATGATCAATCAAGAGCCAAACCCTCTTTTAGTCCAAACAACCCGACTCTAAATAGACATTGACCTAACGTAATATTTCATTATTTAGGGCAAGACACATGACACTTCTCTAACAAGGAACAACCAATCAATCGAAAACCTCACAAGGTTTACGAAGTTACAAAATCCAAGTGTAATCAAATGCATTTCAAAACATATTCGTCAAAACAGTATATGTTATCCAAACCTTTGGAAGAATCGAATAAATTGGTAGGAAACAACCCAAATGAATGATTAAAAGAAGAAATCTCTAAGGGTATCCTCAAGAACTTAGGACTTCGCATGAGTCACTTAGCTTACTACAAAAGTGTTTAGTTTATCAAAATCATTTTCTTTAAGAAAATCAATTATTTGATGAGAAAATAACACTCGTAAAAATATTCCGTAAAATATTTTTAAAGGCAATTTACATCATAAAATTCATAAATGGAATCACACCAGCTTAGACAAGTAACCTTTAAGCTTACAATACTTAGATAAACAAGGTTTTGAAGGATTAATATCTTAAAATGAGTTTTTCAAATTTAAGGATGAAAAATAGCCCCTTAATTTACTTAAAAATCATAATAAATAAATAAATAATTAGTCATCAAAACAAGTAAAAAATACAAGTGGAAATCAAGTGTAACAGCATGCAACACGCCCTGTCTGTGTATATCCACACAGACCGTGTGGTTTTATCCAATTAGAACTCTAAAATGGCATCTTACACGGTCTGACCGTGTAGTTTCACACTGACCGTGTAGCTCACTGATTCTTTACTTCCTCAGCATACTCAATTTACACAGCTTGTTACACTGACTGTGTGGATTCACACTGACTGTGTAGCGCACTGATTTTGTATATCTCTCAGCAAAAATTCAAAGTAAAAACCCACTTTTAACCCTAAAAACCATATCCTAACCTCTCTTAACACTACAGGATCAATTTAACACCCATATAAGCATACACACATGTATACATAAATATAGGAATAACATCTTATTATGATTTTTAGTCACTCTTCATACCAATTAATCAATCGATCCATTTTACAAGGCAACAATACTCCTCAAAATGACTCAACAAAGGGGTTGGACTAAGGGTTGGTCAATCAAACACACATCCAAACATATCATGATCATGCACAAGACATACATAAGCCTTTATTTAGCCAAGATCACCATTATTCATTGTTATTACAAGTTAAACCAATTTATGTCCATTGGTTACTTAAGTTCAATTATGAAACAAGTAAGGTGATGAGACACATATAAACGTCATTCACCTAGATGTATATGTTCAATTATGATAATTAGTCATCTTTACTTACTAAGTATGTTCATCTCAATTCCAATTTCATATCAATAACAATGTCATCTTATTATCAAGTCCATTATCAAGTTTTCTTACCATTAACCCATTCATCATCAAGTCTTTATCAAGTCCATATTTAAGACAATTACCAAGTGTTCATCTTCAAGAGCATTTTTCAAGTTTATTATCAAGACAATTTCAAACACTTCTTCAAGTTTCATTTACCATTACTTATTTATTCACCTTTAGCCAAATCATACAAGTCATCAATCAAGTTCATTAATCAAGTTCATTAATTTTTACAAGAATGCCCATAAACATACGATAGCTTTCGAAAATGGGATCAAGATGGACCGAAGTCCCAAGACGAGCAAGCCCGTAGGTGAACCAAAGTTCCAAGACGGTCCTAGCACTGCAAGGATGCATCGAAGCCGTAGGTGGATCGTCATCCCAAGACGGGTAAACCCGTAAACAAGACGGAGCCGTCACCCCGTAAGTAGACTATCCGCGCCTACTAAACCATGATATCTTCATGGGTCGAAGTACTTCTATCCCTAGGCATGCCTTTCATTCTACTATCTATAGCAGGTTTATGGGGCATTTACATGATTACCAAGTATCATTATCAATCATCATTTTCCATCATCAATCTCATTCAATCAAGACCCAACCAAGGGTAGTGCATCAATTATGCTATTTCCAATATTTTACAAGTCATTTCAAGACCCTTTAAGGGTAATAACATCATTTAAGTTCAATATTCCATTAAAGGCCATCGAATGACAATTAGTCCAATTATTTCCAAATTGACAATCATGCATTTCAAGTTTTAATTTCTCATCAAATATCATCATCAATTATCAATAGCAATAAATTTAATCCATTTCATCACAATACACGCAATCACATCATTCAAGCAAGAATGCATTGCGGAAATTAAGTCTCTAACCTATCTTCATCAAATCACAAACAATGCGGACTTAGTCCGCCCAAGCTTCCTTTCCTAAAAGCAGCGTCTAACATGATTCTACATGCATTGCAAGTATGTTCTAACGCCCTAACATGGCAATAATGCTCATCATATCAATTTTTGGATGGTTATCTTATTTAACCAATTTCATGATATATTAGCAATTAAACATGTATTTCAAGCATCAATCAATAACAATCAATTGTGTATGGCTAAAAACGGAAATACGAACCTCGCATCCGTAAATCCCAAGCTACAAACTCGCTTTGTGCGTTTCCTACTAGTGAATAGCCAACACGAAGATATTTTCTAACACACTACAATTAATCATACCATAACCAACATCATTACAAGACTACAAAACAAACTCAATCATCAAGTAACATTTCTATTAAGGGCATACATAACCATATGAGATTAGGATTTTATCAAGTGGATTAGAATAAATCCAAAACCATTTATTATCAACTTAGGATCATCACTTAACAACATTTGTTCATCAAAATCATTTTCTATCAAACAAGAACAAAACATAAATAATGAAAATTAGGGCTTTAAATCTCTTAAACCTTCTGGAAGCTAGAGACACCTGTTTAACACTTGAAATCAACTCAAAAACAATTTATAAGCATCATGAAACAAAACCCATACCATTAATTCAAAAACCTTCAAGTGTAAAGAGAGAAGAGAGAAAATCACCTTTGAAGAATGAAGCTTTAAACACCCAAATAACAATCAATCAACTCCTTGGAGGTTGTTGGTGAAATTAATGGAAAGATTGATGGTGATTGAAGTGATTAAATGAAGAAGAAATTGAAGTTAGGGTTTTGTGGGAGAAGAATGTAGAATACGTATGTGGAGTGGGGGAAGAAGAAGAAAAGGGGAAAATGAGTGAGTGTGGTGGTGGTGGTGTGTGTGTTCTTATACACACATGTGGGCTTTAGTTTTGGATTGGGCCAAGTTTGGGCCCAATCCAATTCTGAGCCCATTTTCCACCAAAACTCAATTCCGACACTTCCGTAATTCTCTAAAAATTTATTTTCATGTTTTGAATTAAAAACCAACATTGATTTCAAAAATCCAAATTTTTCTGCTAAGAGGGGCAAAATTATAATTTTGCCAAAATTTGACGTTTCGGTTCAAAATTCATATTTTTCCAAGTCTAAAAATAATTTTGACTCCATGCTTCCAATTGAACGAGTTTTATCCTAAAATCCCAATTTCGATTTCAAAGTTCGTTTTTGAATATTTAATTTCAAATTAAATAAAGGAGTTTGATCCTAGTCTTTTCATTCCAAAATAATTCTCCTAATTTCATCATTGCCCTTAATAGTATTTCGATTAATTCCGATGAGGAAAACATCGAAAACTAAACTTTCAAAAATTTCAAATTGGCCCAAATTTTAGGCCCAATTTGTGGACGTTACATTAAGCACATTTAACATTATTAGATATTCAATTGGGTTTCCTAAATTCATTTAGGATCCCCCAAAGCAATCAACTATCCACTAACATCCATCACACCATAGCAATCACATTAAGGTTCCAATTTTATTTGAATGCCACTAATCTAGGATCAATAATGAAACGGGACCAATTAAGCCGAAGCCATCAATTAGGCCGAAGTCACCAATATGGTCCGAAGATCGAGATCCTTAGAGTTGTTTATTCCCCCCTAGGACGAACTACTACCTTAGAATCCCATCAATTAGGTCCGAAGACCACCAATAACAATATGCCGGCAGGCGGTGGTGCCGTCACACCCAATAGGAGTCGTCACTCAGTTTTCAATGTGGTTAGCTAAACCAAAAATCCTATGTTTCTGATAGGTTGAGATATCTCGGTTACCCTTAATGACATGTCATTCCATCACTACTTTCAACCATGACTAGAGCAATCATTAATCAAACAGTTAAGTGATTAAACACACAATTTTCATTTAGCAATCAATGATTTCATTATATCAATCCATTAGCTTTCAATTAACATGTGTCAGGTACTTTACTAATGCCTTATCTAATTATTTCCAGCTCTAACTAACCAAAGCCTAAGTCTAACATGCAAAAGACTTACTAGCATTTCAATATCAGCAATAACCAACAATATAACAATCAATATCCCATTCTAGCATTCATTATCTAATCCATCCCATTATCAATTCATGTGATTATCTTGTTAACCATTTTAATGCATAATTCATAAAGCATACAACAACTGATATAGAGTTCAAAACGACGTTGCTAACCTTTTTTTTGACGAAAAGCTAAGCTAAGCGTCGCCAACACGATCCTTGGCATCGTCCGCTTCACCTAACAATAATAAAGAACAACATTGGATTTAGACAAACGATCGAATACGTGGAATGCGAAAAGAGAAATTTATTCTAATTGTAAAGAGACGATAAACGAGCGAACAATAAACCATATCGATAACACGATTAGACCAAACCCCACTTCAATTTCATGATTCAATCCTCCAAGTCACTCTCTCCAAAATCTTAGGGTACCTAACACAAAACCCTAACTAATCCAATACCTAATCAACCCTAAACTACTATCAATAACCTCCAATATCATTATCAATCATGCTTAAACTCAAAGCAAAAAAGACTAGGGTCGATTGGAGACTTACCGGAGACACCTAAATAGAGAGCTCGCGAAGGAGTCGAGAGAATAGCCTCTTGCGAGTAGAGAGAATTCAAAAGAGTGAGAGAGAATGAAAAGACTCAGCCAAATAGGTTTTAAAAACCCGATTACGGTGATTGCCGACAAGGCTAGCGACATAGAGCCCTTGTCTCCAATCGATACAGCAACTCGACCAAAATTTCACCTGGAATCGCTCGCTAGCGACAAGGCTAGCAATATATAGCCCTTATTGCTAGCGCTGGCAACATGCTTGGCGACATAAAGCTTATGTCACCAGCACGGCCGGTGCTGAGTATTTTCGTTCCTCCTTTCGTTCGACTTCGTTTTCGCTTCGATTTTCGAAATGCAATCATTACAATACCAATAGATATTCGGATAGCAATCCAATGAAAAAGAATACCATTTTATAATCAAAATATTCAAGTGTTACAAGAAAGGTTTAATAACTTAATAACCAACTTTAGTTCGAAAGTTAGAAAACGTGTAGTCCCAAAATTGGGACATTACAGGAATCATCTATTGCCTTAGACCCTCCTATCATCTCAGACTTTTCTCCTTCAGTTTCTTCAAATAAAACTTGTTTAGATATATGACACACAAGACTTGGTCATGCATAAACTATTATACTAAAATATTTATCTTGTATTCCCTCTGATCTGTTTGATAAAGACAACACAAAACCTTGTAATGCTCGTTATTTTGGTAAACAACACAGATTGTCTTTCAACAGAAGCAGGTCCATTTCTTCACAATATTGTGCTTTATTGCATCTTGATATATAGATTCTTATAAACAATTCACCTTACGTGGCTCACCTTCTTTTCTTATAATAGTATATGATTACAGAAGGGGCAGTTGAACGTTTTTCATGCCCAATAAATCACAAAATGTCAAAATCCTTACACAATTTTTTCAATCCATTCAAACCTAATTGTGTAAACAAGTTCTTGCTATTAAAACTAATAATTGTAGTGAAATCTTATTTGCTGCTTGTCAATCTCTACTAAAATCTCTTGGTATCACTCATTAAAGTTTTGCATATACACACCTCAATAAAATGGGATTGTTGAAAGGAAACATAGGGAGTTACTTAACCTTGCTAGATATCTTTTGTTTCATGTTAAGTTACCTTTATAATTTTGAGGATATTCTTTTCTCGCAGCAACTTATTTGATCAATAGATTACCATCTTCATTAATTGAATGGGACACACCTTTTCAAAGATTACATGGTCATCTACCAAATCATTAAATTTTTAGAACTTTCGGCTGTCTGTGAAATACATAGCCACACAAAATCTAAGTTTGATAAAAGAGGCTTTTTTGTGTACTTTTTTAGGATATGTACCTAGCTAAAAAGCTTATAAGACATATGATATTGAATTTCAAACCATTATAATGTCAAGAGATGTGATATTCTATGAAGAAATTTTCCATATAAAGATACATCCTCTTGTTGATTCAATACAAGAGGTGACATTGTTTATTGTTAGTCCAGATGTGTCAATCATTCCAACTAAAAATTAATATACCACTCATTTCCATGTCTTTAGTTTTGAAACTGATGATCGTGAAGACATTAATCAACCTTAGCTATTTGTATCTATGTCTCCTGTCACTGATCCTACTTTACAACTTTAAAATTTATCAAATGGCCATAATGATCATCCATCTTCTTCATACCTAATCCTGATGCTCTTGAACAAACTTACTAAATTCCACATCTTAGAACCAGTACCAGAATTAAATGGAAACCAGCTTGGATGCAAGATTTTATTCTCACCTATATATTTCCTCAGTCTTCTAGCTGCACACATAATAATATCTTGAGATCCAGCCTTTTGCATATTTGTTTGCATCGTACTCTTGCTTTTTTGCTAATATTGCTCATTTACAAAGAACCACATACCTATTTATAAGCTTGTAAGCATCAAGGGTAGATTGATGCTATGGAAAATGAAATAACAACACTTGAGCACAATGGTACTTGGGATTTAGTGCCTTTGCTTGCTAGAAGAAACCTATTGGTTGTCGGTTGATTTTCAAAATAAAACATAATTCAGATGGTTCTATTGATAGAATCAAGGCAAGAGTAGTGGCACAGAGGTATAATCAAGTTCATGGGGTAGATTATTATGATTCTTTCTCTCCCGTTGCTAATATCGTGAAAGTAAGATTTTTTCTTGCTATTAGCAGCTGCCAAATCATGGCTCATCGACATCAATAATGCTTTTGTTCATGGTTTTTTTACGTGAAGAGGTATATATGGTTCCACTTGAAGGTTACGTAAAAGCTGAAAAGGGTCATGTTTGTAAATTGAAAAGATCTTTATATGGTCTTAAGCAGGCTAGCCGTGAATGGAATACTAAGCTTACCAACAAGCTTCTACAATTTGGTTTTACACAGTCAGCATATTATCATTACCTTTTTGTCAAAATTACAGCTCATTCTTTCATGACTCTTTTAGTTTATGTGGTTGATTTACTTGTGATGAACTCTGTGGATGTTGAAATTGATGTTGTTAGGAAATTCTTGGATTCTACTTTTACTATTAATGATTTAGGTCTAGTTAAATAATTTCTTGGTATAGAAGTAGCATGCTCATCTAAAAGAATTTTTGTAAATCAATACAAGTATGTGGTGTACTTATAATTTGACAGTGTCTTGCTTGATTGCAAACCAACTAAAACCCCTTTTTCTCCTAGTTGTAAGTTGAGTACTTCCGCCATAAAACTTTATTCTAATTCTGAGCATTACAAGAGAGTTATTGGCATATTACTTTATTTGGGATTTAGTAGACCTGACATTGCCTATTGTACTCAACAACTTAGTCAATATATGTGTAAACCTCTTGATTCTCACTGCACAATTTTTGTTTATGTCCTGAAGTATCTTGCTAGGACTACTCATCTAGGTCTCTTCTATCCAAGTGATTCATATCTTTCTTTGTCTAGCTTCTACGATGTTGATTGGGCTTCTTGCTTAAATTCATGTAAGTCTTTGCCTGGTTTCTACATATTTTTACTTTATTCTATATTTTGTCATTTATCTAGTTGAATGAAAATTTAATTCATCTACATCATTGTTATCTATCTAATTTAAGGTTCCAATTTTGTCATCCTAGATGTTGAATTAACATTGAGAAATGAATATAGTGTGTGAAAAAAAATTAAATTAGACTTAATTTAAAAATATCTAGAAATAGAACTTTGGTTAAGTTTGCTTGTTCAACTCCTATGACTAATTAACTTATTAATAAAATTTAAGAAACTAATTTTAAAGTTGAATTCATTATACATCAATTATTTTGAAAGAATGAATAGAGGAAAATAAGGTTGATGTATTTGAATTTACAAGTAAAGTGAAAATGATTAATGAAAGAGTAACTCAGGTTAGAATGAAGTTTTAAAATCACAATCATACTCCAGCTAATTGAGTTAATTGATTAGAATGTTCATTATAATTTAGCAAATTTTAAAGAGGTATAACTAGGTGCTTTATCAAATTTATATTTGAATATTATAATAAAATCAGTATACTTTTTTATCTTTAATCGTAATGGTAAGAATCTCTCTCTTTTTTTCGGTTAAAAATGAAATTCATATTTATGGAAGATATTTTAGTTAAAATTATCTCTTCAAAATTACTCTATGTGATGCAATTAATTTTTGTTATTTATTAATAATATTTATACTAATTATATATTTTTATTTAAAAATATTCGAATAAAAATTAAATTTATTTTATTTGAAATTATATGTGGGAGGCATATGTTAGTAGATGAGTACTAGCTAGATCCAAAATCCCACCACCGGACGTGCACGCCCATCCAGATCAGGTCATACAAATTATATGAGATCCAATAATATGAAATTGTGCTTGATAGAATATTTACGAGATGATACATACATTGTTCACTTCACATTCATTTTATTTATTTATTTATTTCCTCCAAAAGCAAGGGTACCATCTACAATCATAATACACACATGCTTACATTACCAACCAACCAGCATAACTGATGACTGTAGCCGCTAAGACGCACACAGCTACAAATTTGTAATTAACTTCACTCATCAACACATTTCCAATCTTAATCAAACACAGAGCGAGAAGAGGACCACGTTCACTGATCCTCTCATAAGCCGATAACGCCAGTTTATTAAATCCACCAAACGAGTTAACAAATGACGGGTTAACAGTGTTGAACCCACCATCGATGACCAAATTAAGCCCACTGACATAACTAGCCTCATCGCTAGCCAAATACAAAGCGGCTTTGGCTACGTCCTCAGCTTTCAAAACCACCCCTTGAAGATTCCCCAATTGACTCATTTTCCTCTCCACGATGGACATATCAATCCCAGCTGGCAGTCCTCCTATTCCAGTCATAACCGCATACGGGGACACGCAATTCACTCTTATCCCATACCTCCCGAGCTCGGCCGCCATAATCCTCACCATTCCCAACACTCCATACTTCGATATCCCGTACCCGAAACTCCCAAGCCCAGCGATTGCTGTACACGCGCTCGAAGTGAACAATATGCAACCGCCTTTTCCTCTCTCCACCATGGCTTTTGCCGCATACTTGCTTCCCAGGAAACTACCCATCGTGTTCACTGCCAACACGCGTTCCATATCCGATCTCGTGGTATCCAAAACGGTTCCGAATGGATTGTCTATTACACCTGCGTTGTTGTACATTATGTCAAGCTGTCCGAATTTGGATACGGTTTTGTTAACGAGGTTGATGACGTCATCTTCGTTTGTTATGTTGCAGTGGACGTAACTCACGTTTTGCTTGTCCCCACCAAGGTTACTAGCCAATTCCTGTCCTTGTTTGTCTTGAATGTCGGCTATGACCACTTTGGCGCCGTTTTCATGGAAGAGTTTCACCGCCGCTGCTCCGATCCCGCTTGCTCCCCCGGTGATGATCGCCACTTTTCCTTCCAACCTGTATTGTAGATTAGTGAGTGAAAGTCGTGTAATAGTAGCAATGCTTATAAGCAATTTTTATTTGGGATTCACCTTTTGTGATAGATTGGTATGGAACTGTTGTCCATCTTTCTAAATTCTAAAATGCTGCTGGTAGGGAGGATGCTGGTGTATAGTAATAAATATATACTTAGCAAGCGAATGATAAATGGAATTTACAGGAGATGAAAAGTTACGTCAAATATAAATATTATAACAACAGCAGCATGTAAAAGGAATTTTTTTTATTAACTATTTTTATTTTTATTGTTTTAGTTTTTATTTTTAATTAAAATAACTTTAAACATTAAATCTATGTTAACTGTAGTATATTAGAAATCTATAAATTCAAAATTGATAAATTCAATTGTAAAAAATTCTTTAAATATCATATATTCCACTCATAGGATAACTCACTCTTTTTCCATACTAAATAATGATCCGAGTATATAATTAAAAAAATGGAAAAAAATTAGAGTAACTTATTTATTTGTGGAAAATTATTTAAATGAATGAAAATAATAAATTGTTTTCTTCATTTAATTTTATATTGAGTTAATATATAAAACATTTTTTAGGATAAATTGAATAAAAAAATTTATAATTTATACTAAATTGAATTTATTTTTAGAAAGTGGGATAAAAAATTTAAATTTTTTATATAAAAAATTGTAAATATAATTTTAAATGAATTTAATTGAAATTAAAAAATTGATAATACTAATGCAATGTTTCTTTCCATGATTTGTGCGGTGGATTTTCATGGATTCGAACCCTTTAAAATCAATAGATCTTTAGAAATACTATTACTCCTCCTATTTATTTTTATTTAATTTGTATATATTAATAATATAATAATATTAATAAAAATATTATTAATTATATATGATAATATGATAATAATATTATAATAATGTAATAATATTATTCGAGTAAAAATATTTTTTTTTAGTCAAAATTATATTAATAAAAAATAATAATCAAATTAAGATAAATTGATAAATTAAAATGGAAATGTTTTAGTCATGTCAACCCACCCAAACTCCTGATTTCATTAAAGAATAAAAATATTGTTATGAAAACTCATGAAACACACGGTTAAAAAACCGATCCAAACTATACCACCCCTCATAATGCTGAAGAACACAGGCCAATCCAAACTATACCATACCCTAATTATTGCACAAGAAACACTATCCAACACATGCTACGGCTAGGGGTGGGAAAAAAAAAATCCAACCGAAAAATTGTTGATTCATGCTCCAAATGATTTTGGTTCAATGCATCTAGAGATCTCATATCTTTAGTTGATTAATAGTTTTAAATATATATATTTATTAAATAAATAAATATATATAAATATAATATTGAAAATAAAAAGAATTATATATTTATTTATATTATTATAAAATTTAATTATTTGGTAAGTTTTTTACTATTTATTTTAATATTTAATTAATTTAAACTTATTAAATATAAAAAATAATTTAAATAAAAAATATTGAATTTATATTAAGTATTATTTTTATATATTTTTAAATTTAATTTATTAAATTTTAATTCGGTCCATTAGTCCATCAACTATATCCACTTGTAGGGGTATTCTTTCGAGATGTCCCGTACCGTACAGAATTTTTGGAATATTCAGTATTCGGTATAGGAATTTTGAATATCGAATACAAAATCGAAAATTAAAAATTCAATTCAGAGCGTACACGTAATATTTCATATTTAGATTAATTATAAACATTTATTGTTCATTTATATTTATATATAGTTTATTAGTTGAGATTGATGTGTATAAAATATTTAAAATATTCATATATATATATATATAATAGATTAAATTTGATATTTTGGGAAGTATTGAATATCGAATACCATCTCATATTGAATATCCAAATTTTCAATTTAATTACACTAAAATCTATTTGTATTATAAAAATTTAATAAGTACTGTACTAAAATTTTGGAAATTTTGGAATTATTTTTCTATTTCGGGACGTCCTGTATGTGCACACCCCTACCTAACCGCTAGCCATTCTTGAACTCTCTATCTTTATTATTGTTTTTAAAGAAGATGGATGTAATGTAATGTAATTACAACCTAAATGCGGGGATGGTGGGATGGAACAACATTAAATTGAGTAATAACTTAACTGCCACCTAATTTAGAGGATGGTGGGGTGGCAGAACATTAAATTATGAGTAATAACCTACTTGCCTCATATGGTGTCAGGTTTATATCTCTTCCTATCCCATATCTGAGAGAGCAATTATTTATATATGCAAATATGTAGGTGCTCTTTCTGATAAGATGGTGATAGAGAAGACAGTCTTCCCAACCATGTTTAAGCAAAGATTTTTTTTTTTTCCATATATGTTCGTTGGTCCATCCCACATTAATTTCTATTTTACTCTCCTCCATGTCTTTGTTAGGAGGTTCAGACTGACAGATAATAGTACTATATATATAGATATATGAAAAATAATATATCTATATGTATATAAAGAAAAGTTTCGAATGTGTAGGTGGGAAAGAGAAATTTTTCTTCCCACACAATAGAAAGAATTAATATATATATATATATATATATATATATATATATATGACATGTTTTGATTTTCTTTTGATACCATATTTCTCCATCAGAAGCAGATATTGAACATAAAATGTGATATGGTACTAGAAAATAGTACTATGAGTTTGAAAGTTAAAGAAATGTTCGAATTTGGAACGTATAGAAAATAGGTGAGTGTGCCAAGAAGAAATACGGTAGTCCATGAATTGATGTTCCTTTAAAATTAGGATTCAATGAGAGTGCTCATAAGCGGATAAAGAGCTTTGAGTAAAAGGCAACAGGAAGAAATTCAGCACTAGCCGAGTAACCACTATCGAAGTAGAGATCCAAGGCCGCCAAACCTAGATGTTGGCATGTATATTCATATTCGCAAACCTAGATATTGACATGTATATTCATATTCGCAGGAATCATAGGTTAGGCTCAAGGAGACAGAGTCAGTTCGTGTATTGTGGTTAAATATACCTTCAGTCACACATTCTAAATTTTTATAAAATTTTAATTACTAAATATCCCATAATTAAATGTAATAAAATTAGAAAGATAATTATAAAAGGTAATATATAAATAAAAATCTAATTAAAATGATATATTTTCTCCTTAATGACACTCTAAATAAAAATTTACAAAAAAGTCATTCACAAATACATTACTAAATCTTTGCCTTAATCTCTATGTTTGTTTCTTCAAAACCCTATATAAAAAAAAAAAAAAAAAAATACATTTAAATTAATGGTTTCTTGACTATGATATTACAACTATCACAGTCTCCGTGGGACATTTTTAAGATCTAAAGTACATTATAGTCAAGAAAATTAGTATCAAAATCTGAATTTAGTGTAATAATATCAATATTAAAGATGAACCACCTACTAGAAAAGAGCAACTGGCTACTTCGGCTACAATTTAAAAGTCAATAGTGCCAAATTAGACAACTAGAGGCTGAGAATGAAAAATTGAGAAGATAGGTAGATTCTGGGTATAGATCTGTCGTGTTCATTAAAAACATATCCAACGACCAACAAAGACGAAGCCTACTGCTACTACCAAGAAGCAAAACCCTCAATTTTAAGGAGTTAAAAGACAAAAGAGACAATAACAATTTTATATAAGATGATGCTGGTAAATAGTTCTTGCAAAAGTGGTAAGAGGAGCACAAGGGAAAGCTCTAAGGAGCCCATCACTAACCCCTACAAAATACGCTCGAAAGGAGAAAAGATGGATGATTAAATATCTAGATGAATGAATGAAGATGAAATGGACTAAACTAACAAAGACATTTGTTGTAAATTGACACAACAATGAATCGCACAGAACTAGAAATCAACACAATCAAACAACGTAAATTTACGTGGTTCCACCGGCGGCCACAAAGGCCACCAAGGTGTACTCCACGGAGGAGGGCTCAGAGGCCCTGTTGCACTATAATTGTGGCCTTACAGCAGGTAAGGACACGAAGTCCTCTCAGTTCACAAAGACAACAAGAAGCCCTAATCGCCAGAGGCAAAACAGAGAAGAAAACGAAGTCAAACAAAAAACTACAGTACCCAACAGAAGAGAAAAGAAAGATAATATAGTAGGTTTAGGTTAGTGGGCCGGGTCAGGTCTCAATGGGTTGGGCTTTTACTAAATTGTCTGGGCCCATTGGCCTTGCACCAAACAAAACAACCCAAAAACCTGTACAATCTGCTGAGAAGGAAAATAAGTAAATATGATACAACACTACAAATCTTCCCCATTGAAACATATTTACATGTCTTAAGAACCAAAACAAGCACCTAACTGAACACCATTTAACCATTTCCAGTGCCATCCACGACCTTTTTCTTCATTGCCCAGAGTCCAGCTTTTAGATCACAGCAGCTCAATGTGGAGACTATCCTTGCAAAACAAAAACTTTTTCACAGAGAGAACTTTAGTCCTCATATCAGCAGGATTCAAATCAGTGGAGATCTTCCCCACATAAATGGTGTCATTTAGAACATGTAGCCTGATGAAGTTATATTTCACATCTATGTGTTTGGTCCTGTCGTGGTATATTGGGTTGCGACTGAGCTGGAAGGCTCCTTGGCTGTCTGTCATGACAGTAGCCTTACCTTCCAACTGCTTCACCTCCTTCAATATACCCTGGATCCACATAACTTCTCTAATACCTTCGGTTAAAGCTATATACTCAGATTCTGTAGTGGACAAAGCAACATCAAATTGGAGTCTTGACCTCCAAGAAATACAATTCCCACACACTGTAAACAAATATGATGAGATAGAATTTCGAAATTCAATATCTTTAGCATAATCAGAGTCACAGTAGCCAACAATATTAACAGAATCTGAATGCTTGCCATAAACCAGCCCCACATTAATGGTTCCCCTTAAGTATCTAAGCAATCCTTTCATTGCTTTCCAATGAGCCATTTTTGGCTTCATCATAGCTCTACTAAGAACACTAACAGCATAAGCAATATCAGGTCTGGAGCATACCATAGCATACATAACACAGCCTACAGCTTCAGCATAAGGAACATTTTTCAAAACAGTTTCAGATTCATGATTTCTAGTATCCAAACCATGACCAGCAGCAAGAGGAAGACTAACAAGTTTAGCATTCAACATATCAAAATTTTTCAAAATCTTTTCAAGATACTGTTTTTGATCAATATAAAGCTGACATTTCTTCCTATTCCTAGTAATATTCATACCAAGAATCTTAGAAGCATGTCCCAAGTCCTTCATCTCAAATTCACAGCTCAAACGTTGCTTAACAGATTTCAACACATTAAAATCAGGTCCAATTAACAGTATATCGTCAACATATATCAGCAGAAAAACTAAAGTATTGTCATTGAAATTAAAATATAAACAAGCATCAAACATGCTTCTATGAAAACCAATGGAAGTTATAAACTTATGAAACCTTTCATTCCACTGTCGTGGAGATTGTTTTAAACCATAAAGAGACCTTTTCAGTAAACAAGCCTTATTTTCATTTCCTTTTTCACAAAAACTTTCAGGCTGTTCCATAAAAATTTCTCTATCTAAGAAACCATGCAGAAAAGCAGTTTTAACATCCATTTGTTCAAGTTCCCAATCATAGAAAGCAGTCAAAGAAAGCATGATCCTAATAGTTATATAGCGAACAACAGGAGAAAAAATTTCATCAAAGTCAATTCCGGATTTTTGAGTAAAACCTTTGGCTACAAGCCTAGCTTTATACCTATTAGGATCAGCAAAAGGGAGATTTTCTTTTATTCTAAACACCCACCTACATGCAATCAGTTTCTTACCTACTGGTTTTTCAACCAGTTCCCAAGTCTGATTTTTCAATAAAGCTTTATGTTCCTCATCCATTGCAGATATCCACTTATTAGCATGCTTGCAATTCACAGCATCAGTATACGAAACAGGCACAAATTCATCACAAACATCAGCATTTAGAGCATAGATCACTAAGTTAGCATCCAAATACCTAGCAGGAGGTCTAATTACCCTCCTCTGCCTATCTCTAGCAAGTGAATAATCATGCAAATCATCATCATTAAACAGCTGATCAAAACCAGATTCATCAATATCAATACCAGTGTCAGGTTCATCAATAACAGGTTCATTCACAACAGGAACACTGTCAGGCAAAATAGTTTCAGTAGGAGCAGGAGTATTAGAGTTACTAGATTTATCAATATCAGCACTATCAGAACTAGAACTAGATACACAATCAATACTGTAATCAGACAAAGCAAAACCAGGAATGCAAGTTTCAGATTTATCACCATCAGAATCAAAACCAGGAAATTCAGATTCATTAAATACCACATCCCTGCAATAATAAATCTATAAGATGATCCTTCTTTATAAACAAGTTTGGCACCTTTAATACCAGTAGAGAAACCCATAAAGAGGCACTTAATAGATCTAGGTTCTAACTTGCCAACAGATTGATGTGCATATGCCCTACATCCAAAAAATTCTAATATGCTAAAATGCAGGCAATTTACCATAATACAGTTCATAGGGAGTTTTCCAATCAATAACAGCAGAAGGAGAGCGATTTCTAACATACAGAGCAGTGTTAAGAGCTTCCCCCCAGAATGTTTTAGGCAATTTGGCCTTAAATAGCATGCTCCTTACTTTTTCAAGTAAGGTTCTATTCAGGCGTTCTGCTACCCCATTCTGCTGAGGAGTGAACCTCACAGTTCTATTCCTTTTTATACCATTATCACCACAAAACGAATCAAACATTTCATTACAAAACTCAAGCCCATTATCAGTCCTTAGAGACTTAACTTTGCAACCAGTTTCAGATTCAACATGCAATTTCCACAATTTAAAACGATCAAAAGCTTCATCTTTACTCTTAAGTAGGTAAAACCAGGCAAACTTAGAGTAATCATCAATGATGGATAGAAAATAAATGCTTTTGCCAAAAGTTTTGGTCTTTGTAGGACCCCACAGATCAGCATGCACATACTCTAGGACAGTTTTAGCTCTAAAGACAGATTTCACAAAAGGCACACGAGTTTGCTTGCCAAGAATACAATGCTCACAGAAATCAAGATTACAAACATCATCATTTTCAATTAATCCCCTATTCATAAGAACCTTTAGACCATTCTCACCCAAATGGCCTAATCTATTATGCCATTTCATAATAACAGATCCAGCAGATTTATCTTTAACAGCAAGAGCCTCAACAGTTTCACCATTGAGTTTGTAAAGATTACCAAATTTCATGCCTTTCATAATAGTCTCTTTAGTGTTAAGATCAATCACACACACAGATCGGTTTTTAAACATGCATTCAAAACCAAGAGCATCCAAAGCACTAACAGAGATCAAATTCCTCCTCAAACCAGGCACATATTTCACATCATCCAATAATCTCACAGTTCCATCAAATTGTTTGATTTTAACAGAACCAACACCTTCAATCAAGCATTTATGGTTAGAACCCATCAAAACCATACCTTCTTTAACAGTGTCAAGTTTGTAAAACAAATTTTTATTAGGGGTCATGTGATGGGTGCAACCAGAATCAATTACCCAATCAGAATCAGTAATCTTATTCACAACTAAAGCATCAGACATTTTAGCAATCACAGTCAAACCTTCACAGAAATATACATCATTATCAAAGACAGCAACAACATTAGAAGAGACAGGTTTATTCACACCATTAGCTTCATCCTTTTTCTTTTGAAAGCAATCATTGGCAAGATGGTTCTGCTTTCCACAGTAATAACAATTTCTGTCATTTCCTGTTTTAGCTTTCCCATTTTTCTTGCCTTTAGCCTTATTACCATTATTATTCTGAGACTGAGGCTTTTTATTTCTGTTCCTTGAAGGTTTATGGTCACTGGAACCATGAGCCATTAACCCTTCAGGTTCAGTTTTAACCTTTTCCTCAGAGGCAGTTCTAAATGTCAAAGCATCAATTATCAACTTAGTAGTCAAAGCAGCACTATTAAATGAAATGAATTCCTTAACAACACTGTGACTATCAGGCAATGCATGCAAAAGAATCATAGCAATATATTCATCAGACAATCTATCAGATTCTTTAGTACGACTATTAAAATCCTGCACCAATCTTTTGAAAACAGCTAAATTCTCAGCAACCTTTTTCTTTGAATCAAATTTAAAACCAAATAGACGATGCAGACTCAACAGCCTATTCTGAACATCTTTTTCAAGATAGCTCGACTCTAATGCAGTCCACAAATCAGATGCAGTTTTAGAACCAGCAAGATTAGTCATAACATCATCAGAAAGATGCAACAGGATCATATGATATGCTCTTTTGTCAAGCCTTTTCTTTTCAGCATCAGATGCATCCTCTACTGCCCCCTCTACCCCATGATAGACAAGAACAGACAACATTTTCTTTTGCCAAAGGACAAAATCCTGACTCTCATCAAAGACCTCTATGTTAATATGACTTGAGCCAGGAGCTTTAGCCATATTAACCCTAGTAGTGAATGAATATGATAATATATGCAGAAACAGTTCAATCACAGAGAACCAAACAAATAAGAGGACACATAATCACAAACAGACAGGTATAACAGAGGTAAATAATCACACATAGAGTCACAAAGACAAGTATTAGTATCACTAAGCTAATACAATAACACCAAGAATCCTACACTCACTAAGAATGCAAGATAACATACAGATTCAACAAGCAATCACTAAGAGAGCAACAAATATTGTCACAGTTCTAAAACAAGATCAATCAACACTCAGTTTATCAGATACAAGTCCAAAAACAGAGACAAAACACCAAGAATCACAAAGTTACATAGAAAACAAACAGAACAACCCCGAGGGCGTAAATCAAACCCCACTCAGGCAACTATTAGATACAGTAATATTCAGAAAACCTAATTTCTAAGTTTAGAGTGTACCTAGCCGAATACCAAAGCCGCAATATCTTCTAGTATTCCAATTTAGCTATTTCTGTACCTGTTTCCTTATTCCTTGGTTTTAATTTTTGTTTATTCTTCTTCAAAGATAGGGTACCTGTACAAAACAGAGGGTTAGTAACACAGAAAACCAAAGAATGTAAAGAACAAAAAATTGAAGTATTAGGGTTTCGATGGATTGTTGAATTTATTCGTCGATCTCGATTCAAGTAAGCATTTGACTCAGATCTTTTGCCATCAGAGGGGTTGGCCAAACACCTGCAGACAACAAGAAGCTAGAATCAGTAAAAGATTAAAGAACCGAAAAACAAACGAACCAAGAGTTAGGGTTTCAGAAATAGAGTGATTCGCTCTGATACCAATTGTTGTAAATTGACACAACAATGAATCGCACAGAACCAGAAACCAACACAATCAAACAACGCAAATTTACGTGGTTCCACCGGCAGCCACAAAGGCCACCAAGGTGTACTCCACGGAGGAGGGCTCAGAGGCCCGGTTGCACTATAATGGTGGTGTTACAGCAGGTAAGGACACGAAGTCCTCTCAGTTCACAAAGACAACAAGAAGCCCTAATCGCCAGAGGCAAAACAGAGAAGAAAACGAAGTCAAACAAAAAACTACAGTACCCAGCAGAGGAGAAAAGAAAGATAATATAGTAGGTTTAGGTTAGTGGGCCGGGTCAGGTCTCAATGGGTTGGGCTTTTACTAAATTGCCTGGGCCCATTGGCCTTGCACCAAACAAAACAACCCAAAAACCTGTACAATCTGCTGAGAAGGAAAATAAGTAAATATGATACAACACTACAACACTAAAGAAAACAAGTGCAAAAACCTCCTCATTTTAAGAGTCGACCACCAAAGGCCGAAATTTTTTTTTCTAAAATGGGGGTTAAGGTGATCAAAGGAAACATAGCTACCTAAAGAATGGTGTTACAAACCACTCAAATTAGAAGTCAAGGAAATATAGTAAATTAAAGTTGGAGAGATGAAGCTCTCCAAAATTTTCTCTAACAAGTAATGATGGAGCTACACCTGCGCATTTAGGGGCTAATGCAAAAATTAGACTACATGAATTCATGTACTGCTCCAAGTTTGAACTCAAGACCTGTAGCATTTTTCACTTAACTTCGGAAAACATAATCACTTTACTTCTCCCATATTATTAACTAATAAAATTATAACTTACTTTAGAAAAGTCGGGGCCATTGAACTTGTCAGATCCCCAAGCTCTGTCCTGCCACCAAGTGCAATAGACGATTGAATGATCCATTCAAGTTAAGGATCAAAGTCGGATAAAACAATTGTATCCTTATCCCACCTAGGCTTGATGCTTATTAATATAAAATATATACTATTTGTATTGTTATATATTATATTATTTTATTTAAAAAAACTTTTTAGGTATATATATTTATCTATTAATTTTTTAGCACTATTATATATATATTGTAGATATATAATTTCTTTATTTAAATTATGATAATAGTCACTATTGAATAATCAATATATGATATATTACTAATAAATATTTTATATAAGACACGTTTATCAAAATTTATTTATTTTGGATATGATTGATATGTGAAATTATTTGATAAAAATTGTTGACAATATTGCGGCAAATGAATCCGTTTGGACTAATTCATCCTTTTAGTTTGTTTGTTGTTATTTTGTGGGAACTAATGATATGCTTCCTAGTTTTTAGGTTATAAGTGTCACTACAATTTAGGGCCAGTTGAGTTGCAAGTTTATTTCATTATCTATTTCACTTACAATGAGACTTATGTAATGGTTAAATTGTGAAGGGGGGAATTTTTTGTTTTCTCTTTTATATTTTTTAAGTTCAATAAGTCAACATTTGGTATCAGAGCCTTCTCGGCATTTGAATGAGAGAGTTGAGTGCATACATGAGAGACAGAGTTGAGTGCATACACTGAAGGGAAGTGCATACAGTTCGGTTGTTGTAAAGAAAACTATATATTGGAATTTTTTTAGCCTTCTATTCTACAATTTAATGGTCATGGATAACTTCTTTAGTACTAAAAAGTACTGGCTAGTCACTAGTAATGTTATATGAGAGCCTAAAGCTAATACAGTTCTGCCAGGGATAAGAAAGACAAAGTTGGACAATTTAAGATGGAAGGATCTTAATGAATAGAATTATCTATTCCGCGCTATTGATTGCTAATATAAGAGACCATTCTTTATAAGGATACTTCTAAACATACCATGAATATGTAATATCAAGGAACATTGGAACAAGGGTAATTTCAAGCACTCGAGCTGAGTTTGAAACTTATTTAAAGTGGAAAATTTATGAGTAATTATTTCTCTAGAGTGGTTGTTATCGCAAATAGAAAGTGCATTTATTGCCAAAATATTGAATATACTACCATAATTGAGAAAATACCATGCTCGATTGATAGGAAAGTTTAACTGTATTGTTTGTTGTATTGAAGAATCTAAAGATATTGATACTCTCTTTATTGATGAGATATAGTTCATGAGAGAAACTTAACTAGTAAGAGAAGAAAGATATTGCAATGAAGGCATAATGCTTTCAAAAGGTGGTGATAATGAGAAAGAAAGTGGAAGGGAAAGAACATGAATTACAAAAAGAAGAAGAACAAAATAGGTATTCTCACAACAAAGTTGGTGATTCTTATAAGAAAGAGAAAAGGCATGCAAGTTAAGTGTTTCCGTTATCATCAATTTGGCCACTATCGTTCAAAGTCTCACACCAATTTAAATAAAAATCAAGATAAAGTATCTAATTCCACATAAACCAAAGAAGATACATAGTGAAAAAATGAAAAAATGAAAAAGAAGTTGCTCTCTTGATGACTTGTACTTCTAAAGACAATTATAATATCTTGACACTAGTTGTAACAAGCACATATGTAAGAGTAAGATGACATTTTTTAGAGTAAAATAAAACTTATTAAGATACTGTGATATTTGGAGATAATTCTATTATTTCTATCACGGGAAAAGCGAAGGTACAAATCGTGACCAAAGCCAACTCCATTCATACTATCGGTAATATTTTCTATACTTCTATTTTTAAAAACAAACTTACCGAGTGCTGGTCAACTCTTAGAGAAGGGATAGAAACATCATTTCAGAGGGGCATTTGTGAAATTCAAGATGATCAATAGGGACTTTATTGCTTAAATTTGTACCAAATTGTCTATTTGCTTTGCATCTTCATAATTTCATACGATATTGTTTTTCCATTAAGATGAAGGATGAGGCTTGGAGGTGGCATTTTTGTTATAGGCATTTAAATTTTGGAGACTTTAAATCCTTGCAACGTAAGAATATGGTATTAGGACTACCAAAATTCAACTTTCTAAATGATATTTGTGAGGACTGTGTTGTTAGCAAGCAACACCATGAACCTTGTCCAACAAATAAATCCTAAAGAGTAAAATAGGTATTGGAATTAATGCATTTTGATATTTGTAGTCCCATTAGCCCTAAATCCATTAAAGGTCAATAATATTTCATCAGTTTTATCGATGATTATAGCCGAAACACATGCATTTATTTTTTTTTTGCAAGAAAAAATTTGAAGCATTTGAAACATTCAAAAATTTTATAGTGCTTATGGAAATGGAACCTATTTGCGAAGTTAAAAGGTTACAGACTGAGTGAGATGGTGAGTATACATCATAAGAATTTGTAAAACTTAAAATAAAATATGTACCACAACTAAAATGGTACAAATGAAAGGAAGAATTGTACAGTTCTTGACATTGTATAGAGCATCTTGAAGAGAAGCAGCTTACCAATTTTGGGTTGAGGTAGTTTTTTGGAGTACTTATATATTGAATAAAAGTTCTACTAATTCCAATCAATATATGATATCTCATGAAGTTTGAAGTGGACATAATCCACAATCGATTATTTTTTAATTTTGGGATTCATGCATATGCACATGTTCCATATGCTACAAGACAGCAATTAAATTATAAAATATATATATATATATATATATATTTCTAGGCATTGGTGATAACTCAAAAGCTTATCTTATCATATATTCAATCCTATTACTCGGAAATTTTTTATTAACTGTGATATTATTTGTAATGAATAAGAAACTTGGAATTGGAGCCATAAAGGTATTTCCCCACCGATTTTTCTATCTCAAAATATATTAATGACCATCTCTAGATATCTCACATGTAGGACCAGCAAATCAAATTGGTGGATATTCAAGTCAATAATCAACATCCTCAGCATAGAAGAAGCACATCAATATTGCTCTAGGATTATAAAGTATATAGTATTCAGAAATTCTTCTAGTTAATTCACTTTATTTTCCAAATTCGATCCTATAATTTTATTTCTAGAATTCGATACTATAACTTTTAATGATGTTGTGAAAGACCCCAAGTGCCAACAAACAATGGATTCAGAGCTTAGTGCAATAAAAAAACTAGTACTTGAGAGCTAACATATCTACCAGAAAAATAAAACGACCATAAGTGTCAAATAAGTTAAAAGATTGAAGTTGAAAGAAAGTAGCAAAGTTGACCAATATATATCTAACCTAGTTACAAAATGCTTTGCTTTGGTTGCGCATAATGCTTGGCCTATCTTCCAATTAATTGTGAAGTCCACCTTTCAACATGGTGAATTGGGAAGAAAATGTATTTATTAAACAACCTCCTAATTTTATAAAATTTGATGATGAGCATAATATTTATTGATTGAAAAAATATTCCTATACAGATTAAAACAAGCCCTTCGTATAGTCGTTTTGTGCTTATTTCTTGAAGGAAAGATTTCAAAAATATACAAATGAGCATACATTTTATACATAAAAAAAGGAATACATAAAATAAAAAAATTAAAAAAAAAGGAAATGACATTCTTATAGTATTTATATATAGATGATTTAATCTATATTGGAAGTGATAGCAATGTCGAGGATTTCAAAGAATTCATTATGGTAGAGTTTGACATGTCGGATTTGGATATGGTGCATTATTTTTTTAGAATAAAAATAAAGCAACCAGTTGTTGGTATTTTTATTTTTCAAAAGAAATATGTACGAGATATCCTTAATAGGTTTCGGATGAAAAATCTGGGAGCACACCAATGAATAACACTATATGAAAAAAATAAGAGGGAGCTTAATGTACTTGATATCAACGAGACTTGATGTTATGCATGTTTTAAGTTTTATCAATACATTCATGGATTATACAAATGAGATGCATTTACATGAATTAAGAGGATCTGCTAGTACTTGAATGGTACAAGTGATTTTAAAATTTTCTATAAAATAAATATTTTGGGGAATTTCTTGGTTACGCTGGTAGTGATTATGTTGAGTTCTTGATAACTGAAAGAGTGCATCTTGGTATATGTTATGTTAGGTTCTGGAGTTATTTCTTAGTTCTTGAAGAAGTAACTAATTATTGCCTTGTCAACCACCAAAGCTGAGTATGGGATGCAACATCATGTGATTGTCAAGGCATTTGGTCGAGAAGTATTCTTAAAGAAGTTCAATTTAAGTTAGAAGGTCCTATGCCTATTTATTGTGATAATACTTTAGCAATTAATCTCTTTAGAAATCTAGTTTTACATGGGAAGAGTAAGCATATTAGTGTGAAATATTACTTTTTACATGATCTCGTCGTAGAAGAAAAAATCAATTTTATCTATTGTTGAAGTGAAGAACTAGCTACAGATATGTTTATGATGCCCCTGATATCAGCATAATTTCCAAGGTTATGTGAATTGCTTAGAGTTTGTAAAGTAAATTGTGGGCGACTTCAGTTTAGGAGGAGGGGGGATGTTGATGATATTACTTCATGTGGACCTATATCTGCTGATTCATATTTTAATTTATTGGTTGCAATTTTTTAGAACTAATAATATACTTCTTAAATTTTAGGCTATAAAAGCATATGCAACGCAGGTGTAATTGTAGAGAACTTTGCTGAGTTGTCAATTAACAGAAAAAAAAAATATAAAAGAAATTGAAAAGGAGAAATGTGCGGGACCAACGCCTTAATCCCGTATTTTTGTAAAACTACGAAGGATGGATGATGCAGTGTTCTAGACGCACCTCTACTCTGACGTATTTGAGTTGCACCCAATCTGAGGAGAATAGTTATAAAATTTTACAAATATAATCAATTTTCCTGAGATGTCATAAATATCCTCACTAAATCAATCAGGATTGCATATGCTCTAAGTGTTAGTGCAATTTATTACCAGTTGAGTTGTAAGTTTGTTTTGTTTTCTACTCATTCAAGAAAAAATTTTATTCTAAAAAAACCATAAAAAATTTCAGAAAGATTAAAAAAAAAAAAAAAAATCTCCCTAATTTTAAAAATTTCCATTTCACTACTTCTCTTAACAGTCAACGTCTACTTTGTTATTTATCTACTAATTAACATCCAATTTATTATTCATTTATCTATCGACTTTTTAACATACATTTTTAAATGACATCTTCATATATCTCTTCACAAAATAAATAAATATAAAAATTTAAAAAAGAAAAAAATAGTTGACCTGCTCTGAGTCGATGGTTGTTGAGATGGGAGCTGTAGGCTCGACCCATTCTCTCTCGTCTTTATTTGGGCTGGACCCATTCAACAAATTCCTGATAATTAAGAGACCTACGTCATTTTTCCTTTTGATTTAACTTTATTCTCTTACAACAGGATAATAAAACAAAACACATTTCGTACCACTCTGTTATCATTATTATCATTTCCCTCCTTGATCAAGTTAATTAAAAGACGACATAATAAACGACGGATTAACAGTGTTAAATCCACCGTCGACAACCAGATTAAGCCCACTGACATAATTAGCCTCATCACTAGCCAAATACAACGCCGTTTTGGCTACATCCTCAGCTTTCAAAACCACCCCACGAAGATTCCCAATATCACTCAATTTCTTCTCAATAATCGACACATCAACTCCCGCCGGAACCGGCGCTATTCCCGTCACAACCGAAAACGGTGACACGCAATTCACCCTAATCCCATACCTCCCGAGCTCAGCAGCCAGAATCCTCACCATTCCCAACACTCCATATTTCGAAACCCCGTAACCGAAACTCCCAAGCCCTCCGATGGCCGTACACGCACTCGACGTGAACAATATGCAACCGCCTTTCCCTCTCTCCACCATCGCTTTCGCCGCATACTTGCTTCCCAAGAAACTGCCCATCGTGTTCACTCCCAGCACGCGTTCCATATCCGATCTCGTTGTCTCCAAAACGCTGCCGTACGGTTTGTCTATAACGCCTGCGTTGTTGTACATTATGTCGAGTTGTCCGAATTCGGTTACGGTTTTGTCCACGAGGTTGATGACGTCATCTTCTTTTGTTACGTCGCAGTGGATGTAACAGACATCGAGTTTGTTAGCCAGTTCTTGTCCTTGTTTGTCTTGTATGTCGGCTATAACAACTTTGGCGCCATTTTCGTGAAAGAGTTTCACTGATGCTGCTCCGATTCCGCTCGCTCCTCCTGTGATGATTGCTACTTTTCCTTCTAACCTGCATCACGATTAGATATTATAATATATATATATATATATATATATAATTATTATATATATATTTATAAAACTTTAGTTTTGTGTAGGGATTATATAAGCAGGTAATTTAGGAATTCACCTTTTGAGGGAAGATGTTGAGGAAGAACTATTCATCTTTGTTTGAGATATGTTGGTGGTTGTGTTTTGGAGTATGGAATTTATACAAGACTATGGGCAAGTTTGCTGTATGTGTCTAGATTAGATTATACTATATTTTTTTAGTGGAAAGATAGTCTAATGTCAGGTTTGGTAAGCTGTCTAATTTTAGGTTTGGTGATGCTAGTCTGTAGCGCTATTAAATTCCATTATGAAATAAGATATGGATTTTTAATTTTTTTTTTTTTTTTTTTTTTATCATTCTACTACATACATTTTATAAAATTATTTGAAAATATTATATAAAAAATATAAATAGAAATTTTAAATGTATTATTTTATATCATTTTTATAAAAAATATATAATTATATTATATTATTTAAATTATTTCAAATTATTTAATTAAAAATAAATACATATATTATAAAATAGTGGAATTTTCCTTAATTCTATCATCACATCAAATATGATACTAATAATAATAATTGAGTTCAATCCAATTTTAATAAATTCTAAATTCATAAAAGAGGTGAATGGTATTCTAACTTGCAATTTGCTAAATAAAGTCAGTGTCCTTAGAAATGTAACTTTTAAATAGTCTTACTAAATCAGACAATTATAAAATGATATGGTAATCATAATTTCCGATTAACCACCATTTTCAATTATACCCTCCATGATTTAAGACATAATTTTTTTTTTATTATTATTTTTTTTCTCCTTGTAATTGAAAGTTTTAAGAAATTTCGGTGTTTATAAATTTAATTTTGATAAAACATTCTAAATATGCAAACCATTCCAAATCAGTGAAATCACTTTAAAATCAAACTTTAATGTAATTTCAAATTATTTTTAAAAAAATATTATTTATTATTTAATTTTTTTATCCTAACAAAATGATTTTTGGATTATAGATACGGATGTCTTTCTCTTACGTTATATTAATAAGAAAAATAATAGTAATAAGAAAAAACGTAGGTGAATTCAATTAAAACGAATTATGGTTGAATTCTAATTAGAATAATGGTGGATGAACTTTCATTAGATTGATGATATCTTTTTTTTATTATTAATATTAATATAATTATTATTTTCTTTTATCAATTTTTTAATAAAAAATTAATTATTTTAATTTTTTGAGTAAATATTATTTTTATTTTTATTAAAAATATATAATAAATTATACGCAACTTTTTTTTCTATATTACTCAAAGTTTTTTATATATTTTTTAAGTGATCGTAGATCTTCATATAAAATTGAATTCGAATACAATATAGGATTGGTCAAATTTAAAAAATATATATATATATATATGTGGTACTTAAAAAATAAATATATTTATATGGTGTTAGTATATTTATTTTTAAATGAATAGATTTAATTCACGTCTTAAAGTTGTTATAGGAAATTTCTTTTCAAATATATATATATATATATATTTAATTGGGCATCAATAATCTGAACTAATTTTAAAATAACATGTATTAATGTTTAATTAAATAAATAAATTTAAAAATAAATAGTATATTAAATTCCTTTTAAATAATTAATATAATTACTATTATTTAAAAATTGTAAATTTTATAATTTATTTTGGGTGACATGTACTTTTAGACTTTTTATTAAAAAAATAATATTTTTAGACTAACATTAAAATTTTTTATTTATTTATTTTTTTTTGCAAAAAATAGAACAAAATGACCATTTTACCCTCTAATACCAATAAAATATATATTCAGTAACTTCTCGATGTATAATACCGGGAAGCGAATTTCAGATTCCCGGTACTAGACACCGGGAAACAGGCTTGAATTTTGCCTGCTTCCTGGTGTGTAATACAGGGAAGCAAATTTCAGCTTCCTAGTATTACACACCGGAAAACTGGTTCAATTTTGCCTGCTTCCTGATAGCAATACCGGGAAGTTCATTTTCTGCAATTTTTTTTTTTTTTAAATTTAGTTTTACAACTTTTTTATAAAACAAGTTTAAAAGTGTAAAAAAATTTAGAATTGGTTTAAAACTAAGAAAAAAAAAAGTTGAAAAGATCTAAGTTAGCTTATTATCACATTTAATTTTGGGAATAAGAAAACTATTTTTTTAACTAACACATTAATTATTCATATGTTAATTATTTCAACTATTAAGATGGAAAATTTTCCATTAAAATTGAACAACTTACATTAGATATGGCATCACCCGTTGTAACTTATTTTGAGGGAGTAAATAATAAATAAGGGTCCAAAACAATAAAACAAAATTTAAAATTTGATTTTCAACTCTTTGATTTTATATTAATCTAATAAATCACTTTCAAAAAGTCAAACATTAATTTAAAGGGGGAAAAAATCAATGTCATTAGATGGTAGTGTGAGGATAATAGTGTAGTTGTACATGGACAAAGCAAATATATTGGTGTGCCAAAATCAGGTATTTTTAGAACTTTTAGAAGCAAGTGGATAAAATATAATAGTAAATTCATGCTCTTTCTTGATCTTTTAGTTGTTTCTTATGTTAGATAGTTTGTTTGTTTCCAGGCCCTCGCAAAATAGATGGAGGAGGGAGAGTGGTATAAGAACTAGTGATGAAGGAAGGGTGACATTGCCACCACTATAATAGATTAGGGATATAAAAATATATATATATATATAAAAAAAAAAAAAAAAGAAGATTGAATTGATTTTTACTGGTTCAAACAGTTTTGGTTCAGTCCAAAAATTTAGGATTGAGCTCATTTTATCTATAAACTTTTTAAAGTTTGAATTTTATTTATAGTCTCAATTTCAAATTCTTTCAAATATAATTTTTGTATTTGGTTTGCACCTCATAGATAATGCTCCCAGTTTTACCCTATACCTAATTAGTGTAAAATTTCACATAAATCCCACCAGAATTCTTTTAGTCGAAAATTTACCCTACTTTGAAAAATAATTACAAGATCAGTGAGAATTCCCTTTTATATGAAAGAAATCATCCTCAGAATATAATATATTTAAAATACAAGGACTAACTCGAAATTTCGGACGTATTTAAAATGACCGTTTTACCCTCAGAAGAAAAAATAACAAAAATTAGTCAAATTACAAAATAAAATAGCTGTAACGTACGGACGTTATATCGATTCTGACATTTTCCTAGTTTTCCAAAAATTGATTTCATTTTTTGAACTAAAACCCACCATTGACTTTAAAAATTCGATTTTTTTTTTCTTAAAAGGGATAAAATGGTCATTTTAATTTTAAAAAAAAAGACATTTTAACTCAAAAAGGCTATTTTTCTAGTAAATATGATCAATAGGAGTGTGAGGTTAATGCTTTGGTTGGGCTTTAGTGATGCGAATACGGGATCATGTCGTCTTATGAATCTGTCTCGGTAAAACACATTCATCGCAAGGGGTACTTTTGTGGCGAATGCTCCATCTCATCGTACTTATGGCTTTAGTCCTGGTTTTCATTATCTAGTTAATCCTCCACATACAGTAAATTCATGCTCTTTCTTGATCTTTTAGTTGTTTCTTATGTTAGATAGTTTGTTTGTTTTCAGGCCCTCGCAAAAAAAGATGGAGGAGGGAGAGTGGTATAAGAACTAATGACAAAGGAAGGGTGACATTGCCACCACTATAATAGATTAGGGATAAAAAAAGAAAAAGAAAAAAATTAAATTGATTTTTACTAGTTCAAACAGTTTCGGTTCAGTCCAAAAATTTAGGACTGAGCTCATTTTATATATAAACTTTTTAAAGTTTGAATTTTATTTATAGCCCCAATTTCAAATTCTTTCAAATGTAACCTTTGTAAAGTTTGGTTTGCACCCTATAGATAATGCTTCCAGTTTTACCCTCGGCTTAAAGTTTTTGAAAAATCAAGAACTTCACAAATTTATGATCGATGATTACACTTGTTTGATCAACGATCACATAAATTCAATTAGTAGTTATTTTATTTCTGATGTAGGTTCAAGGATAACTGAAACGTCTTCAAAATTTGTGAAGTTATATCAGAACGACACTGCTGAAATTAAAATTTAAAGTTGAGGGTAAAATTATTAATGCGACCGGTGGGCTGCAAATAAACTTTCTCAAAGGTTAATTTTGCAAGAATTTAAAAATGAACTTATAAATAAAACTCAAACTTCATATAGATTGCGTAGTTTCCACTTTAGGACCAGTTAATATAAATGGCCCCGTCCAATTTTTTATTTTCGAAGATTGGTTCGAATCATACCGGTTAAAATAAGAAAATACATTTATTATAAATATATATGTTTATATTAAAAGAATGGGAAATAAAATAATTGACTTATTAGATATGAAAAATAATTTAAATGTATAATTTTATATTCATTTATTTGATATATTTTATAAAAGTAAACTAATTTTTAGAAAAATATTTTTATTTAAATAAAAAAGCCCATGAAAACTGAATTCACACCTACCTACCTACCAGTTTTAATAATTATAATAACCGGTTGGGTTCGATAAAAAGATTTGGACCGGTTGTGTTTGGTCAAACCCGTTTTGAGTTTATAATATAATAATAATCTCTGTCATATAACTCCTCCATCGGAGATCGACTATTGTCGATTTCAATTATCGAAGCAATCGACCTCCTTGATTTTTTGATCAAACACAAGGTATGTCTTCTGTTTTATTTTATTTTATTTGTTTTTATCACTGCTTACCATCCTGCCGATTTCTCAATCATCTATAAGTATCTAGGGTTTATAATACATTGTTCTCTAACAAGTTTTAGATGATAAGAATAAACATAGCTGTTCTGGGTTTATTGGTTGGTTTGTGCTCCATGTTATGCGTACAATATATACTTTCACGTTTGTTTGAGTGCTGCCGATCCTTCAATAATTGATTGAAATTGTTCTTTGCCAGGCATAATTCTAGCTCTGGCCTGGGTTCGTTTGTTGGTTCAAGTGTTTGAACTTTAGGTTACCCATATAACTAACACATGGGTGATGGCCGTTGCCATGCCTAAATTTGAGGAAATTTTGAAATAACTTACTCAGACAGATTATCCTATCTTGATTATGGATTACACTTGGATTGTCTAAAGTCTAAGCTATTGGTTAATTATGTTGGATTTTAATTGCCCTATGTAGTATTTATATAAAGGATTTACTGAGTTCTGTCCAAATCACCATGTCATTTGGTCCTATACTGGATTATGCTAATGATATATACTGGATTATGCATTCATCATTTTCTTTGTTCGGTTCAGGATCAGCACTCAATGTCAACTGAGGCAGACTGCCGATGCCGAAAGCCAGTGTATTGCTCTGATGAGGAATACTTTGAGGACAAAGAAGAAATGAGACGCTACTACAAAGAGGTTAAAGAAAGCGAGGTATATATGGAAAAAACAAAGAATAAAGAACCGTAGTATTTCACTTTCTGTGTATGTGCATTTATTTTAGATGGTTGTTTCAACTGTAGGGTTTTGATATCGGGCCATTAAGCCAGATTCCTCCCATTATTGGTATGATTATACCACTACAAGTCAAAGACACTGAAAGGATAAAGTTTTCCACCCAACTTGGCATCGATCACTATAATAACCAAAATGTATATTCTTCCTTTCAGGATCTCTAATAAGTTTTTGTGTTTCCAAATTGTGTCAATAGTTTTGATACTTGTGTGTTAGTGCAGAATGCGAGTTTACAGCTTGTGAAAATAGTGAAGGTGAATGGGCAAAATGCGGCTCAGATGACTTACTATATTACATTTGAGGCAAAGGATACCAGAACTGGTCATATTGGGACTTACCAGAGTTTGGTGGATTGTCTGCTTGATATGAAAGACTCCATTGTGCAGTTCACTAGGCTGAAGCCTGAAGAAAACCCAAAAGCAAAAGCAAAAGGTGAATTTATTTGTATATTTGAATGCCATCTTTTGTGCTGCTTTGCCTTTCTGACATTAAAAATTGTTCGATATAGGTACTGAGGTGAAGAAGCACGATGTGGAGGAGGAGAAAGATGGAAAGAGAGAGCTAGAAGGGAAAGAAGAGAAACAAGAAAAGAAACTCAAGTGTTGTTAGGGGAATTGGTGATGACTGAACACCAAATCCTGAAGGTTTTGAAGTAGAACCAGCAACCTTGGGAAGAAATTTGGTGAAGTTGGTCGTTATAGTTGCAGTGGTTGCCATTTCTTTGTTGTCTAGCTGATTGAATGAACAAAGAAGTAGAAGTATTTGATGTTACAAGCACAGGACAGAGCTGTAGGGGATAGATTAGAGAGATGTGTTCAGTAGTGCTTTAATGCAGCCACATAAGAGGGATCAAGTCATGTGTATATCAATGGCCATACATTTTATGTGTTCCATGTTCACAACCACAACTACCCATTGAGGACATGTGGATGTGAAAGCTATAGAAAATGCATGAAATTGGATTTAAATTGATAATTCATATGTAGACTATAGTTGGTTGGTGAATTAAATTATTCTGTCTTAATAAAATTATATTGTATACCCAAGTGTTTGTGACATAAAAAAAATTACATGATCTTGAATCAAAGAATGTACAATAACCGTAGTTAAAACACAACTATTGAATTTCCCCAAATACAGAATCCGGAAGCTCACTAAGGCCTATACTGTGTAATCACAAAATAAACATAGTAAGACCAAACAGGAATAATGACCCACAAAGGAAGATAATCAGTGAGACCAAATATTAACTCTTTCTCTTCACCGCTCAACGTCTCCTCCGCCATAGCCAACGCCGGGACAGCAGCTGCCACCACCGCAGCTGCCGCTGCCATCAACGACACACCACCAACACCAAGTTTGTTTCTAGTCGACCCAGATAGCTTGGTCTGGTCTAGACTGCATTTCACGCCTCCCTTTGTTCTTATACGTCCTATCATATATTAAAACCAAATTCAGAACTGCAATAAGAAAATTTCACTCCAAATTAAGATTAATAAAAGGTGAATATACCATACACTAAGGAGGATTGAACCATGGAAATTGAAGACACTGGAATTGAAGCAGATGGTCTTGTAGGAGTTGTAGAGTAGTTGGTTGTTGTAATGGTGACCACCATTTTGAATTTCACTAGAGAAGAGAATTGGGTAGTATTAGAGAGAGATCACGTAAGGTGGATATGGTCAGATGGATGTTTTGATATCGTTTACATGTACACAACAGTTCATTGTCCTCCACATGTTAAAGATAGAGAGAGACAGCTAGTTATAATTGTTTACAAATTAGATTACGAGAAATTAAAATTATAACCCAATACATCATTTAGAGCATCTCTAGTGGAATGTGAATTGATTGGTTTGCACATTCACGTGGACATTTTGAATTTTTTTATTTAAAAAATCCACTCCAATGGCAATGTGAATTTACGATGTGTAGGTGACGTGGCAGAAAAAATAACAGAGGGTGTGGAGTAGAGCTTCTATTTTCCACGTCCTAGTTGACGGTGTCAATCATCAATTTTAATATTTTAAAATTATAATTACCATATTTCTATTTAAATTATAAATTAAAAAGGAAATAGAAACTTAATTCTAATAAATTATAAATTAGGGAAATCCGAATAGACAATAACCACTATAAACGATTTTTAATTTTTTTTTTCAGAAATAATATTTTTGACACATCATTATCTACACCCTTTATTTATCATGCCACATTTGCCTCAATTCAATCAACTGCTCTTATTCAACACAATTTTATTAATCTAGGTATTACTATGTACATTGTAATTTATAATACGTGGAATTAAATTTAAAAATATTAAAAAAAAAAAAACAGAGTCAAAAATAAAAATACCTCTATATTCGGATTTGTAGATTTAGTGTTTGTTGTGTATCAGAAGACTACTTCTTCCGCCGCAGATCGACCATTCTCGTTTTAAATCATTGAAGCATTTGATCAAACAGAAGGTATGCTCAGATTGTTTTTCTTTGATTTTCTGTTTGTGTTATCATCGTGCCGATTTCTCAATCGTCTAGGGTTTTATAACAGATTCTTTTTTATTCTATAACTAATTTTATTCAAGCTATGATTTGATCATTCTGGATTATGCATTCATTCATTTTCTTTGTTTGGTTCAGGTTAAGCATCCCATGGCAGATGGACGAGTAGCAGTGTATTGCTCTGATGATGAATACTTTGAGGACAAAGAAGAATGAGACGCTACTACAAAGAGGTTAAAGAAAGCGAGGTATATATGGAAAAAACAAAGAATAAAGAACCGTAGTATTTCACTTTCTGTGTATGTGCATTTATTTTAGATGGTTGTTTCAACTGTAGGGTTTTGATATCGGGCCATTAAGCCAGATTCCTCCCATTATTGGTATGATTATACCACTACAAGTCAAAGACACTGAAAGGATAAAGTTTTCCACCCAACTTGGCATCGATCACTATAATAACCAAAATGTATATTCTTCCTTTCAGGATCTCTAATGAGTTTTTGTGTTTCCAAATTGTGTCAATAGTTTTGATACTTTGTGTTAGTGCAGAATGCGAGTTCAGAGCTTGTGAAAATAGTGAAGGTGAATAGGCAAAATGCGGCTCAGATGACTTTCTATATTACATTTGAGGCAAAGGATACCAGAACTGGTCATATTGGGACTTACCAGAGTTTGGTGGATTGTCTGCTTGATATGAAAGACTCCATTGTGCAGTTCACTAGGCTGAAGCCTGAAGAAAACCCAAAAGCAAAAGCAAAAGGTGAATTTATTTGTATATTTGAATGCCATCTTTTGTGCTGCTTTGCCTTTCTGACATTAAAAATTGTTCGATATAGGTACTGAGGTGAAGAAGCACGATGTGGAGGAGGAGAAAGATGGAAAGAGAGAGCTAGAAGGGAAAGAAGAGAAACAAGAAAAGAAACTCAAGTGTTGTTAGGGGAATTGGTCTGGTTTGATCTATTTTGAGCTTTCCTATTAGGCTATGTCTGAATGTTTATGCACATGACATGATTGCTTCTTGTGGCTTGCAATCTTACTTTAAACAATCTGTGAATTTAAGGTATCCGTCTCGTTTTTCTTCTTCTCTGATCATCACAACATGAAGTCTATGCACTTCCTAAAGAAGGTCTGAAAGTTGCGGAAGACTTTCTATTCTATGCGTGGTTTTTGAGTTTATATTAACATTTTTTTTTCCTTGACTCAGGATTTTTTCCCTCCAAACTTTATTTGTAAAAACTTTTAATTTATTGATTTAGAAATATAAAATTGTTGTAAACAACATGTGGGGTTCTACCATTAACAGTTTCAGCAAGATGTCATTATTACATTTAGATGTTATGTTAGTGCATTTGTCATATACAAGATCAGATGAGTAATCAATAGGGATGGGAAAAAAATCCGCAAACCCGTGATGCGCATCCACAAAATCCATTATGATTTCGGGTTTGATCTTTAACCTACTAATTTTTGTGGTTCGGGTTCGTGTGATCCGTGATTTTTTTTAATTAAAAAAAATAAAAATAAAAAAATTATATACTTCTATAATTTAAATTTATAAAATTTTTATAATCAATTTTTCTCTAATATTTAATGTCAATTTAATTTTTTTTTAAATAAAAATCTAAATAAAGCCCACGTAAATTTTAATAGGATATTTTTGTTTTTCCACCCGTTTTATAAAAATAATCTAGAAATCCACCCACTTTTAAAAATAATTCAAAAACTGCACTCATTTTCATGTGAAAAATGGTTTTGGTAAAGGTTTGGTGGTTTTATTTTATTTTCACATTGTTTTTATTAATTGCATTAAATATTTATTTTTATACTATCACTATTAACCAAATATTAAATTATGTTATTTTTAATAAAAACTAAAATAAAATAAAATAATTTTAATTTTAAATTAAATAATACGTTTTAATTTATTATTTTTAATAAATAAAATTTAAATAACTATGAATTTGTTTCATTTTATTTTTTATATTAAATATGTATGAAATAAATTCATGTTTATTCTGCATTTTTAATTAAAAATAAAAAATTTAAATCTATTATTTAATGAAACATTTAAAATAAAAATAAAATTATATTTTTAAACTTAAATTCATATTTATTCTATCTCTACATTGTTTTATATTTGTATTAAGAATATATTTTATTTGTATTTTAATTTTTTCATTAAATAATATATTTTAATTTTTTATTTTTAATTAAAAATTCAGAATAAATGTGAATTTATTTCATATATTATTTAATTTAAAAAATAAAATGAAACAAATTCATGTTGATTTTGAATTTTATTTATTAAAGATAATAAATTAAAACGTTAATTTAAATTTAAAATAATATTATTTTATTTTAATTTTTATTAAAAATAAAATAATTTAATATTTGGTTAATAATGATGGTATAAAAGTAAATATTTAATGCAATTAATAAAAACAATGTAGAAATAGAGTAAAACCACCCAACCTTCATCCAAAACCACTTTTCATATGAAAATGGGTGCGGTTTCGAATTATTTTTAAAAGTTGGTGGATTTCTGGATTATTTTTATAAAACGGGTGTAAAAATGAAACTACCCAATTTTAGTATCCACTAATTGTTATTAGATGTGAACTAATTGCTAGATTGAGTAAATTTCAATTCAAAACCATAATAAAATAAAAGTAATAGATTGACATGAATTAATTGTGATTTTGAATTTTAAAATTTTAATTATCTCTTAATTTTTTAAAAAAATTTATTTTTTTTTATCCGCAGGTTCAAATCCAACCCGAATTTTAATGCACCGGATTTGGATCGGGTTTGGTACTCTTAAATGGATTCGAGTTTGGATTCAGGTTGGTGGGTCCGGGTCGCGTGTGCACCCATTACCATCCCTAGTAATCAATATGTTATTGAATACTTTGTCATCCTATTTGTCTCTAACTAAATAGTACCAATGTTGCTACTATTGGAAAACTTCTACCATCATCAGAATATATTCACAACAGTTATTTATCAATTATTTATCAAGTTGAAGTTACATGGATCATCAATGCAACAGGTAAGTATCATTATCCAATTCCTCATTTTGGTCATTGATACTATTCAATTTTCTCTCTTCTACCCATTCTACTTTCATTTTTACAACAAAAATAACTTTCTATGTTTGGAAAATTCCATTTAAAATATTTAGGATACTTTATAAAAATGGTAAGATCATATGCGAAATTGAAACTCTTACATTTCAGTGAGACAAATATGAGATAAGGGAAAATAATGTAGTGGAAGTAAGATATTTAAAAATAAAAAAAATTTTTAAAAAAATCTTTAATAAGAATATTTATAACTATGTTGTATTCCAGTCGAGTATAGTATACTAAAAATTTAGGTTTAAGCTCGATTTAAACTTACTAAGACTTTTAGTACCAAACTCCACTCGAGCTCGTTCCTATTTACAAGCTCGACTCGAACTCGATTCGTTTAAATATATTAAATAAAATATTAATTTAATATATTATTTTAATATAATTCTATAATATATATATCTTTAATAAGAATACTCATAATTAGAGGTGTATTTGAGTCGAGTCCGAGCTCGTATTGGCTCGGGCTTGATTCATTTACTAAAAATCCGGGTTCGAATTCGATTTAAAATTCGCAAAATTTTTAGTACTTGAACTTGCGTCAAGCTCGTGAGCCTATTTACAAGCTCGTAAAACTTATGAGTATAAAAACATTTGAGCAATTAGTGCTTCATTCTATCTCTTTTTATACATCCTCATCTTAGACATCATTCTCTTCATATATTATTTTTGACTCATTCATTACTTGAGGAATACCTCACGAACTCTTAATATAATTTATAACATATCTCTACCTATAGCGTCAAACCCCCGCCACGGCCGAAATCGCAAAGAGTGGCCCGGACCGCCACATAACAATGTAATTGCAATTTACAATTTAAGAACAATTTCAAAAGTCAATCATTTTATACGATATTTTTGCGGAAGAAGAATAAAGACATTACTTTCTTAAACATAAAATACTTGGTTTAATTCTTATATAGACAATGTTTAGAAATTTCAAATGGATAAAACATCTTTTACAATCATTATTTGAAGTGTGAGCTTATTTACAAACATGATAAAATCTAAAATACATATATGGGTGGTTACAACTTACAACATTAATAGACTTCACCATGAGAGCTCAAATACCACATGTCTTGCTCGATCAGACCTGAAAACACAATTTATAGAGAAAAAGAAAAAGAAGAAAGGTCAGGCACACGCCTGGTTCGCATTCCATGTCCCAAACAAGTGCGCAAATGCTCTTACCTTTCCGTCGATATGCAATGCATACACACATCATGCATTTCTATTGTGAGTATCTCTAAGCTCACCTTATCACATAAAAAGCAATCACACACAATTCTTAGCATCTATCAATGCTAGTATATCAATTATAAACATGTCATATCACATATTCATATTCAATTCATGAATTAACGTTCATTAATGTTAATCACCTTTTCGTGTTTCTTAACAAATATATGTCAAGTAAAGGATTATCTTGTCAGGCAATGCATCAGCATTCAATCGAACATTCCATTAATCAATCCCTCAATCAAGAGACAACCAATCGATCAATCAATCCAAAACAATCAAGCGATTGATCAATTAATCAAGAAATAATCAATCAATCAATAAAAAATCAAATGACCAATCAATCAATCAAGAAATAATCAAATGATCAATCAATCAATCGAGAGATAATCAAGCGATCAATCAATCAAGAAGCGATCAACGAATCAATCAATCAATCAATAAAAAATTCAGTGATCATACCATCGATCCATCAATTAAACAACAATCAATAAATAATCGATTAATAGCCAAAACTCTGTGCTTAGTCCAACAACCCGACTCTAAGAAGACCTTTGACTAATGCAATATTTCCGATGCTTATAGGAAAATACATAAGAAAATCTTCTTATAAGGACATTCAATCAATAGAAAAATATTACAAGGGTTTCAAATTTACAAAACTCAAGTATGTTCAAATACGTTCAAAATATTTTTATCAATAAAATGTTCATTATCAATTAAAGCTTTAAAATAACCAAAAATAAATTGGTAGGAAGACGATTTGAATGAACGGTTAAAAATTCAAAATTCACCTTTGGTTCAAATACAATTTGAAATAATGGGTTTTCAAACACACCAATATATGTAATTAAATGGTAAGTAATGCAACTAGTGAACTTACTAAAGCTCCTTAATTACTCAAGTCAATCCACCATTCAATTCTTACAATTAACTAAACAAGGCTATACAATTAAACTTATTCAATTTTAAACATATTATGAAGTTAAATATCAATCATATAATTCATGGATGAGTCCACAACATCCTAAGCAAAGAACCTCTAATCTTACAAAGATAGATAACACAATTTGGAAATATTTTCACCTTATCCAGAGTTTGGAAATCATGAAATATTAATGACCTTATTTCAAATTTATGAAAATAGGGTTGGAAAGAGGACTTCACTACAAATCTGTGGCCGTAAATGGCACCTAAGTCGGAGTTTGGACGAAGGAGAACAAAGGCAGAAAAGTTCAATGTTCAGACTTGGGCGTCTTGGTTAGCCTCCTGGTCATTGACTACAGTGCGAACCAGGGCACCCAGTGCACAAAAAAAGCTTCGGTACCACTTTTGGCCTCTTAGTTCGTGTCCAGGTTGCTTACCAGGGGCGGACCAGGGCGCCCTATTTTTCTAGGACCTCAAAAACATTATTTTTCTTCACTTTTACACTACCAAAACCCTTCTTTGAGTTTATGAATCATTCCAAAAATAATTTATGGACTTGATAGACATCTTAAACACCTAGAAAACCCCTAGAATCAATGCATTAAAATACATTTATTTCATGATTCTTTTGGTTACAAAACATCTCATATAGAACTTCAATACATAAAAGCTTTCTTAAATTATTTTCAAAGCTCTTAGTCAAGGTTTGTAAATCCAATTTGAAAACCAAAAATTGACATAACAACACTAGGGACACTCTAAGTACACATTTATTCAACTATAAGGGTTTTAACCCAATCCATTTTATAAGAGAACAACATGTCACAAAAGTAACTCATCAAAGGGGTTAGACTAAGGGTTGGCTATTCAATTACACATCCCAACATCATGATCATGCACATAACATATATAAGCTCCTAGTTAACCAAGTTTCCATGCATTCACTGATTCTTCAAGTTAAGTCAAGACATTCACATTAGCCATATAATTCAATTAAGACACATATATGTGAATTTTTTATCTTACTATTAGGCCATATTGACACCATTTTCACATGAATTGCACCAATCCAATTATGAGCAATTAAGGGTAGTGAGACACACACTAAGGCTACACAAATACACCTATTTACCCATGGTATCTCATTAAGATAATCAATCAATTTTCATTATTCGATCATGTCAATCTCAATGTCACTTTCAATATCAATAATAATATCAATGTCAATGTTAATGTCCACATCAAGAACATTATCCATTCTCATCTAGAGAATAATTTACAATACTTTATCAATGACAATATTTGGATTTATTAACCAATGCCCAAAAACAAACCATAGAATAGAAAACAGGATTCGATATAGACCATTGTCCAAATATGAACCGAAGTTCCAATGCAATATGGACCGAAGTCCTCTGTGAAAAATGTCCCAATACAATATGGACCGAAATCCCAATATGGCTTCCACGCCAAGAAACACGATATATTCGTGCCGAAAAACTTCTAATTTCTAGGCATGTCTAAGGGCATTTGGTTTTAATACCACGTTTTCATTCATTAAGGTACATTGTTTTCAATATGACACTCATTATGTCCAATTTATCAATATTCAATGAGTTCAATGATCAAGCCAACACACAAGGCAACAATTATTTCAATATGCTATTTTTCCCATAGCAAACCAATTCCAATGAGAAATTTGATATTGACCAAACATGCTAATAAGGTCATTTTTACCAATCTTGATAAAATCAAGTTATCAAAACTACATTATCAATACATTTTTCTCAATGACATCAATTCTACCAATTTTGCATCATTTAGTTTCCAATGGAGTTCACAACAACATTTACTACTCATATTCATCAATTTTTACCAATATCACAAATTCGCATCATCAATCATCAATAGCAATCAATTTGACAACATTTATCATAATAAACACAATCATGGCAACCAAACAAGAATGCATTGCAGAATTTAAGTCTCTATCCTAACTTCGTCAATTCACAAACAATATGGACTTAGTCCACCTAAACTTCAATTCCTAAGGACAGCGCCGAGCTTGATTCTATATGCAACCACACATGCTCTAACGCCTTAATCATGACAATAATGATCAATACACTTAATTCTTAGGTGGTTATCTTATTTAACCGATTTCATGGCATAATTACAAGTAGGCATACATTCAATGCATCATTCAATAACATACAACTGTATAGGGCTAAAAAGGGAAATACAGACCTCGCATCCGTCGATCCACAAGTTAGAAAGCCGCTCCCATGAGGGTTTTCACTTGTTCTAACCCATCACCAACATACAATTATCACACTACAACCATCCATAAACACCACAACATCATTACATGGTTCCAACACAATTAAATTACCGCACAAAAATTCTATTAAGGGCATTAGTATAGTGATGATATTAGAGATTTTCAAAATAGGTTAAAATTAACCAAAATTTATATAGTAACCACCTAGGATCATCAATAACCATTTTCAATATTTAAGAACACAAAACCCAACTATTCAAGTTAGGGATTTTGATAAAATAGAAATTAGAGACATGATGGATTAAATGTAGCAATTTAAAAACATTAATTAACATCATTGAAAAGTGAAAACATGATTCATTAGAACCATGTATATCAAAACCAAAATCACCATTGTAGAGACATTAGAGCAAAAACCATTTTAACACAATTAAAAGTTAATATCACTCTATTTAATCTAAAAACCATCTTAATAACAATCTATAGGTATAAATACTAAAACCCATATCATCAATTTTATACTCATCAAGTGTAGAGACAATAAGGCAAAAATGAACCTAGCTTTATTGGAAGTTAAGCACATAATAACAATTCAAAATCAACCCAAAAACTTTATAAAAGCATTCAAGAACCAAAATCAATAAACTATTTTTGGATTGAGAAATTAGAGAGAAAGAGAGATTTTACCTTCATAAATAGAGCTCAAGAACATCATTAGAACACCAAGGTTACATAAATAAACTTGTTTTGGGTTGGTAGAGATTTTGATAGGGGGTAATTTGGTGGTTAAATGATGAATTTATGCTTAAGGGTGGCTAGGGTTTCTTTGTGGTGTAAAAATAAAATAGAGGGGTGGAGAGGATGATGAATAGTAGGGGTGGGCAAAAAAATCGAGATCGAATCAAACTGATCGAAATCGAATAAAAAATCACAGTTTGATTCATTTTTTTTTTTTGTGATTTCAATTTGATTCGATTTTCCTTTTCAAAAATCGAATCGAATTCGGTTTGATTCGGGTTTTTGTAATTGATTTGGTTTTACCCGAACAAAATCGAATAAAAATAAAATATATAATAATATTAATAGATATATATAATAAAATATAACTAATAGAAAGAAAAGAAAATCTTTATCGAAAATAAGGAAAAAATAAAACTTAATTCTCTATTGTCTTTTAGAGTTAAAATGTCTATTATTTGTTTGAAAAAAAAATGAAAATCTAATACCTCTGCTGCAAAGTCCATAAGCCCAAAATCAAATTCCATAAGCCTAAAATCAAATCGAACCGAATCAAAAATTTTGATTCGATTCGATTCAGTTTGCATATGTAATTGGGCCTTTAGATTGGATTGGGTCCAATTATGGGCCCAATCAAATTCCGAACCCGTTAAATCCCAAAACTCGATTCTGCCACCTCTATTAGTTTTCAAAAATTAATTTTAACATTTTACATCAAAAATAGCCACCAGTTTTAAATTTGGATTTTCCGCTCAATAGGGGTAAAATGGTAATTTTACCAAAAAAGGCTGTTTTGACCCAAAATCAATATTTTTCTCAATTTTCAATTTAAATACACTCTAAGCTTCCAATTGAAATCATGGTTTCAAAGCCATTTTTTATATTTAATTTTCTAATTAAATAAAGGTTTTTGATCCAGGGCTTTTTGTCTCAAAACAATTTTTTCTATTCTCATCATTGCCCTTAATATTATTTTCGACTTATTTCAAAGTGGAGAATATAAAAAATCAAACATATAAAATTTTCAAATTGGCCCTAAATTTTGGGCCCAATTTGCGGACATTACACTACCACACTACCAAATACATTCCCAACTAGTTATATGCAATGCTAAATTTTAGCATGATTAAAAAATGTATCAATAGGACTTTATGGATATCCATAAGATAGTTATGCTATTATACATAAAAACATATTCAGTTTAAGAATGAGTTTTATGCGGATCCGAAAGATTCCCGACATCAACCTAACCAATCAAAATAGAAAAATTTATTTGAATTTGAATAAAATATTTCAAGTCAAGAATTCCGTAAAGATATCTAAGGATATCTTTAATTCCATTCCAATACCGATGAGTCAGGTCAGAACTATATCTAGCTAATAAATTTACAATAGTTATATATTGTATCGTATATTGGGTTAGATGTAGAAGAGAACCAATTTCACTCAATTTTGGTGTACTGGAATCCATTAAAATTTTATCATCTTTTGGTCTAAATGGATCATTCTTGGGACCATGATAATAAATTACCATTAAAGCTTAAAGAATGACAATTTTCCAAATTAAAATTTTTCAACATCTTTTTAGTAGCTTTTTTGTGGATAAGGTTTCCATATGTAACAACTGATTTTTGGGTTTAGAAATTTTCGGGACGAAATGATTAAATAGCCTCATTTAAAAAAATAATTAAATACATGACCCTCTTATGTATAAAATATTACAATAGAGATGGTCATCAACTAAAAATTAATTTTTAAGGGATTTTTTAATTAATTATCTCAAATTTTCGTCGTTTTGGGTTGGTTGACTTTTGGTAAAAGATTGAATTTACGGAATTTTCTAGTAGAAAGGATTCGAAAATTTGTTCTAGGGACGAATGGTAATTAAGGACTATTATTTGGAAGCATAAGGTTAAAATAAATTAATCAAATCGTTTTCGAAAATGATTTTGATAATTGGGATACTAGGGGTAAATTCATAATTTTTGGAATTTTTGGGGTCAAAAGGTATCTTCAAGCAAAAACGTATTTTTGGGTGTGGGTAAATAACTTTTAATTAACACGATAAAGACAAATGGGAGCGAAAATTTAGCCGGTGGATCAACGGATCAATTAATGGACCCAAATCCATTAATTACCAAAAGCCCACCAATCTCACTCTTAGCTCACACTATTAATCAACTGAACTTGAAGCTAGATCAAGAGCACTAAATTTTGATGCCTGGTTTCTGAACTAAGATGGAAAATGATGTAATTTTTGTACAGCCATGTTTTTGAGTCTGTTATAGTACCTGAAGATGTAAATTAGGGGAAGTTTTGTTAGATTAATTTACATTTGCTTACATCTTTTTAGTCTAATTGTAATCAGATTTGGGTTTGAATCTTTTTCTCCTTGACATGTTTGAGCAATCCATTCCAAGAGTTGCTCCAGCCTAGATTGAAGAGGATCCACGCCTCGACCTGCTATTCGACCCGACCTAGATTCTGACCTAACTATAAAAGCTTTTTTACCCGTTTCAGATTCTCTATTATTTTTCCTTGTTTTGGTATTCTCTCTCGCTATGTGCTTGGGTCTACTGATTTTGACTATAGAGATCTTTGTGATTTTGTGTTGTATTTGCTTATCTGATTTTTGTGATCCCTTCCTAGTTTTACTTTGTACTGATTCTTGTTGTACTTTGTACTGATTCTTGTATCTTAGTGAAGTGACTAGGTTGTCTATATGAGTTCTAACGTAGATGTAAACACCATTTTGGTGAAACCACGATATTTTTTTTTTGGTGTTGTTCTCTTCTCTATTTTGATATTTGTTTGCTTTCTGGTTTTGAAGAATCTGAGTATATATTTGTTTTATTAGACTTAGGGTTTAGATTGGGTTGTTCTTGATTATAACATTCCTTCAACTCATGATGTGATGGTGAATGATTTTCGGTTCTTTCAACAGTATCTTGACAATCGCAGAATTTGTTACATAAATCGTTCTTGTAGTTTTGTTGCTATATTTCTGGAGAAGAAAGCTTTTATCTTCTAGCACTAATTCTGTTTGAATGTCCACCTATCCTTTATTATATTTTCAGGGTAGTTTAATATAAGTCTGATAAAATTAGAAACTTTACATCCATCCATGGTAAGATCCTCTTCTCCATCTCAGACCACTTTGGACATTCCTTTTCGTAACCCTAACTATCTGTATAGTCACATACCTGAATGTAAAAGGACTGTTGGGAGTAGACATCAAAACCTCCCATTTAAGGATGGTAGAGGTATTAACAAAAAGTCTGCTTGGGTTACTTTTTTTTTCAAGGGATGACAATTTCACCCGCTTACCTGCGAATATCCGTCCGTCACGAATTAGTGAGTAGATTTTTTCATACCCGCCATGGGTATGGGTAGGGTACGAATAAGGAAAAATATCCCACCCGCTATCCGTTTAATATAATAATATATATTATTTTAAATTAAAATATTATAAATTACATAAAATATTGTAGATATAATTCATGAAAATTAATCTTACCCTACTTAATTGTTATATCTTAATAAATTATTGAAATTAAATAAAAACAATTGAGTAGAAAAAAATATAGTTAAATAATAAAAATATTTCAATGCTACAAATAAAATATTTTATTTGTATAGAATTATATTCAATTGTATTGGATAATAATATTTTAATTTTTTTTAAGTTTTATATTTAACAATTAGATATAAATTATAATTTTTTATTAGGTGAATTTTATATGGGTATACTCGTGGGTATATCTATACCCGCATGTATTTACCCGCCCGTTTATAGTAGAGTAATAAGGTATATGGGTGGGGTATGGATATCGGCCTACCTGCCCGAACCCGGTCCGTTGCCATCCCTATTTTTTCCTTAAAAATCTTCCTGCGGGATGGCCATCTTTTGGAGTTAGAAAGATATTCTCCTAGTATGCGAATGTTCAAATGGTCTATTCCAAAAAAGAGAAGCAGAAATGGATCTATTTTTAGATTCGTTACCTTGGTCCTATTTAGAGAACCACGAGAGATTATATGAAAATTGAATGGTTCATGGCTTGGAGGGAATAAAATAGCAGTACATTTTGCAAAAGCAAGTCTGAAATCCACCACTCATTCTGATCAGAGTAAGTATCCCCAGACCAAACTTGCAGAAAATAGAGATGATCTAAAAAGCTCCAAAGTTGATGATAGATCATTTGTTAATGCCGTCAAATTTGGATCATGCAATCCAAATGGAATTTGAGAAGACCCTCCTTTGAACCCAACACGTTAATTTGAGCAAAACACGGATGACTCTGAAAACTCTTGACTTTGTAGAAGTATGGTAATATGGCTTCACTTTCCTCTTAGTTCCTCACACTTGGGTATTTTTAACCATTGAAGATGATGAATTATATTCAAGAATTTTATCGGGAAATTTAGAGTGGTTAGTTGAATGGTTTGAATACATCAAACCTTGGGACCAAGTGTGATATGTTCCATCCTTTTTACTTGGTTGAGGTGTGAAGGAGTACCACTGCATGCTTGGAATACAGGTTTTTGCAAAAATAACAAATCTTCATGGATCTTTCATCTCCGTAGATGATAACACAAGGCTGAAAAAGAGATTGGATATTGCTATAGTGCTAATTTCAACACCACTTTCTTACTCGTATTGATAGAATTGTCAAACCAAAAATCAGCCATGTATTTTGCTAACCGAGGATCTATGGCAGGCTCAGAAGAACTTCTCTTCACTGTAAAATGAATCTTTTGATTCATAATAAGATAAATAGTCGGAATCTGAATCGGTTCACTCATCGACAGAACTTCTTCAATCGCAAGCTCTTTGCATAAGAATCATTACTCCTCTCCCATAAAAGCCGGAAGCTTAGAGTCTAAAGAAGACGCACAGTTAGAAACCAAAATATTGGTCCACTGGGGTGCTCAGTGCCTGCTTTTCCCTACGGCTCATCATGAATGGTTTCAAATCCAATTGGGATTCCAAGAAGACTTCATCTCACAAAATTGGTAGCATTTCAAAGATTGTTAATGACTCACCGAGCTTTAATAATAATTTAGGCCTCACATTGGTGCATCATTCCACGCCTGACCCATTTTCATCTCTCAAGGTGTGGCCTTAAGAGCCCAAAGTCCAATTAAATAATCAATCCAGCCTATTTAGGGATTGCAATTGGCAAGATATGGGCAGCCTATTTAGGGATTGCAATTGGTAAGATATGGGCAGATATGTTAGTATCCATATCTTTACTCTCTATTTTTTTTTTTAATTTTTTTTAATTTTATTTATATCTTCTCTACATCCTTTTAATTTAAGCGGATATGGGTACAGGTAATATGAATTTGTCCATGGGTATACTTATATCCTCATAATAATTTTTTTAAATAATAATATAATCAAAATTTATTCAATTACAAAATTAATCTAAATTATAAAAAAAAAAAAATTTAAATAAAACAACAATTTTAACTCTCTTTTAACTAAAATTTCAATTTAAAACAAGTCGAAAAATATAAACCAACTCTGTTTTTTTTTTACAAAAATTATAAGGAAATTATGTTTGTGGGACGTTTATTTTTCTTATATTGTGATTAGGATTAGTAAAATATGAACAACAGTGCTATACCTCCTTTTTTTTAAAATAAAAAAATAAATTAGATAAAGACATTATATAAACATAAAAACTTTGATGACAGGAATAAAAAGATTGAAGTAGTTTAAGAACAAAAAGAAAGTAGCACAAACATTATATTCACCTCATAAATAATTTCTAAGACTAATTTTATAAGGTTTATCATTGTCACAAGAATTAATAAATAAAAAAAAGAAAATAAAAATACTATACCTTATGCAAAGATCTGGAACTCTCTTGAAATATTATGACTTCAATAAAAAAAATTAAATAAAAAAAAATCTTATTGGAATTTGTTTGAGATTATGAGATGATATTGAGAATAAAAAAAAGAAAAGAAAAGATATTAGGTAATGCGAGCCCAGCAGAACTTTTTAGAAAGTTTAGAATTTAAATTATGTGTTTTTTTAAAGGGCTTTTTGTTTAAAATAATTTTGGATTGACATAGATTTCACTAAGAATATTTTACCATATCCATATCCTTATCCTTAATGGGTATAAATTTTCTATTCATATCCATCCATCAACCTTAATGGTATATCCATATCCGCCCATAACGGGTACGCGAGTACAATTGTCATCCCTAAACCTATTATGAGTATTCAGATACCTAAAGTCAAGTCAAGATCTATTTGCTCACTGTTGAATAAAGAATTCCTAAATCATAAGGCACTTGCAAACTTGGAGATCTCATCTCCAAGTAAGAAAAGAAAGAAAATCATGAAGAAATCTTTACAGATACCGGTTTTTCTCATTTCTGAAAAAGAGATCTCAGATGAAATAGGCGCAGATTTCTCCATATCAGATGGGTGTATTTGAAACATGAACGCGAAGTTTTTTCTTTCTTATGATTCAACTTCATCTTTTCCATTCTACACAGAATGAGAGAAAGTATGGGATTTGTCGTGTGTTTTGAGTATTGGGTCTCTATCTCAAAAGAAAGAATTTGTAGGTTACGATAATAGAATTAACGACGAAGATTTAGCGATCTGAAATTCGGTTCGACCTGATGTAAAAAATTAATTTTTCTGTCTCTTTCTATTCGATTTTATCCATACTGTTGTTATGATATTTTTGAATTGGAATGTGAGAGATTTAAATTCCTTAATAGAAAAAAATCTCGGTGAGGTCCCTGATTAGGAAAAAATGCGAATATGGTGGTTCTTGTAGAAACAAAATTATCAAAGGCTTTTCAGAAAGAGGTTGCAGCAATATGGGAAATTCTAATTTGATTAGCAAGCAGTGGATTCAGTTAGGTCAAGTGGTGATTTCCTAATCTCATGGAGAGCAGATTTTCTTATGGTTTCTACAATGAATTTTAGAGAAAAAAATTGATGAAAATTGAGGGGCTTTTGAAATATTCCAACCTTTCTTGCGTCTTTTATGCAATTTACGGTACTACATCACTAGACGATCAATCGGTTCTTTGGTCAGAGATAAAAATTTGTTATGATATATCATCTTTGTTTACGGGAGATTTCAGTGCAGTACTGTGCAGCTTGGAAAGATCACCAGAATGTTTTTTATTCTAAAGATAATAATTTTCACTTTTTCATGATAAATTGGGTCTTATCGATTTACCACTTAATGGAAATAGATTTACTTGGGGTAACTCTATAGTAGAATGGATCGATTCCTCCTCAATAATTCTTGGCTCTCCATGTTTCCTTCCTCTTCGCAGATTTCTCTGCCCAGAGGAATATCAAATCATAATCCAATTATGTTGTCATACTCATTGAAAAACTGGGTCCAAAGTCATTCAAATATCTAAATTTTTGGGAAAGCAAATTTTGGTAGATTGGAATAAATCCGAGTTTTGGATATGTTGAACGATTAGACTTGGACTTTGTGAACTCAAATATTCAACTAGTGGTGAAAAAATTTATAATTACCAAAAAAAGGATTTGGTTTCTAATTTATGGAAAAAAAAAACTCAATGTTAGGGATTCGATTTGGAGACAAAAATCAAGAGTAAATTGGTGTTCATTTGGAGATAGAAATACCAGATTTTTTTCATATTATTGCATCTATTAGATCTTGTTCTAATAGAATTGTGTCTTTTAACACAAAGCCTGGTCCAATTTTACATCCTTCGAGAATTGCTTCAGAAATATTAGCTTTTTACCATCACCTTTACAAAAAAAATTAGTCAACAGAGTCAAGCTTCCTCATTACTTCTTCAATAAGATTTCTTCTTCTGCAGCTTCTGGCCTTGAAGTTCCATTCTCATTAGAAGAAATTAAAGAAGCTGCCTGGAGTTGTGAGAGCTCAAAAGCCCCAGGCCCGATGGATTTAATATTGGATTTATCAAAAATTGTTAGTCAATTCTACAAGATGATGTAATAAAGATGTTTGATTCATTCCACAAGATAGGTGTTCTCCCCCATGGGTTCTTTATTTCACTCTTATTCCAAAATGTAATGGTGCAACAGATCTTAAAAATTTTCGTCCGATCAGTTTAATTGGCTGATATACAAGATAATTGCAAAGTGTTTGGCAATTCATCTAAGAAGGGTAATTAGTGATGTCTTTGCTAAGGCAAAAAAAAATTGTTTATAATGGGGTGGTCGCTAATGAATTAATACATTCTATCAAAAGCTCAGGTAGAAAATGATTTATGATGAAAGTTGACTTCCATAAAGCTTTTGATACAAATTCTTGGGAGTACAGTGCTTGGATGATACTTTAAAGTCCATGAATTTTGGAGAGAAATTCAGATCTTGGATTAGTGGCTGCATTCAAACATCGAAGATTTCTTTTCTAGTAAATGGAAGTCCCACCAAGGAAATCTCTCCATCTAGAGGTATCAGGCAGGGAGATAATCTCCCTTGTTGTTCATCATTGTGGCACAAGGGTTGTCAAGTATATTCAATAATGCAGTAAATCTTGGAATTTATAAGAGGCTGGCGATATCTGGATTAGACACTTCAGTTGAAATCTCACATCTTCAATATTTGCAGATGACACTTTAATTTTCATGGATGCTGATTTGAAGCTTGCATTAATGGCAAAACATCTTTTATGGATATTCTCTTCAGTTTCAGATTTGGAATTAAACTTTTTCAAAAGCAGCTTAATTGGAATAAATGTCCCTAAAGATTGGTCTGATTTTTGTGCCTTCAAGATAAGATGTCTTTCTCAAAGTCGTCCATGCACATATCTTAGTCTCCCACAAGGTAATCGCACAAATTATATTTTGGTTTGGACTCCAATTTTGGAAAATATTAAAAAGAAATTATCTGGATGAAAGGCTGAAAGTCTCTCAATGGCTGGTAGACTTGTCCTCGTTAAGTCTGTTATATCAAGCTTGTCTATCTACTATTTTTCTCCTTTTAAAGTTTCATAGACTATTTATCTTATTATTGAGTTTGTAATGAGAAATTTTTTATGGGGTGGGACTGAAGCTAAGAGAAAAATTAGCAAAGTTTGTTGGGAAAGGGTGGTGAAAAGTAAAGATCTAGGTGGACTTGAGATTGGAAGAGGGTGGTTAAGGAAAATACAATATCATTGATTCGATAATTCCTTCATTGAAAATTAACTCTGGACCTTCTCGCTCGTGGAAGGATATATTTGCTATCAGTTCGGTACCTGAATTCAAAACAATGTCAGAATCCTCTTAGACAATGGTGATGATTGTCATATTTGGACAGACTTAGGGATTTCTAATTCTACTCTAAAATCTTTCTATCTTAGGTTATTTGCATTATCTCTCCAAGCTATTGATTTTGTAAGCAAATGCGGATATTGGTCGGGATCTACTTGGATTTGGAAGCTCTCGTGGTGTAGGAATTTGTTTGTTGGGGAGGAAGAGTTGGTTAAGAATTTATTTGATTTAATCAGTACTATGACTCCTTCTAGATTGAAAGTGGACAAAAAAAAATCTGGGCTCTAAATTCTGGTGGCATCTACACTATTAGTTCTGTGTGTGTTACCTGATAAAGTATCTTACCATACTTTTGTGGAATATCTTTTGTCCTACATCATCAAAACAAATTATGTTCCCCCAAAATTTCTTTATTTCTTTGGTTGGTTGTTCAGAAGAGAATTTGCACTAAGGTTTTCTTAGAAAAAAGGATTTGATTCATTTGTCCTTAATTAAATGTTCTTATTGTGGGTTGCTCGATGAAGATGTTGATCATATAATGTTACATTGTTATGTCCTCTCTCCATTATGGTACCGAGTTGTTGAGTAGTGGAGTGTTTCTTTCTGCCTTCCAAATTCATTATCTAAGCTCTATTGCAATGGCAAGCGTTGGTCAATGGACGAATTCATGTTAAGTTTTGATCTATTATTTTTTGTGCAATCATTGAGACGTTATGGCTTGTTAGAAATGAGTTGGTCTTCCATGGTGAGCGACTTAATATACCCTTCTTAATGTAATTGTCTTTTACTCGAGTTTCCTTTTGGTTAAAAGCTGTAAACGATATTAATAATTTTTTTGTTCTATTTCTTTTACAAAGTGTTTATTTAAACTCTAGTTTTATTTTGCTTTCTCAAAACTATGTATTATTTATAAAAAAAATAAGTCCGATAAAAAATTATAAATAAAATAGATAAATAGAAGTCGATAGACTTACTCATAGTATGTAGGTGATGATCAGTGTACTCATTAGTCTCATGACTCAAAAAGTTTTATTCCTTCGTCTAATCAATTCCTTACTATCTTTTCTGAACAAAGTGATTATTTTATTTATTTTATAAATATAAAATAAATAAATTCTGGAACTACATGATATGCTAAAGTAAAATTCTATTTTAATTCTCTGTTATATAAATAAAGTTTTTATTTTGAAGGAAGTTGTTCTTTTGAATGGTACTTCGGTCACATGCATTTGATGTTGGTGATCATTGTCATTAGGTAGTATTATAATAATGAAGTGCACTGTGCAGCTGTACCAGTAGTATAATGTTAAGGAATATAATATAGTGAAAAAAAAAATTAATGAATTTTTTAAAGTTCAAAATATAATTATAGGCTTGTTTTGAGAAATATAAAAAAAATAAAATAAATTTTAAAAATTTTCATTTTATCGGACAAATTTTCCTAAATTCGCAGCTGTGAATGATCTATGAAGCGAAAATCATACTTTAGTTTAGGAAATTTGTTAAAAGCGGCCTTTATATTAAACTTTGTATGGTTTATAAAAAAAATATATGGTCAGATGATTAAGAGGTTATGTACCATAATAAGATGTATAAAAAAATTTGTAATACAAATGGATTTTTATTTAAAATATTTATAATTTTAAATATTTAAAATATATATAATAGGAGAAAAGAACACAATAATTTTGTTGGTAAAAATTACATAAAAATCATAGTGATGTTAGCACCGAACAGATTGAGTTTGACCAGACTGGGTAATATAATTAGTTCCAAAAATTTAAATTTATTTGATTAAAATTTTGGACCAATCATTCGGACCCTAGCTAGTATTGATTTAATTGAATTGGACTTTTAATTGACTTCCTAATTTTTTAAAAAAGTGAAAATACATAAAAATAAATATTATTAACTCTTCTTTCTTTAATTCTAGACTTATTTTAATTTTTTTTTACTTTAAAATTATTTTAATAAAAATTATAAAATTAAAGTTTTGAAAAAAATTATAATACTTAAATTTTTATTTTAAAAAATAAAAAAAAAAATTAAAAAAATAAGCTTCCTGATATATACTACCTGTGAGAAGATAAAATTTAGTAGTACAGAAAAGTAAAATTGCTTCCGTTCAATTTAATATATTTTTTTTAGTATATAATACCGGGAAGTTACGGTATATATATATATTTTTGTTATTGAAAGGTAAGATGGTTATTGTTGTCCCTTTTTTTTAAAAATAAATTTTAAAAAATTTAATTTTATAAAATTTTAGTGTTGGTTCAGAACTATAACTTTTAAAAAAAAAAAAAAAAACTCAAAGCAAATGACGCTTTTAAAAAAATATAAATTTAATATAAATTAAATACTTATAATATTAATTTATAATACTTTATTAGCCATTTCAATGATTTTTTATAATTAAATTAATTAAATATTAAAATAAAAATTAAAAAATTTAATATAATTAAATTCCATCAATATTATATTATATATAAATATATTTAAATAGTTTATTATAGGTCTAGATAATTCTACTTAATTTTTCATATATACACCTTAATTAAGTAATTGATTTGGTACCTTCCCATCTAAACTGAATTGATAAATATAATAAATTCTAATTTTTTAATCAAATTATGATTATTTGAACCGTTAACTGGTAATGTTCCCTACCGTTTAAATTGGCCCAATGTTTTACCCATTTTTGATAATAGTAATACTATTTTTCACTGTTTAGAAAAGCAGGGTCTAAGTGGAATTAGACGGCCGTCTAGGTGTCCGGAAATCCAAACGCTTGGATTTGTTCACAATCAAAGAAAAAGAAGTGAGATTTCATCTGGACATCACGCAGAATCTTAGCGGATTTGACAATGAAAACCGTAAAAACAAAGAAAGAAAAAAAAAAGGAAAAAAAATGGTTGTCATATATTTATTTTAATAATAAAAGTACAAAATTTCCATAGCAATTTAAAATATTCATTCATCTTAAAAGTCTATTATAGAACCAATTTCAAACCGGAAACATATTTTTCTGTTATCAAAAATTCTTTCCATACCAATTTCTTTTCTAATACAAATTTTTAAATTTATTTTTTAAAAATATTTTGAGTTACTTTCAATGGTTAAATATATACATCTCTTAATAATTTATAAAGAAAATGAAAGTAAAATAATATTCTATCTCTTTATAAATGAACTAGTGAATAGACCGCGCGTTGTGCGGTGTTTATAAAATTTTATATAAAGTAATTTTTTATATTTTATGTAATTCGTTGAAATCACAATTATTTTTATTATAATTTATCTTTTTATTTTAGTGAGAATTTGATATTTAATTTAATAAAATTTTGGATTATTTATTTAAATAGTTAAAGATAAAAATAATTTTTAAAAATATATTAAATTTAAAAGTCTTCAGAATAAATTTTTAAAATTACTCTCAAACAAATTTTAATTTATATGTTTATTTTTAAAAATACATGAGGTGTACATTTTGATTTAATTGTTCTTATATATTCATACTCTCTATTTTATTTTATTTTTTTAAATATGATTTTTATGTGTAATTCTATATTATTAGTATCAAAATTATTTAATGAATATCAAGAATTTTTAAAAGTAATTTCATTTTATAAATATTTAAAAAAATTATTAGTTTTAATAAATGTAGTAAATTTAATACTTTCCAAATCATGCACAATTGATTAATATGAGTAACTATGAAAATAATTAATATTATGACAAATACTTTCATTTATTAATTGAATAATTAACTCTTGAGATAATACAAACAATCAAAAGTTATGATTGTCGAGAATACTTATTATAATTTTTCATTTGATTTATTTAACTTTTTTCAAAATATAACAATGAAATAAATGTATAATATATATATATATATACCATATTTTGTAAGTAATTATACCGATAGATATATAGTATTATAATATACATTAATGGATGTAATTAATTTATCATTTAATTAAACAACTATAATTTAAAGAAAATGAAAAGTTATCAAATTTAAAATGATTGATTAATGCATTGATATTGTTTGTTAAAAAGAATACAATAATAAAATTAAATAAATAAATCTTTAGATAACTAATAAAATTTTGAAATAAAATATTATACTTAAACATCAATATTTATTCTTCTTTTTTTTAGTGTAGTCTATATCACTAAATTAGCTAACATAAAATTTTGAATCGAGCAAAACATACTAAACCGATATTTCAAATTTGAATAAAATTTTTTTACCTAATGAATATTATATTGATTAAAAATAAATATAATATTTATAAGACCTCTAAGTTAACTACAATGGTTTTCTTCCCATTGTTTTAGTGTATCCTTGAATTTTTCTTTAATTTTCTAAAAGTTTTTGTTTTCTAATATTTAAAAGACCTGTAAGAAAAAGTAATTAGACAATAAAATATTAAAAAAAACATATTAAAAATATTTAGTGCCACATCTTTGTATCTAAGTGAAAAAAAAAATAAATTAGAAAATAGAAAACATCAAATAATTTTTAATTTTGTTTTTACTTTAACTGACAATAAAAATTAAAAATTAAAATTTCATTTAATTTTTTTCAAAGTATTCTATATATTTTTAAACATTTATCTACAGCATAAAATAATTTTTTTTAAAATAAAATTTTATAATTTTATTTGACTATAGAAAACTGATTGAAATTTTAAACTCCATAAATCTTATTATAAAACTAAAATAATAATTGAAAAATGGAATGATATTGAAAAATACATAAATAGATGTTAATGAGAACTAACCATTTTTAGTTCATGCCAATCAACATCTTTGATGATATACCCAACAATTTCACATATAAAACTAAAAACACACAATCATGTGAGAAACCGAATATATTTATATAAAATAATAAGCACATCATTAAAAAGTAAAATTGAAACTAATAATAATAATCACTATATTAACAACACAAAAATATATCGATAAATTTACATTGCAATCGGTAGAGAAAGAGATAATACATATATACAAACATTCTTAAAAAAAAAAAAAAAAAAAAAAGAGAGAGAGAGAGAGAGAAGAGAGAATACCTAATTGTAGTTCAATATTTTTGTGTTGAGAATGGATAAAATATAAATACAAACATGAGAGACGTTAGAAATATGAAAAGTTGTTAATAGAAATTTAATGATTTTAAGTTTTCTAAGAATATTTTTATAATATTCTTTTTGAATTTCAAAAGATGAAGAATGAGAGAGAATAAAAAAAAACAAAACTTTTCATTTTCACTATTTTATAATACATATTAATTGAAAATGGCATAAATGTAAATATAAAGAAATGTAACCCTAATTTCATAAGTGGCAATAGAAGAATTCTAGTTATGCCACGTAGGCAAGACTTGGAATCCTTATATATATATATATATATATATATATATATATATATATATATATATATATATATATCGGTAATAATAAGAAACCAAACATAAACTATATTTATTTATTATGCTATTTAAATATTTTTGATTAAATTAACATTCTTAATTATAATATATTATATTAATTTAATAATATTACTATTTATCATTTTAGTTGATAATAAAATATTTAAAAATTATTTTTTTTTCAACTTTTAACGTATTATTATATTTATTAGTAATTTATTAAATTAAATATTGATAAAATATAAAATCCATCAAATTCCGATTATTCTCTAATCCAACTAGACTTGTTCACCACCTCAAATTCCAATTCTCGTTTTCTAAATACGGCTATTTTCTATTAAAAATTTAATGGTTGTTCTTTATTATTTGAATTGAAATATATTCACTGAAGATATTGTGGTGGGAAAACAACTTACGGTCTCAGAAAGCTGCGAACCCTCAGCAAATTGAAAAATAAATCTAAGTCATAAACATAGTCAAAGCCTTCGGCCGAAGAAGACCAATGCCCCTTCGGCCGAAATGGGCTTACTGAACCTGCGGCCGAACACACCTCTACGGCCGAAGAACCCGACACAGACCCGGATGGCACTAACAAGCCCAGAGAAGAAACCAAGTCCAAGAAGGAAATCAAGTCCAAGAAGGAATCCAAGTCCAAGAAGGAATCCAAGCCCTAGAGGGACATCAAACCCAAAAAAGGGAGTCAAGCCCAATGAAAGACCAAGTCCGAAAAGGAGACCGAACCCAGGGAGAATAAGGAGTCCCAATCCAAATAGAAACAGGACCCCAAACACCTCCTATAAATAGGGGGTAGGGATGATTAGAGAGGGATCCGATTTTTCATTCATTAGAGCTAAACTCCGTGAGATTATCTCTGTAAGCTTTTTAGCTATTTTCTCAAGCAATCTTAGCCTAATATTTGGCTGTGGTTTATTTGGCACCACAGATTGGCGCCCACTGTGGGGCAACGAAACCTCACACATAAGGCTGAGATCTGAAAGAAATAACAAAATCCAATTCCCAATTAACCCAGCTCCATTCCATCCTCGTCAAACATGGCACCAGCAAATCCCAACACCGTCATCGTAGAAGACCAGACTCCAAAGACGCCAGGGGAGCAACTCGCCATAATGACGGAAATGCTCAACAAAGTAGAGGAAGAAAAAGAACTATGGAAAAAAGAAGCAGAATCCAGAAAGATCTCCTCTAAGGGAAGACCAAAGCGATCAAGCCGAAGATATTCACCCCTCCGCAAGAAGAGACTTAACTTTGAGGAAGGCTCCGACAAAGGGTCTAAAGAAAGCGATGGATCAACAGAAAGTCGCAAAACTCTAGATCTGAACAGCTCAAGCAGTTCTGATGATGAACAGACGAGGCCAACGTCGTCCAAAAGAAGTCGTGAAAAATGCCGTGACCGTGAAATCAGAGAACTCAAGGACCTGGTACAACGAGCCTCGGGAAGAAGAATAACGATGCGCTCTTCAACTACGCGCTATTCCGACACACCATTCGCGTCCTGGATCCTGGACACCAGAATGCCTAAGAGATTCTCCACTCCCAGCATGAAGCCCTACGAAGGAACCATGGACCCTGAGGACCACATCGTTGAATACAAGACTCGCATGGGGACGTGCAATATCCCAGAAGAAGATATGGAGGCCATAATGTGTAAAGCCTTTGGTTACACCTTAACCGAAACCGCCCAGAGATGATATTCTTCCCTCTCCAGGAAAAGCATTAGATCCTTCTCCTCACTAGCCACGAAGTTCGTCAACCACTTCTCTGATAGCCGGAAAAAAGAGAAAGATGTGGATGATCTCTACGACCTAAGACAAGGGGTCAATGAAAGCCTTAGGCAATATGTGAAAAAGTTCAAAAAAACCAAGATGGCCATCCCGGGTTGCAGGGATAAAAGCGCCATCAAGGCCTTCATAAAGGGGCTTGTAAAAACGTCAAAATTTTACGAAAGCCTCAAAATGATAAAACCAAGGACCTTCGAAGACGTCCTAGAAAGAGCAGAGGATGCGATGGAGTACGAAGAAGAATTTCAACCTTGGAATACTAGGGGGCCGCAAAACACCTCGAATCAACGAGGACGAAACGACCGCAGTAGCAGTGGACTAAGGAGGATCATAGAAGAAACCAGAGAGACTTCGACCGCAGCGGTCCCTCCAGGCCAAGTTATACCGGCCCCGATCCTATACGCAGGGAGAAAGAACTGCTTCCGTACCCCCTTACCATACCCACGAGGGAGGCTCTGACAGTACTCAAAACCTTAGGGGACAGAGTCAGGTGGCCTGAGAAATCTAAAAACCCCTCTGCGAAGAAAGATATGTCCCGGTACTGTCAATTCCACGGAGACCATGGCCACAACACCGATGAATGCTGGACCCTGAAAAGAGAGGTGGCAGAACTTATTAAAACAGGACACCTACGAGAATACTTGACCGAGAAAGTGAGGGAAATTGCGGTCGAATCCGACAAAAATCGACAGCGGATGAACCCAACTCCAATAGCAAATGCAGAAGAAAAGGTGATTAACATGATAGCTGGGGGATCCGATATATGCAGACTAACAAGCTCGGCCGCGAAGAGAAAGCTCAGAGAAACTCGGAGCATATACAACATCAGGAGTGAAAACACAAACAACCATTACTCCATCACTTTCACCGAAGGAGAAGCCGGAGAAATAAACGCACCTCACCACGACGCTTTGGTGATCAAAATATCCATAACAAACCTGACGGTAAAGAGGGTACTAGTCGACAATGGCAGCTCAGCCAATATCCTATTCCTGGAGACGTTCAGAAACATGCAGCTGGACGAAAGAGCGATGCGCAGGAAGGCTATCTCCCTCGTAGGCTTCGACGGAAAAGCCACCTCTACCATTGGAGAAATCGAGTTACCGGTATACGCAGAAGGAATAAACCTCCACACCACCTTCCTGGTAATAAGTTCCAATTCTGCTTATAACGTGATTTTAGGAAGACCCTAGATTCACGGGATGAAAGCCATACCCTCAACATATCATCAGCTAATTAAATTCCCGACTCTACACGGGATCAAGCAAATGAAAGGAGAACAAAATGCATCCAAAGAATGCTACGCCAATTGCCTGGAGTAAAAAGCGGCAGAAGTATAGCAATCACAGACGCGGCAGGAGGCACCCCTTGAGCTGGCCGATCACGAAGTGGACGAAATATCACTGGACAATGAGAAAATAGTGAAAATCGGGGCCATGCTGGAGAGAAGAGAGAAGGAAGAATTGATAGACTTCCTTAGGGATAACCAAGATTGCTTCGCCTGGTCACACACAGATATAACTGGAATCGACGCAGCAGTCATTACCCACAAACTGATTGTGAAAGAGGGGGTGAAACCAGTGAGGCAAAAGCGCAGAAGGTTTGCCCAAGAGCGGAATGAGATCATCAACGAAGAAGTGGAAAAACTCCTTGCAAATGGGTCAATCAGGGAGGTCCAATACCCCGAATGGCTCGCGAACGTGGTGGTCGTAAAAAAGAAGAATGGGAAATGGAGGGTGTGCATCGACTTCACCGATCTAAATAAAGCGTGCCCGAAAGATTCGTTCCCACTGCCGCACATAGACCTCACCATCGATGCGACCGCAGGATACGAGATGCTGAGCTTCATAGATGCATACTCCGGGTACAATCAGATACTAATGCACCCCGGCGACCAAGAAAAAACCGCTTTCATCACGGAACGAGGCATCTATTGCTATAAAGTCATGCCCTTTGGGCTAAAGAATGCGGGCTCCACCTATCAAAGACTCATGAACAAAATGTTTGCTGATAAACTGGGAAAGACCATGGAGGTGTACATTGACGATATGTTAGTAAAGTCGGAACAAACGAGCCAGCATGTCCACCATCTAAGTCAAGCATTCGAAACCCTCCGAAAGTACAACATGAAGTTGAACCCCACCAAATGCCATTTCGGGGTCAAAGCGGGAAAATTCTTGGGGTACCTAGTTACGAAGAAAGGAATTGAGGCCAATCCGGACCAAATCAAGCCGATCCTAAACATAGTAGAGCCTCAAAATAAGAAAGACATGTAAAAGCTCACTGGAAGATTGACGGTCCTGACCAGGTTCATCCCGAAGGCATCGGAAAAGTTTCAGCCATTTTTTGAGGCACTTAAAAAGTCCAAAGAATTTGAATGGACCGAAAACTGCAGAAAAGCACTAGCAGACATCAAAGACTTCTTGACCAGCCCTCAACTCTTAACTAAACCAGAAGTTAATGAAAAGTTATATCTGTATCTTTCACATTCACAGATTGTGGTAAGTACAGTCCTGGTCAAAGAAGTCGGGGGGAAACAGCAACCGGTATACTTCGCTAGTAAGACTCTAACCTCGGCAGAGACAAGATATCCAGTCTTAGAAAAAGCGATCCTGAGCCTAGTGTTTGCTGCAAGAAAACTCTGGGCATACTTCCAAGGACACCCAATCGTGGTAATAACTTCGTTGCCTTTGTGAAGCGTGCTGCACTCCCCAGAGAAATCCGGAAGACTAATGAAGTGGGCCCTAGAACTCAGCGAACACGACATCTCGTTTGAAGGGAAAAAGGCCATCAAATCCCAAGCCCTCGCAGATTTTTTAGCAGACTTCAAAGAAAACCTTTCCACGGAAATAACAGAGGTCGAAGTAAATCAGCTAGTAGCTTCTGCAACCGAAGAATTGGTACTAGAAGTAGACGGAGCCAGCAGATAAAGTGGTAACGGCCTGGGCGTATGTCTCCGGCCCCCAAATCTGCCCCCAATACTCCAAGCAATCCGATGCGAATTCCCAGCCACCAACAACGAGGCCAAATACGAAGCCCTGATTGCAGGGTTAAGGGTGGCAAAAGAAAGTGGAGCGCACAACTTAACGATCAAATGCGACTCCCAATTGGTGGTGAATCAAATAAACGGCGCATACCAAGCCCGAAACGAAAAGATGGCAAAATACTTGAAGATAGCCAAAGATCTCATGAAGCGCTTCTAAAGGGCCGCAATAAAGCAGATCCCAAGGGAAGAAAATGAAAGGGTCAATGCTATGGCAAACCTCGGGGCCTCAATGCAAAAAGACGAGCCAACAGGGCCAATTGTATACGCCTTCCTTCCCAAAGCAGCCATCGAGTATGAAGAAACATTGGTCATAGAACAGAGCGACTGAAGAGCCCCCATCATCAAATACATCAACCATGGTCAAGTGCCTGAAGACAAGGCAGAGGCGAGAAAACTACGAGCCCAGGCTGCCAGATTCTGCATCATCGGAGGAATACTTTTTAAAAGATCCATAGGTGGCCCCTTCCTAAACTGCATCTCCCTCTCCGAGGCCGAACTGGTGTTGAAAGAACTCCATGAAGAATCAGCCGGGAACCATTCTGGAGGCAGAAGCCTGGCATTCAGAGCGCATAGAGCCGGATACTACTGGCCAACCATGAAGACAGATGCAGCCGAACTCGTAAAAAAATGCGATAAATGCCAAAGGCACGCCAACTACTCCAACCTCCCCGCCGGAAACCTACACAGCATCACCTCTCCATGGCCGTTTGACAAATAGGGGATGGACATCATCGGGCCTTTCCCAATATCCTCACAGGGTCGAAAAAGATATATACTGATGGTAACTGACTACTTCACGAAATGGATAGAAGCTGAAGCGTTAGAAAAAGTCAGAGAGCAAGAAGTGCAGAAATTTATCTGGAAGCACATCGTCTGCAGATTCGTCATACCACGAGAAATAATCACTGACAACGGCCCCCAATTCATAGCGCAAACACTGAAAGACTTCTGCAACCAGTTGAACATAAAACTCACATACTCAACCCCGAGATACCCCCAAGTCAATGGACAAGCCGAAGCATCCAACAAAGCGGTGGTAGACTCCGTCAAGAAAAAACTGGACGAAGCCAAAGGACTGTGGCCCGAAGCCCTTCGGAAGCAGTACTCCCAATAGAAATCCTATCACCTCAAGAAAGGCTAAATGGAAGGGCTAATTAACATGTCCTAGCCTTCGAAAGAGATACTTCGGACGAAAAAAGGGAAAACACACAACGAAGAATAGTCGAATACCAAATGGGGATAGCAAGGCAGTACAACAAAAAAGTCAAGGCCCGAGCCTTCCAACCTGGAGATTGGGTGCTCAGAAGGGTATTCCAAAGCACGAGAAACCAAACTCATGGAAAACTGGCCGAAAGCTGGGAAGGACCATACCAAGTGGAACGAGCATCTGGAAAAGGGTCCTACAAGCTGCTTACAAAAGAAGGGAAGGAGATAGAACATAGCTGGAACATACATCACCTCAAAAGGTACCAATTTTGAATATAGCACCAACTGTAATAACGGGCACTCTTTTCCTCAAGAAGGGTTTTTAATGAGGCCCCACCTTAAAGCAATAAAACGAAGCTTTTCATCTCACCCCTTAACTCTCTTTTATATATTGCATATTGCCAAAGGGCAAGCCTCTGGTAAATCCAGAAGGTCTCGGGCGAAGATACATTACCAAAGGGCAACCCGAAAAAATTGCCAAAGGGCAAGCCTCTAGTAAATCCAGAAGGTCTCGGGCGAAGATACATTGCCAAAGGGCAACCCGGAAAAATTGCCAAAGGGCAAGCCTCTGGTAAATCCAGAAGGTCTCGGGCGAAGATACATTGCCAAAGGGCAACCCGGAAAAATTGCCAAAGGGCAAGCCTCTGGTAAATCCAGAAGGTCTCGGCCGAATATCCATTGCCAAATGGGAACCCGGAAAAATTGCCAAAGGGCAAGCCTCTGGTAAATCCAGAAGGTCTCGGCCGAAGATCCATTGCCAAAGGGCAACCCGGAAAAATTGCCAAAAGGCAAGCCTCTGGTAAATCCAGAATGTCTCAGGCGAAGATACATTTGCAAAGGGCAACCCGAAAAAATTGCCAAAGGGCAAGCCTCTGGTAAATCCAGAAGGTCTAGGGCGAAGATACATTGCCAAAGGGCAACCCGGAAAAATTGCAAAGGGCAAGCCTCTGGTAAATCCAGAAGGTCTCGGGCGAAGATCCAATGCCAAAGGGCAACCCGAAAAAATTGCCAAAGGGCAAGCCTCTGGTAAATCCAGAAGTTCTCGGGCGAAGATACACTGCCAAAGGGCAACCCGAAAAAATTGCCAAAGGGCAAGCCTCTGGTAAGTCCAGAAGGTCTCGGTGAAGATACGTTGCCAAAGGGCAACCCGAAAAAAATTGCCAAAGGGCAAGCCTCTGGTAAATCCAGAAGGTCTCGGGAGAAGACACATTGCCCAAGAACTCCGAAAAGTCAACATAAATTGGGAAATTGGTTCCCGATCGAAAAGAAAAGATAAAGAAAACACAGGAAAAATTGCAAAATATCTTTTCATTGATTAATAAAGATTACATTCAGACAGCATTACAAGAAATGAAAATTTATAAACCAGCGCCCTCTCGCAACGCGGCCGTAGCATCAAGCTCCGTCTTCGCCGATTCCGGAGTCAATGACCCCCAAATGACTTGCTCGAGGGCATAGGTTCTAGTGATGACCTCGGCCTGGGCAGCCTCCTCGGTCAAGACCTCCACTTGACCCTCCAAGTCTTTTATCTTCCCTTCGACCGCAGACTTGAAAGCTTTCAGCTCTTCTATTTCTTTGGCCTGCCTGTTGAGCTCAGCGTCCTTCACCTTGCAAGAGGACTCGAGGCCCAAGTTATGAGCCTGCAATACCTCAGAGCGTCTAACGGCCTCAACACACTGAGCCGTTACCTTCCCCAAGTCATCTTGGGCGGCTTTAAGTTCGGCCGCAGCCTTGCTGACGCTTGCCTCCATCTCTCCCCGATCACGCATAACGGCCGAAAAATGGCGACGCATCCCCACCGCACCTTGAAGTGCCTGAAAGAAGACCAAACCATCAAAAACAAGACAAGAAATCAATACAAGGTGAAGTTTCAGGAACCTACCCTGTACAAGCCACCAACGGCCATCTCGTTGAACTGGGTGAAGGACAGAGAGTTCAACCAATCCTCATCCAGAGGAAAGAAAAAACCATCTGCCGCCTTCACCATCCCGGTCGTAACCCTTCGAGTGGAAGAATCGCCGGGAAATTCGAGGAAGAGGCCGCTCCCCCCAGAAGCGGGCTTCCTACCAGTGTGCTTAACCCGTCTACGCGGGCGCACAAGCTCCTCCTCTTCCTCCTCTTCCTCCTCATCTTCCTCTCTCGGCCTCTTTTCCTTGTCAATAGGAGCAACATGGGGACCCTCTCCATGAGATGGTGCCCGACTTGAATGAGCATTATCGGCCGACGACCCCTGCCTCTCTTCGGTCAAAATACTTCCTTGAACAAAGGCAAAGGCCTTCTCTTGCTCTGCCTGGATTTGACGCATGATGGCGCACATGGCGAGCGCCCGCTGACCCGACGGCTTCGACATCACGTAATCAGCGATTTCTACAAATCCAAAACACGTTAATTCGACTGCATGAAAATACTTGGAAAACTAGAGAAAATCAGAATCCACCTATTTGTCCTGGTGAAAGCCCAAAAACGGCTTGTGCGTAGCTCGTGCAGCAACCTCTTGTGACTGTGTTTCTTATCAGGAAGCGCGAGAATAGCCTCGCTCCTAGCACGCGCCCGAGGAGTCGACTTGCAATTCTTGGCACCGTGTTTAGCTGCAACCATAACGAAACCAGTTAATACAAAACGACCGAACAAGAACCGACAAAATGTAAGACAAGTCACAAGAAGACTACGTGAATCCATCCAACACAACGAGTAGCTCGGGCCCTTGCCCTAGCGAGTGGCGCCCCTGACAAAGAAATACTTGTCTTTCCACCGGCGTTCGTTAGACTTGAAACCCAGAATCAGTATCTTTCCATGAGGCCGAGCGTTCAAGACATATCTACCAGTATCCGGTTTTTCGCGTTTAATAAAGTAAGAATAGAAGAAGTCTTCGGCCGAAAACGATAAATTATACTTCTCTTTCAAGCGGTCCACGCTCAGCAATATACGGATAGCGAGCGGAGTCAACTGGCTAGGATGGATCTGGCACCAAGTGCACAACTCCTCAACTAGACCCATGATGGGAAATCTGAGACCAATATCGAAATGTCTAAGATAATAAGGCTCACATCCCTCGGCCAAAATATCGTCAACCTTCTCATTATCATTGGGAAGTCTAGTCTCGACCCAATCAGGAAACTTGCAACTAAAACGCATAGCCTCCAGCTCTCCCCTCGTCATAGTACTTCGAACGTTAAGCCAAGGAGGGAGAATATCTTGCGGCCTAGATTCGGCCGGAGGATTACGGGCGGACGAACACTCGACATTATCTTCTTCGGCCGAAAAATCACAGGTGAGGCCAGCAAAAGTGGACGTATCCAAGGAGTTAGAAGATGACATCTACACTCGACCGAAAAAAGCAGGTTAATGGTCTTCGACTGAAGTTAGGGCAACACAAACACCGATACACAAAAGGCAGCACTATGAAGTCGCGGACACGTGTACACATGGAAAATAAAATAAATAAAAGGAAAAGCGGCAAAAATACGAAAAGGCAAAATCAAAACCCAGTCAGCAGAAGAGAAATCGATTGGAAACCTAACCATTAACCAAACAAGATCGGCAGATTGCCGGAAAACCACAGCAAACCCAATGGCGAAATAAAAAATTCACAAAACAAGCAGCAACAAGGCCAAAACCGGCAAAACTAAAGCAGTAAAAGCAACTGGAAAACTAAAGAAAAGAAGCGACAGAAACTAACCTTGAGAATGCGAGGAAGAAGAACCAAAAACTAGAACCAAAAGCTTCACCGGAAGAGACAATGGCGGTTGAGCTTCGTCTTAGAGAGAGAGACTGAGAAATGAATTTGAAAAGATACAAAAGAGAGAGAAGCAAACCAGCACTTAAATAGAGAGGCAATGATTTCACTTTTAGGGCACAGCAGTCGAGGAGCCGTCAAATTTAAAAGATTTGATACCCAAATGCTGACGTGGAAGGCAAAAGGAAAAAATTGGCTAATTAGTGGAATCCTAGCTGGCGACACACCCAGCATAAAAGATGACCTCTCGGTCGAAAGGACCCTAATGAAAGGAGACTTCTTCGACCAAAATAGGCCACCAACTTATTGCCACACTTGAAAAAGTCAAGTAATGGCAATAGGGGGATTACTGTGGTGGGAAAACAACTTACGGTCTCAGAAAGCTGCGGACCCTCAGCAAATTGAAAAATAAACCTAAGTCATAAACACAGCCAAAGCCTTCGGCCGAAGAAGACCAATGCCCCTTCGGCCGAAATGGGCTTACTGAACCTGCGGCCGAACACACCTCTGCGGCCGAAGAACCCGACACAGACCCGGATGGCACTAACAAGCCCAGAGAGAAAACCAAGTCCAAGAAGGAAATCAAGTCCAAGAAGGAATCCAAGTCCAAGAAGGAATCCAAGCCCTAGAAGGAGATCAAGCCCAAAAAGGGAGTCAAGCCCAATGAAAGACCAAATCCGAAAAGGAGACCGAATCCAGGGAGAATAAGGAGTCCCAATCCAAATAAAAACAGGACCCCAAACACCTCCTATAAATAGGGGGTAGGGATGATTAGAGAGGGATCCGATTTTTCATTCATTAGAGCTAAACTCTGTGAAATTATCTCTGTAAGTTTTTTAACTATTTTCTCAAACAATTTTAGCCTAATATTTGGCTGTGGTTTATTTGGCACCACATATATCAATTCTTTCTTCTTCGAAGGAGTAAAAATTTATAACTTGTGAAATCAATGATATAAATGATATTCTCACAACATTGAGGACAATATTTAAAAAATAAAAAATAAACCCACGACATCAAAACACAACAAAAACTAATAAATGCAAGTACCTGGGGATAGGGCGATAAATAAGAAGATTCTATAAAATAGTAATATAATATGCCGAAACGCGGGAGGGTTGCGTGAACCTCACCTCCCATAATTGTCCAAAACCCTAAATTTTTTAATCCATCAACACTATACACCACTTCCACCATACATTTTTTTAATCATATAATTCACATGATATAATATTAAAATAATATTTCGATGCATCCAATGCTCCGTAAAACCTTCCACTACCACTTACAATCATCCCAACATGTTAAACAAACCAAAATAAAATGTTCTACATAATTTTCTACAAAACACTAAATTATAATATATTAACCTACCAATCATAACACTTATTATAATAACAAAATATATTAAAATAATAAATCAAAATTTATAATATTAAAAAATTGAAATCAACAATTTAAAATTACTTTTTATAAAATAGTTAATTCTCAGTCTAAAAAAAGTATTATATTATATGAAATATATATGGAAATAAATATTAATGTTGTAAAAGTTATTATAAAAATTAAAAATAAAAATCAATTCTCGAAATTCCACGCAAAGAAAAATTAAGTTATTTTAACTTTTTTTATTTATAAATTTTAGTTATTTTATGTAATTTTAATTTTTACATTATTCAAAAATAAAGATATTTTAAAATTCAATTTCCACCAAATATTTAAATATGAAAATTTTAATTAATTTTTAAAATATAAATTTTACCACTATTTTTAAAATATTTTTATTTATTACTAATTTTTAAAAATTGATTGTCTTATTACTTTTTAAATGTAATTTAAATTTATAATAAAATTTTATTAATTATAAATTAAAATTTAACACCCTATAATACTTCTTTCCCTTATTCAAAATAATTGTCGTTTAAAATTTATCACGCTTATTAAGAAATCAATAAAATGATCTAATAATTTTTAATTCATTATTTGTTTATTTTTTAAATTATTTTTATATGTATTCTCTCCTTACAAATAAATAAATAGATAATATAGAAATAAATTAATCAAATTTGATATAATTATATAAATTAAAATTAATAATTATTTTAAACTTTTTATCTCACTTTAAACCAACAATTAAATTTGATTGGAGGGATACTATTTAACCTCCGATCATTAGCATTAATTAAAATATTAACTTAATTAATTTTAAAAACAAATATACTCATAAAAAATGTAGAGGAAGCGCATAACATTAGTAGACGGAAATTTTAAAGACACTGCGGGCCTGTTTGGATAGACTGGCTTCTGGTTTTTTTTTTTTTTACTTCTGACTTTTGAAAAATGTTTCAGATGGTGTTTGGGTAACTGGCAGAAGTGCTTCCACTCTCTCAAATGCTCTTTCAGATAAACTAAAAAATATTAGTTTCCTGAAAATACTTCCACTTCTTTTCTTCTACATACAGAAAGTAATCCCAGGCCCTACATATACATATACATATACACAACAACACTATTATATAAAACACACAAATATATAAACATATCAAAATCTCTCTCACTCCTTCCTTCACAAACTGAGTCAATACACACAAAAGCAAAAACCTTATTACATGTTCTTCTAGCACACTCGATCGACCATGGCGAACCGATGGTGGGGTGGACAAGTTGGGTTACCGGGTATGGAGACAACAGCAACATCATCACCGTTAAAGAAACCAGATCTCGGCATATCAATCTCCAACACCAACACAGTTGAAGACGAGGAAGAAAGAGAACAAAGCGACGAGCCAAAAGAAGGCGCAATCGAAATCTCCACGCGCCGTCCACGTGGCCGGCCACCAGGCTCTAAAAACAAACCGAAGCCACCAATATTTGTAACCAGAGACAGTCCCAACGCGCTGAAGAGTCACGTGGTGGAAATAGCGGGCGGGTCTGACGTGGCGGAAACCCTAGCGAACTTCGCCAGGAGGAGACAGCGAGGCGTTTGCGTCTTGAGCGGGAGCGGGACGGTGGTTAATGTGACGCTTCGGCAGCCGAGTGATCCGAGTGCAGTGATGGCGATTCATGGTAGGTTTGAGATATTGTCTTTGACGGGTGCTTTTTTGCCCGGACCGGCTCCTCCCGGTTCGACCGGTTTGACGATTTATTTGGCTGGCGGGCAAGGGCAGGTTGTTGGTGGGAGTGTTGTGGGCCCTCTTGTGGCTTCCGGTCCTGTTATGGTGATCGCTGCTACTTTTTCTAATGCTACTTATGAGAGGTTGCCTTTGGAGGAGGAGGAGGATAACACTGCTGCTGCTGGATCTTCACTTGGTGGTGCTGGTGAGGGTTCCGGGATGGGTGGTTATGGTAATTTGCCACCTAATTTGGTTGGTAATGGAGGAGCTGGTCAATTGAATACTGAAGGCTACGGAAATTGGGTTCATGCTAGACCTCCCACCTTCTAACCCTAATTAATTTTTCGGAGAAGCTATGTTCTAAAAATCGAAAATAAAAAAGTATTATTAAATTATTCGGAATCAGTAATTATCTGAACGGGTAATTATCAACGGGTAATTATCAACGGGTAATTATCTGAACGAATTAGATGGAAATTTTTAGAACCCTAAAGTAGGAAATGGATTTGATTTATTAATTAGGGTGACTCTATGTATTTGGCATGTGTATTAGTACATCTCATAAAGATATATGATCAAACAAGGTAATTACTAGATGTAGATTCAATAAATAATGAAGATGATGATTAATTTTTATGGTTTTATTATAGAGTATGTAGTAAGGAATACACTATGTTCTTTGTTTGATAGTGTAGTATCCTTACAAAACAATTTGTTTTTGTTTATAGAGAAACAAAAACACATTGTTGTGGGCACAAATTGGATCGTGGATATGTTAAAATAATATTCTGTATTCTTTTGTGTTTTAAAATTTTAATAAACTATTTTTATAGGTTTAAGTGAAGTGAAATGACCTTGATCTTTAGTAGTATATAGTTAATTTAATAAAAAAAAATTATTTTTTATTTTTTAATGTGTGATTGATGTGAGATTCTATTGCTCTTGATGTAATTATGTTAGAAGATGGAATTTTAGATGTACATAAATAATAATTAATTGATATTTTATTGATTTATTATTATTATTTATTTTATTGAATTATGAATTCATGATAAATAGTATTATTATTATTTTTATTTATAAATATATATAATTAAATGGAGACAAAAGGTTGTATGTGGTAATGTGTGTTTTAATAGTATTTATTTATATATATAGTTGAGATATGAAATTTTGAAAATAAATATATTGAAGTAAGGAGACAAATCCTTTTGTACACATATACCTTAGATTCTGTAACTGTTTCCCGAGTTTGTGCTCAATTTTGTTGTTATTATATTAAATATATTTTTTCTTTTAGTGAGTATTTGTCTTTTTAATATATGTGATTGATCGTATCTGAAGCAGGCTTCAAAAATTTCTTAATCAATGTGCTAGATTTTTATTTTTATTTCTTTTGCAATATATTAATTCGACAATTTCTTTTATAGTTTGGTATTAGCGAAATTATGAAAATGATTTTAGTAAAATAAATAAATAAAATGGTAAGAACTATTTTCATGTTTATATTGAAAGTATTTTATTGGATTCACGTTTATCTTGCTTCTTGATTTTTTTTTATTAATTTAAGGAAAAAATATTAAAAATTATATTTTAAAATAAAAAATAAACTTTTTCATAGAAAATTTTATTTCAATAAGAAACTCAAATTTGATTTTCTCGATGGCAAAACACAAAAATAAATGGATTAATTAAATCACTCAGTTTACAAATCACTGTACTTTGAAAGGATTCTTTTATTGTTTAATTCAAATAAATGTAAATGTTTGAATTTGTAGCTTTCCATTGGATAAAAGATGAGACAAATTTAAAACTAAATAATTTATATTGATGAATTTCAAAATAGTATTAATTTATTTTTATATATAATAATAAATCATAAAATTTAATATTTTATTTTTGAAATATTTATCATTTCCTATTCAGTCATCCAAAAAATGATAAATTATACAATTATAAATTTTATTTTAAAAATATTATAATTTTTAATTTCTGAATTTAAATAAAAGTGTAAACAATAATTTTTGGTCTTATAAAAAATAGATAAATTTTCAATTAATAACGTCATATTTATGAGTTTCAAATAATAATAAACTATAATTGACATGATAATAATCAATAAATAAATTATACAATTTTATATTTTATTTTAAAAATATTATCATTTTCCGTTTATTATCCTCCAAATAATAATAAATTTTAATTTTATAAAATAATAAATAATATTTTATTTAAAAATATTATCTTTCCATTATTTTTATTAAAATAGAGGGTAAATTTGTGACTATCTTGTGAGGGGTAAGATAAATTTCAAATTCAAAAACCACCTCACAAAACCAATCATTTTCGAAATGGGGGTGGTTTGTAACAAAGTTTCAAACTCAGTGCAAAAAGTTTAAAAATCAAGATGCAAAATTTAATTTACCCCGGTAGAAATCTTAGTGAGCAATAATTTTCTTCCTTCTTTATTTAATACATATATTAAAACCATTACTTATATGATGAGTAGAAAAGTTTTCAAATCTATATATTTGAAACGAATGAGAAGATTTTTATCTTATAAATCACAAAATAAATTCATGATGGAAAAATTACTCATGTAACTTAAATAAAAACTCAAGATTAAAAATTCTCATTGAAGATGCATGATGTGAATAAAGATGATAGAGACAATCTACCCAAGCGAAGCAAAGCTTAGAAACATCATTGAGATAAAAACAATCAGCAGTTTTGTCCAACATTTCACCAATCCGTAGGGACTCTTTCACTTTAAGAACTTTGAGCACCAATACAACTTGCTCAATAACTTCACTTGTTATTCTCACATAATATCATACTGCAATATACTACATGCTAAAGTTAAATTAGATCACTCTCTTAATAATATATATGGATGATATTTTGATCACCAGAAGTAACCCTACCAAAGTTAAATTAGTGATTGATAGACTACATTCTAACTTTTATTTAAAATTTTTAGGGTTTGAAAGTCAAAACAAATGAATTAGACTTATTTCTATCTCAATCAAAATATATAAAGAACTTGTTAGAAAGGGCTTACATGAAAACTGCAAACTTGTCATCACATAGTCAATTTCAAGCTCGGTCAATAAGACAGTGATCAGTTTGAGCATCATTTCCTCTATAGAAGCATTGTGGGAGCTCTCCCACACCTAAATTATACTCGGCCAGACATCACTTTTATCTCAAATTATATTAATTTCATTTTCAAAGGATCTTATTCAGAGTCATTGGTCAGGAAAAAAAAGTATGATATGTGAAAGGAACCATTTATCAGAGTGTAGCTTGTATAGCATTTTTCAAAATATTTCAATCTTAAAGCCTTTTGCGATTCTGATGAGGCGAGCTCTTTAGATGATTGAAGATCTACCTCTAGAAATTTTGTTTTTTAGGAGGATTCTAGAAATTGTGTTTTTTAGGAGGAAAATTAATATCCTGGTCTTCGGAGAAACAAACCATTGTTGCAAACTCGATTTCTGAAGCTGAGTATAGATCCTTATCTCACATCGTTAATTAAATAATCAATATGGTTACTCAATTTAGTGAACTAGGTTTTAGTCTCTCACATGACATAAGAAGTATAAGAACCGAAGAATCAAACCACAAAACCAAATAAAATCTAGAAAGTTAAGTTCATTTCATGCCATAGTCAACATTGTCTTAAAGAATCACTTTAAACGTTGGTTCCATATATATGAGGCATTATTTGAAGACTTAATTACCTATTATCTACAATGAGGGGAATATAAGTTCTCCAAAATCAGATTTTTCATATAATAAGTAGAGCTATATGAATGATATATTAAATACCTATATTGACTATAAATGAAATTACAAGTTAAAAGCTTTGGGAACAACTTACTTCTACTTGCCATTTCTTAGCAATTTTAGACCAATTCTTGGTATGAACACCGGTCTTCCACTCAAAATCAATTGTCATTGTGAATTAGTTTTCGTGTTCCATTGCCCAAAAGCATGCACTATAGTCTCCTGCTTCCGGAGCAGAAAAAGCAAAATGTCCAGATTTAACATTTTCCCTAGCATGGTAACCATTTCTATAAGGCGGAGTCATCTATATCAAAATCACCTACCAATTTCATCACTCTGATCATTTGAACCAAAAATACTAAATCATGAATATTAATAATGTAAAACATAACAAAATATCAAATATAAACACTACAATGTCCTAATTAAATTCAATGAATACAAATGCTCCAACATGCTAGTTTTAGCGACATTTCCTTCTAAACTAACAATACTATATTGAAAAATTCTTGTGCTAACTCTGTGATATTTCAATTTTCAATATTTACAAAAGACCCAGAAGAAACTCAAAGAACAATAGACGTAATGAACTACAACAAAACTGCAGAGAATAACCCTGCCTGAAGTCCCAACTTCACAACAACATAAGAATTGCTACTGCTAAGAATTGTTACTGTAATTGTCGTCACCAGCTTCACTCGAATCCTCAAAACACCCAGAAGAGATCTAGAGGAAACTCGTACAAGAACATGTGACAAATCGATCCATATACACATTTTAATTGAATCCTTGGATAGATAAAGATAAAGTGAATTGATCAAAATATCCTTGCATTCTTATATTGTCTTCAGTGAGTTAGAATGTAATATGGTTAACAGTTTAAGGGTAATGTTGGAAAGAGAATAGTGAAGGAGTCGTCGTTATCTGCTTCAAGGCTCTTTTATATAGAAGGATATGGTGTTTTACATTTTCACTTTATCATGCTCATATGAAATTTTCTCTTAAATATTATTAAAAAAAAAAAAAAAGGACTGTTAAACTTTACATTTTAGTTAATGAACTATCAAAATTCATAAATTTTTAAAAGTTGAAATTTTAAAAAATACCAAAATGACCAACATACCTCTACTTGGCAGCTTCACATATTTTTTTTTAATGTCTTAACAAGCTGTGAAGATTACGCAGTGTAAAATATCCGCAATACTGTGTTTGGTTGATTTTTTTTTTTTATTTCAACTTTTGAAAGTTTATAAACTTAAAACAAAGTTAATTTAATTCAAAGTTTTAAATGGTCAAAAATGAAAATATCTAAAGTTTCTCTCCACCAAATTTTTTCACGTTTAGTTTGAGCATTCAATATTTTCATGACCAAATAGAAATTTGAATAACATATATTTAGCCATTATATTATTAATGTCATATTATAGTTTGACTTAGTTGTGTAAAACTTTATAATATATATATAAATTTCATAATAACACTTTCATATTTATAAAACTCAACATTCTGTCTAGAGGTGAGCACGACTCGACTCGATTTGATTTTTTGCTGAACTGAATCGAACCGAACCAAATAAAAAAATTGATTTTGAAATTATAAAACCGAACCAAAATATAAAATTGAACTGAATCATTCGTTTAAAAAGAACTAATGATTTAAATTAAACAAATGTTTGAATTTGAATCAAAATAAACAGAACGAAAGATTATGGCTTGAACCAAATAAAAAAAAAAAAATCGATTTTCTATCATCAAAACCAAACTAAGTCTAATTAAATTAAAACCAGATCGAACCGAACGTTCGGTTCGATTTCATTTGATTATGATGTTTTTCCATATCTTTATTTATAATTAAAAAATAATCATAAAAAATCATAATAGAAAATATTTTAAAAATAAATAAAAATTATTAACTAATAATTTGATATGTTCTATTACGTTATTTTTATTTTTGAGTGATGTAAATAATATTTAAAAATTTTGAAAAATATTCCGATCATTTAATATTTTTGTATAAAAGAAATAAAAATAATCTTGATTTAAGAGTGAGACTAATATTGATTGTTAATATTTTGAAAAAAAAAAATTTAACCAAGTAACAAGTTCCGGTTCCAATGTATATAGTCTAATACTATAGTAAGCTAATAATGAAATTAAAAAAAAACCAAAGTAACTATCATGTCACAGAAACATTAAGTATGAGTTTGATTAATCTACTAAAGATCTGGATATGTGCTTCCATAGATTCAAAACAAATATAGGAATAACTTAGCATATGACTAAGCTTTCATAATTATTTAATTTTGCTTTCAAAAGTACAATTATTTAATTAATCATATAAATAGATAATAATAATATAAAATAAAAAATTTAAAAAAAAAAATACTTCATTTGAGCTATCTGATTAATGTCTAAGTTTTATGAACACTCGAGGATAAATTAACCAAACAAAGAGGACCCTCTTCACATGGATTCACATGATATATGTAATTAATTAAAGTAATCACAACAAATCAATTAATTAATAACATGCTTACAACATTCTAAGGGTAGATCAAAGCAGCCAATTTCGACTAATTCATGACCCCACTTCTCTGATCATATACAAACCCTAGATAGGTTATCTGTAAAAGTCTTGACAAACCCAATTAATTATATTACTTTGAAAAGGAATCCGAAAAATTAGCATTAACAAAATGTGGACCACCAATAAAGCTTATTCAATAAGTTCATTATATAAATAAATAAATAATTACCCACCACTATTACATACTATATATTATAATATATATGGCTTTTCATAAAGTTGGCCTCTCAAAAACTATATAATAAATAAATAAATACGGGAATCATATGATGCATCAGCACCATGTGTTTATTCTTTTTCAAAGTCGATTTATTTCATCTACTTAAAAATTATTTTATTCCATTGCATGAACAACTGCCGTGGATTACACGTTGTCTCCATCAATTTTAATTAATTATTTACTGATATGTCTTTTGACCTAACTTGCTCTCAAGAGGTTTTATATGATCATCTATTTTGTTTATTTATTTTCTTTCATAATTTAATGTTTGTTCTCTTTTGTTTGTTTCTTCTTGAGTTTTATTCGAATAACCAATCACAGTGAACCATATATTTTATAATCTTTTGTTTCATCATTATATGTTTTTTTTTATTATTATTTTTCTGTATATATATTTCTTTAACTATTGAAGATTATGGACTATGTACGTAGGTAATGATATTAATATATTTATTTTATGAAATTGTAGTTTGAGAGTTGAGATTGGTCTAACAACTACCCAGCTGCTTGAATACGACACACATAATTTAATTATAATTTTGAACAGGTCTACTTTAATTAATTAATATACGCTAATAAAAATCAATTTACCTTACATCATAGATGATGAATAGTGATAGATTATATTTAATATAAAATATTTAATATTAAATTTTCATAAAATTATATTTGTTTTCTTGTGATGAAGGTAAATTATAATAAAATTTTAATTAAATTATAATTGTAATTATTTTATATATAATTAAATAATAATAATACATATACATGAATGAATAAATTAATTGATGTTGAATAGTTGCTATTTTGGAATACATAGTTTACTATAATTTTAAACACAAATAAAATCATTCTGGGGCCAGAATAGCATATATAATTAACAATAAAGTATTGCTTTCAGTAATAATTATTCTTAGATTTTTTTTTTCATTAATTAATAGCGAAATCGATTTCTTGAACTGCACATACATATCAACTTTTTTGCTTCTCAAAGGTGGTAAGTGAGGTATATAATTTTCATTTTTATTTTTCATATTGTATTAGTATGAATATTAATTATTTAACATATAGTACTTGACAAATATTTTATGTATTTTGTAATTGCCCAATTGAAAAAACAAATTAGGATTTTGATATTTATGTAAAATAAAGGGCTGTTGGTGAAATTGTGGAAAACGACAAAGGAGAAACAAGATATGGTTTGACTTTTTTTCTTTTTTTTTTGGGTAAAAATAAAGAGCAATAGATATCGCCACGTGGCACAATCTCCTTATTTTAGGCCTCAAAATCTTCCCCAATTTCTGCTTCCCTTGGCCCATTTCGCTTTTTCATGATCAACATGCCTTCCATTACATGAGTTCAAAGTACAAGCCATAACAATAACATGATCTATCTCTATCTCTTATATTTACAATACAACTTCACGGTCTATAACAAGTCTAATAGTATAAGCCATTGGATAACAGTGATAAAAACTACTTGCTTCAGCTACATGGCATCATATTTAAACAATCAAGATTTCCAGTTACTGCTAGGCAATTAGACAGCAGAATAAATCACACTGGCTTCTGGAACTTCCCGTGAACCCATACTCTTTGCATGCTCTTCCCAGTTCGACGATTACTCGAATTCACACAACAATATTCTAGTTCAATCTGGATTGAAGCAAACAGATCAGTTAATATATAAGGTTCCAGCAGTCTTGGCAGAAGAAGATAATGATTAATGTAAATCACAAATCTAAAAATTCAGTCAGGTCAACAATGTTGCTACTGCAGTATATTTTGGTACCTCTATGAAGCCTGCGCCAGAAAATAGGTTCCTGACTCTGTCTATACAGAAGAAATAAGAGCGAGTTCCATCCAATCGCTTGTACTCCCTGAAACCTACCCTTTGCTCCGGACTGAATCGCAGCATAGTCATGTCATACAAGCCTGAAATCCACAACTGAAACTTGGTCACTATGTTCTCCATGGACAGTTGTTAGTCATCTTCAAAAAAAGAAGCTCAGTAGTTTCTCATTTGACAGTATTTTGATTAAGTAACAACTACATTTTCATAGGTACACACCATAATCCCGAAAGCAGAGGAGGCCACCAGGTTTCAAGACTGAGTAGCACTCGCTGATTGCTGCTGGCATCTTCTGCAGCGGTACAGCGGATAGTGTGAATATCTGGTAGAGCATAAAAAGGCATTATGTACATCTATAGAATACATTTTCTGCAGTCACTGACTGTTTTTTTTAGTATGATTCTATAATACTAATGCTGAAGAAACGTCAAGCTCATAAAAAGCTTATGCACTAGATCAATTGTTAGCAAGAAGCACCTAGTCCTGTATTAGCTTTGCAAACTAGAACACATTTTTGAACATGCAAAAATCACTCTTCCTGAGACTGATTAACCTTTTGGTTAGGCCTCTTGTTCAAACAATTTCAAAACATTGCAACATAAAGGAAGAAACAAATGACAAACAAGTTATACGCTGATGTAATGATTATCAACAAATAGTACAATTGGTCGATAAAATCCTAGGCTGTGTAACTTATTTTGATAAATTGAAGTTACTATTAACAATTAGACTAAGATTATAGATCTGCAAGTCGAGAAAACTTACCAATGTGATAAAGTCAACCCTGCCAACACAACAGCCACTTTCTCCTAAGTGAGGTAGTAAATGTGTGCTGTCTAGCTCTTTGGTATCTGGAGAATAAGGGAAAACTTAGTACATATTATCTAATATGCGACCAAATCACCGAATGCAGAACTTAGAAAATGAATGAGTGGTATGAGAGACCTGAAAGGGAAGCGGGTTGCTTTAGCATAGATTTTCCTCGGCAAGAATTGCAAACCAACCATTCTGGAAACCCAGAGGTACAGAAATCACAAGGGAAGGGGTGAAAACGTTCTTTTACCAAGCCTACATCAATGGCACCAACAAATTCTTTAGCCCTCTCAAGAATTTCAGAGCTACAATCGCAAGCATATACAGTGATTTTCTCATTCCCTCTACAAAAAGAAACGAACTATTTCAACATAAGACATTCACAATCATAACCCTAAACGCGATTATTACAACAAAGGAACTTGAAACCAAATCAGAAAAAAATGCTCTTTCAAAGACTATGATAACGAATTCTAGGCACATTTCATTAGGAATATGACTTTCACGTAGCATTTAAAGACAAATAAACACCAGAGACAATATAGGAAGTCTTAGGATTACCGCAATATAGGAAGAGCAGTACTGCCATTTCCACATCCGATTTCCAATAGCTTAGAAGACTCTCTGCAAGACACCAGTTCCGGAAATTCCTTCAACAAATACCGTCTCTCCTGCATCCAATAAATAACAACATTACATGGTTTCAAGTAGTCAACCGTGCAATCTTACACAGTTGAAGCACATGAACAGTCCTTCACACATTGGAAGCTAAAATACCCAATTAAAAAGATATCAATGCTAGTAATAATTACTCAAACAGCCTCAGTTCCATAAATTTCAAAACTTTCAAGTTATAACATCAACTTATCAACTATAAAATGTCAAACAAAGCAAAGTAACTAACTCTGAGTTAACAAGTTCAAGTACCCAACCAAACAAATATTTCGAAAACATGTAAATGCACAAAAAGATCTAGTTAACAACAAATGCTCATCCATCCGCCAATTAATATTAAAAAAGTTTCTTTTACATCTATTGCAAAGCCGAATCAAACAATCAAGTAGAGAGAAGAGAAATGAGAGACCTTGAAGAATTTCCCAGAAGAATGGCGGCTATGGAAACTCCTCCAGGCATCAGCATCATCATCTTGCTCTGGTGTTTCGTGTTCATATTGCAGGACATCAAATGGAAGTAAATGGTATTCTAGAGAAGGGTCTTGCTCGATTTGGTGTTTCAATGTCTCCCACTCGAAATCTTTGGAGTGGTACTCTCCTGCTACATTCACATTCATCATCATCGCCCTACTCACCTCTTCCATCTTCAAACACAAAAACACAACATAAATCTATGTTGGGCTTATATTATCAATGTGTTTTTGGGCCCAGCCCATTATATTTGGGCTTAATACATTATCTTCATCAGCTTAATTTCATCAAGATTTTTATTATATGATAAGCTTGCTTGTTCCTTTTGTTCTAATGTTTGGACCACCTAATGTCCTCCGGAAGTTGTACTTAAACTTCCTTCAAGTGTGTGGGCGGTGTTTGTTTGTCCTCGTATTTCTTGAAGTGGTTGGACGGTGTTTTTTCCTCGTCTTCAATACTGTCACTGTCATAAAATACTCATTCAACAAATAAGTACTTGATTTGTTTTGCCTACCATTTTAATTAAGAAAAATGTGATGTTGAGAGAACTAACCGATGATTCCTAAAATACCAGTTATGAGATCTCTTAAAACAATATGTATGCATTATTGGAGCAGTGATGTTCTCTCCTGTACTGTAAACATCAACAATGTCTTGAATTAGTGAAGTTGTTATTGATATGTTAATACTAGATTTAACTATATGTAAGTTCACATGGATTTGTAATTTTTTTTTCTTTGAAATTCAAGATGAAGTTCCAAGTGCTACAAGAGATCATTACTATAAATATTCTTCTAATGCTAAGTTCAACTCATCTTTCCCTGCTTGAAGACATTTTGACATAGTGAGCCTTTTATTTGTATTCATATTCCTTCCCCAGCTTGTTGTAGAACTCTTCGAAGTTCATCTGCCATCCCTTGTAAAAGAACTGGTTTTCGAATTAGTCCATTCATTCCCATCTTTAGGCATCTCTCCGAAACATTTTCTTCGGTACTTGCGGTCAAGGCTATGATCAGCGGCCGATTATGGCTACTGCAGAACTTCCGAATCCTTGCTGCTACTTCGTATCCGTCCATTTCTGGCATATGAAGGTCTAGAATAACAATTTGGAAAGTGTTCTGGCCCATACTGATTGCACTAAGGCATCCAAACCCAGATGAGACGGCTGTTACATCACAACCAAGTTTCTCAAGTAGCTTTTTGGTCACAGTCCGGTTCACATCATCATCATCAGCTAGAATTACTCTAAGGCCTCTGAAATGAGAATTGGAGTTCGGCTGCTCGGATGTATTTCCAACTCCAAATGTTGATGTACCAAAAGATGGACGGATTTGAAACCTGAGCACCAGGGTCATTCTTTGAGCAGAACCGAATGCATTTGGCGTTATCCATATATTGCCTTGCATCATCTGCATCAACATGTTTTACACCAAATGAATCAGAAGTTGGTAAACTGATTGACATAGAAATAAGAAATTTGTTCTAGCAGTGGAGGCATATAGTATATGAATCAGCCTTGTATATATATCATAGCTAGTCTTATAGGATTATACTCACCATATTCTTATAACTAATGGTTACAACCTCCAATGAATATGCTTAAACAAAATAACTATTTTCACCTCTGAATAAATTGTAGCATCTAAAGTTCTATGTGCAATATTGATTTCCAAAAGTTAAACAAGATATATAAATCACAAGCATAGACGAAATTGATATATGTAACTAGTTCATAAAAGAAGCACACACCTGCACAAGCCTTTTGCACATCCTGAAACTGAGACTCTCCTTTACTTCATTGCTATTATGTCTGCGGACAATCATGTGTGTACTTGCAAGAGATTTAACTGACTCAGAACTGGCTCCTTTTATTTCAATTTCGAACTTCAAATGTGCATAATCAGTTGGCACATTTGATCTCCATGCTACCATCCCTCTATCATTCTTGTCCTCATAGTTGCTCTCTGATGAAACACGAAATGCAACAGTTCCCACTCCTTCATGTGCGTTCAGTAGATAACCTACCATGTGCAAAATCACTTGAAACGCACGTCTTTCATCCCCTAAAACCAGATCTGGTAAAGTGGTCTGCACATCTAATTCAAAGCCAAAGCCTCTGTAAGCAGTCAAGCACTTTGCAAGGCAAGAAACTTCCTTAATCATGGAATGTAACCGAAAAGGCTTCATCTCTAATGGGAATCTCCCATCATCTTTCGCAGCAATTTCCATCACATCGTTAACCAAAGTTGAGAGGACATTGCTTGTTCTTACCAGAGTGTCCACAATAATCCTTTGGTTGAAGGTCAAATTCTCATGGTGAAATATTGAAAGCAGTCCTAAAATGGAGTACATAGGCCTTCTCATACCGCGACTCATCACCTTTTGGAATGAGTTCCTTGCTTGAGTTGCCATCACTGCATTATTCTGAGCCTGTTGCAGTGCACGATTTTTCTCACTCAATTGCTCTCTCATTAACTGAGACTCTTCAAGAACAGAAGCATGAGATAGCGCAACAGCTACCTGATCAGCAACTACTTCAACTATCTCCATCTCCTGATCAGTCCATGTCCTAAATTCCGTGTTTGGTAGAACCAACACAAGTATAGCATAACAAGTATCAATCAACTCCGGTGTCCCCCCTTTAAAGTTAGAAACGCGAAGCATAGGCATCCGAATTGCTGCAACAGCACCAGACTCATCAGTCCCTCCACCACTTCCAACCCCAAGAGCCGACTCCACCCTCAAAATCCTCACACCCTTATTCCCTCTAATCTCTAAAACATCAGGATCATTAATAGGAATATGAACACCCAAATCACCCTTCAAAGAATTAGACTTCAACTCATACATAAGTTTCATCTCCGTCCTATCCTCATTAGGCATCCAAACCGCACAATTAAACAAATCCAAAGTCTTAGAAAGCTCAACTAAAGTGGTATACAAAATAGTATGCTTATCAAGAGACTTCCTAATTTCGCGAGTCAACATCCTAACATGCCAACTCGCCTCCTCCTGCTTCTTCATCATCCCAACTTCCTGATCCAACTCCAACACATTTTGCCTCAAAAAGAACTCCCTCACTTTCCATTTCAAGAGCAGAGGAATCAAAGTCAAAAGGGTGATCGCAGTGGCACATGAAACAAGTGCTGTGAACAATTTCGCAAGGGTGAGTGACACCACTAGCAGAAAAGAATGCTTATATTGTTCATGATATGTCATTGCATTGAGCACATGGGTCAATCCACATAGCACTATAAATGCCACAAACTGAATCAGAACCCATTTGAATGGTATGTTTGATCTACTAACAAAGTAGAGCAGCTCAAGAGGTATTGAAAAATAAGCTAATCCTATCAAGTAATCACTCACTATTTCATAAATCTTAGCGTTCTGTACCGCCTCTAACTCATCATCACAATTGCAATCATTACCATATGCACAAACAACAACAAAGGCACTCAAAATAAAGAATCCTATAACACCAAATAGCTTTGACATTGCCCCCTCCTCCACCAAGTAACCTAGACTTATTCAATCCATTTACATAACCCCTAACTAATCAAGATCTAACACAATAACACAAGAACCCTAATTCAAACTTCAAACAAACATATATACACTCAGATTTCAAGATCTATCATCTAAAAATCCAAACTTTATTCCAACAAGAAAAGGTGAAGGAGAAGAGTCAAAGACTATAACAAAAGAAGAATAAAAAGTTCAAAATTCAACACAAACTTTCAAACTCAATGAAAATTGAAACAAACCCACCAGAAACCACCAAGTCTCAGAATCCACCAATCAACACAACAATAGAAGAAGATGAAAACTCAGCTTGATTGGCAATTGAAAAATGAAAAGCCCCCTCTCCCTCTCTGTGTATATAAATCAAGAAAAAGGGTATTTGAACAAAAAAAAGAGAGAGATGGAGAAGGCAGTATCAAATGTGTGTGTGCAGTGATTTTTTTTATGTGTGAGCTGGTTTTCAAGTATCAAAAAGGAAGAGATTTGAAGGAAGGGTGTGGGGTAAAGAGGAGAGGTGAAGAGAACCTAGACTTAGACCAGACTCGCTTCTCTTTATTACTACTATTATAATCAAAACACTTACACCTCATGCTATGCATCACTTTCAACTCAACCTGTTCTAATTTTATAATTACCATTTTCTTTTTACCAGTGCTGATTCTGTCACCTGGGAGGTGAAATTAGAGAATAAAATTAGCAAAAACAATCTAAAAGTTTAATTTTTCAAATTAAAAAAATAAAAAAAAAATAAATAAAAATAAAAGTGTCTTTTGTCTTTTTACTTATAACAGGAACATATTTCGGACAAGTACCAAAGTAAAAGTTCCACCATAAAAAAGTTGACATTAGTTATGTGTGAGTTGGAAACCAATGCAAGAAGAGAATGATAGATCAACTGAAACATGTTGTGATTTTCTTTTGTTCAGATAAGTTGATCACTTCTTAATAGTTTGTGTCTGAACGTTAAATTTTCCCTAAGTTCTGAACAATTTTTTAATATAATTTTATTAATGTGTTAAATGATGACGTGTCAAGGGCAGCTAGTGACCGTTACTGCGGTTAAAGATATGAGTCATGGATTTCTGTGAAAATATTATAATTATAAAAGTAAACATATTTTGCACTTTTATTATATTATTATATTGAAGTCAAAAGTATAACGTTGGGCAATGTTGTTTTGTCTTCACTATAGATATGTAAAGATTTTGTAATATTGAAATTTGAGTAGGTGTCTCTCCAGCAGTAATAATTTTATTAAATTTCACGATAAAAATTCACACTTCTTCTAAAATAATTTAATTGTCAAATCACGATTGAGGGAACCATATAAAATAGTAGTAATAGATTAATATTTCTTGCAAAAAGGGAAAAAGCTAGTTGGATTTGTATAATAATACTGCTATATTTTTATATTTTCGAAAAGGAAAAATATTATATTTTATGTTATGGTGAAGAGAACCTAGACATTTCACTTAATTAATCCTCCTCGACACATATCACATGCTTTTAAGCAATTATTTTAAATTATTTCGTCCTCATTAATCTTCAAATTATTGGTACTCCTTAAAACATAATTTTGATCCATAAACTTCGTATAGCTATTTCAATTTGAGATTAATATATGGAGTTAATTAATTAGCTCAATTGATGGACCGTTTGCAATATCATAGACCAACTAGACCCAATATTTAAAAGGAGTCTACCCATTTACCAAATTTAGATGGTTTCGGTTTTCTCACCAAAACAAAATTTGCTTAAATAGCTATAAGTTGATTATGGTGGGTGCTATGCTATCACGAATCTGACTGTTGATTCAAAACTAAGTAATGTTTTGTTAAGAAGTGGTTCAAAGTTCGACCCTTTGATGCTGGAGTAACTTGTACAAGTAAGTTGTGAAGATCGTCTCTCAACATGATAAGCACATATGCTGTTCTGGCACACATCAAATCAAACCAAAAGCATACAAGTTGCTCTGCTCCAAACGACAGTATCTAATTTGGATGTGAACACATCTACACCTGCTTATAAAGTTGTTCAACTTCAGCAATGATAGCCAAGCCAACCAAGTGTACAAAACTACAAATTCACATCAACTCAACCACCAAAATTTGGTGAAGAGAATTTAGAGACCAACCCCACTTCTACTACTCCTTTATCTGCTTCTCACTTATCGTTTTCACACTCATTACACATACAGTCGAACAGGGATTGGATAACCCTATGTCGTCGACCAGGAGGACCCGACCTTATCGACATGGATTGAATCAGTAAACCAATAGGAATAGTATCAGAAAGAGAGACAAGGAAACAGGTATTCAAGAATGTGCCAACATTGCTCAAGCATGTTATAAGATATCAGGAATTTCCAAGAACAAGCAAATAATATGTGAAGTTTCGATAAAAAAGAAAATTATGATTCAAATGAACTGACAGTAAACAGTTTGGCTAATGTGTTCATCTCAAAATCCATTACAGTTCTCCCCTCCTACATATATCTCCAAACGAATTTCACAGCAATCTTCTCTTGCTGCTCGCTACTTCAACTGTCAATGCAAGCTCAATTTCATAATCTACCAAAATATGCACACCAATCATCCCAAACTCGAATTAACTATTTATTAAATATCAAGAATTCCAACTCTGTTCTAAGGTACTAGTGTACAGAAACTAGCCAACAGCTCCAAAATGCCAAAGCAAAGGCAGCAAATGTGTTGTAATAATATATGCAGAGTTATGAGATCTTTTTTCCTTTTTTTTTTTCTTTTTTTCTTTGAAGGGGATGGTCATCATCCCTCAACTTGGTGCGAGCTTTAAAATGAAAAGAGTATACTGCTGATCCATCTGTACAGAGATATATATAACACCACATACGGATAGGATGCAAGGGGTTGTACATCTATTTGATTTTGTAGAAAAAAGCACCTGTAAGTCAGATATCTCTGTAATCTCATAACAACCTTTAGTCTCCCATTTGATCATAGTCCCCATTTTCTGGAGATTGATGCGCTCCATGACCAGCACCCCTTCCTGCAAAGGGAGACATCCATTTCAGCATCTCTTTTTTTTTTTAATTTTTTTTTTAATTATTTTTTTATTTTTTATTCTTATCATCACAATGGATATTATACCTGACATATCAAATCCGGTAGAATTTCTGGCATCTAGTCCAGTCCTCCAATCCGGGGCTCTTGAAGGTGTGACATTCATGCCACAGGATTGCATCATGAAATGACTTCCTCCAATGGTAGGTTGATAATCATCATTTCCCCTCATAGGATTTCTCCCAGAAGAGTCAACGGGTGAGCGGAAACCGACACTTGATATTGATGCCCCACCAACTGGTGATGGCATTTTGCTGCCGGAGGCATCAATTTTTAAACCAGCACTAGAATCCTTCTTTGAATCAATTAGAAAAGTACCAACAATAACCTGCAGATCCAATAAACAATGAGCTTAATAACTACATGACAAGTCAGTCATACTCAGAATTTGATTTAGACAGTTGAGTTCTATAAATTACCTGAACTGGTCCTGCGGCCTTTAGGGGTCCACCTACTCCTCCTCCAATGATCTGGCCATCTGTACTAGATAAACATACACTGAGCCCGCCAGTTCTTCCTCCAAGCTCAGTACGTACATAAGATCCAGATAATGAAACAATCTCAAACCGACCCTAACATCAAATTTTGGAGAACATAAATTATTATGACGGCAGAAACAAAGGAAATACACTGAGATTTCACATTTTTTAATAAAATAAAATAAAAGGCTTCTATTAGAAGTAATAATTAACTGCCTAGGATTGCAAATCTTGAACATTAGAAACTGAAACTAGTAGTATAACAACTATAGTACTAGTAAATGCTTTGACAATTTATAAAAATTACTACGTCTAAAGGATAGCAAATGTGCAGTGGAACAATAATTTTTATTTAATGGATTACAGGCTACAGCTGATTTTTAAGTGTCACAATTGTTAAAAAAAAAACATGTTTCTGACATGAATAGAAATTATTAAACACCTTACTTGATTGCCCACATCACCCTTGAATAATTAACTAAACCCAACCAATTAGATCAAAATTAGACCCATTTTATTATTAAGAAATCAGTCTTACCTGGGAATCCAGTGATCAAATCCGACCTTTAGGCTTATCCCTGACAGATTTGACATGTGCATCTGTCAGAACATGCCACTTAAAAAGGGAATAAATTTTGTTACAGACCCTGATCATTGATTATCTCTCTGCCGGAAATATATTAGTTGCATTATGTAATTAAACCTAACAGTACAGAGGAATATATCACTTAGGTTTTAAATGTAAGATCTATAATGCAGTTAGTTTCTAGTTTTCTACTAGATAGTTAGTTCTCTCGTCGATGAGATCTTATAATTATGAGGAAAATTAACGAGGAATTAAGAACCATAGACAGGAAAGTAAAAATAAATGAAGAATTTACCTCATATGTGATGTTGCCTCCTGAGGTGGCAGGCTGGCGGAGAGATGCATTGGAGATTGAACCACTTGCAGAAAGAATACATATCTCACGCTTACTTTGTTGCATGAACACCATAATTTTGTGGGAGACATCCTGTTAAATGGATACAATAATTATGTTAAAAGAGGTGGAAAGGTTTTCATGCATATTAACTCCCACATAGACAGCATAATCTTTGCGCAGGATAAGCTAATACTAAAACATGAAATTCCAAAAATTATAGAAGTTAATTAATAGTATTCAACAGGTGTCAGAACAAATTCGAGTTGCTACTCTATATATGCATCTTTAAGTTGACTGATTTGAAACAAATATGTTAATTAATTTATAACTTCACCATGCAATCGCTTTAGGAAGAATAATCCATCTACCAAATTGAGGTCGGTAACCGAATCAAACAAGAGAAAACAGTTCCATCAAAAGATAAATAACTAAATTTTATTATTCAACTACCATAAGAATACTGTACGGGACACTCCAGCTCATGTATTTTGCAATACCATCAAAGTTAATATAACCTAAGACCAACTTGTTAATTCTACAGATCACAGATATGAGCCTTAACAGAGAACAGCTTTGATTACTTTGATTTAGGGTTCTATCCTCAGTTAAAGAGAAGCAAAATGAAGATATAAAAGGAAGGTAAAAATGACGAAGAAAGAACAAAATGGTTACAGTGGTGAAGTAATAAACTAAATAATGGGTTTGTTTTTTTTATGATAGAGAAGAATATAAAAAGGAAAACAGTCCATCAGCATGCTTCATTTCTAGTAGTATTTGATAGGTAGCATAGCCACCATCAACATCAAGTAAGCACGCACTATAAATTATATGATTTCCATAAAAAGAGGGAAGGCAAACCATTTCACAAATAAGAGAAGCCTAGTAATCATTTTATTAAGCAATCACATCCATTAGGAGAATGATCTTGTCTCCAGTGAACCATCACAAATTGTCCATTAAGTGCTAAATGATTGTAGTTACCCAATAATATCAAAGCTTAATATATCAATAGGACCACAGGTAGCTAAATAACCATAATATTTCCAAATATGTTTCTTATAATCGACAAATATGGAATCCGTTAACATTTTATGTAGTTAAGCTACTATAAAATTTCTTCCAATAGAATAAGTAACCATAAACATTAAACGACATTTCCAAAACTAAATCATTAGAATAAATGTGACAGTAAACAAACATTCACAAAAACAAACATATTTCGGGATTAAGTAATCAGTTAAATCACAAAAACGCAAAGATCAAGAACTATATTTCTTCTCGTTACTTTATTAGAATCCTAGTTACTTTTATTGGAATCCTAGTTCGGCATTAATTCCTGAAGCAGTAAAATGATATAATTCCACGTAAAGATAATACATTTATATATGATACGGTATTGGATTTTAAGTAGAAGGCAATAAGTCTACAAACAGATCTCAAAGAAGAGGAAAAAAAAATACTTAAATTGACCGGTTGAAAAGAGTAAACATTTTTTTACAATCATCACGATATAACATCACACCAATGTGCAACTTATGCATTTGTGTTTGTCCAACCATATGGTTAGTTCATTAACATTCGGGTCTCAAAATTTTCTAAAGCAGCTGAGCTACATACCTCACCAGCAGCTACATCAATCACATGAGGGGTAAAACCCTGACCCAAGTTGCCTGCACCCAGAATAATGTCAAGTGAGCATTGCAATGCTGTTACTCAAGAGCCCTAATTTTTATTTCTTCTAACAAAATATAATAAAAACAAGAATGAAACGAATTAATTTTCTCTAGCTGAATACAGAAAGAAATGAAAAAGAACTCAGTAAGAACATATTTCACAGTCCAAGAAAGATGATCTTATTCAATAGCTCAAGCTTGACATCACATGCACAAAAAAAAAATCTCTCTATTTTGTAATTTGCAACAACACTTCATAATCCAGTTAAATAGTGTACCAGTCACAAGAAATATTAATTAGAATATAAGATAATTCATTTCAAAACATATATAAATAACATCACCATGCTAGGAAATCCAATAAAGGCATCCAAATTCAACCATTCAATATATAAATAATACATTTCAAAACCTACACAAGATAAACCCTACTCCAAAACGCCAAAATGCCCCAATGCAATTGAACCAACACAAACACAATCACAATAAATTGAATTAGCAAAAAAAAACCTATTCCGAAAATCAGACATAATCAAGAATTAAAAAAGATTCGTATCAGAGAGACAAGTACACTCACCAAAACCAGTATCATGAGATTTGTTGAAGGCCGAAGAGGCAAGCAAGGAAGGTTGATGCTGTTGGTAATCTCTCCTCTCTTTGGCAGAGTTGGAGGAGGACGAAGCGGTCTTCTTCGCAGCCAAAGCCTGCTCCGGCGTACCGTACTTTCTCGGACGTCCACGCTTCCGCTTGGCAGGCTCGAGCGGAGACGTGACGGCGACGGAGTGAGGAAAGGCCATTGGATGAGACTGGGAGTGGGACCCACCCGCAGTAGTGTTGTCGTCGTTGTTGGTGTTGTTGTTGTTGGTATTAGTGGTGGGTGGAGGGAGCAAACCGCCATTGGTGGAGGCAGGGGCGGCGGGGGCGGCGGAGGAGGGAGCGGTGGAGGAGGAGTGGTGGTGGTGGTGGTGGTGGAAGTAGGAACTGAGTTGTGGTAGTTGCGTGTCGTTGGGTTCCATTTTGTCAGATAGAGAGATAGAGAGAGTGTGTGTTTCAGATATTTTTTATTATTATTATTTTTTTTAATGAATTGTTTTTTATTAGGTTTTTTTTAATTATTTTTTAATGGGTTGCCTTTAGGTTTTCATATTTTTCACCATTAGCTGGATGATTATCAGCCGTTGGATTTGTATTAACTGTGTGATTTTGGCTCAGATGTTTGACTATTTAAGGATACTTATTTTCGTTCTTTGATTTTTTATTTTCTTTAATTAAACTTTTTCTTTTCAGATTCTTTTATACGTTCTATTAAAAAATGAAATCTGTAATCTAATCAATAAAATTAATAATAATTGCATCATTTTCAAGTGTATCTTATGCTATTTATTATATGATGTGTAAGCATAGAATATCGGAATCTATATCAATTATATGTTTATATGAAATGGTTTTTAAAAAATAAATAAATAAATAAAATTGATTAAAAAAGTTAATTTTAATAATTATATTTTTATAATAATCCATTTTAATAATTATATTAGAAGAATGCATCAACGTATTTTTATTATAATACTAATATATTTTATCCATGGAAACATATAATAATAATAATAATGGGATAATTCTAAAATATTTATGAAATTGTAATATTTTTTTTATACACTCAGCATAAAAAAATACTTCCATTTTTTTTAAATAGGGTGAAACATTAACATAGTAATCCATGTTTATAAATCAATTTGTTTTACATATTATTTTCTCTGTATAAGAAATAATGTAGTCAATTGGAATTTTTTTTTATTTACCTTAATATTTACTTTTCAAATATTAAATTATTATAACTTTTAATTATATATAATTAAAGAGATTTACCGTTAAAGAAAAATATTAAATAATGTGTCTTCCGGAAATGTTTCACCTATTAAAAATGAAGGAAGTATTATTTTTTTTTGGAAAAAAAAATATTTTTGTGAAACTCCAAAATATGAGTCTAATGCTGGAGGTCTACCAGCAATTAGTGGCTGGACATAGAAAAACGATAGAAGAATCAATTTCCAATATTTCTTACTTTCAGTGAATCCCTTTATTTAACCAAATTGCTTAGAGATCACAAATACTAGACTCATCTCTTGGAGCTTTAAGGTAAATTGCAAAAACAAAACTCCCCGACTCTTTAAATTTTTTTGTATTAATTCATTGGTTTTAAACGTTATTTACATATTTATATCTATATATATATATATATCTATTTCTGGTTTTGTAACAATACTTTTTAACAGAAAAAAGTCTTAAACAAGTGGATTAATACAAAAAGTTTGCTTGATCTTAGTTTTCTATAAGGAACTTTTGAAATCATTGTACTAATGCAAAAAGTTTGAAAAAGTTGATTTTTTTTTAATTAATCCAAAGTCAAAAATTTCTTTTAAAATTTTTACTTTTTTTATGCTAATAGTGATCCCCAAATCTTTTACGGGATTTTTGGGATTATCTCTATAAAATTAATATAGAAAATGGATTTAATTGAAAAATATAATTTGATTATACTTACTATATAAATAAATCTCATTTATTTTTTAAGAAAAAAGTAAACTCTTTATTAAAAATATAAATGCATGATAAACTCATAAACGTCTGACTAAAGTTTAAATTATTTAGCCTAGATGCTCGAGTAAGCAGGTGAGCACATTTATTCTCATCCCGGTATTTAAATTTAAAAAAAAAAAAAAAAAAAAAAAAAAAAAAAAAAAACCTCAATGTTAAACTTATTAAATAGGATGATCTTACAATCTTCCACCACTAAATCAAACTAAGAATGCTTAACACATTGCTAATTAACTAGAAAAAAAATTGACAATCAATAAAGCACATCCACCATCGAGTAAAGAATCTCGCACCTAAATAAGAAACCGACATAAGGTTAAAACTTCTATAATAGCGGAACTAGAAACACCTTCCTCGAACGCAAAAATGACGAATGAAATAGCATCCTTGACATCTTCAAATACAAAACTGAAATCCACCAAGTCAAAACTAGAGAAGACCACACCATCTTTATATGCAAGCTAGCCGAATTAAAAGTTCTAATAATTGGAACTGTTTGAGATGATATTCGATTGCAGTTTATCATTGTTGCACAAAACTCGTCCAACATAGTAATAGCGATCTGCAATATTCTACCCATACAAGACCATACATTCGATCAATTTAACAAACTACTTAACCACTAAATTTTCAACGTCAATACAATCATTCTCTCGATCCCCAGTGTAGATTGGGCAAAAACTTTTTGAAAATATAAATCATGATTAGTAAAAACAAAACCCTCATGTTCCAACACTTGCTATTCAATTATATCATTTAATTATGTTTGGCGTATATGACTTTCTTTTTTAATGTATGAGTATCTTTAATGGAATCCATATTTTACACATTTTAAGTGAATAATTTTCGTTAAACTAGAGATTAAATTAGGGAAGGAGATAGAAACCAATTAAGTTATGTATGACATATTTATTGTTTATCATGTGTTCTAACATTTGTATGTGATTCAACATTTTTATCATTTTAGTGTTTCAAGGAAATAGTGTTTGAAAAACTAAACATTGAGTATTTTCTTGCATTTAATAGTTTTAGGTTATGTTTGGCCATGATTGACATATCTAAACTTTTTATATCATTAAGTATTTGCTGGCATTTAATATTTTTATGATGTTCAACAATTTGAATAAATAATATTGTTAAACTAGAGGTGGTATTGGGTTAAGACATGTAGAGTGTATTTGGCACTAATGCTTAGATTTATGATTGGACTAATAATTGAAACAGTGATTAGATATTAGATGCTGAAATAACTATTGAAAATAGCTTATATTTGGTATTAAAAAAGGTGTTGAACTGCATTAGATTTAAAAGAAAGTAAAAGACTAATATAAATTATTATTTAACTAATTTATAGTAGCATTATTATTGTAATACGATAAGATGACTTTAGATTTTGGATTAGCTATTTATGAACAAACTATTTTAAGAAGAGAAATTGCACTTAAACCCTTGAACAATGGTAAATAATAGACAAAAAAAATTGTATAAAGATATAATCGCTCATTTAAGTCAAAAGTAAAACCTATAAAATTTATTAAAATAACAACAAAATTATAGTTTTATAAGAGAGAATTTTATTTTATGAATCTGAAACTTGTAAATGAAATGGAAGTGCTAAAAAATAACAAAATAATAGTCCGGTCATGTTGTAAAATTTAACTCTAGAAGTCTCAATTCATAAAGATCAAGTCAAGTGCAAAGAATCAAGTAGCCAACTTAGGAGAGCTAAAGTGTAAAGTTTTGAATCAATCATAAGAAATCAAACACTAACATGCATAAGAAAGCCGTGTAAAAGCAATAAAAAAGAAATATTATTGCGGAAGCTTAGGATAGAAGGTCAGAGCTCGCAAAAAAACTGATGGAAAACAAACATGAGAGAAATGAGTTATTCACAAGGGCAGCAGGAATCGAAATTGGATAAGTCATAGTCTAAACAATGCAGTGGAGAATTTGACAATCAAAGGAGAAAAGTGAGAGACAATCCATGAACCGGGGGTTGGCTACTTCTTTCTTGATAAAAGAAGGCAATGAAGAAAGACGTTGGTGGTGTTTAAACTTCTTTCTCTCCAATCTACACATATTTTGAGAGAGAGAAATAAGAAATTTAATTAAGTAACTTAGAGAGAGAAAAATATAAGCAATTACTGAGATGTGATCAAACCATTAATTTACAATAAATTGAATATTATATATTTCATTAATAGAAACTCATAATTGATTTAATAATTTCAATCATTTAATCAATATCAAATTCAAGTTTATTAATTTTTATTGTTGAGTCAATTTTTGGTATTCGTATATGAATATCAGTAAAAATACAGTATGTCTGAAAGTCAATTTATTGTATCGCACATGCATGTGAATCCTTCATCGCCACTTATTTTGAATAACTTGTATGACATGGTCAATTAAATATGAACTTAAGGTAGTTCTATTAATAAAAGTAATGAACTTAATCTTCAATGTCCCAGCAACTTTGTTCCTAATTTGTCTGGAGGCAGATTGTATGATAATAAAATGAAAGACTATTTTTTTTTCATAAAACGACTCATTATCTCAATTAGGAAACCGACATAAGGTTAAAGTTTCTATAATAGCGGAACTAGAAACACCTTCCTCGAACGCAAAAATGACGAATGAAATAGCATCCTTGACATCTTCCAATTATTAGAACTTTTAATTCGGCTAGCTTGCACATAAAGATGGTGTGGTCTTCTCTAGTTTTGACTTGGTGGATTTCAGTAAAGTTAAGATTTAAGTAAGCCGCTAATTTTTATTCCTTAAGATAATACCTAGACACATATTAATCCGAGTGATAAAGAATTTTAAGAAGTATCTTTGAAAAATGGTTTTACTATTAGATTGATATGTCAACCACCAAATTTACTTTATTAAAAACTTTTAGATTTTGATTATTTTGGTATGTTCCATGCATTAGAACATAAAAAGTGTCCAAAGACAATTGAAGAGCTCAAAGAAAGTTGTTTGATGATTAACCTACAGAAAAAGTGAACTACATTTTCTTAACTTTACACTTATGCATGCAAGAAATCATGAAGGTAACAGATCCAACAAATATAAAACCTCACGCATCAACAAACCTAAGTAGAAATGATAGATAATATTCTATATGAAATTACTTGCGATTCAGATTTAGTTAAAAATGTTAGAAACATGGCGGTTTGAAATATTTTTAATTTAAACATTTTTATTTTAATATTATTGTCTTATGATTGCTTTGTTATAATTATAAATGATAAATAATATAAGTTTTTGTCTAAACATCTCTATGATATAGTTTAATGCTTTATTTTGGATGTGATTTCTATTAATTGTCCAAACATAATTCAGTTAAAAAAAATTAGTGTAATTGGTTATTCGATTATTCAGTAATTCGGTATCAAATTTACTCTTAATATAATAATTTCTCTTATTAAAAGAAAATCAAACATTTATTTCTATGCTTATTTGGTTTCTCTCATATAAAGATATGTGATTTGACTATTTTATTTCCTTCCTATTCAGATAATTTGAGTGAAGTTGTCAAAGTTAAATACTTTCAAAACAATCCTAATTTTATAGGATCAAATCTTCTTAGTCAAAATAGAATTTCTTAACTCAAAATTGATTAGATTTAGAGGATTGTGGGTCGCACAAAAAAAAAAAAAAGATGTTACTAAAAATTTTATACATATCCTTGGTCGGTCAATCAACAACAACTATGAACGTGAGTAGGCATATGATTTGAAGATGTGATTTTTTTAAAAGATGGATGGGATCATTAAACATTTAAGGAGATGTTGGAAAATACAATATCATGTTAGGAATTTATGATGCCATCCCTTTTTCTTCCTAGTTCCAAGTTCGATTAAATCAAAACAATCAGATAAAAACAAACATAATATTTAACGTGGTTCGACAAATTTTCTAATCCATGGAAAGATAACAACTTTATGAGAAAAATATTACAAAATAAATCCCAACAACTCTCTCTCCATACAAAATTACTTTCTTTATCAAAATCTCTTTTAGGCGAACAAATCTACCATGGGGAGACAACCCCAAATTAAAATCTCCTTAATAATAAGACAACCTAATACAAAATTTCTTTAATGGAGAGATAACCTCAATTCCAAATCTCCTTAATGGCGAGACAACCTCAAATTGAAATCTCCTTAATGGCGAGACAACCTCAAATCGAAATCTCCTTAATGGTGAGACAACCCAATTCGAAATCTCCTTAATAGGGAGACAACCTCAACCCGAAATATCCTTAATGGCGAGACCCCAACCTCAACTCAAAATCTCCTTACAGTCAGACCCCAACCTCAATACTCGAAATTTCTTTATGGCGAGTCCTTAACCTCAATGATCATTATCCCCAATGAGTATGATCTGAATTCAATGATCACCATCCCATAGGGACGAGATACTTTCCTTGAGACATCTCTATTTATAGTGATCATCAAACATAATTTCCTAATTTGTTTCCTTTCTAGCTAAGGAATACAATCAATCAAGTTGTTTGATAATAACATATTCTTAAATAGAATTGTTATTTCAATTTAATTTTAGATGGTATTGATGCTATGGTCAAATTGTCGATTCAAAATGATGAATTATTTTTTTTACAATAGCTCCCTGGTCTCGATAACCAGGAAGCAGTGCAAAATTTTATTTGTTTTCCGGTTTAGAGTACTGGGAAGCAGACAATAGGTTCCCTGGCTTTGACACCGGAATCTATACATGTTTTCCGATGTTACAATAAGTTAAAATAAAATAATGAATTAAAATAGTATTAAAATGATCATCATTCATAAAAAGAAAAGCAGTAAGTTAAAATATAGTCACCAAGATAAATGTTTAAAGTGTATAAAGAAAATAAATAAAAACTAACTAAAAATATATTTTTTATCAAGATATTTTTATAATAATTAAAATTTGATAATGGTAGGACTTGAGTTTTTTTTATAACGAATGGTTACTTCAAGTAGTTGTTTGAGAATTGCTAATTGAAAAGTTAATCACTAATCAAAAAGCTGCTTCTAAACAGCCAAATTTTCAAATCACCGATATAAAATATAATTGCTAGTGTATAAAAAAGCTACCGACCAAACAAGGTATTAAAATAAACTTTCTCATTTTCGGCTTGTAACATTTCTAGAGGAAAAAGTAAGAAAGTTAACAAAGAGGGAAAAATGAAGAATTATTGAGCTATGATCAATCCATTAATCTATAACAAAAATGGAAAATCATCTATTGATTATATTATCAATCCTTTAATCAACATCGAATGAATATTATTTTGAAGTTGATTTTACTCAAGCTTTTATAAATTTTACAAATAAGATACCAATTTGTATTTTTAAAAAATAAAAATAAGAATTTGCCCGTATGTAATTTACTATCCTTCCAAAGATATAAGTGCAATTTGTTACTTTTAAGCACGAGTGGAAATCTTAAATAGAAAATCAAACTACAAAACATACATGATCTATTTCATATATTTTAAAATTGTTTTTAAATTTATTATTTTAAATTAAATGCTAACTTATTATTAAAAAACAATCTAAAATAATGTATTATTTGTTACAAAACCAAAATATATCTAACACAAGAAAACTTATAAGACTAGAGAGATAATACTAGAGAGAGGGAGGAGAAATCTCAAAGTGAATTGACAATTATTCTCCTTGCCTTCTCCTACTATTTATAGGCAAATTATAGTACACTTGTTGTCACGTCCGTAATTTGGGGTTATTTGTCTGCTTATTTTGAAATTTTTCTTAATTTTTATTTATTTTCGTTATAAGGGTAAAATGGGTATTTTTGAAAAATGTTGGCTTTTCCGGATTGACCAAATAATTTGACTAAGTTGACTTTTGGGTTGGTTTTGAAAATAAATTGATATTTGAGTTAATTTTGTAATTATTTTATAAATAGGGTTGTTTTTAAATTAAATTGTAAACATATGGGTTGGCGGTGATATTTGCCACCCATATAAATATGAATAGAATGGTTTTCAATTCATTTGTCACCAAAACCTAGAAATTTGCTTTTTACGTATTGTTACTTTCTCTCCAAAAATTAAGAACACACTTATATTTCTAAGCTTTTAATTGTTGAGGATTTCACTTGGGTTTTTGTGCGGCATTGATTTCTTCGCACCTAGGTAATTATTTCTCTTCTCGTTTTGCTTTAAATTGATTTCTATTAGAATTGGAGATTTTTACATCAACTAGGGTTTGATGATTTGGAATTGATTTCAACGAATTGATTTGGGGGTTTTGCTTTATATGATTTGGGTTTTGAAACCCTTGATGACAATTTCATGATTTGGGTTATATTGGGTCATAATTGATTTTAATTGCTTTTTGGGTATAAACCCTAATAATTGTAAATTTGGGATTTATGGATTATTCTTGATTTGGTGTAGACTAGGTCGGGGATCGTCAACCGGAGTAAATTCAGTAGATTGGATTAGCGATACACGTTAGTAGCCGTGTTTACGCCCTTACTATTGATTTCTATTGTCTATTTGATTGTTTGTGAATTGTTTAAATTAATATAAGCTGAAATCTGTGATTGATTAGCTTAATCTGCTGCATTTGATATAAATTGCTTGGGTATATTGCTGCCATTTTATCTGTACATATTGGACATGTGAATTGATGTCCTTATCTGTCTGATATTTGTCTGTAATTTGAATTCTGTAATCTGCTAAAGTCCTGTCTTAAGGTTAATGCGATAAGACCAGCATGCTGTTAGGGAAAACTAGATGTATACATCGATGCGCGAAAGCGTATATGACCTTGATTGCCAACCACTTTCTGGATGCGATGACATCATTTCTGGGATCTTTGATCCATCTCTGAGGGTTTAACCCTATCTGTCTGTTTCTGTTCCCGATTTTGTTATTAAACTAAGGACATGCCTGGTAAGTTAAACACCTAAATAATTGGTAATCTGAACTCTGTGTTAATGGATCCGTTCTGCTTCTGATTATGTACGTTTGATATGTTTGGTTTGATTTTGTTGATGTTCATTATTGTCTTTTGGGTTCTAACTTTGGGTAGTGTCATTTATGACTTGTAACTGGCTGTAAGTGTTAGGATTAGACCCAGTTGGATAGCTGGACTTTGATTGGCGAACGACATAATTTGAATTAGGCTAAAATTGTGCCCAGGGTCCGTAACCGGACTGTATACTGGACTAGGTACCAGACTGTCACTTGAAACTGGAAATTTGGACGTAGGATGGTCTCTGGACGAACTCCTTACCGAGCTGGTTACCGAAATACAATTCGGTCAGCCACGAGATCATTAGATTCACTCTCTGGACGAACTTCTTACCGAACTAGTTACCAAACTACAGTTCGGTATGAGCTTCTGAAGACTGTTCAACCTCTTTGACCGAACTCTTCACCGAGTTAGGTACCGAATTACAATTCGGCATGTCTGGGAGACTTGAAACTCTCTGACCGAGCTTCATACCGGATTAAGAACCGAGCTATCACTTAAACTTTCCTTGGATTTGCATAATTGCTCTCTGACCGAGCTATGTACCAGACTGCTTACCGAATTACTATTCGGTAACTCTGGTGATGCTCTCTGACCGAATAGCCTACCGGACTGCATACCGAACTCCTAATTCGGTATCGGTCTTCCTTCTGAAAATAATTTGACAACTGTTAAGCCCTTTTCAGTCGGTAATTGAACTAATCTGTAATCACTTATCCTAGATCACTTAAAGGGGATTGTATTTGGGATAACTTAATTTGATAATCAATTTGTTTGCTTCTGTTTGTACCCCCCTTTGGTTGTTAACTATCCTGCATTTGTGTGGGATATCCTATTCTGTTTAATAAGACGCATCTGTATGTGTTTGTTGGGCATTAGCTTACTAACCAGACATCGATAGTCTGACCCTTCGTTGTTTTTATTTTTGCTTTGTATGTTTTGAACCCATTTTGGGAATGGAAATTGCTAAGTTCAGACAGTCAGGTGGGATAGCAGGATATCACTAGCATCGAGCATTCACATGACATCCTCTTCAGACTTGGATTGCATATCAGTTTATTTTGCTAGACTTATTTCTGTATTTGAACCCGCTGCACTATGTTTTGGATTGATTTTCAGATTAAGTACTCTTGGGGTATTTTTATGAAATTTTCTTTTATTTGGAACTTGTAGTTCAACTACTTATTTTGGATTACTTTTGATAATAAGCATTGTCTTCCAGTTTTGGATTTCGATTTGTATGTCTGTTTTCTGTATCTGCTTATCTGTTGGTTTGTTATTTGTAATCTGTCTTCCGCACCCGTAGCATCCGGATTCCGCGTTCCTTTTCCGTCAGGACGGGGGTTAGGGTGTTACACTTGTCACTTACATGTTAACCATTCCATGCAACTTGACACACTCACACCCATACAAATTAACACATGCATGTTGTTGGTGGAATCCAAATTGTTACATGACACTCCCCCTTTGGATTCCATCATCTTACTACCTCGTTAAAAACCTTTACCAGAAAAACCCAGTGGGATAAAAACTGGATAAGGAAAAAAGAGTATAGTTTGAACCCAGACATTTTACAAAACTCCCCGTGATGGAAACACCCATGAATCAATCAACTAATTTGGAGAGTCTTCGCAGTCCGATTTCGTGAAGCAACCTTTCGAATGTGGAAGTTGGTAATGTCTTTGTCAGTAAATCAGCTAAATTGTTTGAAGATCGAATCTGCTTCACGTCGATTTGTCTGGATTCTTAGAGCTCGTGGGTGTAGAAAAATTTGGGAGATATGTGCTTCGTTTTATCCCCTTTAATGTATCCACCTCTCACTTGGGCGATACAAGCAGCGTTATCTTCGTAAAGAATTGTTGGCTCATTTGATGTTTGTGGGATACCACATGAACTCTGGATATGATGTATAACCGATCTCAACCAGACACATTCTCGACTGGCTTCATGCAACGCCAATGTTTCAGCATGATTTGAAGATGTAACAACCAAAGTTTGCTTTATAGATCTCCAGGAGATAGCTGTGCCATTATATGTAAAAATATATCTAGATTGAGAACGAGTTTTATGTGGATCCGAAAGATATCCAGCATTAGCATAACCAACCAACCCAGAAGGATTATCTGAATTCGAATAAAATAGTCCCAAATAACCAGTTCCCCGAAGATATCTGAGAATATGTTTAATTCCATTCCAGTGACGACGAGTCGGGGCAGAACTGTATCTAGCCAATAAATTTACAGCAAAAACAATGTCTGGTCTCGTACATTGGGCTAAATATAGGAGGGCACCAATTGCGCTCAAGTATGGTGTTCCAGAATCTAAAACATTTTCATCATCATCTTTGGGTCTGAATGGATCCTTCTTAGGATTAAGAGAACGAACGACCATTGGGTGCTTAATGGATGACATTTTTCCAAATTAAATATTTTTAAGATGTTTTATGTATAAGCTTTCTGATGGATTAGAATTCCATTATTTTTATGTTCAATTTCTAATCCCAGACAAAATATCATTTTCCCCAAGTCTTTCATTTCAAATTCTCTTTTCAAATATTCAGCAGTCTCTTGGATTTCATTTTGGGTTCCAATCAAGTTCATATCATCAACATAGACTGCTACTATTGCAAATCCAGATCCCGATTTTCTAATGAACACACATGGACAAATAATATCATTAATGTACCCTTCCTTAACTAAATATTCACTCACACGATTGTACCACATTCATCCAGACTGTTTTAATCCATATAGTGACCTTTGTAATTTCACTGAGTATAACCCTCGAGGTTTATTAATTTCTGGAATTTTTAATCTTTCTGGAACTTTCATGAAGATTTCTGTATCCAGGGAACCGTATAGATATGCAGTTACCACATCCATTAACCTCATCTCCAAATTCCTTTCTTTGGCCAATCCAATCAAAAACCGGAAAGTAATTGTATCCATCACAGGTGAATACGTTTCATCAAAATCAATCCCAGGCCTTTGTGAGAAACCCTGAGCAACCAATCGGACTTTATATCTCATAATTTTATTTTTCTCATTTCGCTTTCTAACGAACACCCATTTATATCCAACTGGATTAACATTTTTTGGTGTTTCAATAATGGGTCCAAAAACGTTCCGTTTATTCAATAAACTTAATTCTGTCTGGATTGCTTCTTTCCATTTTGGCCAGTCATTTCGTTCCCTACAATCATTTATGGATTGAGGTTCATAATCATCATTCATCACATCAATAGCTACTGCATATGAAAATATATTATCAACAACAAAGTTTTCACGGTTCCAAATTTCTTTTGTATAATTAATGGATATTTCTTCATTCTTGGATACATGTACCTCCTCAGAGGTCTTTTCCTTAGTTGGATTTTCAACTTCCACAATTTGTAAATTTTGATTAGTATATTTCGGAGATATTAGATCAATAGTATTCTCGATTCTAACTTTTCGTTTTCATGGTACAATATCTTTGGACCCAACAGGTCTACCACGTTTTCTCTGGACTTTAGATGCCTCACCAGTTACCATCTGTTTTGATTTCTCAATAGGCACATCCAGCCGAGCTGGTGCATTACATGCTGGTATATGAGATTTCATAACTTTAGCAGCATCAACAAAACTATCTGGTAAACGGTTCGCAACCGTTTGTAAATGAATTATCCTACGTACTTCATTTTCACTTTGACCAGTACGTGGATCCAGATAATGCATCCTTTCACTTTTCCAAACAAGTTCATTTTTACCAGCATTAGATGGTTCATCATTTCCAAGTCGTGGGAATAATTCTTCATTAAAATGGAAATATGTAAATCTTGCTGGTAAACATATCACCCGTCATGGGTTCCAGATATCTAATTATAGACGGTGAATTATATCCAACATAAATTCCCAAACGGCGTTGTGGTCCCATTTTGGTTCTCTGAGGGGGTGCTATGGGAACATATACAACACAACCAAAAGTTTTCAAATGAGATATATCTGGTTTATTTTCAGTTACCAACTATAACGGAGAATATTCATGATATGCAGTGGGTCTCAGGCGTATCAATGTGGCTGCATGTAATATTGCATGAACCCAAGTAGAAATCGGTAATTGAGTTCGTAACAACAACGTTCGGGCAATCATTTGAAGCCTTTTAATAAAAGATTCTGCTAATCCATTCTGGGTATAAACATGGGGTACCGAATGTTCAACATTTATACCATTTAACATGCAATAATCATCAAAAGCCCTTGATGTAAATTCACCAGCATTATCCAAACGAATATTTTTAATCTGATAATCTGGGAATTGTGCTCTCAACCTTATTATCTGGACAAGCAACTTAGCAAACGCCACATTCCGTATTGATAATAAACATACATGTGACCATCTCGCAGATGCATCAATCAACACCATAAAATATTTAAATGGCCCACTTGGTGGATGAATTAGTCCACAAATATCCCATTGAATTCTATCCAAAAACGATGGACACTCAACATTTATCTTTAATGGGGATGGTCTAACTATCAATTTCCCCTGAGTACAAGCAGTACAAAAACTATCTTTTGATATCAATATTTTCAAATCATTCAATGGATGTCCATTAGAATTCTCAACAATTCTACGAATCATCGTGGACCCAGGATGGCCAAGTCTATCATGCCATAATTGAAAAACTTTAGGGTCAGTTATTTTCTTGTTCATTATAGCGTAAACTTCTATTGGAGATATTTTCGTAAAATATAAACCAGATGATAATGTATGGAGTTTTTCCAGAAAAATTTTCTGTCAAAAAACAATAGATGTAATATACAAATACTCCATATTTTGTTCATTCACTGTCTCAATATGGTATCCATTTTTACTGATATCTTTAAAACTCAGCAAATTCCGTTTCGAATTACTCGAATATAATACATTATGGATACATATTTTCGTTCCATTTTCTAATAGCATTATACCTTTTCCATATCCCTCAATTAAATCAGCAGAACCAGATATGATATTTACTCGAGCCTTATATTCTAATATGTTCAGGAAATATTTTTTATCTCGGAGGATAGAATGGGTTGTAACACTATCAATCAAACATATTTCTGACATATTTTCTGGAATTTCCATATCCTATCCAAATAAACAAAGCCACATATCAGAATTTTCCAATTTTTCTGACTTTAATCAATAAATACATCAATATACTAAGTCGAAAAATATATCCATGCAATTATATCCCATCATGGATTTCTCATATAATCTCCTCATAATTTTTATAATTTAATCTCAGAGATTCCATCTCAATAAACTATATTTATTTCAAATATTCATTGCTGAGATTTTTCTAGGCTCATTTCTTAATTGGATCCTTTTTCACTTTCAAATAATCAGGATTATGATTTGGGTTGGAGAGTAATCTCATTATTTCCATTTCTAAACTCATCCATTTATATCAATATAATTTTTCCCAAATAGATCTAGAGCCAATTTCCGACACTTCTCAAGTGTCCATACCAATAACTAAAATAATAAACACAACTAAATAAATTGACAATTAAATTAAAAAGCATTGTGTATGCTCTAAATAAATATTAATGATGCAACAAAAAAAATACATATATATATCTGGACCAATTTTCTATCTTGGGTTGGCAGCGCCAAACTACACACAAGATTATCTGGAATAATGATATCAACTTTTGGGCAAACAGTTTAACTCCCAATTAATCAAATGTCATTTCTATATGATCCAAATCAATTCAATTCAATCACCTAAGTGAATAATTCCTCTTTTTCTTTTTCAAAATTTCATGGCAATATTTCAATAACTTTCCATGTGTATATTAAACTTTCCACGTAATCAACCTTCATCATATTCAATTATTCATCCTTTTTCTAGATAAATAAATTTGACCATCTACTTGGTCAATAGATTTCACATGACAGAAAATTTAAATACAATAAATATCCTCTTCTTTTGTTATTTTTGTTTCTCCATCTATAACAAATAATAATTTCAACCTCAGAAATTTTCATCTCGAAAATATTTCTTTCACTGGAAACTTTATCATCATTTATTATTTCCATATACCTAATATATGAATTCAATTTCTCAACCAATTTCCAAATTAATTCAATAATATAAGGCCAACTCACTTGATGGAATCAATTTTATTTTCATCTCAATTAATATACATATTTTTTTTTATATCTCAAGATGAACAATTCAACTTTTCAAACACCAAACAATTTCTTTTTTTTTTCTTTTCTATCAATTTTCATTTCTCTCTTTTCTTTCAATTCTCCATTTTTTTCTCTCTTTTTATGGTTCCAGACCAATATCTCAATTTTTCAATATAATCCAGCAGCATCTCAGTATAATCAAAACATCATTGCCAATCACTTTCTGTTCTGGAGGATCCGTCTGGGCGGCAACCAAAGAGCATACTTGTGCTGATAACGTGTTACAAAATCAAAATATATCTAACACAAGAAAACTTACAAGACTAAAGAGATAATACTAGAGATAGGGAGGAGAAATCTCAAAGTGAATTGGCAATTGTTCTCCTTGCCTTCTCTTTCTATTTATAGGCAAATTATAGTACACTTGTCAATTACATGTTAACCACTCCATGCAACTTGACACACTCACACCCATGAAAATTGACATATACATGTTGTTGGTGGAATCCAAATTGTTACATGACATTATTCATATATTTCATATACAAGTAACACTCTGGCTGATTTTACTAGCCCGGTTTGGCAACATAAACTCTATTACTAGCTGGTTTATTTCGTCTCCCACAACACTTGAACGAATGATCTATCACCTTCAGGATCATGCGGAAAGGATCATGTGGAAGTATGTTAAGCACTAACTAAATTGCGGAAGCACGCGTAGTACCAATTGATCCGGATGGTTTGGTTCAGTAGTGTTAACTCTACTACTAGCTAGCTAAGCTATCATTGCTGGTGATCACGACTGTTTTCTACCAAACACTTCGGCTAATACGATTGGCCCGATCCGGCAGCATTAGCTCTAATATTAGACGGTGGTTGCGATTGATTTCTTTCAACTCCCTAAACACCCGAACTCATGATTTGCCACTTTAAGGATCATGCTTAGGGCTGTGCAAAAAGATCAAACTCGAAAACCCAGACCAACCCATCATTTGTTAAGTGTGGAGTCTGTCTTTATTATTTTATTTTTCTCTTTCATATTGGGCTCAAATCGTGTCGGGCCAGTTAGAATATAAATAGATCTCTTTGTAATTGTAAATCCTATGTACTCAGAAAAGAGAGTAGAAACCCTAACACGAGTGCGGCGTGGAGTAGATAGTTTTGTCCAAACCAACCATAAAAAATCTGTATGTTCTCAAAATTTTAACTTTCTATCTTGCCTGCAATATTTTCTAACAAGTGGTATTAGAGTCTGGTTCGAAGTAATGATAGAAGATGTGAAAGTTAAGATTGATAAGTTTGATGGAACAAATTACAAATTTTGGAAGATGCAAATCAAAGATTATTTGCATTAGAAAATATTACAACAGCCTTTCAAGAAGGAGAAGCCAGAAGGTATGTCAGACACAGATTGGAAACTTCTGAATTGACAAGACCTAGGTGTGGTCAAATTGACATTGGCAATGAATTTTACATACAATATTGTCAACAAGGAGACTATTTACGGATTGATCGAGACGTTATCAAATATGTATAAGAAGCCTTCTATTTCTAATAAGGTATATTTGATTCGTTAGTTAGTGAATACCAGAATGAAAGAAGGAGGGCCAGTCATAAATCATGTGAACGAATTTAATTATATTATATCGAGATTAGATTCGGTAAAGATTAAATTTGATGATGAAGTTCAGGCGTTACTACTATTGTCATCTTTGCCAGATAGTTAGGTAGCAATAGTTACAACAATAAGCAGTTCATCAGGAACAAATACTCTCAGTTTTAAAGGCATTCGAGATTTGATTTTCAATAAAGATACACGCAAATGCAATGTTATAGAGTCATAGGGATCTAGTTCTGCGTTGTATACTTAAAGTAGAGGCGGAAAGTCTCAGGGAGGTCAGAACCAAAAAGGCATACCTAAATTGAGAAAGAGAAGTGACTCAACAAGTGGTAAAGAAAGACGTAAAGATATTGTATGCTGGAATTGCAACAAGACTGGTCACTTCAGAAATCAATGTAAAAATCCGAAAGATAAAAAAAGAGAATGATTCAGTGAACATAGTGACAAAAGATTATGATGCACTTGTTTGCTACGTAGAATGTCCAATAGAATCTTGGATTATAGATTTAGGTACGTCATTGCACTCAACACCATGTAAGGAATTACTGCACAACTTTGTTCCGGAAAGGCTTAGAAAGGTTCATCTTGCTGAGATGAACCATTATTCATCAAAGGAAAATGTGATGTGAGCTTGAAGACTCCTAAAGAGATGGCGTGGAAACTAACAGATGTTAGGTTTATTCCTGGACTCAAGGGAAATTTGATTTCAGTAGGTTAGTTAGATGCAGATGGTTACCATACAACTTTTGCAAATGAGCAATGGAAGGTCTCAAGGGGTAATCTAATGTTAGCAAGACGACAGAAGGTTGAAACCTTGTATGTTGCACAAAAATCAGATTCTATAAATATAGTTAACAATGGTGTCCGTACTTCAGAATTGTGGCACCATTGACTTGGACACATGAGCGAGAAGGGCATGAAACAGTTAACAGAAAATGGCAAGATTTCAGAGTAGAAGACAGTTGATCTCAATTTTTTACGAACCATATGTACTGGAAAAACAAAAGAGAGTGAGTTTCACAAAGGTTGCCGAGACACCCAAGGTTTGAAAACTTGAACTAGTACATACATTGCTACATTCACTAGAGTTAATTGGAGAAGCTCATTATTATATGGATCTACGTCACACAGTAAATATTAACATTAATTTGACCAAGCAAAATTTATTAATAGATAATTTAGTTAAATTTCTTTCTATTCCAAGAATAATTTGAAGTCAATACTTGTAGTTGGGTTTCTAAATTCTCAGTTCGAAACAGTAAAAATTACATAAGATTGTCAGAAAATAACTGTTATAAATGCATATCAGTGAATACGATTGTCCAAATGTCTGACAATTACGAAATAAAAACTGTTTTGTGACTGCTCAATTGACTAAATGATAATTATAAAACTGTATCCAGTGACAGTTTTTTCTCTCTTGAACAAGTAACCGTTAAATTCTAAACTCAACTGTTATCTCAGTTTTTTCGCTGAATCTCTTCACTCCAACCGCTGTTACTTCCATGGTTTCAATTTCTGGTAATCATTCTTCTACATGCACAACATCAAAAGATGTATAACTTCATCAAGTCTTCATTGATTCCTTGTGATGGTAATTGAAATTACAGGCATTGCTGATGGAACTCTACCCTGAAGAGAACCACAATATTGGACTTAAATTGATGGAACAAGGTCTCTTACTTTGCCCAAATCTATGTTCAAGTTGTTTTTACCAGTTTTTGTGACTGATAACTGGTGTGTGTAGGTGGAGTGGATGCAGGAAGGATACAATGGGGCTTCATATTGGAGGCGATTTCTCATTGTTAAGATCTGAAACCAGTGGATTCAATGACAAGCCTCTTTCTTGTTATGGTTGTGGCATTGAGTGGTTTTCGTAATTGTTTTTCGTGAGTGTTTTTGTAACTTTTCATGTCACAGGTTGAATCTGGACTCATTATAACAGTTGTTTGAGAGACTGAATTCTGTTGCAGATGTATGATGGGGTTTGTGATGACATTGGGTTGAGGATTACCAGAAACAAGTAAGAAGGTACTTTGAAGTTATCCTAAACGAATTATATTTATAAGATAATTGATAGATTTAATTTTCGTGATGCTACAGTTCGGACCACCCCTTTGGTAAGTCACTTTAAACTTTAAAAGAAGCTATCACCAAAAATAGGTGAAGATATAGAGATTACATGAGCAGAGTTTCTTATGCATCAACCGTTGGTAGTTTGATGTATACGATGGTATGTACTAGACCAGACATTGCTCATGCAGTGGGAGTTGTGAGTCGGTTTATATCAAATCCAAGAAAGGAGCATTGGGAAGCACTAAAATGACTTTTTCATTATTTGAAAGACACTGTAGATAAATGGCTTTGTTTCAGACGAACAAATACTATCATAGCCGGTTTTACTGATGCAGATTTAGGCTATGTTCGGCGTTAGCGTTTGAAATCAGCGGTTTTAATAGCGGTTAGAATAGTTGCAGCAGTTAGCGGTTTAAAATAGTGGTCTACATAGCGGTTATGAAAGCGGTTCAAATCACCATTCGGTAATAGCGATAGCGATTTTAATTAGCGGTTAAATGTAAAATGACTAAAAATGATATTATTTTATTTTAAAATTATATTTGCTACACCAAATTTTATCTAATATATTTATATTAAAATTTTTAATTTTATAAAATTAATAAAATTACAATTTACCGTAATTTTATATTTATTTATTTTTTTATTAGTATAATATAAATTAAATATAACAACTACAATTAATATTTTAAATATAATAATTAATATCTTTAAAATAGAATTTGATATAACTAGAATGTGATATAAATAGAAATTCCCATAAATAGAATATTACTAAAATTTTAAGGACAAAAATGGAATATCATGTTAGCGTTTCTCATGAACACTATTTTAAATAGCGTTTTAGAAAACGCTCTTTAAATGATAAACCACTAATTTTAAAAGTTATAACTGAACACCAATCTTTATGAAACGCCGTTCTAAACGTTATTCAAACCGCTAAACTGTTTGAATCGCTGACGCCGAATACAACCTTAGGAGGCGACTTGGATGGGAGAAAAAAGTACAATAGGGTATATTTTTACTCTAGGTGGTATAGTTGTTAGCTGGATGTCTCGACTTCAGAAAAGTGTTGCGCTCTCCATTAAAGAAGCTGTGTACATGGCTATTTCAGAAACTAGCAAGGAGATTATTTGGTTGAAAACTTCAAGGCAGAATTAGGTAAAGAGCATATTCAAAGTGTATTCCACAGTGATAATCAGAGTGCAATCAATCTTGTAGAGAATCCAATATTTCATGACAAGACGAAGCATATTCAACTCAGATATCATTTTATTCGTGAGTTGATTGTTGATGAAGTGTTAACCTTGGTAAAGATAGCAGGCGATAACAACCTTACATATATGTTTACTAAGGTGGTTACCAAAGAGAAGTTGAAGCATTGCATAGCTTCAACTGACCTTTAGATCTGATCGTAGAAAAGGCTATTGCACTAGTGAAGAAAAAGAAGGGACTACTAGATTTACAATAGTGAGAAAGATAGTGATATCAGCCTACAAGTGAGAGATTGTTAAGTGTAGAGTCTGTCTTTGTTATTTTATTTTACTCTTTTATAATGGGCTAAGATTGTGCAGGTCACTTAGAATATAAATAAATCTTTTTGTAATTGTAAACCTTATATATTCAGAAAAGAGAGTAGAAACCTTAATACTAGTGCGACTTGGAGTAGATAGTTTTGGCCAAACCACAGAAAATCTGTGTGTTCTCGGAATTTTAGCATTCTATTTTACCTATAAAATTTTCTAACTCGACCTTGATTCGAAAAATAATCGGGTTTGGTCCGGTCCACTGTAATGAAATGTTTCGAGTTGCAGGTTTATTCAGATCATCATTTTTTAACAAATTAACATTAAAAACCCTGAAACCGGACTAACCCAACCTTGACTCGACCCAATCAGATCTTGACTTGAAAAATAACCGGGTCCAGTGTAGTCCACTAAAATTATATATTTCGGGTCGGTTCCGAACCAGATTCATGCACACGCATGACCTTGAATGATTCACTTTGGTTGTGAATATGTTTCTTCATGATTTTTAAGGTGACAAATTATGGATTCGAACGGTGGAGAGGTAAAAAAAAGAAAAAATAGTGGCAACCATCAATTGGGATAGCTTAACTTAGTGATAGAGTTAAAAAGGTGGGACCAATAGAGTTAAAACATGAATGGAATTAGCCTGATCATCCAGGATGTTACAATTTTAGAATATTAAAAATTGTCTATTATTTAGTAAAACCATTGCTACATTAGTTAAAAAAAATAGAATTCAATCTAACTTATTAAAAATTTAGTTTGAAAATTTTAAAATTAAATTGAATGGATTTGATTGGATTAGAAATGTGAAAGTACGTCACAATAAATATTAACATTAGTTTGATTTGACCAAACAAAATTTATTAATAGATAATTTATTTAAATTTCTTTCTATTCCAAGTCATACTTGTAGTTGGGCTTTTAAATCCTCAGATTGAAACAGTAAAAATAACATAAGGTGTCAGAAAATAACTGTTATAAATGCATACCAGGAATACAACTGTCCAAATGTCTGGTAATGACAATTACGAAAATAAAACTGTTTTGTGACTGCACAATTATAAAACTGTATGCAGTGACAGTTTTTCTCTCTTGAATCAGTAACCGTTATATTCTAAACACAACTGTTATCTCGGTTTTCTCGCTGAATCTCTTCACTTCAACTGTTGTTATTTCCCTGGTTTCAAATTCTGGTAATCTTTCTTCTAAATGTACAGCATCAAAAGATGTATAACTTCATCAAGTCTTCATTGATTTCTTGTCATGGTTTTTGAAATTACAGGCATTGGTGATGGAACTCTACCCTGAAGAGAACCACAACATTGGACTTAAATTGATGGAACAAGGTTTCTTACTTCGCCCAACTCTATGTTCAAGTTGTTTTTACCAGTTTTTGTGACTGATAACTGGTGTGTGTAGGTGGAGTTGATGACAGGAAGGAGATATTGCGGCTTCATATTGGAGGCGATTTCTCATTGTTAAGATCTGGAACCAGTGGATTCAATGACAAGCCTCTTTCTTGTTATGGTTGTGGCATTGGGTGGTTTTCGTGAGTGTTTTTGTAACTTTTGATATCACTATTGTTATGGTTGAATCTGGATGTTTGAGAGACTGAATTCTGTTGCAGATTTGTGATGGGGTTTGTGTTTCCTCCTTTATGGTACTATGCTACTATTCTTTATCTTCAAAGATATTATATTAAAGAACCTAGAGAAAGGGCTGGCCTTGCAGCATCTGCCATTGCTGTAAGCAATAAGTTCTTTTTGACAGTAACTTTCCCATTTTATCAGGTAGGATGGTTACCTGAAACATATTTGTTTGAACCATGCTGTTGTTGTTCTTCAATTGTGTTGCAGGCATTGATTTGTTCTGTTGCTGTATTGATTTCCATTCTGGCTGTGTTCGCTTAGCATGTTGAGGTGTAAGATAGTTTCCTGAGGATATTGGATTATAAAGTTATTGTATAACAACATTAGATTAGATTCCTGTCAGAGGCAATTGTATTTGTATAATCAATCCTTCATCATCAGTGTGATGTTTTCCTGAACTTCATGTGCATTTTCATTGAAAAACAAACCAAAATCATATACAGGGAAATGTCTCACTACATAACAACACAACTGTAGAAACACAAGCCAGAAGTAGAATGAAATCTGGTTTTGCTCACTCTTAGTACATGAATTTGCTTAATAAAACAGTTAATGATTTCTCAGCAAGAACTTCAAGGTTCTTCCTTTGGTGGCTCCCCATCTGTAGACTCTTTTGAAGGTGGTGTAATATGTAAATTCTTAAGTTCCTCTATCTGCAGAGAACATGGTACAGGAAGTTTCATGTGTGGAATTTGAACATTGTCAAATCAGAACTAACTGAACAAACACACTACATCTTGAAGAATTTGCATATGGTTAGCAAATTTACTAGCATTCTGAAAGGAAAAAAAATTTCTATTACATACGTTTACAATTACGTAATAACTATGAAACCAAAAAGCTTAAACCCATAGAGAGATGCTCCAACAATAGTATATAAGTTCACAACAGATGATCACATGCCAGGTTGACTGGGTTTGGCATATTGTACAAGTCCAGACTCTTGACACAACACAACATATATGTTCATGTGCTCAAACTTAACACTCTAAGAAACAAACCAAGCATTGACAGCATATTTAAACCCAAAACAAGAACCAACTATTTGCAGAAAATATTAACAAGGCAATTTATTCATGAAAAATCAAGAACAAAATACAATGGAGGCTTGTTCCATCTAGGAAATGACAAACAATGACTCTGTTAGTAGCCAATGAACTCTCTCACTTTTAAACCCATTTCGGCACCTACTTTAAGATGATCTCCTCTAGATAACCAAAGCTCTAAGTCCAATAAGTTTTAATCTCAATTGATCATACTTAGAATTCTATAGATAGATAATAACACATGGAATGTCCATCCAAGTTTATTTTTCATCATTCTCACACAAGACTAACAAGCTTTACGTGCAAAATGTTAACAAATCACCAAACAAGTACACACCTCTTTGCATGTCTCTTGATGTTTTGACAAAAGATCATCATATTTTGACTGCAAATCTGACAATTCAGCTTGAAGCTTCTCATACTCAGATACACTAGGACCTCCTAGTTTCTGTTGAACAAACCTGCCGCACCAAGAAACCAACAAAAGACACCAACTTCTCATCAAACAAAACAACAAAACAAACACCATCTCATAAAAGAATCCAAATCACATTAACCTACTCAAGTGCAGAAGAGGGCTTTTCATTTTGCTCATACAAAGCAACAAGAACTACACACACAACACAAATCAAAGCCATTAAAAAAGGTTCATTACTTAAACAAATCAAATTGAAAGCAGGAGGCTACACCTTTAATGAGAGCGTCGATTACTCCACTGGAGTCCAAATACTTCCTGAAAGCTTCCTTTTTTGATTCATTTTCCTGCTAGCAGGAAGGATTTGACATCAAAGGTTTGATCTTTGAAGTTTAAACTGAAAAGGGTCACCTACATTACATGTTATAATTGACATAGTTACATACCTCTTTGAATCGCATCATGCTTTTTCGCTTGATGGATGGGGTTTACTGTTCGGCTCACCTTCTTCAAATTAAGACAGCAAACCGCTATCTTACACAGATCCGATCCGACCCATTCTTGACTGGCCCACCAACTAAACTATATACTAGTTATTAACTTATTATTAGACCTCACAATTCCAACATGAATTGTCGACAAATTTTATTGGCATCTAGTGTAATGAGTATTAAATCTATGCTAATCATACTTTAATGAAGTTAAAATAAAATGATTCTAAATTTCATCAACTTGCAATTACAATTAAAATAAACATTTGACTCATGTTGACCTAACCCATCCTTTCCAATAACTAGTATTGCTCCACACGCAATTTTTTTTTTAAATTATTTTAGCTGAGTAAATTATTTTTATTTTTGAATTATAAATAAAATTTAATTAAATTATAAAAAATATAAATTATTTATATAAAAAATTAAATTAAATGTATATCCATCTAATATTATTAAAAGGGAGTTTTTTATTAAAAAAATTATATTTTTAGACTAATATTCAAATTTTTACAAAATTAAACTTTTTAATTTTATTTTTTCTTTTTTTTTTGGAAAAAAATAGACTAAATTATCATTTTACTCTTATATTCAATAAAAATATATCTAGTAGTTTTCTGGTATTCACAGCGGTAAGCATGCTTGATTTTGCCTACTTTTCGGTAGTGCATAGTACTGAAAAATAAATTTGACTTTTTAGTATTATACACCAGGAAGCATGCTTGATTTGGCCTGCTTCCCAGTAGTACATACCGAAAGCTCAATTTTTGCAATTTTTTTTTAAAGTTTAGCTTTGCAATTTTACTATAAAAAATTTATAAGTGTAAAAAATTTAGGATTGACCTAAAACTAAAAAAAATAGTTAACAAGGTCTAATTTGGCAAATTTTCACTTATCAACATTATAATTTTTAAAAAAAAAAAATTATATAACTTGAATATTTTGTTTTCCAATGATATATATATATATATATATATATATATCTACTTTTAATCTAAATTAATATATTATTGGATTAAAATTCAATTATAAAAAAATTAAATTGATGAAATTAAATATACAATTATAAAATTATTAAAATAATTAAATTATTTTATATTATCCAATTATAATATAATAACATTAGAGATGATGATGGGTTTCACTAACTCCAATCTCTTATTGTAGGATTTGATTCTAATCCATCAAGTAGTAATTTGTAGATGTGAACTCCAACCAAATCGTATTAGGATCCAAACGACTGACACACACAATCATTTCGATCTAAATATACATGAATTTAATAAAATTTTGTCTATATAATTATTGTTTTTTCATTAATGTCACATATAATATACTACAAGAAAGATTATTATTATTTTAAATTAGTAATAAACTTTTTTTTTTTTTCTAAAATTCTTTGTTAGTATCTATTTTCCAATTCAAATAATGTTGTACAAAACAAATGCAAATACTTTACTCCTTGTGAAGATCACAAACAGAACTGACCTGTAAACCAAAGGATGTTGTAAAATTATGTTCCTCTATCTAAACTTCCACCAATCCACATGTCAAGCCATTCGGATTGTTAAACAGTTACTTGTACTGTCGCTGCTTGTGGACCAAATATCATTCCAGCATCAAACGGTTGCCCACCAAGCTAAAACACAACAGAGAATAGTTACTTATACAGCAGTTGTAAAAATCAGGCAATGTAACTTCTCAAACTTAACTCTATACAATGAAGATAAACTTATACAGATATCTGTTTAATAAGAAATTTATCTTCTTCTTAACAATTACCCTTTTCATGGCCATAAGAGTAAAAGATCAGTTTTAATATACCATTTTATCAATCTGGGATCAAATTTGTCAAATAGTCACTGAACTTGAAAGTTCATGCGTAAATTGTATATAGTAAATCGTAATAAAAGTAAACAGTACTGTTGACATCAGGTACTAATTATTTACTTGATGAAAAGGAAACAATAATCCAAATGAATAAGATTTAAATGATTTCAGTGTTATAAAATGTAAACTCTATCTTTAAGAGTATAAAGCATGCAATGGAAAACATAACTATATCTGTAAGATCTGAAGCTTCATAGATGGAACCAAACATGGAAACATCATACTTCTACTATAGGGATCTTTATAATTTCTATTACAAAAACCTATTATAGCGAATGATGAAATGTAAAGGGATTTCGAAAATGGAAGAAACCCCTAAAACATAAATTAAAAATCCCAGAAATTCATTAAGGTAACAAACATTTGACTTTATACACTAACCAGAAAGTACAAATGATATTAATCATTGAAAAATTCACACTTGGGTTTGGATTCATTCAAAAAAGTATAATAATAATAATAATAATAATATTATTATTTATTTAAATTCAATACATTTATAAACAAAATCGAGTTAAAATCAAGTCGGATGTTTTAGCAACTCTAAATATAATATAATATTTTATTTTATTATAACATATAAATATATTTTTTTATAAGAATAAATTTAATTTTAAAATTATATATTATTAAATTATTTAGTTATAAAAAAATTAATTTATATATTTACACATATTATTTGATGTTATTGAAATTAAAAATTAAAAAATCATAAATAATTAATTTACTATTTTTTATATATTATTTACATACCAATTTATTTATTGTATAATTCATTATAATAATTAGTGAATATTAAAAATATTTTACCTGAAAAATAAAATGAAAATAGATTATGGGGTACTTTTATATACATAGTTTAGCCATTGCTATATTAATTATTGATGTAAAAACAAATTCGTCAAAAACTTAAAAATGGAATCAATTGTGAACAATTAATTTTGAAACTTGTATATGTATTTTGTTTAAATTAATAATAATAAAAGGAAAAAAAATCCAATTCAGGAAGAAAAAAAAAATCCAATCCAGGAAGATACGAATGAGAAAAAAAGTACTGAAGTGACAAATTGTCTTTTAGTCCAAACAAAATTTCTGTTTAATCCCTATAAAGATTGAGATGGATTTGAAAAAGATGAATTTACTTCTATGCCCATCATTTACTTTTCACTTATCGTATTATATAATAATGTAATATTTGTAAAATAGTAAGGGTAGAAAAGGAGAAAAAAAGGGTAAGACGACGTTATCCACATTTTTATATATAGTAAAGAATTCATGCAAGTTTACAGGTATATATATATTAAATTTTTTTAAAATTAAAACCAAATTCCCACTACAGGAGTCCGTCGAGACCGAATAAATTTATTAGACTTTTGACTGTCACATGGGTATGTTCGGTTTATTTTATCTCTCCAAGAGAACAATGAGATGATCCAGTGAAAACTTAACAATGATGATGATCCAGTGTCCAGTAAACTTGCAAAATGACTAAAACCCAGAAAATAGCATCTAATCTCTATAAAGTAAACCGAAAATGAATATCTGAGTGAAAAATAATAATAATAATAATGATTTTGCATACAAGCAAAGTGAACCAGCCATCAAAAGCACAGCGATCTTCTTTCTTCACTGAGACAAACTCGAACAAGACGACTGTTCTCATGTTTGGTACACCAAAATTCTGAACATCTAGTTGAGTTTCAGTACAGGAAATCCGGAATAATCTGTAGCTACCTATCCTCCTCAAGAGTAAAGACTGAAGATATGTTACATGTATGTTCATGTAAAGAGAACCAGTCATGAAAAGTGAACCAGTGACGTGAATGACTTATCGTGATAACCATGTTGAGAGCATCAATACTGGAAGCATTATTAGCAATCCATAGTTCACCAGGGAATCAATGTCTTCCAGTTTTCCTATCTTGTCGTGGAATGAGTTCATTGTTCGTGTAAAAGGACACTGTTTAATATTCATCTCCCTTGTATTAGTAACTCTACAGGATCAAGGTACAAATATGATATAAGAAAATACAATGTAATGTTACCTCTGGCTTTTTGTCACTGGCTACATCATGCACTCCTGAAGTTAGCAATGATCTTTGCTCATCTTGGTTGATGGATTGTTGCGAAGGTGCTTCTGGATTGACCGTAGTTGAGTCCCTTCTTGAAAGAATTCTGTAGGCAGAGTCAGTATGTGTTGTTTCCATGACTGAGCCAAAGAAGGTTGTCACAGGTGTCTACAGAAACACGAGTAGTTTGTAAGAGGCCATGTCTATCTCACCAAGTGAACTCAAAGCCTATCGATTTTACATGATGGTAGTCTATGAACAAAAAATAGCAATTGAAATGGAAGGTAAATCACTCGAGATCTAGAATTCTCATACCATTTCCAATTGTCTCTGATATAAATCTGTTCGGTAGAATGCATTTGACATCAACAAATTTGGATTGTACGAAGTAAACAAACTGCAAAATAACAATAAAACAAATGAAAAAGGAACAAAAATATGACATTGCAAATGGAATGACGCAGGCTATAATATGAGCCATAAGCATAATATAGCCTTAAGTTTTTGTTTAACAAGTGTAATGACATTGAGGTAGTACCTGCTCAATGAGGCATTGTCATACATATTCAGTTTCTCAAAGAATGCAAGGGTATAAAATGTAAATCGATCCACAACAGATACACCAACCTGCATCAACAAATTTATGCTATATGATGTCTTAAAATCTTGTATGCAACAAGAGCAGTGAATTCACAAGAATAAATTGACAGGCCTAAAAATATATGGGTTTGAGACTTGGTTTATACTTACATCGGCATCCAAGTGATGAGAATATGAGTTCTCCCCTTTCATGCTACTGCCAATTGTCAGAACACCAGGAGATTGGAGCTGCGCAATTCAAAATAGATTAAGCACCACAGCCACTTCTGCTTTATTGCTAAGCCAAAATTATCTAAATTTCAAGCTGATACCAAATCGGATGCAGATACATAACTCAAACTTCCAGATATTGAGAGCAGTTATCAGACCAATAAGTGATCTTAGAGTTATATTCAGATCAGACTATGGCAGATTAGAAGGTTCCAACCAATCAAGCATATCATATACAAATAATAAAGGAGCAATATCGATTCTTAAAGCCAAAAATCCTATTTTAAAGCAAAATACCAAGGTACTGACCTGCGAGAAGAGAGTGGCTGCTTGGCAAGTATCCACCATAATCAGCAACTCCTTGAATCTAATAAGCCACATATGAGCTCATCAGTCAGGACCAGGATCATATAATTCAACTATAGAATTGTCATAATTTTTTGTCCAAGCATTAACCATATAAAAATAAAATTTACTATTTACATTTGAGACATTTAGAATTTAAAGAAATTATTCAGTTCCACCAAATTCGCTGAACTAGATACCAGTAATGATCATAGCTTGAAATATCTGCAGTTAGAAGTTTTTTTGACTAAGAAATCTCTCACCTATGCTTTTCTTTCATCTGTTTCACAGCATCAGCCAGATCATGACTTTGAAGCTCTTCTGCGTCTTGGAATTTTAAAAATTCATCTCCTCCATGCCCTGTCATGTATAGAAGAATATGACTTCCTTCATCACTTAAAAGACGCTTTGATCTAGGAACAGCAGTTTCATGACGTCCTGTCAAAACTCTTAAGAAGTTTTCAACTGTTACTTCATAACCTCTATAGTCCACCTGAAATATTGCAATTCAGTAACATTGAGGACTGCAAGTCACCATCAAGTCATGCTTGCTTGGAAGTAATGTACGTTACTAACACACAAATGGAATGGTAAAGAAGCTTATAAATTGTCAATAAATCCCTTCTGAGTCATCAAACAGAGCTTATTTCACATTGTCAATAATCTTTTATAAATTGCCACAAGCGTTTCAAAATAGGCAATAGTTGGTCATTGAACCAGGTGGTGCAAAGATGTTAAACACTCAATCTAAGCACATTTTATCATCCAATTTGAAGCCAACACCCAAAACCATAACATTCAAACGTGACTAATTTAGAACAATTAGAGCTTCAATTAGACCAGAACCCACAGGACAACTATGATTCCAGAAATGTCAAAGGAATTCCATAGAACTTATGTAGAAATAATAAGTTACCTCAACATTATCGCCGTACAAATTTAGTCTATGATTCTCATTGTTGAAAACTTGGGCAGGGAACTTGTTTCTAGCATTACAAGCCATGTCATCAGCCAGCATGAGTATTATTCTCTCATCAGGGATTCCTAGCCGCTTAACAGTCCTAAAAATCCAAACCAAATAAATGCCCTATAAAGGACCCAATGGAAACATAATCTCAAGTTACAACACATAAACAGAAAGAAATGAATCTCTTACCGATATAAGGATAAAGTGTTAGCCATATGGCGATAATTGAACCTGAACAAATGATGGCAACATCAGTTTACAGGTAATATAGAGTAAAAAATGTTTGAGATATTATAGATTTCTAAGTGAAATGACAAAAATTACTTCTAATCACATTTCCTTGCCCCAACGAACAAGTACCAAAAGGAAAGAATGAAAAATCATATAACAATAGCAGTACAACACAGTGAAGGAACTCCATGTACATTTGAACCCTTTCAAGTTTCTGCATAGACATTGAATATTTTTAATCAACCACAAGTACAAACAAGAATGAAGATAAAAAAAATTCATAACAACTTTAAACAGAGATATCATCCAATGAAAACAAATGTGCAAAACATCACAGCTATCAAGATCACACAATCAAAAACAGAATCAATATACGAACATTCATCACTAACCAATCCAACGACACAACTAATAGTAGAATGGCAAAATTAGCATTCATTTCTCAGACAAATATACAACATGGGTATAATTTATAATCACCAAAAACCAAATCCAAATCGAAAAGCAGAAAATTTTGAAGAAGTAAACTAAAAAGTGAGCAAGAAGGGTGATTGAGTGACAAACCAGAAGCGAGAAGTGCAAACCAAGACAGCCCAATTGTTAGTGTGCATGGTGGTCTCAGCTGAGACACTGTACTCTCCCAAACTGCATAAAACCAAAAGCACCACCACCATCACCATCACCGTCGCCGAATTCTTCCAACTGTACATTATCGCCTAACAAATTCCTGTTTCAGAATGATAATCTGGGTTCGAATTCGATTCGATAGGCTTTGTAGACACACCAATTGCTCGCTAACATGCCAGAATCAATAGTGTTGATAGAAACTTTTTTTTTGGGGGTGTAAATGAAAGAGAAACTGAATATAGTCAGTTGATTGTAATTTAATATAAGGGTAAATTACAGAAATATCCTTATCTTTAAACTAATTCGTTTAGTACCCAGAAATAAAGTAGCTATAAAAGCCACAGAGAGACACGTACTAGGCTCCATGATCAATATATGCTTCTCGGTCTTCTGGTTTCTTGATGATCGACACTCACTCACTCTACTCACTTGTTGACTTGATCAGGTTCTCTATCTTTCTCTTCACTTCCATTCACTATATCGAACTTGGTTTTGTTTCTATTTCAGTCATTTATTGCATCAATTGTATAAATATATGTTCTTTTTTCTTTTATGTTTCTATTTTCCGTGATATTGCATTGTATATGTGGGGCTTGTGGTTTGCAGCAGTAACCCTAGATTTTGATGCATGTTGTTGAACTTTGGTTGTCACATTATTGACGTGAATGGATGTCTGAAGTTTCAGTCAAATGTGAATGGGGATTGGGACCTTGGGTCCTTAGGTTTGTGGGGTCTTTCTTGGTCTAAATAATAAATTGCTATTTGAGTTCGATATGCTCTATAATGGGTAATTATACTCGTGTTTCTGGATTGATGTGCGTGAACTGAAGAATTTAAATTCTATGTATGTACCTGCATCACCTTTGTAAAGGTTATAGAGCCATTTTGCAATTTTATGGGTAATCCTTTGTTTGTTTCTTTGGTTATAGATTGGATGATATTGGATTATTTATTTGCATGTTCATTGTTTTGAGATTTTAGATTGGTTATAACAAATCGAATCCAATAGTAAATACCATCAAACACACAACCATGAAACAAAGGCTAAGAAGGCTAAGCCTTGTGATAAGCTAGTCATAAGTAAGTTGAACTGTTTGTGTGGGTGTGATGTACTACTCATTTAGAAGTGTGACTAGTGGTTGGTTCTAATTTGTAATAAATTGTTTGATCGTTATGATCATCTGGTATTTCTTGCATATTATTTGGTTGTTGTAGTGATGAATTGTTGATGCACATTAGGTGATGCAATCTTGTTGAGATGAAGAGAGATAAGCTTTCAAGCACTAGTGTTCAGGATGCATTGAACTCTGATGACATCCTGAGTGATATCCTTCTCCGCTTGCCGCCTACATCTGTTTTTCAGCTTATTCTTGTATCAAAGAGGTGGCTTCATTGCGTCTGTAGCTATGCTTTCCGCCGCACTTACCTGAAACGTTGGGATGTGAATTCTCATCTCTTGGGGTTCTTTGTCAGTAATTCCTTGTATCTTGGAAGACCTCGAGGTGGCCTACGTCGTGGCAGATCTGAACCTGCACTTCCACTATTGTCAACAAGTAAAGAAGGCGATGATCTAAAGTATTCTGGAATTCTCAAAGAGCTAGGTTACTTCATGGATTCTTCTAACGGGATTATTCTCTGTGGTCGTCATCCGAAGGCCTACATTGTGTGGGATCCAATTTCCAAAGATAAGCATCAACTCCCTCGTCCTCGAGTGTACTTGGAAGAGCTGTGCATGGCATTCATTGTTGAAGATTCGGGCTACAAGGTAATTCGTGCGAAATGTGAAAGTAGAGAAGTTAACACCGTGACTACTGAGACTTATCTTTCAAAAACAAGAACTTGGTATTATGCAAACCTCTCTTGCACTTCAACATTGTCTTTGTGTCCTTGGAAGACAGGCACAGTGATCAAAGGTGTCATTCATTGGTTTGCATCTAAAGGGAACATTGCCATCTATAAACCAGAAGATGAAAATAGGGACATTGCATTACTCAAGCTACCTGGGAATTTCGAATTTGAAGAGCAAGTTCTTGGTGAGACTTACGATGGTAATCTGCAGTATGGTTTAAGTTGTAAGGCGGGTATGGAAATATATGTTCTTAAAGCAGATCCTTATGATGCCAATGCCAACCCCTCCGGTAACCCATATGGAAAAACTGAATGGATCTTGAAATATAAGTTGAATTTCAAATTAACTTGGAAGAGGAATCCAAAGATGATGACAACCTACAGCACCTGTACCAAGTCTAAAGAAACTCAGCTACTGTCGTTCTTCCCACGGAACTCAGAGACTGTGTTTATCAGAAATGGCGAGAACATATTCATTCTCCGTCTAATCAGTAGAAAAATAGAAGTGGTCATATATTCAGGTCGTGGCTCCGAAATCTTGTGGGACTACAGCAGAGTTGTGCCGTACTTCAAACTGGATTGGCCTCAGTTTTCTCTACGCCAGGATGAAGAAGGTACATCGGATCAAGTCACTAATAAGTAAATGGTAGTAAAGTAGTTTTCCAGTTGTTAATATCAATATGGTCACTGTTGAATGTTCTGTATATTCTTGCTAATTTTCTTTAGGGCTGGATGATATCATCAATTTCATGTGCATCCTTCTACTTTTTGCCAAATTTTGTTAATGGAATGAATGGTTTGTTAATAGACTAACATCATAAGACAGCATCACTATTGAGTGACAGCAAGTTCATATAAATGCTACATTGCATTAAGTTCTTCTCCCTGGAATAGAACACATCAAAAGTGAAGATTGCTCATTGGAAATTTTGTTTTTAACTTGGCTAGGGTAGTTTGCAATCCAATTTTTATCCACGTATTTGGAGGTTACAAGCATTTAGAGGAGCTTATGTACAAAAACATGTACCATAACAATTCTGCTGTTATACAAGTTACAGCTAACTTTATTGTTAGCTCAAAATAAGCATTTGGATATGATAAAGATAAACAAAACTACAGCACTGTTGATAGCACTGTAACTAGGATTTGATATTCCTTCTAAATATCAATTTGAAATGATTAACTAGAAAATGTTTAAGAATACTACAAATGCTAAGAACCACGGTAGAAAAGAGAGAGACCTTTACCATATGATCTCTAATGGAAAATGTTACATGCTTGTTACTTTTTTTTTCTTCTTTTTCTGGCTACTTGTACAGTGGAAACTAAAATGTCTCAGTGGTTTTAAGGGAGCAAAAGGGTCCCAATTATACGCAATGATCTATATGTAGGAAATGAATTCTAGATTATATCTAATGTAAGGAAAAGTGGTAAGACGGACTATCCCACAAAGACTCACAGTTTGGAGGCTGCAAGTTGAATCTACACCTTGAAACTACTGAGAGATAAATATGAAAGAATATTTCTGACTTCTGTGACGATGGCGACTAGTCGGCGCGTGGCAGTAAGAAACTGAAGAAGGAGTTCTCGCGGATAAGATGTGGTGGTTCGATGTCTGAGATGTCAATTTGTTCCATTGATTTTGATAAGTCATCAACTGAAAATGGAATACTGCAAGGATACCAAGGTTGTAAGATGAGTCAGTTGCAGCAATTCGGAAGAAGTGTAAATTTCTGTCAATGCATTCACCATACTGGAATCATATAGACTTAACATAGCCCAAATGGAAGTCACAACGGAAGTGTCATTGCTAACCTTGAATCGTCATCCAAAAGGAATGAGTTACTAACTGCATTGTTAGAATCTTCTGTCATTAATACTCTCATATTCGATATAACCTGCAAAACGTCATTAACATGGCAGTAATCAGCTCTCTTTCATTGGAATCAAAATGACTCTTTATCTGGTATTTGTAATTGCGTGGATAAAAACTTACATCTGTAGAAACACTATGGGTGCCATACTTGTCATCCCAGTACATCGTACTGATCCGATAAAGCTGCTGTATGCTAAGAACCTGAAAATGACCACATAAGACAAAGAGTTCACTCGTATCTGGTAAGTGAAGTCAAAACCAAATCCCAACATCAGGGATGTGTTACTCACGGGGCAGAGGTCATGGCTTATTTCATCCAGAGTTTTCTTTGGTTTTTGATGTATGACCTGAAAGAAATAAAGCAATACATATAAAAGACACTTTATTTTTCTCTTCTCCACTGTCATAAAAATGTAATGAATATATATTGGAGAATGAATTGCAGAATGACAACATACAAGAAACCCAATAGCCTGTCTTATATGCTTGAGTTCATCCCAGGCCGAACCCGCATACTGGAATAAAAATAATTTCAGTTAGTCAAATGTAAATTATACAACAGTAATGACTTGTTCAAGGTACCTCATCCGTTGCTTTGTAACACCAATGTTCCAATTCAGCCAATCCAGCTTTAACATATTCACCATTACTGAATGAACAACACTCTCGCCTCAACAATAGACTGCAACAAAACAGAGTGGAACGATAAGACTTAACATTTTCCATCATTACAACTATTCCGAAAAAAAGAAAAAGGTCGGATAGATCCAAACCTGTTGAAAAGTTGAACATTGATGAAGGAAAATATTTGTGTGAAGACCTTACGTACTAAAAAGGGCGGCACCTAGACCAGGATAATGAACAATAGTTGATTATAGTAACCACCAATAATGTATGTGGTGAAGAAAACCAGAAATCAGAAAATCAGGAAGCACTATATGGAAGCAAAACAGTTTAACTAACATGGTTTGCTCGCAAGGTGTTCAAGAAGTTTCCAAGGCTCTTCACAATTCCCTGCCAGTGAGCAATCAATGCTTGTTGTGCGGCTGTGTTAGCAACTGAGCGTGATGAACCCTTGACCAAGCTTGCTCTAGATGTTCTTGGGGCCTATTTCATGATATAGCACAAATTTAAAAAAGCAGGTAACTTAAAAGGGTAATGTATGTTGTAGGAAGTTTATAGGATCATAAGTGTAATATACCTGGATGCAAAGTCCAAGCAATGGAGAAATTTCTTTCTTGAGATTATCACGAATCATTCCATAAATTTTCTCGACATAAGCTGTAAGCTGCTGTTTGAAAAGCAGTGCTGGATACTTGGCTTCAACTTGCCTTAAGCTATCCACTCCAGTACCAATACTGCCATTGATTAAGGAAAGGTTCACTCCCTGTGGAGCCCCACGGAAGCTCTACGAGAAAAGGGAAAAAAAAAAATTGACTAGGATTAGCTACTGAACAAAAACCTTTGATGACTCCTTGATCCTCAAAAGAAGTGTATACCTGTGTCATTCTTCCAAATAGTGTGGCTGATGACGACCGACGTCGTTGAGGAGCCATTCCAGCGGCACCACTAGCTTTCAGTGTACGCTGAAGCAGCAAGAGGAGTGTTGAGGCATTTGACAACCAATAGGCCAAGATGTCATTGTTATCCTGAGTCTGAAATCTAATTGGTTATATTCAGCACAAAAAGGATGTTATAGCTGAAAAGAAAAATCAGAAGTCAGGTTAGAAAATTTACATTTCGAACTTCGATGGCATGACCTATGGTTTGAATGATCCGATCAAAAACACTTGTCCGCTCAACTTCAAAGGATCTCCATTGCAAGAGGCACTTGTATATGATACAAGCAGCAATAGGCCGGTTCGCTGAGAATCCCAAGTGTTGGGCAATGCAACGAATGAGCAACTCCTGGTTCTCCTGTTGTTTTTCATTGAGTGATTTTTGTGGCTTCTCCTCTACTTCAGTAGGATCTCTTTGGTTTATTGAAGGGCTATGCAGATCCTGATCAACCATGTCAAGTGATCAACAAAAGTTAACAACCAATAAAGAGCATAAGATGGATGACAGTAAAATAAGTTCACATTAGTTTTACTCACCAACTGTTTGTCCGCTTGTAGATGACCACTTTCAACCCTCTGCAATTACCAAGCAACAGAGTCTATCGTCAAAACTTTTTTAGACATTAAATACTAGAATTGACCTTTAGTCCTCCACTTTGCCAATACCTGTATGATGGACCTGGAACGCCCTGAGAGGAACTTGTTAGGTGCCATTGACACAGCCTGTTGCCGAAGTACTTGATTTTCAGATTCTAAATTGCTCAATTTCTCCTCTAGCCTATTCAAGAAACATAAAAAAAATATAGTTATAAGTTTGGATCATAAATAAATGTCAGAATACATTCATTCTGGAGACAGTTACGCATACTACCTTGTCAAAGATTCTTGAAGTAGTTGAACCTTCTTCTCTGTTTCTTCCAACTTTTTCCCCTTTTCTTCACTTATTTCTTGGACTTCATTGTATTTACTTTCAGATTCATCAGCTCTTTTTTTCTCCGACTCTAATGAGGTCTGGGAAACCATGATAAGTTAAGATAATAGATGAAGTAGCCAAGTAAATTGGTAAAATAGCAACAAAATAGCTCACGTGTCAGTCAGCAGACTACAATATGCATCAATTGATGCAAAGAATTTCTTACCTTCAGACTCTCTACTTCATGTGTAAGTGAATCGATCTTTTCAGTATCTTCAACTAAAACTTGTTTTTCTTGTATGACAGGAGGTGCTTCTTCTATTGCTTGCTTAGCAGCCACTTCTCGCTCTTTTACAAGCGATGCCTTTGCTTCATCAATCTTTGCCTGCATTTCCTGCATTGAGTTCTGAAACTTTGTTGCTTCCTGTGCTTTTGCTTCTTCCAAGTCAGTCTGTATGCACAAGTCTTAGTATGAGGATATTCAGCATTTTGTCTTACAGCCTTAAAAGGAAAGCCTTTGCTAGATTTCCTAGCAATATTACTACATCATATTAAGCATATGCAAATAAACTTATACCCTCAGACGTTTCTCCAATTGTAAACGCCATGTGAGTTCCTCAACTCGTTTCTCAAGCTTATCTTTTGCCTCTTTTAGTGCACCAGTTTCTCTCGACTCCTGCAGAAATAGAGATATTACTCTTTGAGGTAAATAGAGATATCATAGGTGAAGCAACTGTTATACACTGTTGGAATTGCGTAGACATGGGCAACTAAGTGATTATCTTTTATCTCAACAACTGAACCAAAGCCTTTGAGGTCAAGAGGAGAACTGAATAAATACCAATATCTACTCAATAAACCTTCAGAGAAGACTAGGTAGTTTATTTGAAAGGTGACAGATGCAATAAAAATAACATTAATAAGAATCTCTACTAACCTGCTTTAGCTTCCGAAGCACTTTTCGGGCCATTTTTCCTCTCCATCTGGTCTGTGCTTTAACAACTCCAATCAAGAGTTTCTTATAATATGCACTAGCTTTATGACAACGCCAGCGGGCCTGTACGAATTTTATTCAAAGGAAAAACAATCGTCTCAAACATGCAAGAAAAATGGAAAAGAATCATTTAAGAAAGCAAAAGATATAACCTGAATAATGATTGACGCCTTAGTTCGCTTCCGGAATCTGAATTCTTTGCGTGCAGCCATTGCCCTTAAACCAGTCTGCACCATCAGGGCAGAATGCTGCTGCTTCTTATATGCTGTTCTGGCTTCGTACCTTCTCAAGTGCTTCTGAATTTTCACAGCAGCCGCCTCCCTCTTCAAGTAATCAAATTTTTTTCCAGCTAGGTTACCTACAAGTCACATGTACAAACAAGTTCACATTGGGTTTAAGCTTTGAAGAGATATACCAAAAAGTATTCACACAGGAACAGGTATACTGCAGCAATATCTTACCTCTGCTTAGAGTTTGCAAACATATAGCACCCACCCGCAAAACAAGAAATCGTTTACGAGCCATATGAGTTAGTATCCGCCGCTGCATAATTCTTGCAGCATTACTGAGCACTTCAGTTCTCCTCGCATCCAATTCAGCCATCTGACCAGCTCTTAAAAATACCTTTGTTTTACCTATCTGCAAAGTCATTTCAAGGCTAAAATGTAAATGCTTCGGAAACAATAGCAGTGGTTGGATATATGTACTTTCTTTATTTTAAAGCATCTTCTGGAAGATTAAAGATACTTATTACATTACCTGAAATCCTTTGAGGCCTTTCTTCTCCAATATCTTTTGGCAAGTTTTCTTTTCATCGTAGCTATGGATAAGCAAAGGACTCCACATTAGTCCATTATAATCGGCACAATACAACAAGAATTTCAACTGATCATTCTTTTTGCACTAGAAAAACATTAGGGAAAAGTAACTTACTTTCCTTCCAGAAGCTCTGGGGCAAGGAGTCCAAATCTATTGATGAATTCGAAGAAAGGGCGACGAGTAGGGTATCCAGCACAACTGATTCTGATTGCTTCTAGGACACCCTGTAGAAAGAAGAATAAGTACCAACTGAACATGAGGAAGTGAAGAGAATTTCAGCACTTTCTACTCTTCCAAAACCATTTCTTTCATACGTTTGAGATCATACTTTCATTAGCTCTTACACAGTGTCCTAAAATAAAATATAAAATATCCACAAAATTGAACTTACACCACAGCGTAGTTGTTGCATGATGTTAGCATTCTCAAATACCGCAGGTTTTAACAGGTTATTCGGCTTTACACATCTGATGTAGTGAGGTTCGGTAGAATTTAAAGTTTCCATCAGTGATTGAAGTTGTAACTGCATTGAAACAACATGACATAACGTATTTGATCATCTAGCAGCACTGAAACGTCAGTTTGTAATTAAAAAGAGGCACAAGATTGTAGACATAGATTCTTCTTAGTAGAGAGTGTCATATCACCATAAAAAGATGGTATAACAACCTTAAAACGAGAACCGATTGATGAAAATTTAGAAGATTTAGATGCCTCAGGAAGCGGAGGGAAAAGGTCTGCTACAAATTGACACTTGGAAGCACTCAACAAATCCTGATGTTCTGGAACTACATAGTCCTTGTTCTTGTCCAAAAACTGATCAGATTGATACATGACCTGGAAGAGAAAATCATGAGGGAAAATATAAGTAACATGGAAGCTCACAACAAGTTTCATTAAGCATACATCTATATTTCCATTTATTGAAGCGTACCTCTCCTGCATAATGTGCAATGGCGAAGTCTGTGCGAGATAGTTTCGGTTTAATAAAGCGCTTGTGAACTTTAAATGTCTGGTACAACTTATTGGAAAATGTTTCATGTGTTGACTTTGGGAACATGCTGTACACATTCAGAATGAAAAAGTTTATTGAAACATGTCAGATATCTTCAAGAAAAGATAGTGAAGACAAAGGAAAAGTATGATACCAAGCTTCATCGAGAAGAGCAATGATGCCCCCGGGTTTCTGCAAATAGAAGTAGAACAATGAAGTTTTTGCATTAGTCATAAGTTTATGGTAAACAAGACTGTTAACTAAGGATCCAAAACTGTGATTTATTAGGTTGACATAAAAAAAGATTGCTGAAATTAACAGAAAGGGAACTAACCTTTTCAATGAGATCCAAGACATCTTGATTGTCAACAAATTCTATGTAACTCCAATCAATCTGTTCTTTGGTGTACTCTTCCTGTTCCATCTTAAAGACATGCTGAAAGACAATGCATGACTTTGTGAGATAAAAGTTACTAATTACAATATCAATCAACTCTTAAATACAATATGAGCTGCACCTGATTGAAATGCTGCTGCAGTTTTTCATTTGTGAAGTTAATACAGAATTGCTCAAAACTGCTCATCATGGTAGAAGAAAAACAAGTTACATACAATGTTCATGTTACATATAGATAGTATCTACCATGTCACTGATGAATATATTTTTTTCACATGTACAACATAGTGCTTACAGGTCCATACCTATTTGACTTGAAGCTTTCAAAACCGTAGATATCTAGAACTCCGATGAGAGATTTTGAATTTGGATCTTGTCCGATTGAGCTATTGATTTTATCAACTAACCTGTGTATGACCACGAATTGCAACTAAGTAAACATTCAGCATGTAAACCAATGTGGCAGTACTATGTAACACAGTAGCATTTTACCAGTCAAATAATCGAGAATAAATTGTCTTAGCTAAACCATCTCTGCTAACCAAAGCACTCTGAGGATCAAGACTTCGCTTGATAACCTCTTCCGGTGTGATCATGACACGCTTGCATAATGCATCTTCCAAGGCCACTACATCACACCTAGGTAAGAAAAAGATTATAAAGATTATCACTTTGAAAGTAAATAATGTTGGACATCGACTATTGTGACAGCAGAAGGGACTCATACATGAGAAGCTCTGCTGCCGTTTTAAGATGGAATTTGGCCTTGTCATCCTTTGGAACTGATGAATCAACATCTTTCCCCTTTGTGAACGAAATATTGCCAAGATGGAGAATTGCAGCAACAACTCTAAAAATTGCTTCCTGAGCAAGAGAAAGATATTGAGAAGATTTTTTATTTTTACTTTGTTCGTTTGTCAGATGATGATTATTCATAACCTTTACCTGGTCCTTTGCATTTATTCCTACAATATCCATTGCCCGTCTTGTGGCAAGATAGTCATGAGCATCACTTACACCAACCAATTCATAGCAACTTGACTGGTTTAAATAGTGATATGTTTTAGGGTGATCCAATTTGTACTTCTCAAGTTCCTGTTAAAGACAACTTCAGCTAAGGGTTGTAAGATATTGACATTATTCAAAAATCATTTGCATTTTAGTAAAAACGTACCTCCTGTGGTGCATTACATAAAAGGTAAAAGCAGTGGTAGTTGCGCTCGGGATTTGATACTTGACAAACTCGGGATCTCTCTAGAAGGTATGTTCTAATGGCAGCTCCTGAGATTCTTCCCTGCTTATCAAACTGGATTTCGACGAATTTACCAAAACGACTGCATATTATTATGAAAATATCAATGTAACCTCTCTACAGATCGATTATAAGGCAGAAGTAGCATATACATGGTAGGAGATAAGTAATGTCAAACAAATGAAAACTTAGTAACATAATAAACCGTAACGTACACCTAGTAGATGCATTGTTACCTGGAATTGTTGTTTCTAACAGTTTTAGCATTTCCAAATGCTTCAAGGACTGGATTTGACTGCAGAGTAGAAATGTTTTGTCAGACGTTTACATCTAACTCACACAGAGAGAAATGAAAGAGAAAAACATTTAAGGGAAGAATAGACATAATTTGAAGAGGGGTGGCTAATCATACTTCAAGAACTTGCTGTTCAACCGTTCTTCCTTCAGTTGCTGTCCTACCACCTAAGAACGCAAGGTAGCGCATAAGCATTTTCGTGGTCTCTGTTTTGCCTGCTCCACTCTCACCACTAACTAGAATTGAATTGCTTTTCCCCTCATTGACCATCGCCCTATTATTAATATGCATTTTTGTTAGGAAGACTTTTCATTAATGGACTCAAACAATACAGTCACAAATATATGAAGCAAGGAGAACCTGTAGGCAACATCAGCTACAGCAAACACATGCGGACTAAGTTCTCCAAATGGAGCTCCCTTATATTGTTGCATCATATGTGAATCATAAATATGAGGCAGTCTTTGAAATGGATTTATGGCAATAAGAATATTTCCCGTATACGTCTGCATAGATATCAATAATTACTAAACAAAGGCAGCGTAGAAACAAAATTAACAAACAAATTTCTCAGTTCAAAACCTACATAGATTTCATTCAGCTCGTATCTAGTTCTTAAATTCTGCAAAACTCCAGGCTCATGCAAGTACGACAGTTTTGTCATGTCATCCACTCCGCCAGCAGGAGCTTCCATATCCTTTGGATACATTTTTGACAAAGTTGCCTTAACCTGCAAAGCAAGCAAGTGAAATAAAATTCGAACTCAATAACAAACATCAACAAGAATAATTGATGATAAATTTGAAATGCAGGGGACATGTTTTCCACATAGAAAACAAAATGAATGGTAATACAATTCTATGATTAAAGGACACTTAAATCAAGCTGTTAACTACCAACCTTTTTGCCATCTTTGGTCTCGATCTCAGCATTTTGTCCGGTGATTTTTAAAACCAACCCATCAATCCAAGCCAATTCTTGGTCCTCAACCCAGACCTGAGAACCAACGATTATGTTCACCGCAGTCGCCTGCATCACACAATTTGAAGTTGTTACATATAAAAGAATCACTAATTCACAACTACATAACTCCGAAACCTAACCAGTTTTCCCCCAATTTCTCTTTAGATTTTCAAATCACATTTTACAGCCCAGAATCCACTCACCATTTCAAGGTCTACGAATCAAATCAACCTAAGTTTGTTCCTCTCAGAAATTGAATTTTTTTGGAACAGAGAAGCGATGGAAGCCCATCATTATCAGAATCAAAATTTGCAGGGTTTCGTGAATTGAAAAGGAAGGAGAAGAATGAGGAGTGAGGGGGTGAAGGAAGGAAGGGTATTGATGAGGAGCTTCAAAGGTAGGTCCTGAATGATCGGTAATTCTTCTAGCTCCATTGGTTTCGCGCCAACTAGTGGCTACTAACCGAGTCTTCTCTGTCTCTCTCTTCATTTTTTCTAACAGAAATTCTTGCTCTTCCATGTCTTTCTTCTCCACGTTTGCATGCTTTTCATTAAATATTTTTAATCGTTCATTTTGCTACAACCAGCTTTTCTTTTCAGCATGGAGTGAAACGGTCACGTTAAACATATTTTATATTAACGGTCTTATATTGCGACTTTTTCAGCTATATAACCCAAAAAAATAAAATAATTACAAATATGTTCCAACACGTTGATTATTTACTGATCTGCTCCAAATTGCAAAACGTTTGGGACTGTTTTGCTGGGTAGAGTATGAAAATGAATGTGAGGATCGAAATTATTTTACTCAAAACTTGGGATGTGTTTTGCTGTTTTAAATGTATTTATAAAGCAAAATTGGGGGTGCATTTTGCTATATTGGAACAAGTGTTTTTTAAAATCAAAACGCAGGGGTGCGTTTTGCTGCAAAATGCAAAACGCAGGGGTGCGTTTTGCTGCAAAATGCAAAACGTTAGGGTGCGTTTTGCTGAAAAAATAATAATAATAAAATCAGCAAAACGATTCTGGACGTTTTACAATTTGGAGCATATCGATAAATAATCGACCGGTTGGAGCAGATTGGTATTTATTTAATATTTTGGGGTTATATGAATAAAGAAGTCTTTATATTGCTGTTCAAATTAAAATTATTATTATTATTATTATCTTAACTGGATTTTTAAAAATATAATATAATTTTATTTTATTTTTAAAATAATTGTATTTATTAGAATATCTCTCCTCCTATATTTATAACAAAGTTTTTTTTTAAAATACTTATAATAAATTTAATAATTAAAAAACCGTTAAAAAAGTCAATTAAACTTTTAAAGTTGAATTAAAGTAATAGGTCCAACTTTGATTTTAAGTAATTAAATTTTCTATGTTATATTTTACTCCATAAACTAGTTTATTCAAAATGTCATTTTACTTAAATCATAAAATAAAATGAATAAAGTAGAACTACCAAAACTATCTTCTTTTAAATATAATCCTAAATATCATCACAAATTTATAAGTATAGAGTTCTCATCATCACAGCTTCTCAAATCGATCTTGAAAGTTTTTGAAGCAAACCTTGAAGGACTTCTGAAGATGTTTGCTGCAACGAATTTTGTCTTCGTCATGAATGTCATGAGTGAACCTTGCATGGCTGACCTCTAACAATCATAAACTGGTATGTGTGAATGTGTGGAGACATTTCATAACTTCCAAAATCGCTCTTAAAAGTTTTCTGGAGATTTGGTGTCGGTCACATCGACTTTTGTCATCTTCACAAATTTCGGTGAACCTAACACCACCGATCTTCAATGATTATAAATCGGCATTTGTCGAAGAACTAGGGAACCATCTATCTATCGCATATCTATCCATGCGAGTTTATCAGATGTTATAAGTAAGAATATTGATATTAGTACCTCTCCACTATTTGATTCTTTGGAGTAGATAGCAATCAACTCAGTTTCTCAGTTTATTAAACTCCAATATTCTACCGTTGACAGACTAGTTCAAACAAGGACAACACCTGTAGGTACACTGAGGTTAATTTGATTTCTGCACTCAAGATTGACTACTTTCAGCATGTATAAGTAAGAGGGCAATATTTGTTAAGACTCATAGTATATCACATAGAAAGTCTCTCGACATATTGTAGAGCCCTCTATATTTACTATAAAACAATTTCACAATGAATTAGGCTCAGAACCCACTCATAATTGTAAGGGGGTTGAATTTAACATAGGACATGTGAGAGGAAAGTAAGAGCCAATCATTTTATCACTCGTTATCCTTCTATCAACTCTGTCGAAATCACAAAACAGGAGCAATTGGTATTGAAATGTGTCATGTGATAGAATGGAGAATTCACATCGAGCCTTCTTGGTCAAAATGCAAAGTCACACCCCTTAAATAGCTCTGTGTATTCCACCTCAAATCCAACACCATTAGAATTCCAAATAAAAAAAAGTTTATTTTTGAAAAAATATTTACCACTAGCAACACTCATAAGCTCCTTATTCTTGAATAATGATGGTAGATGTAAACCATGCCAAGCATGAGGAATTGATAGTGTATATTTATGTGTCTTCTTGAAACCTTGACTTTATATGCCTCATATCTCCCAAATCCTATAATCATGCTTCTTGAACTTCCATTACAACTATTTGTACAAGCACCATAATCTAAATCTCAATCACTATTATCATTATCAATATCCATATTACCAGTCAAAAGATCATCGTTGTTATTTATAGGATCACCTATGTCATTTAATATTCCAACTTCATTCATCTTATGGAATTCATCATCAGTAAAGTAAGGATCATCTGCTAGCGTCAAATCCACATAATTTAAATACTGTTCTCGAGCATATGATATCCTAGTGTCAACGTTACTTTTCGTTTCACTACTAACATCATCTAAATCATCGTTATTGAATGGTAACACAATCTCTCAACCTTTTCAACATAAAAAAATAATTGACTTAATGCCACCATATAACCTTAAGTGTAATCATCTACAATAGACAAATGATGGCACAAAATTTAGTTATGATGCAAGTGCACACCTATCAAGTAGTATAAAAGATATCGTACCCATGAGGACTGTATCCTAGAATTACTATCAACTATTCCTAATAATAGCATAATTAAGCACAAGAAATTAATGATGAAATTTATAACTAGACTAATAATAAAAAAGCAACATAAGAGACTAATTCAATATGAAAAGAAATTTAGAACTATGATTCACCATTTCCATTCCTAATCATTGAATTATCCATGTCTAATGCATAATTATTTATCTCAAGCAATCATACATAGTTTATAATTCTCTTGAAAGATGTGCACCCTAATTTATTAATTTAAAAGGAGATATCACTCTCAAATAATCTAATCAACAACTTTAAACACACAATTATAAATAGTATTAATTTCATAGAAGATATTTTTTGCTATTTCCTTAATGTCTAATTACTCTAGATCTAATTTAACCTAACTTTCTCAAGTCTGGATTAAACCAAGAAAAAATCAATCAGGTGATCAAACCAAATGTTGACATAAAGAACAAGTAATTAGAAAAAATACAATAATTGTCATTCATGGATGAAAATCAACTCAATTCATAATCATGGATAGGCTATATCGCAACCCTAACTTTTTAGTTCCTCATAATTACAGAGAAAGAAATCATACAATAGAGAAGTCATCGAAGTACAACCAAAAAAATCTAAGTGAATCGTCTTGAATCTCTGGGTAAACATGACTTTTGCTTAATCTCAAATTCACTTTAATGTCTTCTTCAATCAATCTCTTATCAATCCTATAGATATCGACCCCTGTCGTAGTCAGCCCCCTTTCTCTATTCCTTCTATCCTATTTATAGTGTTGCCTTATTTTCTCACTTCTAATTATGCCTTTTTTTTTATGAATCAATGTTTTTAATACTTGGCGACTTGCTTTGCGACTAGCAAATCGCTTAACATGTCATTTTCTTTTAGTTCTTTGTGATTTAATTCCTTTGTGACTATGTCACGAAACTAGTCGTATTAGACTTCTACAAGCTAATGTAATTTCTTGGTGAGAAGGCAAGCGACTAGCTAGTTGTCTGGCTAGTAGTCTGATGCAGAATGTTCAATTTTTTTTTATTCTTTTTAAGCCGATGCTGTCGACTTGGCTCCGATGCTGCTCAAAATCCATATTTTTTACTCACAACTGGTCAATATTTGGACTTTTTTTCTTGAAAATAGCCACATCTATATTATTTTTGCATAATTCTGAAACACTCCACAAAATACATTAGTTCCAACAATATTACTCTGAATTCATTGCAAATTGTTAGGAATGGAAGATATATATTCATGGAAAGAATATATTTAGGAAGGAAAGCAATTAGAGGTATGATTATGAAAGATTTGTGGCGCACATGTGGGCTAACGGACGGAGGAGTATTTTTAGGGATTGAGTTTGTATTTGTTAATTTTAACATTTAAGGTAGGAGTATATTTAGTGTAATATTGTGCAGATTTCCAGGATATATGTTCACACGATAATCATGTAAAGTGTGTGAAAAACACAAGAAAATAAAAGAATAATTTCTCCTAAAAACTCTTTCAATTCTATCACAAATCTCTAAGATTTTATTGGAAAAATATATATGAAGTCTTTGTCTTATAACCTATGAAGAATTCCCTAAATGGTGGATCAAACAAGACATATCAAATGATTATATTTTGCTATCAACAATTAAATTATTCAAACAATTATTAGTGATACAAACACAAGCTTAATACTTATGCAAGGAGAGACTAATAAAACTCACAATTCTTACCGGAAAACTTAAATATTGTAAATATATATCATTTTTACTTGTTTTATTCGGAATAAAATATAGATTAAGCATATGTAGCACTTTAAGTTAGGATTATTAATGGTTTTTAATAAATTTTGATAAATGTAACGCCTATTAATAAATGAAACACCTATTGTAATGTTATTAATGGTACTTAATTTTGATAACTTAAAAATAAATTTACTATGTAGTTATTGGAATTGTGTTTAGATTATTAATTATAGCACTAGAAACTTCTTCTATAAATATTAGAATAAGAGTTTGGAGTAATTAAAAAACAGTTTAAATTAAGTTGGTAGGATGAAGCAAATTTATGTCATAATTTACTTTCTAGCTATACTCATATTCTCTTCATCAGGTAAACACAAAAGTCTTTTTATACAATATATTTTTATTACTACTTAATCTACTCTTGATGACATTGTATGTTTCTTTTTTTCAAAAAAAAAAAATTAAGGTTTTTTTTTTCAAAAAATAAATAGTAACAATAGTAGTGTCTTCTTAGGTGGTTAAAATATGAGTTAGACTAGGGATCCTCCCTTTTCTGCTTATTTTATTTATCCAATCTTATTTGACAATACACTATTGGTCCAAGAGTTAATAAATCCTAGATTAAATTATCATTTATTCCATTAAAATTAGATATCATTCAATCAAAAAGACATGTAAGAGTTGACAAACAAAGTAGTTAAACATGGTAGACACCGAGTTTTATTCTTAAAATATTGTAGTACTTCATAAACACCATGAAGGGGAGTAATTTTGAGGAAATTTTTTTTTTTAATTTATCTATATTTTTTATTTGATTTGTGGTTTTGAAATTTTCAATTTTTTGAAGTACTCACAAATATTAATTAATGTTGTGTTGTTGTTGAACATTGTTTTTCAGTGGTGATGAAGTAACATAACTTAAAAGAAAAAGAAATAGATAATATAACGTGTTTAGAAATATTAGATCGAAATAGATGTAATTTATCGGCATGCAAACAACGTTGCGCTCAAATATATAATGGAAATAGAGATTGTATCAAGAGGCCTAGTGGTAGTCATTTTTATGTTTGTTCCTATAATTGTGATTCACAGTAATTATAGTTGAAATTAGCATCACAAGTTACAGAAAGAGCTTGTAAATGAGTACACCAAAATAAAAATCTAATAAAAGAGCTTTTTTTGTGATATATCTATTTATTACATGAAATAGTATCAGCTACTTAAGTAATAATAAATTAAGTGTACAAATTATAAGTTTGAGATTGTTTCAATAAATATAGAATAATTAAAATAGTCATTTTATCAATATAAAAACATGAATTGATATAATTAGCATTGAACCCCTATCTTGGTAGATTCCATGATATGGAGCTCAACGCCACATTACACTTATACAAATTCATATACTATATATTTCAATTAAATAATCATTCTACTATTTAACTTAGTATTTACAATCAACATATTCTAATACACTTCATATTCCATATGTCTAAAATATATATACTTTGTAACTTAAAATAAAGACTTTTATAAATTATTAAGTAAATTCCAAACTTAACCATGACCCAAAGGAGCCCAGGTTTAAGGTTCAACTTATTCCTTAACATAAATAAAGTGAATGAGCTACATAGATTATTGTTTATATAAAAAGATAATAAGGAAAGTCAATACGTATTAGTAAATGCCTTCAATATGGGATCCAACACCTGAATATATGCTCGCTTGATCAGGATAAATTTTATAATTAAAACAAAAACAACAACAACAAAGGCTAGGCTATCAAGCCTAGTTTATATTCCAAGTCTAAAATATGCACACGCAAGTACACATAGAATCTTACCTTATGATACAGGTCCAGAAACAATACTTTTTTATTGGAATCTCACTAAAGTTCCCTTAATTTATTTATGTCATGTAATCAACCAACCCTGTGGCAAGAAAGGATACATTAAGAATGACCATTATGCATTTATTTTCTCAATTCCTTATTAGTATTACATTTTGAGGGTTAAATATATTAACATAGTTATTTACATAGTAAGTGTCGCACATTAACCTATAATTTGGAGCAAATGTAAATTTACATTAAAAATATAGTCTAGACGTGATTCAAAAATATTTTGGACATCAAAAGACCCACAAAAATGATTTTGAAAATGAACTATCTAATCACAACGAGAGTAGTGGTGCTGAAGCCACAAAAGAGAGATTATCTCTTGTGTCCATTTAGCTTGAAAATCGCCTATCCGATGGATCTAATTACACAAGTCAATAAAAAGAGAGGTACCTCTCACACATGACACATTTTGTAACATAGTAATATCAAATAATTTTAACTTTGTGAGTCATAGGTGAGTCCTCAAAGACTCATGCATGACTTGTCTATGCTGACACTTGTAGGTGACATAATTTGTTACGAGAGTCATTTACTGTTCCCTTTGTTTTACCCTAACTTGTCTATCCAATATTCGGAAAGTGATCTTATTTTTATGCTATAATTCATTTAGGAGTCCTCCTTGTAACATTCAGAAATTAGGGCTAGATGTCTAAAGTTTACTGAAATTTGACCAAATGAAGCGTTTAGTAGGAAACTGAGAACTCTCGTCTAGAAATAAAAATCTTGATAATAATGGGGGTGTTTGAAATTAAGCCTACATATATAAGCTATACAATTGATCTAATTTCGTCACTCTAAGACTGAACACCAACCCAAAACCCTATTCTCTCTGATTTTCCTTTTAAACCACGATGATCTGTTACAGATTCTAACTATTCCTTGTTGTATTCCCATCTCTATTTTCATGTCTTCCACAAATAGTAGTAAGTAGGACCTCCTCTCAGGTTAAGGATTACTATTCTCAATTTTGTATATCACATGATACTAATTATGTTTAAAATTGTGTTTTGATAGTGTCGTAGAAGACTCCCGGGGTCTAATTGATAATCTGTTTTCCCTAGAATAAATGTAATGTTAAACCTAACCCTAGGTTTTGAGGATTATGGGTTCCATTAATGTTCTAATTTTTTATTTATTTGTGAACTGTATGTTTCCATAGAAGACCAGACTGCATAAATTTATCAGCTGGAGGTGTGAATAACTTTTGCTTGTGGACTCAAAATGAGATTAGCATATTTAGTTTAGATTTCATAGTATTAATTTGATGTATGTTTTGGCATGTTAGACTATAATTGGTTTAAGCTTTAGGTTATAATGCTTATGTTGTTGCATGATATAAATTGTTATGTTCATATACTACTTAGAAATTTAAGTATTAGAATAAGTAAACAACCTGTTAAATATATGATGTTACCTAATAGAATATGAACTGTAAATAATATGTAATTAAGTTATTGCCCTTAGACTAGTTTATTACAACAGACAACTGCTACAAATTTAGCTTCTGCCATAAAAATATGATTTCGGCCATTATAGATGTGGCTTTGGCCATATAGATATGACATAATGTGAACACAGTGGTGTGATCTCATTTTCTCTAATAGCTTATTATGGACAATGATCATATAATTGATTTGGAATTGGTAGTGATAAATTGAAACTTAAACTGAAATCTGTTAATTGGATGTTGAGTCATAATTAAATGTGTTCCACTGAAAATTGGAATTGATTAAAATACTGGCTATATAAACTGTTTGGATTATTGAACTAGACGTAATTAAATGGTCATCTAAATTGGTTGTCATACTATGTTGTTAAGTCTGTAAGATGGTGTCATGATTAGAATCTGATAATCAAAAAACATATAGCAAAAATTAAATTTGTAAAACATAATTAATACAGAACTCATACACTAAAAATTTAACGTCGCATTCGTAGAACAGTGTTACATGTTAGTTGTGATAATAGATAGTTTGTTTTGTAACCTTCTTAGCTATCGCAATAACCTTATTAGACCTAAGTTAATTGACTAAAGATGAATCAATATGGTTAACTTGTTTGTTGGTTTAACCAAACATAATAATCTAAATTGCTAATTGGTAGGAGTTGATGGAATTATGTTATGATTGCTATAAGCAAGTCTTAGGAGACTCCTTAGAAACTATACTTCCATGTTAGAGTCTGAGTCTAGATTCATTGTGTGGGGTTATTGGAATATGAGGTATTAACTAGACCAAATCATAGTCTAATATTCTTTTCTTTCTTTTTCTTTATCTTTCTCTTCTATGTGGAAAAATTCCGAATAGGTACAAGTATCTCAATCAGATAGGTGAAGTTGGCATTCTACAGAACACAAGCATGCATTAATTTTAGATTTCAGTACCTTTTTTCTTGTTTTGTTCAATGAGAATAATCTATTGGATCAAGCTTGTAATTGTTAAACATGGGAGAGTTTTTGAATTGTTATTTTGGATACTTTTGGATTTATGATTATTTGCTGGAGTTACATATATATATATATATGTATATATATATATATATTTGTATGTGAATGACGCATTATATGTAATAGTCATTGTGGCGGCAGATTCTACATTCTGATTACCACTAAAGTGGGAGTTCACTATTACACTCCTGAACCATATATGACTTGTTCACTACAACTCATGTAGCTTATTATTTTAAGCATATAAGATATTAATGAACCTAAATGACACAATCCATTTACCTCAATCTTAGACTTTCTAAGTATGGACAGATGGTAACATATCAAAACATTTCCAAATCAATCAAAACTTATTCTCTTCAATTGAGTACTTCTCGAAATAATTTTTGAAATCCCTTGATCATCATCCACACTCATATTTAGAATAAAAAACATATGATCATCACATTATTATCAAATTAGGTTTCAAAACCTATATTACTATTTCAATTATTTTATTTTAAAGTTCATATCACTTTTCACACTTCTTACGCACTCTTAAACAATTATAGCGACACATATATGTATATAATCATCATTTTTCATTGTTTTGTGCAATAAACTAATAAATATAGTGAAAGAAAAAAATTGGACCGAAGTATTAAATGAATTTGACTTAATCCAAAATGGGCATAATACAAATTTTGTATAGAAGTTTTATTGTTGAATTGAAGTTATGCTACCATTGTATTGAAGTTATAGATTTAAACAACTAACTCACAACGATCCTAAACATGCTGAAGTATGCTTCATGCCTCTAAGGTATACGTGTATATTCAACTATATACATATTAAGCTATAGAACATAATTTTAATAATTTATTTCATATTATTTCGCAATAACATTGGGACAACTTAATCTTTATCACATTTTCATTTTAAGCATTTATCACCCACCATGAAAGCAGAAAAAAAAAATATTTATATCTATTTCACATGTTTGTCTTTTAGTGTCATTTTAAGTCGTGTTAAGACAATTTTGACCCAATCCAATCATCAATATTCATAACAAGCTTTACACATTGCACCATCATAATCACAATACATCCAATATCTTCAAAAATTAATAAACAAGTGTTTAGTGTGAAAATGAATATGCAAGCATAAATCGAAAGTTGTTTCAAGCTAAGCCTCCCTTTTTGGATGTTCCTTAATGTCTTGGTTACTAGTGATCTACTAAAAGATACTAAATTAAAATAAAGGGTTAATCCCAAAAAATCACTATAAGTTTGCTAAATTCTTTAAAAAAAAAATCACACCAGTTTGAATTTTCACTATTTTACCACTTTTATGTTAATTGATGTGGGTTACTATTCATCTATTTGTGAAGAAAAGTGGTAAAATGGAGAAAACTCAAATTAGTGTTGTTTTTTTTGGAGAATTTAGCAAGCTTGCGCTGGTTTTTTGGGATTAACCCTAAAATAAAATACAATTCAATCAAATATTAACCTTTTTTAACTATGGCAAACATATGCATATTGAGACTTAGGGTTTAAGAATTGTTAAAAACTACCTGGAAGCTTACACAATGGACTAAGGATAAAAAATGAGCATTAAAACTCCATTTTCAAATTCAAGAGATCTAGGATTTCAAAAACCTTACCTTTTTAAGATTGTTACTAAAGAAACTTCAATTGCTCCTTAAAGCGCAGTAAATCCTCCTATTAGGGATGGACAAAAATAAATATATTGAGATTCTAGTGGTTGTTGGTAGTAAATGAAGTAGATAAGTTACAAGGGTTTGTGTAGATGGTGAAAAATGTAAATGAAGTGGGGGAGAAACTAGTGCAAAAAAGAAGAAAATAGGGAAATGGGAGAATTATGCGAGTCCTCCTTCAAAATAGTTAATGGGCTTAAGTGTTTGATATAAGTTTGGATTCAATTTGGGCCCCCAACTTCAAGAATCTTGTCAATTCCTTTTTTTCCCCTTGATCCTCATTATTCAAAAGCATTTAATAATCTCTAAAATCACTTTCGTTTTCACTTTAAAAATTAGGGGTGTGCACGGGTCAGGTTCGGGTCAAACCCGGACCGACCCGAAAAAACCCGAACCCGAAAACTTGATATTTTTTGGACCGGACTGAACCCGATTACTTTTCGGGTAAAAACGGGTCAAGGTCGGGTCGGTCCGGATTTCGGGTTTCCTTTGTTAATTGGTTAAAAATCGTGACCCGAAACCCGAACCCATTTAGCGGACCGGACAGGACCGAACCCGACTTTTTTTCAGGTCAAGGTCGGTCTGGTCCGGGTTTTCGGGTTCGGGTATTTTGCTCACCCCTATTTAAAATCATACTTTTGAAATAAAAATCAATTTCGAAAATTTAAATTTAAATTTCGATTTAGAAATCTATTTTGATTGTAAGTTTCCGTTTACTGTCTAATTTCTTATATTATAATTTTTCCAAATAATTACTTTTGAATTTTCTATTTGGAATTTTAAAAGTTAAAATTTAGAAAAGAAAAAAACAACTCCCACTATATAAAAGAAATTAGACCAATATTTTAACGTTACAATATGTTCTAGGGCATTCATCATTAATATCGAGACATTGTATATTTAGAATGATCTTTTATTCTATGTTTGAACCTAAGTTTTATTTAGCCAATCAATCAAAGTTAAACATTTCTTACTCTAATATTATGCAACTAATTTATTAACTATGACACTTATCACATAATAATCACAAATAGTCAAATATTACAGCATCTAAGACACAAATCTTAGTTCCAAACTAACATTATTGTTTTTATTTTACTATCATTAGCCATATGTACATTTCTTTAGACTAATACATAATAAGGCTTGTAAGATTATTTCTTATCATTGATTCTCAATTCACTTACAATATTTAGCATATTAAACCACTTAAATTATTAAAGTTGTCCCTTAACTAACATTTACAGAGGAAACGAAATCAATATTGAACCGAAGTTCTAAAAACATTGAACAATAATTCTAATTGAGATGGAATCTTAAAACAAATAGAAACCCCCCACAATGGACCGAAGTTCTAATGACAGAACTAATTTAACCCAAAATAGACTCAAATCCAATGATAGGCCAAAATCCAACGCGGGTTAAAGTCCTAAGTGTTAAACCAAAGTTTAAAGACACGTTGAACCAAAGTTGTAAAAGTGGCTAACTAAGTGAAAAACGCGATCCCACGATGTCAAAGCAAGCTTCTAATATCCCTAATGTGCTTTTTTTTTTTTAATTCTTTTATGTATGTGCTCACTTAAGGGTAATCATTTGTCCAATTTTTGATTAAGTTGCTTATGCATTTATCCCAATATTCGGAACACACTAAATATTCATTTTACTTCCTCTCAAGAGACTTCACATTATCACTTGCATATCATCACGTTAGCATTTTCTTCGTATTTTGCGAAGTTATTTATGTAAGACCTCTAATTAGACACTTCTAGTGACAATCAATTTCCCTTATCAATATAATTTTTAATCTTATAGTATTAAAAGTCATGCTTACATTATTATGTTGTTGAACAACACAATAAGTTTCATTAATCATATTCGAGTTACTAGACTCTCCTTATTGATTAAACTATCACAAACACATTTCAACATTAAATTTTTTATTAGCTACTAAAATACTAACAAATTACTCCAAAACATTCATTAACATAATTTAACACCTAAAAAAATGTCCAGTTTACAAAATAGCATGTTATGTATCAAAATAAGTACTAAAGAACATAAGTTTATCAAATTAACATGAATCATCAATTTACATGGCATAATTGCAATGTAGGCCTGCTGTCAATCATCGTTTAATAACAAATACTAGCGTAAGACAAAAAATGAAAATGTAAATCTTGATATGCTTTCCTCTAGATAGGGTTCCTTCTACTTGTGCTCACTCTTCTTGAATGCACATTATTAAACATAATAGACGCTCTCATCATGCTCAACGTCACACAGTCAATGATTCATTATCAATATATGGAAAATACTATAAGCTTGAGATTAGGGTTTCTAAAAAATATTTAAACCAAATAAAAAGCTTACTAAATTTTGTTAGAGTCACAAATCTACTTAAATTAGGGATAAAATTATCAAAAACAAAATCCACCTCGTTTGAATCAAAATCTCTTTGAGCTTTATGACGTAATCACTCTAATCACATCCTGAAAGGTATTAAACACCTTAAATGTTGGTAAATGTAGATTCCAGTGATTGGATCTTAGTGGTTGTAGAGAAATTGATGAATAAAAGGAAAAAAAATGGTGGTGGTTTAGTGGTTCATGTTTTTAGGGTTTGGAGAAGAGGGAGATGATATGAGAAAAAAACTAAAAGAGGAAAAATGTGAGAGTGTGATTATCTGGTTTCTCAAGGAGGAGAGAGTGTGTGCTGGGTTTGGGTGTGACCTTCTCACTAAACTTATGACCCGAGGGATATTGGAATTAATAGATTTTGGGTCCAACTCTTGCCGAGTATAAACCATCATATTCCAATTTCATTCACATCTCATAATTCTCTACTACAAAATTGTAAATAAAAAGATTTTTTTTTTTTTGGTTAGAAATTATTTTTGCTTTTAAATTTTCATTTTTGATCATAAAATTACTTTCAATATAAATATTCATTTCAACTCCCTAGTCATTTTGATACCATAAATCCATTTCAAAAATATAAATTCATTTTCAATATCAAATTTTCACATTGTTTCTGACATTTGAGTTTTCATATAAAATCACCTAATTTTTCAGTGTCTTATAAGTCAACAATAAAAATTTTCAAATTAGTCCAAATATTAAGACTAATTTACATATTTGAAATCCATCATCACCAAACAAATTTTCTGTAAAACTTAGAGGGTTCTGAAAATAAGAAGAGAGAAAGATGTGTAGTTTGTATTTCTTACTTGAAATCAATTCTTCCTACTACATCATCTTAATATACAACCAGATGAAGTGTTAAGGGATTCAAAACAGAATTTTCAAGATAGTAGTTGTACAAAGTCATTAGATTACAAAGTAGATTACAAGCTAGACTTTGGATAATCAATAGAACTTGTCATAACTATTATCTGGATTGATTGGTTCATGACAAGAAATGTTGGTTGCTGATTTAGTTGTCTGACAGCTTTGATTGATTGCAACTTGATTGCAGGAGACTGGTTGGTAGTTCACTGATGTAAATGAGTGGGCCAAAAGATTGTTATTGAGTGGGCTTGATGATGGTATAGCCCATGACACAGATGGGGTGTGTGTAGAGATCTCAGAGTTCTGAGGAGCGGCTTGATGTAATTTCTTCACACCTCCTTTCAAGTTGCACCGAGGATGAGGCAACAAAGTAAGTTTTTGAACAAGAGATTCGAACCTAGTCCCAGTAAGAGGCTTAGTGAGCAGATCAACAATTTGATCTCCAGTAGATATACGACGAAGTTCGATTCATATTTCTGCCACAAGGTCTTTGACAAAATGAATGTCTGTCTCAATATGTTTCGTTCTTGAGTAAAAGACTGATTGTAAGCAAGCATTTGAGCTCTCATGTTGTCACACCAGATAACTGGAGTTTGAGAAGCGAAACCCATTTCTTGAAGCAAAGAAGAAGCCATACCAACTTGGATTCTAGTTAAGCCAAAGAACGATATTCCGCCTCTGTACTAGAGTGAGCAACAACTTGTTCCACTTGACCACGATAAACTTTCTAATCGCCTATTATCAATTCTTACCCAACATTTATTTGGAGATTTTGCCTAATCAGAGTCACAGAATCTTGCAATTCAGGTACCATTTCAGCTGGAGTGGATTTGAAGTACAAACCTAGGTGAGTGGTCCCTTTCAAGTATCTCATTACTCTCTTGCATGTTATCCAATGGTTTTCAATTAGTTTTGCCATGAATTGACTTAGCCGATTTACAATGAAGCTGATATCTGGTCTTGTATTTGTAAGGTATTGAAGCGCACCCAAAACACTTCTGAAGAGTGTTGGATTATAGAATTCCTGGCTATCATTGTTGTTGAGCTTAACGCTGGAACTGGCTGGTGAGGAAATAGATTTGCAATTATCCATGTTGTGCCTGGTAAGAAGATCTTTTATGTATTTTGATTGTGTGAGCTGTAGTCATGACATATCTATGTAAACTTCAAATCCCAGAAAGTAATTTACCGAGTTTAAACACTTTAGATAAAACTTGGCATTGAGATCATGGATGACTTGTTGTATTTTTTGTGTGCTATTGCCTGTTATGAGAATTTCATCGACATAGGCCAGTAAGATAACAACCTCATCTTTGCTTCTATAGTAGAATAGGGATTAGTCTGATGTTGAGCTTCTAAATCTCCAATCACACAGTGCTCCTTTCAGTTTAGAGAACCAGACCCTTGGAGCTTGTTTTAAGCCATACAAAGCCTTCTTCAATTTGCATATATAGTCGGGTTTGGTTGAGTCTTCAAAACCTTCTAGTTGTCTGATATACACAGTTTCATCCAACTCGCCATTCAAAAAGACATTATAAATGTCAATTTGCTGTATATCCCATTGCTTTGATATAGCTAGAGAAAACATGATTTTTATTGTTTATGATTAAACCACTAGAATGTATGTTTCAAAGTAGTCAATGCCTAGTGTTTACAAAAATCCCTTCACTACTAGTCTAGCCTTGTACTTGTCAACATCTCCGTTGGGTAGAAACTTCACTCTAAAAACCCATTTTATATCTAAGATATTCATTCTTGAGTCATAAGAAATTAGAGACCATGTTTCATGATCAAGGCCTGTATTTCTTCGTGCATATATTTTCTCCAAATTAGATTTTTAAGGGCATCTTTGACAAAATTGGGTTCAGTGTTTGGGTTCAATTTAGAGATGTTTAAAATGGTTTTGGGTTTGAAAATTCCACTTTTAGATCTGGTTTGCATGGGATGAGTAGGCTGAGATTGATTTTTGGTTGGGTTGTGAGTGAGTTGATTTTCAGTTTGTGAAATGTTTTGACTAGTTTAAGTTTCTAGTTCTGTGGGGTCTGAACTTGTATAAAAAGGGATGGATGATAAAGATTTACATTGTTGTTGAGTACTGAATTCTGATGCAGAAAGTGAGGAATCAAGAGAGTTTCTAACTTCAGGGACTTCCTTTTGGTGGTCAGGGACAAAGTTTATGAGGCTTTTAGGAATATGAGTTAAAACTGACAAAGGCTATGACTTCTCAATTTCCTTTAAACTAGATTTATACTCAAACAACTCTTGATAAGGATATTCCAACTCATTAAATTCCACATGTCTAGAGATATAAATTCTACCACTATGACTAAGGTATTTATAACCTTTATGAGCAGAACTAAAACCAAGAAAGACATATTTAGTGGTGTGGAAATTTAGTTTATGCTGTGTATAATATCTAATATACTGATAACAAGCATAACCAAATACTCTCAGAAATTTGTAGCCTGGTTCCTTATGGTACAATTTCTAGTATGGTGATAAATTGCCAAGAATAGAGGTAGGAAAATTATTGATGAGAAACTAAGATGGAAAAAGTCTCAAACGAGAACTTTAAAGGCATTTTGGCATGGGCAAGAAGAGTTAATCCCATCTCTGTAAGGGTAACTAAATCTTAATGCAATTCTATGATGGTTTAGATAGGGAATGAAAACTTGATACTCTCCTCCCATATTAGTATGAAAGGACTTGATTTTGGCACTTAATTAAAGTTCAACATGTGTTTTAAAAGAGATGAAAAATGATAATGCATCTGAGTTCAAATTTAGAGGAAAAATCCATGTTAACCTTGAATACGCATCAATAAATATCACATAATATTTGTGCCCTTAAGCTGATGGACAAGGTGAAGGTCCCCAAAGGTCTGAATAAATGAGTACAAGAGGTTGTGAAGTAGTAATCTCATGTCTTACAAAAGATATTTTATGCAAATTTCCCATTTTATAAGATTGACAAAAACTAAAATCCTTTGGATCAAAAGAAAGATTCATTTATTTGAAAATGGATTTAAGTACATCAAAAGAGGGTGCCCTAATTGGGCATGCCAAAGGTTAACAGGTACGTTGTTTACGGTCATAGCTTTAGGATTTCTAACTCTAGACATGCATGAGTTGTTGCTGGAATTCAAAAACTGATTTTCAGCTTCTATCTGAAGGTTCTTTGAGTGTCTTTGAAGCTGTTTCTAATTATTTTGGTTTAAGTCAGCTTTTGGTTTAATTATAGGGAGGCTGTAAAGACCACCTTGGAGTGTCCCTTTAGCCAGAATTCTCCTTGTTTCCTTGCACTTAAAAACACAAGAATCGTTAGAAAACTCAACATTTAGGTTGTTATCTCAAGTTATTTTTGAAATACTTAACAAATGCGTGTGATGGCTGGAACATGTAGGATTTGTTTTAAATGAATGAGTGTGTGTTCAGTGTCTTGTAAGTGAAGAAAAGAATGTCCTACGTTCCTAATAGGGAGAAGCATACCATTACCAATAGCAAGTTGATCTCTTCCACTGTACTCTGAACTTATGGACAAGTTGCCCAAATCTGGAGTCACGTGGTTTGTTGCTCCACTGTCTAGAAACCAAGTAAGACCCTTTGAGGATTCTATAGTTGGATGGTTGGACTAGTTTTCTGCAAAATGAGCTTGTGAGTTTCTTACAAAATGAGGTTGTTTACTGTTTGTTACCTGAGTAGGTTGTGCATTTGATCTATTTTTTTATTTTCCTACCAAGATTGATCAATTCTTTTGTAGCAACGTAATGCATCATGACCAGGCCTTTGACACAACTGACATTGGAGGCTTGTCCATTCCATTTATTCCCTCTTCCTCTACTACCTCTACCTCTGAAGTTTCCCCTGCTACTCTGAAAAAGATCCTCTATTCTGTTGAGTTTCTCCACTATAAGCAGCCATGTTGGCTGAGGCAGATTGTACAGTGAGGTTGATTTGAGTTGTGCTATTGAGTTGTTCGATTCTCTGTTCGTGCATCATAAGTGAGAACTGAACTTCTTGTAATGTTGTATCACTTCGATTATGACTCAAGAAAATAACACTTGGGTCATATTCATGACCCACTTTATTTAGGGCACTCAAGACCAAGTCTTGTTCTACAACTTTATTTCTAGAGACCAAAAGTGCATCTATACTACCTTTAATCTTCTTTATGTAATCACAAATGTTCATTGAACCCCTTCTTATGCTTGCTAGTTGATTTTTCAAATGCATGATTCGAACTAAAAATGTCTGGGCATGTAGCTTTTCTAGGATATTCCATGCTTCCAAAGATGAGGTCCAATGATTTATTTGTGCTAGTATCTCCCACTAACAGTAGTAAAAAGCCACCAAAGAAGAAGTTGGTCTGACCTTTTCCAAACTTTATATTCTGAACTGATTTTGCTTTTTGGATTTCGAGGTTCTATATATTGCTCTAGAGGTGCCTTGATGCTGGAGATGAAGTCTTCGAGCTTTAAAGCATTAATAGCTGCCATGACTTGCGCCTTCTAGTTTAAATAATTTCTCTGATCTAGTTTGAATGGTAGACTAAAATTCAATGCTTTAGATAAAACTTGATAATCCAAGCCATCATTGTTTTTGTTTACTTCAATTTCGAATGTATTAATGTTTGATCAGTTGCTTTGGCTAGTTTGGTTGATGGAAAGATTATTACCTTCTTCAGCCATGTTTGACGGTGGTCAACAGGCTCTGATACCATGAAAATAAGAAGAGAGAAAGATGCGTAGTTTGTATTTCTTACTTGAAATCAATTTTTCTTGCTACATCATCTTTATATACAACCAGATGAAGTGTTAAAGGATTCAAAACAACAATTTCAAGATAGTAGTTGTGCAAACTCATTAGATTACAAAGTAGATTATAAGCTAGACTTTAGATAATCACTAGAACTTGTCATAGCTATTATCTAGATTGATTGGTTCTAACAAAATATGTTGGCTGTTGTTACATTTGTCTGATAGCTTTGATTGATTCCAGGAGAATGGTTGGAAATTCACTGATGTGAATCAGTGGGTCAAAAGATTATTATTGAGTGGGCTTGATGATGGTATAGCCCATGACACAAATAGAGTGTGTAGAGATCTCAGAGTTGTGATGAGCAGTTTGATGTAATTCCTTCACAGGTTGGTACTTAAAGTGTTTAATTAGCAATCATTTGATATTTACGTTAAACTTTATAAAAATTACTGAAAGTATTTAAAATCCATTTGAATTTAGTCGAGTTTCATTCCATATATAATCTTTATTTATATGTTTAAAATAAACTATGTTTGACATGGTCAATTAATTAATTATTCTCCGAGAGAATCGAATTTTATATGTGTATTTTAAATGCGGTATTGCAAATATACTTAATTTAGTGTAATGCACAGTGATGATGAGATACAAAATAAATCACTATTTATTATTAACTTCAAAAGTCTAAAATTGAATATTAAAATAATAAAAATATGTGAGTAGAGGTTTAGCCTCCTATTACTATTTCTAAACATAATTTAATTAATCATGTTCAAACACGTACATTAAACTTAATCATATGTGTTTACTTATTGTACGGATTTGGACTCAGCATTTCAAATCATAACTATTTCTTCATCAAAGAAGAGATCAAGTCAAAAATTTTCAGACACAAATTCTAAGATAAAGAACAAAAGCTTTAATAAATCAAAAGTAAATAATTATTTTAAATTCTAAAGTGTAGATAGGCCTCCATATGTTAAACCAATTCAAATTAAAAAAAAAAAAAAAAAATTAATCTGAAACTTGGTCAGGTCTTTGTTAATGTTGATTTCAGTGTCTGCATTTGAATAATTATTCAATCCACTAATTATTTAAATATAATTAAGCTGTGCTATTTGTGGAAAGGCAGATTTTCTTTGTTAAAATAGAATTTAGTTAGGTAATATTCATCAACATTATCAATGAATCATAAACATATAATTGCATGATATGTTTGACTTTGCCATACAAGTACAAGTAATATTTCCAGAATAATGACACAATCTAGTATTTGTTTAATCTAATGGTAAAGGTAAAAGCGACCAAATAGAATACATTGATGGCTTTTTTATTCATGTATAAGTAAACTTCACTTCTTTAATTATATGATATATGAATCTTCCTTTACATGTTCTAGATGCTTGTTATTTTATTATTACTTAGGTTAAATACTCATATTAATTAGTTCGTTTAATCTTTAAATTAATTTCCATATTAATACTTAATTTGTTTATTTTTTTAGTTAATTTCTGTAATATATAATTTAATTCGGCACCATACAATTTCACAAAAAATATTTGACTGAAATGTGAGGCCAACACTTAAAATACATGTAAAGTATATATAATGCGTAAAATTATCATATAGTAGAAAAGAGACATTTTAAGATAGTACAAGGAGTACCTAAAATAAAAATAAAGGATATAATAGATTAAATGAGACAAATATGAATATATAATATTAAATGAAAATTTTGTCAAATTCAGGAACTAGTTAGCATTTAAGTCTTAAAAAAGTTTAATTTTTTTAATTTCAATTAACTCTAATTAAATTTTAATGATATATTAAATTAATTGTATATTAAAAAATTATAAATTTATTTATTTAAAAGTGTTTCATCTTTATTCAATTTATTTAGATAAATAAATTGACTAAAATATATATAAATATTTTTAAAATAAATTAAATACTCTAATTACATTTGATAATATTTTTATATTAATTAAATAATTTTTTTTAGTTAGAATAATACAATAATTTCCATTTGATCGATGGCTGATGTTCAAACATACCAAATCAAATCAAAAGTCAATAGTCAATAACGGAAAAGTACAGAAGATATAATAAAATTAAATTAAATTAACTAGAAGCACTTCCATCACATGCTTTATGTATTTAATTTCCCAGAATCTTCATCAGTCAAAGTACCCATTCATGTCATCCACATAAATCATAAATCATGTAACTCTTCTAGATTCCTAAATATAATATTTAATATATTATGAGACACAGATTTAATAAAATCAGATGAAGATTTTCCAGTATTCCAATTTTAATATTATTGAATAGTTGATTTGGCAAACTTTTATTTGACTAAAATTCTGATTTTTTTGGCTGTGCCTAAAAGATTTATCAAAGTTAATTAACCACTTTAAAGTTGACAAGTGGGGTTTGTTTATTCACTTTTCAATATTTTTTAACTACTAGGATAGTGACATGCATGGTATCGTTATATGAAGGGTTTGACTATGAATTATTGTGTTTCTAAAGTTATCCTTAACCTCTATGTTTTTCTATTGGATTTGGATTTAGTCTTTTGTATGATTGAATTTTGTGACATGAATTTAATCCAATTGATGAAAAATAGTCTAATCATGAAAATTTAGTTTTTACATATGATTTCAATTCCCATATTATGGGAGTTGAACAGAGACGTTTAATTATTTAAAATTTGTAAATAAATTATTAGATAGATTTTATTTAAATTTAAAAATTTTTTAAAGTAATTACAATAATCAATATATTTCTTTTTATAGATTTTTTAAAATAAATTTTCACACTTCATAAGTTTTGTAAATTTTTTTATACAATTCATAAAATTATAAATGTAAAGCAAGGGTTGGGTTTATTATTATTATTTTTTAATTTTAATTTTAAAAATTTATAAACTTAAATTAAAATTCAATAGTTTTTTAAGTTTGAAAAACTTTTATTATTGTTATTGTTATTATTTTCTATATTGATTTTTAAATTTAGAAAATATATTTGTTAAATATGAAATTTAATTTATTTTTAAAATTTTATGATATTAATTTTATTGTAAATATTTTATAAAATAAAATTATGGAATAAGTTTCTAATCTTTTAAAGTTGATCTGATTTTTATTAAAGATCAAATATTTAAATGAAAAATACTATATATATAATTTCTCTTAAATTATAATTTTAAAAAAATATTTTAATAACTCTTTTGATAAAATACTATAAATTTGAAAGTTTAGCCAATAATATATATAATTTTTTTAAAAAATTATAATTTCAAAAATATTTTAATAATATTTGGCATAAGGGTTTGGGAGCTCCTGAACTTCACTATATTTTTCAAGTTAATCCTTCAATTTTATAAATGATCAATTTAGTTCATCAACTTCCGAATTGTAGGTCAATTAAGCCCTTTCTGTTAATGTAGAGGTTAAGCTCGCAGTAAAATGATTAACTTGAAAAGGTTAATTAAGACATCCGTATGAGCAAAAAGGGTTTAATTGACCCAGTAATTGAAAGTTGAGAGATTAGATTGGTCATTCATAAAGTTGGAGGACTAACATAAAAAATATAACCAAGTTTAGGAGGCTCCTAGGACCCTTATGTCATAATGTTTTGGTGTTTTTTTTTTTATCATCATTTTAAGAATGACTTAAAGCTTTACAATATACTTATATGTTCTCATATAGACTCGAAAATTAAATACACAGTTCGGAAACGGAAAGAGATCGTGAGATCCACTTGCCACTAAACTACACCTAAATGTACGGTTATTCTTTATTAGTTACTAAATTGATAGGGCAAATTACCATGAAATCACATGCGGTTTTGGAATTTGGTAGCTGAAACTGACTTTTGCTACTATAACAAGGCCGCGTTTGGCTATCTCCTTTTCTTTCTCTTTTTTTTTTCTTTTTTTCAAAAAAATTAATATTTGATTAAATAAATTTATTTTTATTAAAATTAATATAATTGAAATGTATTATTTAATTAAAAAATAAATATAAAAAATAAAATAAGTTAAATATAATTTTTGTAAAAAAAAATAACTATGTTTTGTAAAACTCGCTGCACTGCTTCAACTATCAAATACTAAAAACTCATGTAATTTCATTTTAATTGGCTCAAATTGATAAATAAATAAATACATTTTAATCGATGAATCAGAAAATTTTTATTATAAGATGAAATTTTAAAAAATAATCAATACACCCTTCATTCTATAGTTTAAGAAAAAATTAAAATTTTTTATTTAAAATATGAAGCATGTAAAATATTCACGAACACATATTAATATTTCAATTCTTTTTAAAAATTTCAATTTGTAAATTTATAAATTTAAAATAAAACTAAAATTTATTAACTTAATTTAAAAATTAAAATAAAATAAAAATAATTCCTATTAGCTTTTTAAAATTGTATTATACCGAGATACAGAAATAGAACCAATCTCAAAGTTACATTTCCACCGTGATATCGGACTCTTCCAAAGCAGATATGTATGAGAAGATAGATATGTGGTTTATACAAAGCAGCCGGATTAGAATTTCCAAATCCACCAAACAAAAACTAAAAAACTGTCCCTTTTGAAACCATGTCGTCACTTGATTTTCAATGCCACCGCATCATTTCCCCCATTTTTTCCAATTTTGTCAGTGTCCTTGACAGTCACAATCCTCCCTTCTTGGAAACTCCTCAATCACACATATATAAACCCCATCAACATTAACACACAAACACAAACCCAAACTTGATCAACATCATTTCCAAATGGGGAAGCTAAGAAACCAAACAGAGAAACCCCAGCAAACCAGAGGAGGAGGAGGAGGAATTAGAGTGAAGAAACCATCAACAGACCCTATCAAAGTCACTTATATATCAAGTCCAATGATGGTTAAAGCGAGCAATGCTACTGAGTTCAGAGCAATTGTTCAGGAGCTAACTGGCATGAACTCTGATGTTGGCTATTGTGATTATGATGACATTGCTACCAATGGTGGAAATCAATCTTCTGTTAATAATAACATTCATGGTGTTGATAGTGATGTATCTGCTCCTCATGGTGATGTTCTCATGCCTTTGTTTGATGAAAGTCTTGTGGATGAACGCTTGCTATGGAGTCACCTGCTCTCTGTCTCCTCTATTTAACCGTTTCATTGTTGGGACAGTCGTATTTAGAATAGTTTTCGGCGTTTTCGGCTTCCGACTACTAGAATCACTTATCATTCGTATTTAGAATAGCTTTCGGCTTCCAAATTATTGAATTCAGCTTCTAGATTATTGAAAACACACTTATGGGCGTGTTTGAATAACCTTTAGAAGTGCTTCTGAACAGTTAGAAGAGCCTTTGATATCTCCAATGCTCTTCCATAGGAAGTCAAAAATACTAGTACACTGATAATGGTTTATACTTCTCTTTTTCTATATTTAGTTCTATATTCGATTTTTATTTCTGTTTTTCTAGTCACTCGAAGCCAAAAGCAGAAAATAATCCAAACAATTTTTTCCCTTACTGTATTTAGTGATGTGATATAATAATACAAATTTTCTTTTTTTAATATATATAATGTTATAATAAACTTCCAGAGAATATGCTGTTGGTTTTTACACCATCAACAACAAATTTTAGATTCCCAGCATATTGCAGTACATACAGAGACCAATTTGCAAGCATATCTCCTTGAAGCTTGGCTAACAAGATATACTTGCTTATATGTATGTCACATGCCTAAAGTGCCATATCTTATACCAAATTTGGTTCTTGTTGAATAGAATTAGATACTTTACTATCTTACCTTTAGGTGTGACTTTGATTGGTTAAGGTTCTATAATGGAAAAATAAGATGAGTGATTGAAGAAAACGGATCAAAAACAAACCGAAAGATTAACCTACAATTTACATGATAGCATTGCAAAGTCATAACGCAGAGAAAACAACATAGCTAAAAGTCCTCATAGTGGTTATAGCATCGTCATAGAACAAACTGGCATCCCACAATTTACCTCCTAAATTGGACTAACTAGATTATCCTAGTGACCTACTAAATTCATTACTCTTACTTACCTCCTCTCAATGTCCGTCGTCGCCACCTTTCAAGTAAAGGGTTTCGCCTCCATCTTGACCACCTGAGCTTCCTCCTCGCCCTTCGCTGCTTCCTATGTCTTGCTTGCTACCTCCTGGCATTCCCATTCCATGCAATCCTTCTCCAGACGAGCCACGGTTGAAATCAGGAAAGCCTCCAGCTCCTAAAGGTCCATTGCCTCCTGCGGTGCTTCCTTCACTTTGCAGCATGTGCAGTCCTGTGCTTCCTCCAGAGCTCATGCCAAGCTGACTGTGTAAGCCTCCTTGTTGCTGCAGGGCGGAGAATGGCTGTTGACTGTACATCATGGAGGAGCGTGCAGCCATAAGAGATTGTGGTGTCATCTGCTGAGCTTGTTGGTGCTGCATGTAGTGAGCTCCTGATGGCATAACACCACCGCCTGGGAACTGCAGCAAATTGATGAGTAAAAATTAGCATTTAAAAACAAATATGTAGACAACCTGATTTTGCATATGAAGAGGATGAGGTCATTACCTGAGCATGCATTGCAGGTGGTTGGGGCTGAGAATCAGCAATTGCAGCAAGGTACATGAGGTTCCGCTGGAGCCTAGCTTGGTTCCTGCAACGAAAAGCAATGATCAGTGGCGCTCTAGGAATACCAAACCTTTCGGACAATGGTCAAAGCACCAGTTTTCCATGATAATTAGGTGAGCTTTTAAATCTTATAAGAATTTAATGACAAATCCTGTTAAACATGAGAGACGACAATCAGATTAGGACACTCAGCACATAAAAGAATCTGTACACACACATATAGAAAGACACAACAAACCCCAACTATATTGCAAATTATTATTATTACAAGAACATTACATTGTAAGGTACTGCAGATACACACAAGACAATAAGAGAAAAAACTAGAACTTACTCCGCGCACTCGCTCAGCTTCCCTGAGTTCTGGCTCTCAACAATCTTCAGAATCAATGACTTGTTCTCATCCAGATACTGTCCAGACAAGAAAGAATTAATCAATATAATGATAGTGAATCACAAAAATGGATAGCAGTTATGTCAAGCTAATCCAACCACACTAAATCTTATCATGAAGACACTATGATACTTCACAACCTATTTAGTCAACAATACAAAACCACTTGCTAGCAAACATACTACAGTTCTTCTACAAAAGACAGACTTAGCTTTTGCAGATTGTCAGATACTATCCTAACCACATGTAACAAAAAACTATCTTTTACATCAAAGAGAAGATGATGATTGTGTTGTTTGATGAACTGGTGTCACTTTACGATCACACATTAAACAAACCAACCAATAAAGAACTTTAAGCCAGCAGCATTGCTTTAAACAAAATGCATTCAGATCTTTACAAAGCTTTACCCACATCAAGTGGTTCGGGTAAATGGCATGTCAGATATGATAGATTTAATGACAAATACACCTACAATACCATGAAACGAATCCCCCCGCACATGAAAGATTCACTTGTTTAGGACCACTAGTGAAAAGTCTATTGAAAGGAGGACCACATGAGCTCAAACAAGTCATGTTAAATGGAAACATATTAGAAAGGACCACAATAAAGAGAAGACTATGTGACTCACCATAGTAAGCTAATAATTCAATCAATAATTTCCCTAGCTTTTGAGCCATGAAAGTTTAATCTATAACCAAATTTTCCCTGGAAATCATTACCAGAAGCTAAAAAAATTTCTTGAACAATTCGAACCCCACATGAAGAAGGCATAACAAGTTATATATATAAATATATACAAGACATTATCAGGACCACCATAGATAAAAGGTCATAGCTTCATCCACTAGAATATATGTATTCAAAAATGAACTAGGTTCATGAAAAGCACATCACAACTTCATAAAACCTTTTTCCTAATTAGATTCGAATGGGGGCTCCTCTTTCATCCATTATTGTGCATACATTTATCCGACACCAGAGTTACAGTCTCTACTTCTTTTTCCCCCACAGAAGGATATCAGAAAAGACAATTTCACATACTCTTTCTTTCACCTTCTGCAAGCTGGATTTTGAACGCAAAAATACAAGATCTCTCAGACCACAACAGAACACAAACCATTAAACTAGACAGTTGTTTAGCAGTAACAGCCTGACAATTTCAATCTCTAGTTAAACTAAACACCAAAGTCAATCAAATCTTCATACTTGTCCCCAAAATCCCAGCAAAATCAACCACAGTGATACATTAACATCAAAGTACTGAAAACCAAAATGGGGCCAAGCTGGACACATTTACTCTTCTTCATTAACAGCATATCCACAGACCTTACACATTATCACAACAAATACATAAAAAAGATAACAGCTTTGTAACTAAAAAAAAATCAACTTTTCTTCCTTCTCTGGTCAGAAACCCTGTAAATGTCTACAAAATAAGGGCTTGACAAAGAAGGAACTAATGAACACAACAATAAAAGACATCAATGATCTAAGAATCAAAAGAATGAATAAAGAACAATAACCCACCATTGAACTATACAGAAAATGAATAAAAATAAAAACTTTAGTCAGATAGAGAGCAGAGAAAGAAGGGAAAAAAGAGAGAACCTGTTGAATATGATCAGTGGTGACGTTGTTAGGATAATAAGCGGCCATCATGGGCTGCATCTGCATCAGGTGCTGCTGCATTTCTTATACAACACAAGCACAGAAAACACACAGAGAGACAATACACTCTCTCTCTATCTTTTGAAACTTTTCACAAACCAGAGCTGATAGCACAGAGTGATAATAAGTAAAAAAGAAATCTGTTTCGAGCTTCACTGGTCGTGTTAGAGAGAGAAAAGATGCTTTTTTATTGAGAGAGAGAGAGAGAGGAGGGGGAGGAGACAGAGGACAATGTAGACACAGTTGATCGAGTGAGTGAATGTGAATATGAATGTGTTTGTGTTGTGTTGTATTGTATGTAGGTCACGTGATGGATGGGGTGATATGGTGAGAGAGTGAGTGGATTTTGGACCGTTTGGTTTGGTTTGGTCCAAAGTCTTTTCGTCATCTGTGTTGTGTGTGACGTCTTACTCACTCTGTTTAAAAAGTAGATTCCGCTTCTTTCTTTATTTGCTTCTCCCACTCGCACATCCGCGCGCGTCGTCGCTCTACCCTACCCCTAATGTTAATGTACTGCTTTAACTCTACCCCTACCCTACTATTTGATTGATTCTCATCTCAACCTATTGCTATCGGTATCTGTAGTCTGAGACAAAGGTTGCTAGTTAGCTTAGCTAGGAGGATCATATCATATTTTTTTAAATTATCGTTTGGTTCTCGCGAGAATGTTCGCAAACTATCAAACAAGAGTGTACTACCATATGATATGATGCATGTGGAGAAGCTAATTAACTTTCTTATGTACTACAGCTGCTTTGAAAACTGGTTTTGAAAAAACACTCGTAGAAGATTAATGTATTGGGTTATGTATAATTTTGAAGGCTGTGAAATGATATATATATATATATGTATAGTAATGTAGAATTTTTTTTTTTAAATAATTCAATTGAAATTTTAAAATTCAGAACACATTGTATTTACCTTATATACCTTGTATGATAAAGTAAATTATCATAGATAAAATATTACAGTAGTCATGTACAAATATATAAAGTTAATAAAAGAAACTAATGCTGTAAACACTCATAAGAATAAGAACTTTATAATAATAATTGAGATAGTTTTGCAGTAAACTACTTGTAATGATAAATGAAATAGTTTTGGTAGACGGAAATTTCATTCCATTTTCCATAGGTCTATATAAAGACTTCAAAAGTCACTTATGAGATAATATGTTATTTGGATAAATCATATAATTTCAGTAGAAATATTACCTTTCAATTTAAAAAGTTATTGCTCACATTTTTTTATCTGAAATAATAAAATGGTTCACTAAATAATAAGATATTTCAGTATGAAAGATCGCATGGTTCCATAATCAAAGAGTTTTATTATGGCTTCAATCAAGGATTTGACCACCAAATTCGACAAAATGGAGAAAATTGAAGGGATGGTTTTTAAAAGATGGCAAAAGAAGATGCACTTTCTTCTCACTTTGTTGAAAGTCATGTATGTTCCGTCTATTACAAGGCCCAAGGAACTCGCTGATGGAGAAGAATAACCGTAGGATAGAGAAAAAATTAATATTATAAGATTCATTGAAGAACCGATAAAAATAATCAAAGAGACATGCATCTATGATTTGAAAGAATTTCACAACATTCCAATCATATGAAAAAGCAAGTACACCATCACATTTATTGGTCATTTTTCTAGATATTAGAGGTTTATATTAGGGTTAAAGATGAATCACTATATAAATTTAAAATATATTAAATTAATCTTAACATAATATCGCTACATGAAGAACGAGTTAACAAGTTCAATCATTATGATGTTAAGCCTATTTCAACTTCATTCGATTATAGTTTCAAACTACAAGAGAATAAAGGAATATTTGTTACTCAATTTGAATATGTCAAATTTATTGAATACTTGATATATGTCATGACAGAGTACAAGACCTAATAGAGTATGTGTTGTTGGTAAAATGAGAAGGTACACTAGCAGTCTTATTAGTTTCTTTTTAACATGTTATTATAAGAGTGCTCGGGTCCATTGCGAATACTTTAAAATTACGGGATATGGTTAAGAAATTGTTGCTTTCTTATCTATATCTAATAAGTATATGTTTAAGAAATTTGCTTTACAAGATACTTAAACTCATACCGTTGATTTATATATATATATATATATATATATATGTAATAACAAGGCTCAGATAGTAGGAACATATGATAATATATAGAATGATAAGTCAATGCATTATAGCCTAAGACATTGTTAGCTAATAAAAGTTGTTATAGATGATGTATCATGTATATATACTATTTGAAAAATTAAGCCAATCCTTTTACAAAAAAGTTAGCGTGAGACATGATATTACAAATATCACACAGGATGGTACTAAAACTCATAATGAATGATTATTAAGGGTAAGGCATCAACTTAATGCTCGATATGATGTCTAATCATGTGAAATCACACAATATTCAACCATCTAAAGGAAAGTGTTTACCTATGTGGAATGTGAAATGGTGTCACTTCGAGAAGTTATAGGTTTAACTCTTATGCATTTCCTAATAGATGAAACGCAGGGTAGATAAAAGCATTTATATATATATATATTATATATATATATATATAGTAGAAACCATATGTGAGATATGTCATATTAGCTAGACAGGTTGAAAGGTGCAATTGTTTTTACAAACTTTACAAACAAATTAATAGAAATCATATTACATTAAATAAAGGTTCAATCACTAGACACCTTTACTATGCAATTTCTTTATGCTCATAGATGATATATATTATTTAATATATTCCTTCGAAATGGTGGGCTATTGTTAGAGGTAATTTTGAAAGAAACTGATAATTATGAATCATTTACGTTCCTATGTATGTTAAAGTGAATTAGTGGAAGAGTCTAACTCACCTCAGTGGAACATACCACGCCGAATTCGACATCTATAAATGTATATATACTATTTTTGTTGGTAATCAATCAACATTTGGTTTTCATTTTCATATTCATATAAACACTTCTATATATTATGAAAATATACAGTAACATCAAATCAAACATATATCAATAAACATACTAATGAATGCCTTTAATAAAAAGGTAAAATTGTGAGATATAAAACACAGTTAGTTGCTCAGAGATTCTAATAAATGTCTGTGATTGATTTTGACAAAATGTATTCACTACTGGTAGATACAATTACTTTTTATTTTTTAATTGATTTGACCGATGAAAGAAATCTCGATATGTGTTTGATGGATGTCATAATTGCATATTTATACTATTCACTTGACATCGATGTTTTTATGAAACTTCTTGAAAGATTAAAATTTTCTAAATTGAACAAAACCCGTGAATTATATTCAGTAAAGTTACAAAGATCGTTCTATAGGTTAAAATAATCCGAGAAAATATTATATAATCGTCTGAGTGAATATTTGATTAAATAAGGGTATGTTAATGATGTCATATGCCCGTATGTGTTCATACGGAAATCGGGTTCTGATTTTGCAATTGTAGCAGTTTAACTTGATATGAATTTAATTGGGATTCAGAATGAAATCTAAAAGTCTGATGAGCATTTGAAATGAAAGATCTTGGGAAGACAAAGTATTGTTTTAGTTTCGAGATTGAGCATAGATCTAATGGAATTTTGATTCATCAGAGGCTTATACTGAAAAGGTTTTGAAACGTTTGAATTTTGATAATACTCATCCATTAAATACCCTAATGGTTGTTCGTTCTCTTAATCCCAAGAAAAATTTATTTAGTTCTAAAAAGGATGATGAGACTATTTTGGATCTTGGAACACCATATTTGAGTGCAATTTGTGCCCTTTTATATCTAGCCTAATATACTAAACCTAATATTGCTTTTACAGTGAATTTTGGGGCTAGATACAATTTCGCTCCAATTCGGAGACATTGGAATGATATTAAATGTATTCTCAGATATTTTCGCGAAACTATTGATTTGGGAATGTTTTCTTTGAATTGTAATAATCCTTCGGGTTTGATTGAGTATGCTGTTGCTGGATACTTTTCGGGGAATATTCTCAAACTGGTTATATTTTTATATATAATGGCATAGTAATCTCGTGGAGACCTGTAAGCTACATCTCTGAAACATACTGAGATTCTTGCATTGCATAAAACTAGTTGAAAACGTATCTGGTTGAGATATATAATTAAACACATTAAGAGTTCTTGTAATATTTCTCAAATAATGAATGAGTCTATGTTTATTTATGAGAATAATGTTGCGTCTATCACTCAAGTTAACTTGAGGATACATTTAAGGGAGATATCATATTTTAATTTTATTTTTTTTTTCTTTATCCAGATTTCCATAGATAGTTGAGTAGAGGAAATTTTAAAAAGAGCATTGCTAATTAGTTGGTGGATTTCCTCCATATTCAAAACAAAGCTACATGTCTTAATATTCTTCTAACATTTAAATATGACTGAGCATGTTTATACAACTTATGAAAGGTTTTACTGGTTGAATAAATTTAAAGTAAATATTCTTTAAAATTATTTAAAAATATAGAATAAAAGGTGAATTTGTTTTAATTTATTTATCCTATCTTATTATTCATTTATTAATTTATTTATTTTTTATTTTTTTCAATTATTCTTTTTTTTGTGATGAAAATATGTGTGTGATGAGAGGTGGGGTTGGTGAAAGATTTTTTTTTTTCTTTTGTAAGGTGAAGCAGTGTATTGTAGGTGCCTTTCTGATGAGATACCATAAAACATGAGAACAAAGTGTGAATGAATAGTGAAAAGTTTGTTATGTTCCCATTTGGCCTAACATTAGGGTGTCCCTATCTCATTCACTGTTGTACTCCATTCCAATTTTTACAATAGAAAATCCAATATTTCATTTTCTACTCTCTTCAATTCACATTTGATGATTGAACTTCATTGATATTTGGTTACACAACACTACTCATTGTAAGCAAGCAAGATATGTAGACACCAAGCAATAAAGAAAGAAGAAATGGTGAATGGAAAATAATAAATATTGTGCCCACAATGGTCAGAATAAACAGAAAATTAAAAGAAACAGTGGTGGCACACATCACAGTACTATTAAACTATGATATATACTATATTGTATTATTACTGTTTGAATAACTTACAAAGTTGTACTTGTCATTGATGACTGAAACCATGGGACCAATATCTCCTGCTACCCACAACTCTCCTTACTAGCTGTCTCTCTACTCTCTCTTACTTGACCTTATCATCATTTTAACACAAATGAAATTAATCTCATTCAAATAAATATATATATATATATATTTATATTCCATCAATACTGAATTTAAGTGTGTGTAAATTACCCCTTTCATGTTTGGGAAGAAGTTACATTAATTTCATTGTATTGAATGGTTTAGAATGTAGAAAGTACTATGGTATTATACTCACCATGATGTTGATGAACTCTGTACAATAGTCAAACCTGTAAAAACATTTATTACCTATTTTGTCCAAAACTGACTATAGATTCTAACACCTAACTGTATCTGCATTCAATGATTCTCTAAATATTTCATGAGTAGGCTTTTGTGATTTTTCTATTCTCATCATCACAACTTTTATCTCCAGAGTCAAAATAAATATAGTAGTATATATCAAGAATGAGATCTTTTATTTTTATTTTTAAAAATGATTTGAAAATACTAATAGAATAATGATTATAAATAATTCTTTGTAATTTTAATTATATTTATTATGAAAAATTTTAAATAAATTATAAATTTTCAATTTGTGGAAAATAGTATATAAACTTCACTATTTTTATTAGTCTGAGCATCAAATTTTAATAATTTTTTTAATATTAAAATATATGATAATAAGATTTGTTTGTTTTCTGCTGACAATGTATTAAAGTTAAAAAGGATTTAGATGCCCCTGCAAATCTAAATCTGCACGTTGACATTTATTTATTTTTAAATAAATTTTCAATTTATATATAAAATAAGGTAATTTTTTTAGGTATACGCTGGATCATGTTTATATCTTGTTTTTTTTTTTTTTTTAATCCTCAAACACAAATAATATTAATTAATGGGAAGATGCTCTCACTATTAGAAAACTAACCTAGATTTAGTATCATTCAACTTTCCCTAATTATTTAAAAATAATCCATCAACTACTAAAAGTTCTACCTTTTATGATTTTCTTCCCATATAAGAACACCCAACACAGAATGAAAACAAACTTGGAAGTACGAATTTCATTTATCACAACAATTAAAAAAATTTAACAAAAAAAAAAGTAGAACCACAAATGAAGTACTATTGGTTCTTGCATTGAATTGATTTCCTGTACTAACAACATTTCTTTGGTTGGATAAAGGAGATACACAAAGGGTCTATCATTAATATTTACATTATAGTTTGATGATAATATAAGGTAATTTGTATGGTTCTACAGACCAACACATCTGCGCATATGAGAGTACAATTTTTTTTAATCGATTAAATGAAGAGATGGTAGTATTTATTTATTTATTTGTGGTATTTAATGGTTAAAAAACAAGTTGGTGGTTTTCACTTATTTATTCGTTTTTGAAAAGAAAAGAATAAGTTGGTGAATATCATTGAAAAGGGTGCCGAATAGTTTGCATGCATGTCTAAATTTTCGAGCAGAAGACAGCTAGCAATGAGATGTTTTTCATTAAAAAACTAGTTGTGTCTCTTAAAATAGTCAAGTGTTGTATGACACCATTCACATGTCTGTATTCATTGAGTTGTCTTGTCACAGTTTTATTTTTTCTGTTGGGAGAATTGTAAGGTATTGACATTCAATAATTTTCGATTTTGTCCTAGTTCTTTATTTTATTCTGTACATCATTGCATGAATTCAAACGGATTGGAAAAAGGAATATATTCAAGTATCAAGGTTTTTCCTTTTCTTTTATAAATTAAATTTTAATGTAAAGTGAAATTCATCTTTTCAAATTCTCCTTTTTGAAACCAAATGCTTCTCTAAACTAGTGAGCAGGAGAGTGTGGGATAGGGTCAATGGTGCATGCATAGGCATAGATAGAGAGAGAGAAGAGGTAAAACAAAACTCTAATGTGAACTGTGGACAGGGATCCTATGTGCATTTATGTTTTCTATATTCAACTTTCTGAACACCATCTGTCATTATCATGGATAGAACTTAATAAGTTTTTTTAATTTTAAGTATTATAAACTTTATCTGTAAATGATCCTTTATATTCATTAGATTAGAAAAAAAATCTAGACATTCTTATAACAAACTGGATATAAAGAATCCAAAAAATATATATATATATATATTATGTATATTTTTTCTCATGAAAGTGTAAAAACTAAAAAATATAAATGTTGACATACTATGTAATCAACATACAAAAATAAACGGAAATAAGGAACGAAAGATTACTGTCAATCGGTTAGTGGCGAATCTCTTGGAAACACCACTCACGTCACCGGTTAAGAACCCCAACGAGAACGAATGCGGAATCTCTTCAACTCTTGAACTCTTGGAAACCTTTCAATAGGTTTCACTTTGCAAACACTGTTTGCAAACACTGTTTGCAATTTAATGTTTCAGAGAATGCTCTGAGATGGGATGTTTGGGATGATTTGAAGAATGAGAGGATGACTCTATTTATAGCAGTCCTTAGCTAGTTCACTTGAACTAGAACTGATTTGAATTCAAATATGAATTCTTATCAGATTACAATCTTACTATCCATTACTTAATGGATAAGTAAGTGACTTGGGCTGAGCCTTTATTGGGTGGACCAATCACCCAGGCCCAATGGCCCCAAGCCCATTTCAATATGAGGCTTGGGCCAATCCAATATAAGCCCCAAGTCCAACAATAAATATGAAGGGTATCAAGTTGTAAGTTTAAATCCATACCAAGAAAAATCCAACTACATGTTAGCAATATTCAGATACAAAAGCGACTCAGTCGATTGATTACGAATCGAGCAAAAGGATATTGCGATTTTTCAGTTGATCTTCGATCCAAGCAGCACAACTAGACTTAAGAGATAATGGTCAAGATCACGATTTTATTGCTTTTTCACGGAGAAAGTCGAAAAAAAATCCTTTATAACATAGTCAAATCCATGCAACTCCGAGAGTCAATCGACACCCATAACCGTCGACAATGTATTAGGCATCAATTGACTTGGGTGAATTTCTGAAAATTCGCACAATTGCTTTAAAAGGCCCGAAATAGGAAAGTAAAAACTAGTATCAAATTTAAACTCATAGAATGGCTCCCAACCGAGTACTATCCAGTCTATCATCTCTTCTGAACCAGGCAAGCACAACTCAATACAAGAAGGAACCTGACAATTGACCCTCAGCTTTTCCAAATCATCTATAGTCATTTTATTGACTAGGTTAAACCTAAGAATACCCTAAAGGCGTGAACGAGTGTTGCGATCCCCCATGAACCCTGCATAAGGGGTTCGATGTGTAGAAATGTATGAACCGTGAAACCGTGAAGATAGCCTCCCAGTCTCCCACTATCGTATAAGATAAAAGTTATAGATGACTCCTCAAATGAGGAGGATTTAACATGTTCCCTCGTCGACATTTGATTAGGCGACTCTTCCAGCGACGCAGATGATGATGCAGCGACTAAAGTAGGAATCGACCCATGTTTATGATGCAACATTATCTGGGCACGTAAACAAACCGAATCAACTTGAGAAGTTGAGCAACAAAAAGGAACAAAATTGAAAGAGAAAGAAACTAAACAAAGAAAATGGACTTGAACAGACCCAAAAGATAGACTTTATCCTAAGAGAAATTAATTAAATTTAAGTGACGATGAATCATAGAACGGTTACCGGATTTGAATCAATGTGAGCTTAAAAAAAGTAGAGCACAATATCATCAACTCAGCTTGGCAAACTGAAAAGTAAAAGTAAATCATAGTATAAAAAAAGGGAAGTATAATAACTTAAGAAGATCGAATAGTCAGAAGCGGTAAACTGGTTAGTGAAGCTAGCGAAAATGAAACACCAAAGATGGATAGCATATGAGCACCGCCGTCTCTATATTTTTGGAGGCCCCTGACAAATGTGATACAATGGACCCCTTCAAGTTATTATTATTTTTTTAACATGACCATGAATAGGGTAAACATGAGTACTGATATTCAATACTATAAATTAACATGACGATCCATGAGATAAACAAATTCGATACTACAAACCAAAATGAGCAGTAATATAAAACTAGTCCAGTTACATCAAATCAATCCAATTTCAGTGATTAATTTTTTTTTAAAAAAATACCAAATTGCATCTTTTTATTTAAAATTTTTAGCTCACCTCCGACTCTGAGGGCCTCCCTACACACGGGCTCCCCAGCGGCCGCCCCTCCTGCCACCCCTTAGAGTCAGGCCTGCATATGAGTGGCAACCTACGATCCTAAGCAACATCTTGAAGCACAAGTAACAAGATAAAATAAAATTACCTCCAGCAAGATAAATAATAGAGTCATTAGAAAGACTTGAGTAAGGTTGTCTAAAAAGATAGGAACTTGTCTTTGCGAGATATCAGGTATTAATTACAAGTAGACTCAAATTGACGAGAAACTATCTTGCAACAAGAATAACCACCTCAAAGATGTTGTGACAAATGAATTGCCTAGTCCAACATAAGAAGTGAATCACAAGAATGACCAAAGAAATTAAATAAGGCGATTGAAGATTAGAATACAACCATCAACGCACTTCATTCTCTCCTACTATCAAACTTTCCGCCAAGTGGAGACAATATGGCAAAAGGCTCTACACATAGTACAGATGGGGAATCTTAGATAAACTAAAGAACAATTGAAAATAAAAGATGAGTGACTCCTTTTAAAAAAGAAGAAGATTAAGAAGGGAAAAGATAAAACGAATTCCAAGTAAGTCGAAATTGAAGTCACTCAGAAACAAAAATACTAGCAAGTAATGTAACATCCCATTTTGAGACAGGGTTAAAAGGAATTGAGTTACTACCCGTATCATCAATGTGCACATTGATTTTCGAGAGTCTAGAATTTGAGAACTCCAAAGTTAAGCGTACTTGACTTGGAGTAATTTTGAGATGGGTGACCTTCCGAGAAGTTTGTCTGGAAAGTGTGCAAGTGAGGACAAAGCATGCGCGAAAGCGTAATGGTTGTCTGTGGGGCTAGTGGCCCGCCTTAAGACCGGTTATGTGACAATGTGGTGCACAGCCACTGCGTCTTGGGTCATCCAGGGGCAGGGGCCGGACATGACAAATGGTATCAGAGCAATCCTGTGACCGCGAGGTGCGCCTATGGACAAAAGAGCCAAGAGAAATCTCCTAGTAGGGGTAAAGATTCTTGGAAGATTGTGGTCACAACAATGACATTGTATCCTAAGGGGGTGGATTGTAACATCCCATATTGAGATAAGATTAAAAGAAATTGAATTGCTACTCATATCACCAATGTGCAGATTGATTTTCGGGAGCGCAGAATTTGATAACTCCAAAGTTAAACATGCTTGACTTGGAGCAACCTTAGAATGTGTGACCTTCCGGGAAGTTTATCTGGAAAGTATGCAAGTGAGGACAAAGCATACTGAAAAGCATAATGGTGGTTTGTGGGGCTAGTGGTCAGCCTTAAGACCGGTTATGTGACAAGGTGGCGCCTCAGGTCATCAAAAGGCAGGGGTCGGATGTTACAAGTAAATACACACAAGACAAATACCCTAAGCTATCTACATATAGTGGTTTAAATAAATTTTGCCTGGGAGTTGGGAATCACTACACTAATAATATAAGGAAAAATATTGGTTTTCTTCCTGATATTCTCTAATTTGTTCTTGTTGTAACTCTTTACTCACCTGACTGGGTGCTATAGATTGAACTACGTGTTGCTACTAATGCATAGTTGAGCACAACGGTACCAACTACAAACAAGAGAAACCTTTCTCTTAATCAAGGATTCCAAGCCTATAATTGATGATGCAACACAATATCGAGTCATATGGAAAAAGGAAAGTATTAACATAACCCACAAATCAATTCATGCAAGCAACACTAAAGCCAAAATCCAAATAATCTAAACATTAAAAAAAAAATCGACACAAGTCTAACCATAGTAAAGACATAGTTCAACAATCATAAAAGCAGAGGAAACAAGGACATATACATGCATAATCAATCCATCTACACCAAAGTGCAAAACGGAACAAGATGAAGAAATAAAGACTCACTGTAACGTCCTGGGCCGGGCCCAGTCGTTACTGTGCACACCCGGTTAAACCTGAATTGTACACCAATCAATACCGATACAATCGTTACACAATCGGATAGCTCCATTGGTAATCAGCAAGCTTTCACAATCCTTATATCCCTGAGGTTGTGAGTTTGAGTGCTGGTGGAGGCGAAAGAAAGTGGGTGGGATCCACGATATCCGATTGTGTAATGATTGTATCGGTATTGATTGGTGTATGATTCGAGTTTAACCGAGTGTGCACAGTAATGACTAGACTCCGGCCCAGGACGTTACATAAAAAGGCGTTGGTGTACGATTCGGATTTAAGCGGGTGTGCACAGTAACGACTGGGCCCCGGCCCAGGACGTTACACTCACGTACCAAAGAATTGGGAGAAGACCAAATTGAAACTTAAAAAATACGACTAAGCTCGATGGGCTTAGAATAGCAAATGACGTGGTGTTCGGCCCACTAATTCAGGAGATAACCGTCTTATTCGAAATTGAAATTTGGTCTTAATCATCATAGCAAATAAGCCACACATAGATGCACATATAAAGAATATGAAGCAACGAAGGTTATCCCAATCAAGCCAGTTGAAAGGAACATCGGCTCATCCGACGAAGTCTAACAAACTGACAGGGGATTACTATAATGACAAAATTTCAACAATTTTGGTGCGCTCGAAATCCACTTGAAAAAAGGAACATTAATTGATAAGCGCTTACCACAGTGAGCAAGACCAATGATTAGCATCGGGCTCATACCACATGGACCGCAACTATATCATAAATCCATGTGGATCATTTCTCCAGAAGTCTATTTGGATATTTCATCACGAGTCCAGGCGGATCACTTCTTCACGTGTCCATTTGGGTCTCTCACTCACGTGTCCACACATATCACACTTCTACAAGTCCATTTAGATATTTCCTCTCAAGTTCACACGCATAAAAGCCACCCAATATCCATGTGGATACTGAATTTCCACAATATCAATTTCCTATTACCATTCAACTAAGAAATTCTACTTTTAGCACAAGTATTCATCAGGGCAAACTCAAGTCGAAAAAGAATACAAATTCTTTCAAGTAAATAAGTCCATGCAGAAGAACAACTTCCAACCCCTGTAAATAAAGATCGAAATCAATGTACAAAGGAGTAAGATGAATAAAGTTCACCATATTTCTCATTAAGAATCTTTTTAGCATAATTCGATATCATAATTCTAATTTACAAGTTACCGAGGTCCTCCCTCTTTGGAGATTCAACTGAAACTTCGTCTTTAATAATGCTAATTTCTTAGCACCGCAAAAAATATCTCATTTTCTAAAATTTCAAAATATAACTATTTAGGTTATTTTTAACATAGATCTAGAATTCAACATTATTTTGAATTTAAATTTCTGAAAGAAATAGTTGAGTTGAATGACAATTATCATTGTTATAACCTTCTTATACTATTGTGATTGATAATTGTTGCTGCTCTATTGCTTCACTTCTATTGTATGCGTTACATTTGGTCTCTTGCACCTATTTAGGAAAGAAGATGAGTTTAAATGATAATCCCAATAAGATAGGGACTAAACCCACTAATCTTGTAATATTAAGAGTTAAAATGACCTTTACATATAAAAAAAAATAGTGTTAAAATTATAGAGAAACCTACTCTTGTGGTCTGATTTGATATAAAAAAAATAGTGTTAAAATTAGGCATAAGGGTCTCATGAGCCCCCGAACTTGGCTATACTTTTCAAGTTAGCCCTCAAACTTTACGAATGGTCAATTTAGCCCCTCAACTTCCAAATGATGGGTCAATTAAGCCCTTTTGCTGATGTGGAGGCTGATCTGGCAGCAAAAAGTGTTAACTTCAAAATATCAATTATGTCCTCCACATCAGCAAAAAGGGCTCATTTGACACAAAACTTAAAAGTTAAGGGGCTAAATTGACCCTTCGTGAAGTTGGAGGGCTAACTCGAAAAATATAGTCAAGTTCAGGGGCTTCTAAGACCCTTATGCCTTAAAATTATAAAGAAACCTACTCTTGTGGTCTGATTTGTTGTCAATTTATATGTGATAATTCATAATTATATGTTTGAATAAATAAAAATAAATAGACAATAAATATATAATAAGTGTATGTTCGGCGTCAGCGGTTTAATTGATGTTTAGCGGTTTGAATAGTGGCGTAAATATCGGCTTATAAAATTAGATGTTTGAAAATAACGCTTCAAAATAGTGTTTAGTGGTTCAAACGATAGTATGCCAAACACTTTTTAAATTAATTTTCTTCTAAACTGAAATTTTAAAACCATCAAAATACCTTTTTTTATTTTATATTACTAAATACAAAATAATATAATTTTATTATTTTATAATTTTATATTTAAATATTATTTTTAACCGTTACAATTAGCGTCAAATGGTTATTATAATCAATATTCGGACAGCTACTCTAACAACTATATTAAACCGTTAATTATTATAATTATTTAAACCATTGCTTTAACCGCCCATGTCAACCATATGTTAAACCTTCCTATTAAATTGGAATGAATGAATAGGTAACAAAAAGTAGAGTATCAAAGTTGTCTTCGACAACCTCATTTAATAAAGGAAAGCAGAAATCCAAAAGATAGTTGCTTTACCTGTCCGTTGGATGAAATTTTATAAATTAAAAATCATGAGGCAGGATGTATTTGGGCTTATCTAGATCCAATTCAACTTAAATGAGAATATGGGCCTATACTTAATGTTACCACCACACCAAAAGCCATCTTGTATGTACCTAAATATAATAACCTGCCTGCCAAATGGGCTGAATATGAGCCCAGCTCAATCGAGTTGAACCCTACTTTTCGTTTAATTTTTATCGACTTCGAATTGGACTCGTTTACTATCGGCCTTATTTTTTAAATTCAATCTCGACTATTTAAAATTCACGAGCTCACTTAAAACTCACGAATTGCTCGAGTTAAATTAACTTGATAACTATATTAATTTCGTATAATTTTAAATTTGAAAAAAAACACTTGATACTATAAATTAAAATTTTATATTATTTTAGTTTATAAAGATTTATTTTTATTTCTACTTTTAATAAAAATAACGTGAATACGCATCCAAATTAGTTTGATTGGTAAGGTGAATTATATATATATATTATTTATATATCTAAATGTGTATTATAATTTATAATTTTAATTAATAGAATTTATCGAGTTAGCTCACGAATCAACTAGCCGAACACATATAAACTCGAACTCAACTTATCTAATAATCGAAGCAAAAATTAAAATTCAAATTTGATTCACTGGTTCATTCACCAAACTTATCAAACAATTATCGAATTTAGTCACAATCAGCTCACAAGCCCGCTTGATTCATATCTAGTCCTACCGCAAACTACCCTTTTATATTTTCCCAACATCCAATCTTGCATCCCTAAGGCCTTCTCCAACCTTCCTACTTCATCTTCACGATGAAGTGAAAAAGTTGAAATTTCTACTCCAACCCTTTACTTCAATTCAATTTCCAAGACAAAATATGAAGAAAGCTAATATTTTGCACATAAGTTCTGTTCATTGTTGGTGTTTAAAAAACGGCCTCATCAAATGTACTTTTAATATTTTTTTTTAATTATAATTTTTCCACTCAACTTTTATTAATTACATTTATGCCATTCCCTTATATATATATATATATATCTATATATTAATTTGGTCTATATATAATTTTATAAATGAACAATAAAGATATAAAAATATATTTATTTTAATTGAAATAATATTTTAATTTCAACCCAATATTATTATATTAAATTAATTAATATAATTAATTATTGAATATAAATAATGAATAGACTATAATAATAATATATTAAATAAAAAAATAAAACATACTAAATTATATTTAAAATTAAGAACAAAAATTAGATTAACATATTTCAAAAAAACTACAAAGCAGAAATTTAAAAATTAAATTATAAAATAATTTAAAATTATTATTTAAAGGAAAAATTATATTTTAAATAAAATTTTAATTTTATTGATATTATATTATTATTAATCTAAAATATTATGAAAATATAGTTGATTGGAGTAATCTTAAATTAATTATTTAAATATTAATTTTATTATTATTTAATAATATTTTTTAATTATATATTAATATAATAAAATATAAAATAAAGTATTTAATTTTTAGTTTTTTTTATTATGGAGATGAGATGGGTTGGAGTAATTGTGGTGTATTAGTGAATAATTTATTAAATAATATAATTCTCTTTTTTTAATATAGTGAATGGAGAATGGAAGAGATATTTAATAACAGAAAAAATAAAGAAGGATAAGACATGATGATTGAAATTTTGTATTAACAATCATGGATGGCGGAAATCGACTGATCCACTAATAATAATCTAATATATATATATGAATAGTTATCATCACATAGTGTATAACATTTATTTATCTATTTAATTCTTTTTCTTTTGGTTTTCTAATAAAAGGAGGTAGGTTTAACCATTTATAGAAGATGATTTTTGACTTATTTAGCACTCCTACTACTTTATACGCGAAGTCCGCACATTGATTTGCTTCCCAATATAGATTAATGAATGAATTCCTTAAAAACCTACCAACTCTACCAAGGCAAATAATAATCATCATCCGGTAGTTGCTATATAATAAGTTTACACACAACAAGCACTCATACCAAATTCACATCTCAAAACATGAAGATTGATGTGGAAGTCATCTCCAAAGACATGATCAAACCCTCTGCTCCAACACCAGATCAGCTTAGCAGCTACCAGTTCTCCTTTCTTGACCAGATGTCTCCTCCTGTTCACATTCCTTTGATCTACTTTTTCAATCTTGAATTTGATCAACAACTTAGCAGAGATTACATATCCAATCACCTCAAAACATCACTATCCAAGGTTTTAACACGTTACTATCTATTGTCTGGGAATGTAAAAGACAACTCTGTGGCCTGCAACGATCAAGGTGTTCTGTTCCTGGAGGCTCAAATCAGCTGTTCACTCTCACAAGTCCTCCAAAAAACGTGTTCTCTTGAGCTGAATCAATTGCTTCCCGATCACGTCACTGATGACTGCCTTGCAGTACAAGTTAACTTCTTTACATGTGGAAATTTCGCTATTGGTGTACGAATTTCCCACAAGATTGCAGATGGGTGTTCTCTAATCACGTTTGTCAACAACTGGACTGCGGTTGCTCGTGGAGACACTGACATGGTTGGTACGGAATTCATATCTTCAATTCTATTTCCACCAATTGATGTTGGGGGATATGACAGGAAGATTAGACCTTCAGATTACAATGTTGTGTTGAAGAGTTTCGTGTTTAATGATTCTGTCATAACTAAGCTCAGAGAAAAATATGATGATCAAATATACCCTACACGTGTGGAGGCCTTATCGTCTTTCATCTGGAGCCGTTATCAATCTTCAACTGATACGAAGATAGGACCTGAAAAGCCTTTGTTACTGGTTCATGCAGTGAACTTACGCAGGAGGATGAATCCGCAACTACCTGATGATTCTTTCGGGAATTTTTTCCGACCTGCATTCATAGTTTCTACAGAGGCTACTGAGGAAGATTGTTTGAAGAAGTTGAGAGATTGCATAAGCAACATCAATGAGGATTTCGTCAGGAAGTTACAAAATGGAAGTAATGAATATAATTTAGTCACAGAGGCAACTGATAGTGTTAACAGAGGAGAAATTTTTACATTCAATTATACGAGTTTGTGCAGGTACCCTGTATATGAAGCTGATTTTGGTTGGGGTAGGCCTGTATGGGTTGCTTGGGGAGGATTGCCTTACAAGAACTTGGTTGTTTTAATGGACACAAAATCGGGAGATGGTATAGAGGCATGGATTCATTTGACTGAGGAAGACATGGCCAAGTTTGAAGCTGACCCTGAGCTTCTTCATTGCTTGTCCTGAACGGAAACTGCAGAAGCAAACCCATACAGAAACTTATACAATCCTAATAATTGTATAACAACCCCATTATTTTTCTTATTTTCATCAGCAAAATCCATGCATCAATAAACATCAAATCTGCTTCCATGATCTACTTCCATTTCATCATTAAAACTGTTTCCATGCTCTGCTTCCCTTTCATCATTAAATCTGTTTCCATGCTCTGCTTTCATTGGCAAAGACTTGGTAAACAAGTCAGCTTGTTGAAGGTGAGATGACCGATACTGAGGAGAAATGAATCCAGCTATAAAGAATCACAATCAATTTCAAGATGTTTGGTACGCTTATGGAAAACGGAATTAGAGATGATATAAAGTGCTGATCGATTATCACACCATAAGGGAATAGGAAGAGATACGTGTAAACGAAAATCTATAAAGAGATAAAGAGATCCATTTTAGTTCACGAACTAATGATCCCATAGTATTCAACTTCAACAACTGGATCTACTAACTGTATTTTGCTTCTTATTCTTTCAACTAATCAAACACTTCCCAGAAAAACAAAAAATAGTCAAAGAACGTCAAGTATTAACACAAGAGTCCCAATGCAAATCACAAAAACTCTGCAGCTGCATAAAATTGTGAGTAGGATAGAAGAGACCTACATATTGTGTACTTGTCGGATATCTAAGGACATGTATCAAACCATCCCAGTGTTGCAGTGAATTTGAAACAAATTGGGAAATTTGTTGAGCAGAGTGAGAGATGTCAGGTCTGGTGAAATCCAAGTAAAGAAGTCTCCCAACTAACCTTCTGTATCTCTTAATTTATTATAAACTGGACTTCCTGATGCAGAGAACTTATGGCATGAAGGTAAAGAAGTTGAAGCAAGCTTGAAATCAATAGGACCTGTATCTAATAACATGTCCAGTATATATTTATGCTGGGTAATCATCATACCCTCAGATGAACGAGTCAGTTTTAAACCTCGAAAGTAAGTACTTAACATATTATACAGGTATTGTTTAACAGTAGTCGATTTCATCTCTCCACGATTAGTACATCATTTACAAACACTAAGAGGGCCAGAAAATGATCTGCAGTATCTATGATGAAAAGACAAGGGTCTAAAACTCATTGTTTGAATCCATATGAGATCAATTTGGAGGTAAAATCAATATTCCACTGCTTGTTTGTTTGAGTCCATAGAGCGATCTTAAAGCTTACAAACTTGACCAGATTTAGCCTTGACATATCCTTCTAGAGGCTTCATAAATACTTCTTCATTAATGTAGCCATGAAAGAGTGCATTCTTAATGTCTAGCTGACGTATACTCCACCCTTTAAAAGCACTAATGGCTAAAAATAATCTCAATATAATAGATTTCGCTACACTAAAAATAGGTGAAAAAGTGTTCAGTTGCCACTTAATTGAAGCTCTTTGCAACAAGTGTAGTCTTGAATCTATTTATAGTTTAATTTATAGACCTATTTAGATCCTATAGCTTTCTTTATTGCAGGTAAATATGTTAACTCCCAAGTATTATTATTAGTTTCTAAAGCCTCCAACTCTCTTTTCATTGCATCAACCCATTTTTATATGTTCACTAGCTTGAGAACAAGTTACAGGCTCTTGAACAGTGGACAGATTAGCTTGAAAGGTTTTATATAAAAAAGAGAAAGAACATAGATTAAAAATAGAATATTTTTTTTAATAGATGCATTATGTAATCCGGTATCAATAACACATGTGACATAGTCATGAAGTTAGACTGTATTTATTTTTATTCTTTGACTAGTTATGTTCGATACAGATCGGTTAATATGTGTAGTTGGTGTATTTATTTTTATTCTCTTCCTTGGCCACCAAGTTTGTCAACCACTTCTCGGATAGTAGGAAAAAAGGGAAGGACGTGGGCGACCTATAACACCTGAGACAGGGAATCAATGAAAGCCTCAGACAATACGTGAGGAAATTTAAAAAAAAAAACAAAATGTCCAGCCAGACTGCGAGGATAAAATGTGCAATCAAAGTTTTTATCAAAGGGCTGTCAAAGACATCAAAATTATACAAAACTCTCAAGTTAATCAAACACCAATCTTTTGAAGATGTCTTCGAAAGGGCCGAAGATGCAATGGAATACGAGAAGGAACTCCGGTCGATAAATGCAGGAGCCTCCCAAGGCGCGTCAGGACCCCGAGGGCGAAACGACTTAGGGGCTGGTGATCAAAATGAAGATGGTCAAGGAAAAGACTGGAGAGCTTTCGACCGAAGTGGCCCCATGACCACGACAAGTTGTTAAGGAAAGTACGAGATGGAAACGAGGGGAAGGGAGTGGAGCACATTTGGAACATGCACCATCCAAAAAGGTACTACTTCTAACCAATCTCTCTATATAAGTGATGTTATATGGGTTTTTAATGAGCCTTTAACAAATATATAATAAAATGTAATGATTCTCTGATTAACCTCCAAATGTGGTTCCCCAACAACGGTCCTCCTAGATGCCACAGATAAACTCTTGAGGTTACGGGGGTAGGACCGAATAAACTCAAGAGGCTATGGACAAAAAAGATTCTCTACTATGCCACGGATAAACCCTTGAGGCTACGGGATAGACCCGGATAAATTCAAGAGATTACGAGCGAAATTTTTCAAGACGCCACGAATAAACCCTTGAGGCTACAGGGATAGGACCGGACAAACTTAAGAGGCTATGAGAGAAAAAAAAGATTCTCCATTACACCATGGATAAACTCTTGAGGCTACCGGGATAGACTTGGATAAACTCAAGAGGCTATGGGCGAAATTGCTTCAAGACGCCACAGATAAACTCTTGAGGCTATAGGGGTAGGACTGGGTAAATCCAAGAGGCTACGGGCGAAAAAAGATTCTCCATTATGCCGCGGATAAACCCTTGAGACTACGGGGATAGACTCGGATAAACTCAAAAGGTTACGGATGAAATTACTTTAAGACGCCACGGATAAACCCTTGAGGCTACAGGGGTAGGACCGAAGATAAACTCAAGAGGCTACGGGAGAAAAAAGCTACGCCACGGATAAACTCTTGAGGCTAAAGGGATAGACTCGGATAAACACAAGAGGCTACAGGCGAAAATGCTTCAAGACGCCACAAATAAAATCTTGAGGCTATGGGGGTGGACCGGATAAACTCAATACGCCACGGATAAACTCTTGAGGCTACAGGGATAAACCCGGATAAACTCAAGAGGCTACAGGCAAAAATTTATCAAGACGCCACAAATAAATTCTTGAGGCTACGGGGATAGATCGTATAAACTCAAGAGATTACGGGCGAAAATTTATTAAGACTCTATGGATAAACTCTTGAAGCTACGGGGATAGACCCGGATAAACTCAAAAAGCTACGAGCAAAAATTTGTCAAAACGCCACGAATAAACTCTTGAGATTATGGGAATAGACCCAAATAAACTCAAGACGTTACGGGCGAAACTCCTATAAAGGAAACTATAATGCCATAGATAAACCTTTGAGGCTACGGAGATAGACCCTGATAAACTCAAGGGGCTACGACCAAACTCTCGCAATGAAAACAACCATCAAGCTATCAACGAATCTTTGAGGCTACGGAAATATCCGGATAAACTCAAGAGAGCCACAAGCAAAAGGAGCCCCCTCCAACAGGCTTAAACTGTCAAACACTCAAAAGTGTCCATTAACAACATCGGGGATTAGCCCATTGTTTCGACCAAAGATATAGAAAAATTACAAAGGATTAGTACGTGACTCATTCCGAGTTCCAATCTGAATTATGCTAAGCATATTATGGAAATGGGGACTGACCCCCCAAATTTCGATCGAAGTCTCCAAGATGAATTCAAGACCTGCCAAGGTCCATCGAGAACTGTGGATTCATCGATTACAGTCAAAACCACCAGCAATGGATGCAGGGGATTAGCCCTAACTGCGGCCGTAAACCACTACAATGAATCTTAAACACGGTCCCGAAACCGAGAATTCCTACTGTCAGCTCAAGAGGCTAAATAAGCCAACTGGGGATTGGTCCACCATTTCTGATGAAAGCACAAAAAATACTCATTTTGCGAAAGGTGACCCGATAACTGCCCCGCTCCTAAAAGGCAATGAACCAAATATACGGTCTGAGTTTTACAATGTGAATTGCATGTTATTATTCGGTAAAAATTAACCAAATTGAACACTGAAAATAAGAACACGCGCCAAAGGTAAAATACTACTTGAAACTGCGAGCTAACTGTAGATTCGTCTCATGTTGGGGATTGTTTCCGGATTTTGACCGAAGCCACCAAAGCCAAAAGTGACTGAAGGTGGGCCTAAGGGCGATAAATGATCGGTCATTGACCCCCATATTTCGGCCGAAACCCACAAAGCTGAGAACACGCTTCAAATAAAAAATCTTACTATATTTTCGACCAAAGTCCTTCGGCTAGAGAGAGAAAGCAACAAGCATGAATAAGTATCTTAAGGGAGCGAGATTATTTCGAACAAAATCCTCGATATGGATATGATTTATTCGCCCGAAAATTATCACCCACTTACATTTCCATACTTTAAAGATTCAAGTAATGTCAATGGGGGTTACTGTATTGGAAAAATGACCTAGGACCTCTAATAGTCAGAGGTGAAGTTATATTGACCAAAAAGTTTAAGGTTTTAGAGTTCCATAAGCAGAATGGGTCAGAGTCCAAGACCAAGTCAATTCGACCGAAACCACATTTGACCATAGCTATTTCGACCATCACTATTTCGGCTGAACAAGCAGCTTACCGGGGCCTAGGAGGTTTGGGCCAAAACCACCTTCAGTACTTCGATAGCAGAAGCACTCCTTCTAGGCCCAAGCCCAATAGGGTTGATTCGGCCAAATTAGATCGGGTATCAGCAGGCCTTTTTCGGCCGAATTAGACAGCGTGAGGGGGCCTAATCCCACCAGACCCAATCTAAACTCGGTGTCCTGAAAACAAGCAGATAAGGGAAACCTCCCTAATTACGATAAGGAGACCAAATCCGGAAGGATGAGAAGATCCAATCCTTATAGAAATAGAATACTTAGACCCCTATAAATAGAGGTCACAGATGATTGTAAAGGGATCCAATGATTATTTTTGTTAAGAGCAGATTTTATTCAATCACTATTTCGAGCTTTTTGCTATTTTTCTCAAACAATCTTAACCTTAATTTTCTGCTGTGGTTTATTTGGCACCATAATTATATTAATTTGAATTTACTAAACATAAAAAATAATTTAGATAAATGATTATAATATAATAAATTATTTAATTTGTAATAAATAAAAATTGTATATAATTTATCAAAAATTAAAAAATTTATTAAAAATTTAATCCGATTAGATCAATTACTTAATTTGTAATAAATAAAAATTATATATAATTCTTTAAAATTAAAAATTCATTAAAAAAAATTTAATCCGATTACACCGGAAATAGATCAAATCAGTTGCATCCGGTTTACAATTTTGGCAGTCGTTATATTAACCGACTCCGATCCGGCAAAGCCCCATACCAAACCGGCCATGCCCACAGCCCAACCCTAATTACACATGCAGATTGACTTACCTGACAATTGAATTTTATACTAAAACTTCGCGTTGGAGTTAAAAATATATCACTGTTCCATGCAGCAAGTTTATGCAGGACGATAAGAAGAAAATCCAGGCGAGGAATTTTTTTTTTTATTTTTTATTTTTTAAATTAAATACTTCTATTTTCAACCATTCGTATGTCGACGATTTAGTAATCATTCCTAAATATCTAGGCTTTTATTATATATTGGGGCAGTCATGTGATTCTCAAAATCTAGTAATGGAATGTAGTTTTATATTAGCAGAAACGATGTATTGTATTGGATAAACGGTGTCTTCTTCATACTTGTGAGTTGATGTTTATGGTCTTTGAATTTTGCATTGATGGTTGGTTTTCTGATCTGGGTTTTCGTTTGTTTGCCCATTGTGTTACGTTGGCGGTGTTAATTTCGATCTCTTTATACGTTGTTTGTATTCTGTCTTTACTGTAGACATCGGAAGGGCAAAAGCTGAATAGTATTTACGGTTATTTAGATGGTATTATACTGATATGTAGGATTTTGCTATCAGCCTTTTGCCCTTTTCAGTCTACATGTAGAGACAATTTTCTGTAGACTCCTTTTGGTCTTGATTTGTTTTTATTGTTTTATATGAAATACAACTGTTTATCCCTGTTTAAAGATTCATATTTTCTCAAATTCGAAAAAGTTTCCTTTTGCATAATTGTATACCAATATAAAATCCCTGGTAATGATTGTGAGTTTATGCATTATCTTATCTTGTATTTCTTCAGAAAATTTGAATAAACGGCTGATAAGTTATTCTGATGATTTCTTTAGTCGTGGATGATTTTAGTAGAGATAATGCTGAAATTTTAGATCAACCAACCCAACCATGCTCTTTCTAATGCATCATAACAACCAAGATTAAGTACATACATAACTTGAGAGGTAAGAGTAATAAGATTTCTTAGATGGTGTGGAAATAGGAGCCTGTAGGAAATTTGAATACCATGAGCTGTTAATGCATCATGAATAGGATGTAGACCAGGATATGAATCATAGGAGTAAAGTAGAGAAGTTGAATTTGTTAAATTGGAAAAGTGCTACCAATATTCTTTGTTACACTAAAATGCCTGATAGATTAAAAGAAAATTTTTGTAAGACTGAAATCTGTCCCGTTATGGTGTATGATTGTGAATGTTGAACCATGAAGAGGCAACACTTGGAGAAGTACGCATTTGCTAATGAAGATTAATTAATTTAATTTGATACTTGTTCTAGATAATTCTTCAGTAAACATGATATGAATTTTATGGTTTCTGTCTATTATGGCAAACATATGATAGTTGATCTATTAGTGTAGAAATAGAGATGATAGCTTTTTTTTTTTTTGTCTCATTCTGGTTATCCATATAAATTCTATCACCTGTGTATAGAGGAATAAGTCCTTTGTGCAATGATGACCGCCTTTCAATATCCTGACGGAAGCAATTTTTGTTGTTTCCTTCCTACTTATTTCTATCATGAATGATAATAGCCTTTATGGATTCCTCTGTCATTCTTTTTTGTCATCTCTGCACTAACTTTGTTCTTTTGGATTAAGTCATTTTCAGTATTTGATACAGGTAACTATGACAAAGCACAAAGACGAAGAGCTTTCATCAGAAGATGAATATTGTGGCATGACCAAAGAACTCTGGGAGAAATACAACAAACAGAATCGGGAAAGCAATGTAAGAGAAAAAAGAAATCTTTTCGTTTTGTGTTATCTTATTAATCCCGGCTTGGTTGTAAAGTAAATGCTTATCTTGTTTATTTGGTTTGCAGGGTTTTGATGTGGATACATTCCGCCCGGTCTTTGGGGTAATTAAACCAGTAGATTACTTTAATGAGGAGATTCTTGAAGAAGTAAATTATTGCATCAAACTAGCGATCGATTATCACAAGAAGAAACAGGTATACCACTGCTTTGGTCTACTCCATAAGTGTTTTTGTCTACTCCATAAGTGTTTTTTTTCCTTCGTTATTCTGAATAGCAATTTTTAATATGAGTTAATGCAGAACGTGATTTTAGAGCTTCTGGAAATTGAAAAAGTGAATAGCCGAATGAGCACTTGGGAGCTTTTTATAACATTCGTGGCAAAAAATACTACCAATGGACGAAGTGCAACTTACCAAACTCATGTTTATTGTCCGGTTCTAGTTGAAAATTCTGAAGTACTTGTGATGAGGCTAAAGCCCGGGAAACCAAAAGGAGGTGAATTTTTGGTATATTGAATTCTTATTTATCATGCTTTTATATTGAAGTATATTCTTGTCGTTTATCAATGTAGATGGACCTTCAAAAAGGAAAAAGCGTCTAGAGAGAAAAAAAGAAAAAGGAAAGGAGGCATTAGAGGAAGAAAAAGGAAAAGGAAAGGAGGAAATAGAGGAAGAAAAGGGAAAAGGAAAAGAGGAAATAATGTGAGAGTGAGGAAAAAAAAAAGGGTGTTGAACTGGAAACAAGTATTAGGGGATGGGTTGATTATCTAAATGTTTTGGATTTGGAGGATTGTTAAGATCTGATAATAGTTATTTACATTTACTTACGGATATTATTGATGCATCTTTTCATATCTTGCCATCATTGTTATTTTTGTTTCAGTTTGATATGTAATCAATCTGCTAATATGCTCTATTGAATCTTCATTCTATTCATAACTCAGGATGATAGTTGTACATAATCATTTTGACCACAGTATTCTGTATTCCATTCTATTTTTTCTAAATTAGTTATCAATTTTGTCAGTCGGTGCTCGAAAACTCAGGAGCAATGAAAAGACATAATATATCCATACCAAATAAAAATCATAATATATCCATACCAAATAAAAATTGTAATATGTCCATACCAAATAAAAATTAACAGCTGTGATTCTGATTTTCCGTTTAATTGGTTAGATTCATTAAAATTTATTTATAAATTTTTGTTTGAAAAATTAGGCTCATTTTCCCTCACAGAATTATAAAAAAAGTTAATTAAAAGAGCTTTTAAAAATATATTTGTCAAACGACTTCTACTTAAATTTTAGAAATTTTATTTTATTTCTGATCTTCATTTTAACTTAATGAATAAAAAACCCAGCCAACAATACCCATATAATTTTCGTGGTTTTTCATGCTCTTTTTTCACCAATTTAATAATCAATTATATATTATATTTTTATTTTAAAATATATTATTTACAAATTTTTATATATATTATATTGCAACTAATTATTATTGTCATATATATATATATATATTATATATATATATATATATATGAATGAGATGTTTGTTTAGTTGGTTTTAATATCAAGTTTTAAAGGGCTGTGCTCTTTATACATTGGCATTGTGCTCTTTATGTATTGGATAAAGCGCGCCATGTGTCTAATCATGAGGTCATCTATACTATCTTGCCACTAATCTATTTTGTTTTATATATATATATACATATAAATGATATATACATATTGAAATAATAAAAACGCAGAGGAACAGGAAATGCAAAAGTGCATTATTTTCAAACAAAAATAAAATAAAAGCAATTGAATGATGGGATGATGGATGGGTGAGAGGTGGGTATGATATGGTCATCCATGGGAAACAAATCTTAGAAGGGAATCAAAGAGAAAATATTTAGACATTGAAAGGGAGTGTTTTTGTGCTCAAGATATGGTAACCTCCACATGATTTATTTTCTAAATTAAATTTTTAATTAAAAAAACCTCTTTGCTTACCTCACCTGTATCTCTTCCATGGATTTGCTTGGGCCCACACCTCTCTCTCTTTCATTTTTAATATTTCAATACAATAAAAAATCCCCATACTGATTTTTTCTCCTTTTTTTAATTTCCCCCATTTTGCCTTCCAATTCAACTCATCTCCTCTTCCATCTGTTGTAATGGGGATGGCTGCTCCTGCTGTTGCTGTTCCTGACTCTCAGTTCCATGTTCTTGCTGTTGATAGAAAACTCACTGAGAGACTCCTCAAGACCTCTTCTTATCAGGGTAAAAATTTCTCTCCTTTATCACTTTTTCAATTTTACATATAATAACCCACTGACCCATCTACTAGTTACTGTTTATTGTCTCCTACACTTCACTCACAAGAACACTGGATGAAATTTTATAAATTAAAAATCAGAGGCATGTCTATTTGGGCTTATCTAGATCCAACTAAAATGAGAATATGGGCCTATACTTACTCAATGTCACTCCCACACCGAAATCAATCTTAACCAATTGGGAAATCCTGAAGGGATGAGTGTTGGTTGCTTGCCTTACAAGAATTTGATGGATGCTACAAGTTTGGATTCAATTGAATTGATCCGTAGAAGATGATACGAAGAAATCAGCTTCACACGAAATCATGTACATGTAGTGTCGTATCTTAGCACATAAAGAGGTAAATTCCAGTGACCGATTCTAGAAACTTTTTACTCGACGATTTAGTAATCATCAATAGATATCTAGGGTTTTATTACATATTGGGGCATTTATGTGATTCTCAAAATCTAGTAATGGAATTTAGTTTTATATAAGCGGAAACGATGTATTCATGTATTCGATAAACGGTGTCTTCATACTTGTGAATTGATGTTTATGGTCTTTGAATTTTGCATTGATTGTTGGCTTTCGTTCGTTTGTGTTCTGTCTGTTTGTTGGTAGTTTGGTTTTTGATTTTGATTCTCGTGCTGTTTCTGATGCGTTGGATTTTGGAATATGAATTCAGATGATTCCTGATCTAGCTTTCAGTTAAAAATCACGTAAGTGTGCTAGATTGGCGTGATACCTTTTCATTTTACTTCCAGGACGGTGAGCTAGATCCTGAACTATTTCCACAAGTGTGCAGGTATATTCATAACTATTAACTTTCATTATTAACTTATTTTGATTTTTTTAACTGTTAACTTAGTCTGCAGAAAGTGCATGTCTGAAAAGCTTTCAGATAATTCCTGTTGAGAAATAGATTTTCTGATGTTAATTCTTTTGACTGTTTTTGTTTCAGAGGTTGATTATAATGCTTTAGTATAGTTTTTAGGATATGAATTTTATGGTTGGTGTCTATTATAGCAACATATGATAGTTCACGTATTATTGTAGAAATAGAGATGATAGCATTTATGGATTCCTCTGTTATTCTGTTTTGTCTTCTCTGCACTAACTTTGTTCTTTCGGATCAAGTCATTTTCAGTATTTGATACAGGTAACTATGACAGAGTACAAAGATGGGGATTATTATTCATCTGGGGATGAATATTGTGGCATGACCAAAGAACTCTGGGCAAAATATAACAAACAGGCTCGAGCAAGCAAAGTAAGAAAAAAAAAAAAAACTTTCCGTTTCCTGTTATCTTAATAATCCCGGCTTGGTTGTAAAGTAAATGCTTTTGTAATGCTTATCTTGTTTATTTGGTTTGCAGGGGTTTGATGTGGATAATTTCCCTCCCGTCATTGGGATAATTAAACCCATAAATTTCAACTCTAATGAGGGGATTTTCGAAGAAGTAAATTATTGCATCAAATTAGCGATCGATTATTACAAGAAAAAAAAAGGTATATAACACTGCTTTTGTCTACTCCATAATCGATTTTTTTTCCTTGTTATTCTGAATAGCAATTTTTAATATGAGTTAATGCAGAACGTGGACTTAGAGCTTCTGGAAATTGAAAAAGTGAATAGCCGAATGAGCACATGGGAGCTTTTTATAACATTTGTGGCAAAAAATACTTCCAATGGACGGAGTGCAACTTACCAAACTCATGTTTATTGTCCGGTTATCATGGAAGAATCTGAAGTAATTGTGATGAGGCAAAAACCAGGGAAACCAGGAGGTGAATTTTTGGTATATTGAATCCTTATTTATCATGCTTTTATGTTGAAGTATATTCTTGTCATTGATCAATGTAGATGGACTTTCAAAAAGGAAAAAACGTCTGGAGGGGAAAAAAGGAAAAGGAAAGGAGGCATAGAGGAAGAAAAATGAAAAAGAAAGGAGGAAGTAGAGGAAGAAAAAGGAAAAGAGGAAATAATGTGAGAGAAAGGAAGAAGAACTGGTCTTGGAAACAAGTATCAGGGGGTTGGTTGATTATCTAAATGTTTTGGATATTTGTACCATCAGCATCAAAGAATCCTGCAAACCAATTTGATTGAGCATCTAGTGTAGTAGGTAGAATTACAGGGATATCATGTACTTGACAGACACGATAGTTTTTTATATCTTTAATTTCCAAAATATAAATATAAATGATTTTATATCTCACATTATACAAGGTATAAATGAAGAAAGGGATAAAAAATAAGTTATTTGGTACCTTATCATATGAAATAGTACCTTAATATATTAGATATTAGTTTATACTTGTATATCTAAAAATAATAGGTATAAAACACTATTTTTATAATTTATATTAAAAATATTAAATACTATTTTATACTTGATAGTATTAGGTATTAAATATTATTTTTATATTTGAAATATAAATTTTATAGCTAATTTTATAAAATATTAAATAGTATTTTTTTTTAATAATATAAGGTATTGAGAATTATTAGTATATTTAATGTTATCGGATATTAAAACTATGATTTTAATATTTATAATTATATCTCACCATGTCAAGCATTAAAATATATTTTTTAAATTTAAATTCAAGAATAATAAATAGTATTTTTTTTTATTTTACTGATATTGATTATAATTTTCATATCCATTGTCCCAAATCAAAATGTTTATAAAATTCATTACAAATAAGAATGTATTCAAAATATTATATAAACTTCTAAAAAATAATACATCCAAGAAAATAAGCATAACCTCAAAATCTCCTAAACTCTAAAAATTTATGAAAAGATTTCGCAATACTGCTTATATGGTTGTCAAATTGTTCAAGTACATCGCTCGGAGTTCCTTAACAACATTCACATTATTTTGTAGAGCGTGTATAAAAAAATCTTCATCAAATATGTCCCAAACTTGCTGCAAGAGACCAAATTAGACCAAGGAATTGGTGTCAACATTATTGCTAATGGACTCAAGTTAAATAACAACAAAGAGGCATGATGAATTATCAAACAATAATATGACTTGTATATACAAGACGTGAATGTTAGTCAACAATTAAAAGTGAGGTTCATGAGATACTATAATCACCTTGAATATCGTCAAACACGGTTTAAATGAAACATCGGAATGACAAGAGTTGCATTAAGTAAACCTGCATCACATATCTGAATTCAAACAACCAAAAAGGAGAAGTTAAATGGACAATATAATTTAAAAAGGAACTGGCGAATAAATTTTATCACGTATTCTTTAGATATCTTCATCGGATGTATCCTCTTGATGTTCATCAAATCAAACACCTCAAAAACATAGTAGTGATGGAAAAAGCAAAAGATACATGTATCTTTTCAACAAAGGAAAAAGACTAGAAGAAAGCGTGATAAGATTTATGGTGATAGTTTGCATATGTAAAAGCCATCCCAAACTTTGCTTCTAAAGTCTAATACTTTGCTTCTAAAGGCTAAAAGCAAGAGAACAAATATTGAGCTAAACATACCGATAAACGCTGCTGGTTCATCCTCTATCAGCTTCAATTATAAGAAATCTATTAGATTTTGGCAATTCTGCAATTGAAACAATATTAGTGTCTGAATCTCCTAAGCATTGATAGTCTCATATGCAAAACACTATAAACATATTGGAGGCAAAGAATCCATTCTAAAAGGCAATGCAGTTAATCTGAAACAGCATAAATGAAGCAGTCCACCTTTCATAATTTCCTTTCGAATTTATTGTCCATTTTATAAACCATGTAGAATCACTATAAAGATATAATGAATTCAATATACAACTATAAGATCATTGTAATGACTATATGAGATACCAGTTGTTTATCTCATAATGTCGGCTAAGTCAGGTTCCATTTGATGTACAGTTTCCCCAGAACATATTCAATGGTGTCGTAAAGCAGATGTTTAAAGATAAACAATTCTTAAAGGCCCACCTAATCACCTCATAGACTTATCCAAGCGTTCTGACTTCAGAATTATACACAAATCCAGGCTTATTAATAAATAATAGAGTAAAGCTGGTCAGATAAGTGCTTATTAAAACATGTGTGAACAGAAAAATTTGTTTCTGATAATATGTCATGACAATGATATAATCAACAGTCCAGAACAAGCAAACACCAGAAGATGTCAAACATTTGTCCAACTAGGATTTGATATGAGAACATGTGTCACTTCTTTGGCAGCAATCATAACCAAATCTAAGGTGGAAAATAAGCTTTATTTAATTCTAATAGCTCCAAACGTTGACTATAACTCTATAATCAAACGATAATAAATCAAGTCTAAGCATGTAATATATAGCAAGGATTGAAGTGATCACATCGTACTTTCTAGTAAGTACTTAGAGTCACTGTACCTTCATGTGAGGATCAGTTGAAAGTGCAGGATTATTCCACTGGGGACAAGTTCAAGCTGATAACTTAGCTTCATCCAAACGTCTGCATAGCCCTCCACTAGTAGGCCTTAAAACATTGAAATAAAGTTTTTGGTTAGAAGGCAATACAGGAAATGAATGCAGCTCATGAACTATGGCTATAATCATTCTACTCATACCAAAAACAAAGCATGTTTACTCATATAACTATTTTAATCAGCACGTGTATTGACTTGATGGTTTGTATCTCTAATTGGCTCTACTGAACAAATTGATTCAACTGATATCTGAAGGCATATAAATGAAATGAAACACAATCCAATCAAGTACTTCTCAACATACTAAGCTTTCTTTTATCACAAATTCAGTATCGTCAAAAAGAGAAAAGAGCCAACTGTCGAGAAACAAAAGAAAAGATCACTTACAATCTAGCAAGAACTTTGATGGTGTCGTAGAAAAACCATTGTAAAGTGACAACAGGAACTACATTGGAACTACCTGCAGAACGTTTTCGGCCTTTTTGTTGTACAAAGAGGCGACTATGTTGTCGGCTGGGTTGGAGACTATAGTACCAACAGCTCCAGCTACATAGCCTGCTGCACATGTAACACCGAGTTGTTGAACTCTGGAGCAGTCTTCCTTCCTCTTTTTGAACAATTCTTTTGTATATAAGGTCCAATGAATACTCAAATGTTGAGAACATGATCATAGAAACTGCAAATAACATTAAAGAGAAAACATTAATCAATGCAGTTCAATCATATTACATAATCTATCCATAAATGCAAGCAAATGAATTAACAAGAATGCTTGGATATCATCAAAGGCAGCATATAGTGAAACAAAGTTGTACTCTAGTACAATTACTGTATATTAGAGAAAACAAGCATAACAAGGATCAAATTTATTTAAATGAGGTACTTGGATACCATTATTAAAAAATCTAGAAATTCACACAATAGTATACTTCAGTCTCTTAGTACCACCAAAAACTCAACAGTACAGATAAGAGGGATAATCCAGGGGATACATAGAACAACATTAGAGTACATTCAAAGCATATAGCCAAACATAAAGCATTATAATTCCAATATGACAGATATGATAATGCAATAGAGCAGAGAGAATGTACATGATCAGAGCTCATTAAAGAACCTCCATGCATTTATATAAATAAGTGCAGAGCAGACAACTGCATATATAAATAAGGAAGAAGAAAATACATATAACGAAAATGAAGAGAGAAAATACCTATTTATTTGGAAAATCTGAAGAAGAAGGAGAAGAAAACTGATAAAATGAAGTATCTCTCCCAACTAAAAATGCGACGATCTTACAAATTTTCTCCAAGTTTTTCACCTTGGTTATTCATATAAATAAGAAAATATCATATTCAAATGATCATTTCAAATAAGAGAAGACTAGATGACATAAAACATATCATGTGACCAAATGCAGAAGAAATTTTAGACAACCCCAAAGATCAATCAAACCATGATTTCAAACACTAGTTGTCCCTCTAATGGACAGCCAATTCAGTTATCAAGAACCTTTTAGGATTCTGAACAATAATATCACAATAAAACTTGATATTCTAATCAAATCTCGTGCATAGAATAATACATTTCCTAAATTTAATCAGATCTGGTGCACACAACAAACTGAACTTAATTTTCAAGTAACAACAAATCATTCAACAAACTTAATATTTCTTTCATCGACATTAATCAATACTGATACTATTTTGATTATGAATTTTTGGAGAGGTTTTGGAATGTGATTATGATTTTCCTTCCAATTAGTTAGATCCATAAAATTTATATGTAAATTTCTATTTGAAATCTAGGGCGATTCTCACTCACAGAGTTTTAGTACATAACTTTTGTGTCCACACATGTCCGTGCTACTTGTTGATCAATAGCATAGTGTAAAATAAGTTAGAATTTTTTAATATATTTAGTTTAAAATAATTATGTCACTGATAATTATTTTTAATATGATTAACTAAAATAATTTATAATAATAATAATATTATTATTATTAATTACTTTTTCCTTTTTCTTCACTAATTTTATGATAAATTTTATTATTTTATTTTTTTATTTTAAATTATTTTATTTTATTTTTTCGGCTATATATAATATTTCAACCATTTGTTATTTCATATGAAAAATTTAACTCATTAATTATTTCCTCCACTATAAAATATATATATATATATATTTATATAGTTTTCACATATATCTCTAAGGTATTGGTGCCCTGGATATATTGGAGAGGTTTAAATATGAATTTAAATTATTTAATTTTTTTTATTCAATATTGCAATGTCTGTGTGTGGTGGCAAGTAATGATATATTATAAATGTATGAGATTATAAATTATACATCGGTATTATTGAATGTTAATAAATGTATGTGTATGTCTTCTATGTGTTACGATGAGCTTAGAGATATTCATGTTTGTTCCTTTTATGTGTTAAGATAAGATGAAATGTTCACGGTAGAAATGTATGATATATGTTTGTATTTCATTTTTGATAGAAAAATAAAAATATTTGTGTGTAAGTGTTTGGAATGTAGAATGTGTACTAGGTATTGTTGCCTAATATTCTTTCGTTTTTATTTTTTTCTTCTCTATAAAATAGGTTTATATGTTAAATCAAGGTGAACAAAGACTAACTTTCATGGTACATTTCATTTTATATTTGCAATAACCCATATTGACAATAAGTATACATGAGACCATCTTGCGGATGCGTCTACCAAAACCATAAAATAATGAAATAGTCCACTAAGTGGATGAATGAGTCCACATATATCTTTTCGAATTTTCTGTAAAATGATGGAGATTCAAATCTTATTTTCGTAAATAAAGGTTTTGTTATTAATTTTCCTTGGGAGCGAGAAATACAGAAGTCCCTGTCATTCAATAGAATTTTGTAATTTCTCAGTGGATGCCCTTTTGAAGTCGCAATTGTTCTACGCATAATTAGAGATCCCAGTTAAATTGATCATGTCAAAGTTGAAATATTTTGGATCTGAGAACATCTGGTTCTGGATAGCATGGGTTTCAATATTCCTGATGCTTGTATAATATAACCCAAATGATGAAATATGCAGCTTTTCAATCACAAGCTTTTGGCCTGATCTGTTCGAAATAACATAAATATTCAACTCCCTTTTCATAAATTGTTTCAATATGATATCCATTCATTATTATATCTCTAAAACATAACAAATTTCATTTGGATTTGTGAGAATATAATGCATTCTATAAATTCAATTTAGTGTTATTTGTAACAAGATTGAAGCTCTTCCGGAGCCTTCTATCAGATCTACTAAACCTGATATGCTATTCACTTTAACTTGAATTGGTATTAGTTTCAGAAAATACTTTTGTTCTCTCAGAATGGTATGAGTTGTAGCACTATTAACTAAACATATATCTCCAAATATAACTAATTCTTGATTCGAATCCATAACCTTTAATAAAACGTAAACATAACATTAATTGAATGGAAATATAATATATATTCATAACTATTTACAAAAATTTACAGTCAAAAACCAAAATTACATTCCATTCTAATTACATTTCAAAATAAGAAAATACATTCACTTGGTAGTTAACGGTTCCATCACTAATCAGGTTATCTATCCTTCCATTAGAATCTTCAAAGAAATCAGTAGTTTTTAGATTTAATATGTCGACAGGACTAGTATTACCATCACCAAAAACATCAGTCATATTTGCTTCATTATTCTTTCCTTTTTCTTATTCACGTCTCAGCTTTTGATAAGCTTCAATTACATATTTGGGAGCGCGAGAAGTCCTTGAATAACAGGTGGGGGAACCACATCTATTTAAAGGACCACGATTAAACTTCGGCGGTTCCTAAATTTCTTTCCCTTTACTAGAACTAGCATTATGAACATTCCACTTTTGGGAAGCATTCGGATTATTATATGGATGTCTATAATTTCTATTGGAATTATGACCTCGTTCTTGACCATTTTCAGATCCTCGGCCACTTCCAAATCCTCAGTCATTTCCATGACCATTTCCACATCCATTTCCATCATCATTCCTATGCCCTGAACCACGACCACGACCACGACCAAGTCCACTACCTAAATTTTCATTATAGTGTGCATTCACTTCTGGGAACACTTGAGTACCAACATAGCGTCTTTCATTATTTTTTTAACAATAACTAGTTGTGTTTTTCAATAATATCCAAAATTGTAATCAAATCATCATATTTATGGATTTTTTTTCCCGATACTGCTGTTGTGAAACCGTTTGGCTAGGAAATAAAGTGGCAAATATTTTCTCTAAGATTTCATGGTCAATTTTTGTTTCCCCACACATTTTCGGCTTGTTCACAATCAGATACATCGCAGACTTATATTCACTCACGTTGTTAGAATCTTGAAATCTCAAATTGTTCCATTCATATAATTTCGGTTTGGCAAATATATGTGAAATTTAGAGTTTTCCATAGATCTGGAGGATCTGTGACAATCATATACTGAATTTGCAAATCATTGCTCAAATCAGTTCTTATTATAACAAAAGCTTGATTCTTATACTGCTCAATTGTTTCATTTTCTTTATCAAGAGTTTCATATAGATCTTTTGATTTCAACTTTGTTCCACCATCACTCGACCATCTCATACAGTTTGCTCTAAAAACCAACAATGACGCAAATTTGAAGCAATATTCATTTTTTGCAAGATAAACACTTTCTTTAAATTTTCAGATTTGCAGATTTCAGTTATTCAACTTTAGGTGAATAATTGTAATTTTTTAATTTTCAGATTTCTTGTTTCCTTGTAACCAGAACCACAATTACTAAATACTTTATGATCTGGAAGATCCGACTAAGCGACAACTAGAGATCATACTTGTGTTGATAACGTGTTGTAAAAAAAAAAGAAAAAAAAAGAAGGGAGTGGATAGAAGAAACGAAAAGAATTAAAAAATAATAATTAAAGGTATATAATTGACACAAAATAGATAATTTATTTGTTTGATTTGTGTCGATAGAATTCTTGATGGGAAGATAACAAAATACCATAACTAGAGAGAACAAAATATTTTGACAAAAAATTAAATATAGACCCAGAAAAAACCGGAGAGTACTTCACTTAGATTAATTATATGTATAAATAAATAAATAAATATTCATGCCATTTCTCGATAAAACATGAATAGTAAATATGAAATAGACACTTATTTATTGAATAGTTAAAAATTCCCGTGACATTCACAACACTGTTGTGAATGATAGTGTCTTTCCACCTGAATTACAAATGTAAAGCATGCATAATATATTAGCATGCATAGTGACACGTGTTTTCATATATGTACTATATATATGCTAACATTGTGAGAATACAATCACAATTGCTTCTCTACATTTCCTTTCTTCATTTCTTCTATAATCTGATATCAATTTGTTTAGTTGTTTAGTTAATATTCAGGATCCAAGAATCCAAAATCATCATGTATTTTCTGATCCGAATTTATTTACAGTTAATATTAAACTGCTTTCTTCTACCCCACTTCTCTTTTTATTTTAACAACACGTTATCAGCACGAGTATGCTCTCTGGTTGTCGTTTTGCCGGATCTTCCAGATCAGAAAGTGTCTGGTGATGATGTTTTCTTTCTTCTGTGTGTTCTGGGAAATTTTAGAAATTTTTGGAAAAATACCATTATTCACCTGAGTTGAATAATTGAATTTTTGAAATTGAATTCTGGAAATCTGGAAATCTAAAGGAACGTGTTCTTATTTTGCAGAAAATGAAAAATCTGAAATTTGACGAGTTGGAAGTTTCTGGGAGAAATTATATGAAATGGTGTGATGATTGCGAGTTAATATTAAAAACCAAAGAATTATTTGGGACCCTCAATAAGGAGGTGCAAACCACTGAGGTTGAAAAATGTAAAGCCATGTATATAATCAAAACACATCTGGTTAAGGATCACAAAAATCAGTATATGAATGTAATAGATCCTGCAGATCTTTGGCAAGCCCTAAAATCCAGATATAATCGCCTAAAGGAAATCATGTTGCCCGAAGCACGTGATGAGTGGGCCAATTTAAGGTTCCAAGATCTTAAAGGTGTGAGCGAGTATAACTCCGCCATGTACATGATTGTGAACAAATTGAAAATGTGTGGAGAAACAAAAACAGACCATGATATGTTGGAAAAGACATTTACCACTTTCCATCCTTCTCAGACTATTTTACATCAGCGGTATTGTGAAAAGAAATTTGTGAAATATGATGATTTGATTGGTTAATTAGATCTTGCTGAAAGACACAACCAGCTGTTGCTGAAAAATAGTGAAAGACGCCCTGTTGGCGCCCAAGCATTCCCAGAAGTGAATGCATATTATAATGAAAATCCAGGCTGTGGTCGTGGATACCGTGGTCGTGGTCGTGGTCGTAATTCTGAGCGTTGGAATGATTACGGAAATGGACGTGGTAATGGCCGAGGTGGTCGAGGATCTGGAAATGGTCAGGGACATGGTCGTAACAGGGATTATGGACATCCATATCATAATCCAAATGCTCCCCAGAAGTGGAATGTTTACAATGCTAGTTCCAGTAAAGGGAAAGAAATTCAGGAACCACCAAAGTTCAATCGTGGTCCTTGTTACAGATGTGGTTCCCCCACTTGTTATTCGAGAACTTGTCGCGCTTCCAAGCATGTAGTTGAAACTTATCAGAAGCTGAGACGCGAACAAGAAAAGGAAAAGAATAATGAAGCAAATATGGCTGATGTTTTTGGTGATGGTTATACTGGTCCTGTCGACATATCAAATCTGGAAACTACAAGTGAATGTATTCCCTTATTTAAGAATGAAAATAGAGTGGAATGTAATTTGATTTTGGTTGTAAATATTTGTAAATATCAATGAAAGATATTACATTTCCATTAAACTAATTTTGTGTGTTATTTTATTGAAGTTATGAATTCAAACCAAGAAATGGCTTCACATGGGGATATCTGTTTAGCCGATAGTGCTACAACCCATACGATTTTGAGAGATAGAAAATATTTTCTGGAATTGATTCCAATTCAAATGAAAGTGAATACTGTATCAGGTCCAGTAGATCTGATCGAAGGCTCCGGAAGAGCTTTAATTGTGTTACCAAATAACACTGAATTAGAAATCGAAAATGCATTATACTCTCGCAAATCCAGAAGAAATTTACTCAGTTTCAAGGATATACGAATGAATGATTATCACATCGGAACAGTTGATGAAAATGGTATTGAATACCTATATATTATTTCAAGAAAATCAGGCCAGAAGCTTGTAGTTGAAAAATTACTCATTTCATCATCTGGATTATATTATACAACCATCAGGAATATTGAAACCCATGCTATTGAGAACCAGAAGTTCTCTGATCCTAGAATATTCCAGCTTTGGCATGATAGATTTGGGCATCCGGGATCCACAATGATGCGAAGAATAATAGCGAACTTAGGAGGGCATCCACTGAGAAATTATAAAATCCTACTGAATGATAGGGACCTGTGTATCCCATGTTCCCAAGGAAAATTGATAACGAAACCATAGTTTACGAAAGTAGGTTTTGAATCTCCATCATTTTTTACAGAGAATTCAAGGAGATATATGTGGACCCATTCATCCACCTAGTGGACCATTTCGCTACTTTATGGTATTGATAGACGCATCTGCAAGATGGTCCCATGTATACTTGTTATCCACTCGTAATGTTGCTTTTGCTAAGTTGCTAGCACAGATTACTCGATTAAGAGCTCATTTTCCAGATTACCCTATTAAGAGTATAAGACTTGATAATGCTGGTGAATTTACGTCGAAAGCATTTGATGAATACTGTCAAGTATCTGGGATTGATATTGAACATCTAGTTCCACATGTTCATACCAAAAATGGATTAGCTGAATCATTAATTAAGCGCCTTCAATTAATTGCGCGAACATTGTTAATGCGCGCAAGATTATCCGTTTCTGTTTGGGGACATGCTATATTGCATGCTGCAATTTTGATTCGTATTCGTCCAACTGCTTATAATCAATATTCCCTATTACAATTGGTATCTGGGAATCCTCCTAACGTCTCACATTTGAGAATATTTGGGTGTGCTGTATATGTATCCATTGCCCTAACTAAAAGAACGAAAATGGGGTCGCAGAGACATATAGGAATTTATGTGGGTTTTGATTCCCCATCAATTATCAGATATTTGGAACCAATGACAGGAGATTTATTTACAGCTAGATTCGCTGACTGTCATTTTGATGAAAGTAATTTTCCATTGCTTGGAAAAGGAAATAATCCTCCAGAAGAGAAATCTGAATTAACCTGGAAGGTTCCAACTCTGGCGCATATGGATCCGCGTACCCCGCAATATGAACTCGAAGTTCGAAGGATCCTACATTTATAAATGATAGCTAATCGAATGCCTGATGCATTCAATGATACTTCGAAAATAACCAAGTCTTATATTGAAGCTGCTAATATACCAGCAAGGGTAATTGTCCCAGAAGGACAATCTCAAAAGACAATAGCGAATGAAACTCCTATCCCTCGCCAGAAGCGTGGTAGACCCCTTGGTTCAAAGGATACAATTCCACGAAAATGAAATAAAAATGATCTGGATCCTAAAACCACATCTGACGAAATCCTAAAAGTTGATGAGATTCCTGAAAATAGCCTCCCAGAAGGAGAAAATAATACAGAAATACCAGAATCAAAAAATGAATAAATTTCCATAGACTTCATCCAAGGGACTTGGAATCGAAATGAAACAATCGTTGATGATTTATTTTCATATTCAGTGGCAATTAATATTTCATATGATGATTATGAGCCACGTGATATCCAAGAATGTAAAAATAGGCATGACTGGAAAAAATGGGAAGAAGCAATCCAGGCAGAATTAAATTCGTTGAATAAACGAAAAGTTTTTGGACCCATGTTCAACCAGTTGGTTACAAATGGGTATTCGTTAGGAAACGAAACGAAAGAAATGAAATTGTGAGATACAAAGCACGTTTGGTTGCACAAGGATTCTCACAAAGACCTGGAATTTATTATGATGAAACGTATTCCCCAGTCATGGATACAATCATATTTCGATTTCTGTTAAGTCTTACAGTTGCTGAAAAACTGGAAATGTGTTTAATGGATGTAGTTACTGCGTATCTGTATGGATAACTTGATTTTGATATTTACATGAAGCTCCCAGAAGGAATGAAATTACCTGAGTCTCATCGATCAAAATCTCGAAACTTGTATTCCATAAAGTTACAAAAATCCCTGTATGGATTGAAACAATCTGGGAGAATGTGGTATAACCGCCTGAGCGAGTATTTGGTTAAGGAATGATACCAGAATAATACGATATGTCCGTGTATCTTCATAAAGAAATCAGGGTCTGGGTTTGCAATTATAGCAGTTTATGTGGATGATATGAATATCATTGGGGCTCCAGAAGAGATCCAACAAACTGCTGAAAATCTGAAAAATGAGTTTGAAATGAAAGATTTGAGAAAAACGAAATGTTGTCTTGGTCTGGAAATTGCACATAAATCAAATGGTATATTGATTTATCAATCAACATACATTGAAAAAGTCCTAAAAAGGTTCAATATGGATAATGCCCATCCGTTGAGTATACCCATGGTTGTAAGAACACTTGATCCCAAAAAGGATCCATTCTGACCGAAGGATGATGACGAACAATTACTTGGTCCTGAAGTACCATATCTGAGTGCGATTGGTGCGTTGTTATATTTGGCTCAATGTACGAGACCAGATATCTCGTTTGCTGTAAATTTATTAGCGAGATATAGTTCTGCACCAACTCGTCATCATTGGAATGAAATCAAACATATTTTGCGTTACCTAGAGGGTACGAAAGATTTGGGATTATTTTATACGAATTCTAATAAATTTCTGGGTTCGACTGGTTATGCCGATGCTGGATACCTTTCGGATCTGCATAAAAGACGTTCTCAAACTGGCTATATTTTCACGTATAATGGTACTGCGATCTCCCGGAGATCTATGAAACAAACTTTAGTAGCCACGTCCTCGAATCATGCTGAAATTCTGGCATTACATGAAACCAGTCGAGAGTGTATTTGGTTGAGATCGATGATCCAACATATCCAGAATTCATGTGGTATCTCCGAAACTACAAATGGGCAAATTGTAATTTTTGAAGACAATGCTGCATGCATCGCCCAAGTTTGGGGAGGTTACATCAAAGGGGATCGAACTAAACATATTTCCCCAAAATTCTTCTACACCCACGAGCTTCAGAATATGGGTCAAATCGACGTGAAGCAAATTCGGTCTTCCAATAATCTAGCTGATTTATTAACAAAGTCATTGCCGACGTCTACATTCGAGAAGTTGATGTACGATATTGGAATGAGCTCTCCAGATTAGTAGATTAGATTATGGGTGTAATTATCAGGGGGAGTTTTTGTAATTGGATTCCACAACTGTACTCTTTTTCCTTCGTCTAGTTTTTGTCCCACTGGGTTTTTTTGGCAATGTTTTAACGAGGCAGTCATATGGTGGAAATCCAAGAGGGAGTGTTGTGAATGATAGTGTCTTTCCACCTGGATTACAAATGTAAAGCATGCATAATATATTAGCATGCATAGTGACACGTGTCTTCATATATGTACTATATATATGCTAACATTGTGAGAATACAATCACAATTGCTTCTCTACATTTCCTTTCTTCATTTCTTCTATAATCTGATATCAATTTGTTTAGTTGTTTAGTTAATATTCAAGATCCAAGAATCCAAAATCATCAGGTATTTTTTTATCCGAATTTATTTACGGTTAATATTAAACTGTTTTATTCTACCCCACTTCTCTTTTTATTTTTACAACAAACACTTTGTATTTCTTACAACTACATTCATAACTTTTTGTTATATAGCATAAACAAATTTTTAATTATTAAAATTGATATAAAATGACCCATTTGTCTTTACAATTTAATATTTCCAAAAGTTAAATAATAATTATTATTAAAATTAAAAATAAAAATAAATTTAATTACTCATGGATGAACGAAATATTCAACACATCTATCATAATCCGAAATTACAAAATTGATACAAATAAATTTAGGGTGAAATAAAAATATTATTTAAAATTTAGAAGACAATCCGAACATACACACGATGTGAAATTAAATTATTCCCAACAAGTGAAACAAATTGCAAGGAAAAATTATTTTGAAAAACAGCCAACAATTGGAAACATTGTACGAAAGTAAAAGTCGATCAAACCACCCCAATGAAGAATTTTGATATCATGAGATTGAGGACAAGCAACGAAGAAGCTCAGGGTCAGCTTCAAACTTGGCCATGTCTTCCTCACTAAAATGCATCCATGCCTCTATTCCATCTCCTGATTTGTCGTCCATTAAAACGACGTAGTTCTTGTAAGGCAACCCTCCCCAAGCCACCCAATCAGGCCTGCCCCAACCAAAGTCAGCTTCATATACAGGGTACCTACACAAACTTGAATGGGTAAATGGGAAAATATCCGTCATCAAATTATGTTGTATTTTCTTCATGAAGTCCACATCGATGTTGCTTATCATATCTCTAAACTTTTTCACATATTCTTCCTCAGTAGTTGCCTCTAAAGAAATTATGCTTCCAATTTTGTATAAATTCCCGAATGAGTCCTCAGGTAGTCGGGGATTCATCCTCTTGCGTAAATTCACTGCATGAAGCCATACCAAAGGCTTCTCAGGTCCTATTTTTATACCTGTTGAAGCCTGAAATCGGCTCCAGATAAACGACGACAGTGTCTCTACACGTGTCGGGTATATCTGAATCTGATGTGTTGAGCTCAATCCACTAGCGTATTTTTCTCTGAGTTTTGTTATCACAGAGCCATCGAACACAAACCTCTTCAACACAACATCCCTATGGAGAAATTTGTCCCAATCAATCCCATCTACATCAATCGGTGGAAACAGTTTGGCACCTATGAATTCTGTAGGTGACATTTCACTCTCACCACGTGCAGCAACACCCCAGTTTTTGATAAACGTGATTAAAGAAGAAGTATCTCCGATCTTATGAGAAATGCTCACACCGATTGCGAAATTACCACATGTGAAGAAGTTGACTTGCACTGCAAGGCACTGATCAGTGACGTGATCTGGAAGCAATCGCTTTAGCTCATCAGAACATGGATTTTGGATGAGTTGTGAGAGTGGAGAGTTGACTTCAGCCTCCAAGAACAGAGCGCCTTCATCGTTGCAGGACACGTGGCTGTTGTTGGCTACGCGGCCTGCTCATGGATAGTAATGTGTTAGTGCCTTGGATAATGAAGTTTTCAAGTGATTGATTATGTGATCTTTGGTAAGTTTGTGTTGTTGTTGAAGATTGAAAAAGTAGATCAAAGGGATGTGAACAAAAGGTGAAAAACATTGATCAAGATATGAAAGCGTGTAGGTGGTGAGGTGATTTGGTGTTGGAGTTGAGGGTTTGATCATGTCCTTAGAGATGACTTGGACATCGATATTTGTCATGTTTGATTGAGAGGCCTAATTGCTATGCTGCAGATCCAAATTGACAGAGAGATGGAAGTGATGAGTGGTTGCTGTATTGTATTGCATGAGGCTTGTTATATAGCATCTACTAGAGGAGATTCTTTGTTCAACTTACATATTATAATATTTCTCTCATCTCCAGCTGTACTTATTTATTTATTTTTATATATCTATCACCAGTAAGTAGTAAATTTACAAGTTTTATTATGGGTAGAATTTTCGGTAACCAATTCGATGATGAATATTTTAAATAGACAAAATGCACAAACAATATATCATGGAGAAATTATGCTAGGAAATGGGTTCTCCACGTCATCTTGACTAGTTGGAGAACCCGCCCAATCGTCACGAGACACGTGGCTAATGATAAAATAAATCCCTAAATTTTTAAAAGTGATTTAACCATCGTCGTTATTAACTTTTTCCATTTTTCAAAGGTAACATTCTTTTTCGGTTTTCGTTCTCGTGATCTCCATCTCTAATAACAACAATTTCATTTTATCTCCAACAACAACTCCATTTTATTTTATTTGGTGGTCGCCATTGATTGCTTTTCTCTCATCTTTAGAAGCATTTTAGAGAACGGTTGACTGAGCGACTTAAATAATATGGGGAACAAAACAAAAAAAGAGTTACTTCCATTAAACTACTAATATTGGCTATACGTATTCGATGTGACACTGGTTCTCTGATGTTCAACAAAACAATTTTCTTCGCTGCAAGATGGGTAGTTTCTATTAGCACCTCAGTTCATACGACAAACCATCCGATTTAACACACAAAACAAACTAATACACAGATTCAATTTTCTTCGCTGCAAAATGGAATTGTTGTTATTTGGAGATCACGAGAAACGAAAATAGAGAGAGGATGTTATCTTCGAAAAATGGAAAAAGTTAATAACTCACATTTAAAAATTTAGGGATTTGTTTTACCTTTAGCCACGTGTTTCGTGCCGATTGGGTGGGTTCTCCAACTAGCCAAGCTGACGTGGAGAACCCGTTTCCTATCATAATTTCTCTATATCATGGTTAATAAATTGCTTAATTCATGGAAGTTAACAACTTTCTATTTCGAAACAATCTTATAAACAATTAGACAATCCTCTCTCGATAATCTACCAAACAATAACTCAACTCACAGACCCTCTATGCCTCAACCAATATTATCTGTCATACCCAAAACTGTAGGGTACATCCCATATTTATAACTAATATCAAACCTAATTCATATGGGAGTATTTAAATCAATAAGAAATATAATTTAAACCAAATTAGAAACCAAACCAAAATAAGAAAAACTAAATCTTTCTCAAATAAGAAACAAACCATTAAAAAATAGGCCCAAAACACAAAATAGGAAGTCTTTCCTAAAAATAATTATCCGTGATTCAAGACAATCCTAACAGTCATGCATGAAGCTGGATCTGGAGTTCCAAAATTTAGATCTGGAGTTCCAATTAGAGTTGATGTTTGAGTCATTATTGAATAATGGAGTTCCAATTAGAGTTGATGTTTGAGTCATTATTGAATAATATTTATTGTGTTAATGTGGTAGTTTAATAAGAAAATTTGTTTTGAAAATTAGTTTTTAAGTTGTTTATATATGAAAATGTATTTAGTTGGTTAGGACACTCAGATTGGAACACAATAATACTTTTTTAGGATTTTTATCCTTTTATTCTGAATTTTTAAAATAATAATAAATATTATTATATTCAAATTAAATATTTTTATTTTAAATTAAATATATTTTTATATTAAAAAAGCTCAGTAAGAATAAAACGGTAAATTATGGAGTAATAAGGTGCGGGTAATGCGGTATTTACCCATGCCCTTAAAATATTGGTATGAATATAATTTGTATATTAAATAATTTTTATTAGTTAGTAGGATAAAAATAGAAAATTAATAAATATTATAATTAATTGATAACTTACATTCAATTTTTTATTATTATTACAATTTTATTTTTAAATTATTTTTAAAACCTAATTTAATGATACTAGAAATGTTTACAACAGTAGAAAAATAAGATATAGTACCGTAGTAATTCAACTATGGAAAGATTTGATATCTTGACTTATTAAAATTGAACCTGTGGAAAGATTTGATATCTTTGACTTATAACATGAGAACCCGTGGGATCCATCATACGTATAGAACTGCATAAGATGCTTAGACATAAGGTGTTTTCTATTAATATATAAATTTTAAACTATGGATATCTGATAGCAGTAATTCCACATTTAAAGTAGTATTTGCAAAAACTATGGATGATAATTTTCAATTTAAATACTAAAATTTATTAATTTCTTATTTATAATTAATTATATATTTATTTTTAAATTATATTTATATATATAATAAATTTATAATAATTTTATATTTAATAACTAATTTAAAAATTAAAATAAAATGGAAGTAGATAATTGAAGCAGAACTGATGGTGAAATGGAAACAGAGCATGAAAGCAGATATGATGTTTAGGGATTTAACTTATAGAATAAGAAAAAGTAGTCAGGTTCAGAGCTTTCAAAATGGGTTCAACGGGTCGTGTTGACCCTAACACCAACACGAACCCGTTTAACTTGACACGACACGATGACACGATTAATAAATGGATTATTATCCAATTCGATACATCAATACGAAATTGACACGTTAACCCGATTATTAAATGGGTGGACATGAATTTATTTAATAAAAATTAAATTTATTTAATAAAAATAATAAATAAAATATCAAAAATTAAAATTATATATATATTCTCAATAAACGGGTCGACCCGTGATACGATTATACCAATACGAACACGACACGATTATTAAACGGGTTAAATGGTTCGAAACGTTTACTGATACGACACAATTATACTAAATTCTAATATTTAATAATCGGTTTCGTTTCGTGTCAAGACCCATATTGCCACCCTAGTTAGGTTATAATATTACATAGAGTAAAGGAGAGTATTTAAAAAATTTGTCACTAATATTTTATATCAAAGAATCAAAATATTTGTAACTAATATTTTATTAAAAAAATATATCAAAAAACTAATCAAATTTGTATTCTTTGTGGTGTGGTATTTAAAAAATTTGTAACTAATATTTTATAAAAAAATTCAAAAAAAATTGTAACTAATATTTTGTAAAAAAAAAAAAAAAATCTAAAAACTAATTAAATTTGTATTCTTTGTTTTTAACAGAATTAATCAGTCATGCGATTGTTATGGATATAATAAATAAATATAATCAATCCACAGTTAATTTAAACAATTAACTATTATTTTTATTATTTAAAATGTTTATTTAAAAATTTAATATAAAAAATAATTTTTCAATTTCTTTTAATAGTTTTAAAAATTTATAAAATAATTTTATTGCCTATTTTTTTTTTATATTTCTATTAAAAATTCAATTACTTTTAAATATTTATTGAAAATAATAATAAAAAATATTTTAACAACTATAATTTATACAATTAATAATAATAATGGGTCCATTGCATTTTTTGACTTTTTATTTAAAAAAATTATATTTTTAGACCAAAATTAAAATTTTTACAAAACTAAACTTTTTTCATAAGTTTTTGCAGAAAATAGACCAAAATGGTCGTAGTACCCCTGCTTCCCGGTCTTGATTTGCTTTCCGGACAAATCAGATCGAGAAGCAAAAACTACATCGGGAAACATGCAAAATATAACTGTTTCCCGGTGTTTTGCTTCCCGGACTGGGAAACAGAACACCGAGAAACAGTTATATTTGCCTGTTTCCTGGTATGATGCTTCATGGTCCACCTGAAAGCTCATTTTTGCAATTTTTTTTAAAAAAAATTCTAAAACCGTAATAAATTTAAAATTGGTCTAAAACTTTTTTTTTTATTTTTTTTATTTTTTATATATAAGTCTAAAAATAGTATTTTCACTAATAATAATAATACATTCAAGTTGTGGATGTTGGAATAACTTTATAAGACAGTTTAAACGTTTTTATTAACGTTTATAATATAAAAACTGTAATACTATATTACGATTATATTTGTCATTAATGATATTTTTTTGGATTTTTTATTTCATATGTAATTTTATTATTATTATTATTATTATTATTATTATATTATGGATATTACGCATTTTTAAGCAACGTTTTTCACTAACGGTTCATCAAGCATTTTTGGTAAATCATATTTGATAAAATTAATATTTTAATTAACTTATAAAACTCAAATGGCATAAATGGACAAAATATAATTATATAATTATTTTCTTATTTAAAATGTGACAGGGCACAAAATATGTAATATTTATAGTTAATTTCTACCATGATTGTTGGACTAAATTGATGATTTTTGTACTAAATTGCTTTATTTGGTATTTTTGTGAAGTTTGAGGATTAAATTACAATTTGGAAGATTTATGAGTGTTGCAGATATATTTACCAAGTCAAAGTCCACGAGTCAAAATTAACTGAAGAATCAATCTTTCTTAACAGACGATTTATTTATTTTAACTTTTGAATTCTAAAGTTGAAGTTAGATCTGACAGGGAAGAATTTGATCTTTCATTATTTTTCTAGTTCTAGGTTTAAATAAGTATTTCTTATCTGATGTAAGCGAGCTTAGTTTTCATTTTCGAGTTATTAGATTATTTGATTGCTCTGTACGTAGGTTTTAGAATAAGGTTTTAAATGTGCTAATAGTCTATTAAGTTGTGCCCTTGACACTTAGGGGCTGTTTGTTTTTTTCACTTAAGACTTATTAGCACTTAAATTAAGTGCTTAATCTAAAAAGTCTTAATTCAATTAAGATCTTGACCTATTTGTTTTTTAATATTTTACGTAACTTATTTTAAGTCGTTTTCTTGTAATTTGACCATTTTACCCCTATAACGTATCTTATTATATTCTTTTAGTAATAATTTCTTTTTTATTCATTATTTCTAAATATAAAATATCCACCATAGTTTTATAATTTTAAATTTAAAAGTAAAAATATATAATAAATATAATAAAAATAATTTATTCGATATAATTTTTTTATTTTGCTAATAATTATTTATGATATATTACTAATTATTAAAATATTATTATTGACTTTTTTTTTAAAATCAACTTAAAACAAGTGACTGTTTGTTAATTTATAATTTTATCATTTTATCAATTTTTAATTTTTTAAATATTTTCTAGTTTAATAAATTTATTTAATTTTTAATTTATAATATTTAAAATAAATAATTATAATTCATATAAATGTTTATATTATAAATATTTTAATAATTTTTGAATTAAATAAAATAAATATCAATAACCAATTATCATTTATAAATTTATAAACTGTTGTTAAATTCATTAATAAATTGTAGTTAATGTTAATAATTTAACATAGAATATATAGAAATATAAAATAAACAAACCACCCACTAAAAAGAATCTAAAATATTTATTATTTTCGTTGAAATTTGTAATGATAATATTTATTACTTTATTTAAATTTACAATGATATAAGAACATTTATTTATTTATTTGAAAATTTAAATGACAATATTAATTATTTGTATTAAATGACAACATTTATTATTTTCATTAAAATTTAGCATGTCAACATTTATTATTTTCATTGAAGTTCACAATTAAATGTGTAATTAAAAAATAAATGAAGTTTTAGACTTTTTCACCCTTATTAAGAAAAGAATGAAAATGACTGTATAAACCCTCATAAATGCATTCTCTCTCCTTCTTTTACTCTAATTTTAGTAATAATTACTAATGATAAATAAGGGTATATCAGGAAATTTATTTAACTTTTTATCTAAAAAATCTAAAACATCACTTATATTAGATAATTTCAAACCCTCTAAAACATCACTTATTTTGGATCAGATGTAGTAATAATTCATTACACTAATGTTTAAGCTAAGAAAGAATACAAATACCGAGAAATATTAATGCAAGGATAGTTATGTAAATATACGTAGAAAAGCGAATCGATTCAGATTTAAGTGGAAAAAAACATCTGAACAATTCAAATGGAAATCACTTAATTTCAGATAATTTCTTTAAAAAAACAAATGAATTAAATAACTTATTTTAAGCGTTAAGACCCATTAAGTGTTAAGTTGGAAAAACAAACGGGCCCTTAGTTATGCTTATAATTAGTTAAACCAATTTAATTCAGTAGAGTTTTCTTTCCAGTTCTACGTGTTATGAGAATTGCTCTTAATTGTTTATGTCTTCCGTATTTGTAAATTCTCTGTGTTTATTAGTTTTCTGTTGAATATATTAATTTATTTGATTGATAAATATGACCAATTAATTTATTAATTAGATTAGTATCTTGCTAGTCAATAGATTAAGTACGTAATCGTTTAATTGATTTGACTTAAGTAACAATCAATGTGATACATCGTGTTGTGGGAATTTTATAATCATATTTAAATAAATGTGTTTGTTGACTTGTTTGGTATGAAATTAGGTCTTTCTATTTCTTAATGTAATTTTAAACCTGTCACACGTTTGTCGGGTTATTAGTAGATTAGGAGCTGATTAGAAGGCGCTCGTCCGGTCAGTCTAATATTTAAGAAAGGTTAGGTTGTTGGCGCGATGTCACAACTATACCAGGTTTATTGAATTGACATAATTTATTTTTAGTTTCAATGCTTAATACATAACTGGTTTGATTGACTTTGCTGGATTGTTTAATTTATTTAATTTTTTTTAATTTCTTAATTAAATCAAATCCTAAAACCCCCTAATTCTATTTGTTCCCTAAACCAGTCATTCAATAGGTAAATTTAATTACCGTTTTCTATGAGATCGACCCTGCTAGCCGCTGCTACAGTTATTAGCAGGAATTAATTATTTTTAATGAGTTCGACACACGTCAAAATAAAGGAAATCAATTTTTAGAATCATGTGAAAAAAAAAACAATTAAATCTCTATTTTATTAAAAGAATTGAATCACTTACATTTTTTTTTTTGTAAAAATAAAATTAATTTTTTTAATAATCATTATTTATATAATAGTTTATAATAATAATATAATTATTATTATTATTTAATAAGTTCAATTTAGATGGGATAATGACTATATTTTGCACCAACAACATTTTTTTTTAAAAATTTTTTTATTTATCATTTGGTGCTTTTACTGCATCTTTAAGTATTTTAACTCGTATTTTTAGTAAATAATATTTAGTAGAATTAGTATTTTAATTTATAAAACTCAAATAACATGAATGCACATAATATCAACATATCATCATTTTTCCAATTACAATAAATTAATTTAGTACTTAAAATCATGTGAAAAAATAATAAAAAATTAATAAAATTAATTAAAATTTTATTTTATTAAAATAAACAAATAAATAATTTTAAAAATATTTTATTAAAAATAATAATAAAGAGACAGCAATTAATCTCTTTGCGCTGTCCTCCACATTTTTAAATATATATATATATATATATATTAGTTTTCAAAATAGTAAATGGTAATTTTTTATTGTAATATATTTTAATTAAATATTTTTATTTTAAATGAAATATATTTTTAACAAAAAAATACATATTAAAAATTAAAATGTAATATAGTAAGGTATTTATTAATATATTTTTCAATTAAAATTTTAAATTTTAATATTCAAAAAAATAAAAGTTAATCATAATTAACCCTTATTCATAGACTGAGACACCAAAGCTGGTTTTAGTGGCGGTTTCATAGGTGCATCCCGACTATAAAACAAGACCCCAAAGTAAGATGGCTTGCACGAAAAATCTTTGAATCTTTGAATTAATACATATTTATATATAAAATATTCACACTTTCAATCATTGTCTTTTAAAAGTCAGGATTACAGATTAGCAAGGGTTAAGCTTTCATTTTCTGTTGAATGTTTCACAAAAGATGTATCTGCAAAGTCCGTGACACTGGATAATATCAACGCTGTTATTCTCGTGAGTCTACCGTCTGTTTTTCAATTCTTCACCATTTTATATTTATGAAAAATAAAAATCGTTGTTGTTGTTATTAGTCGGTTTTAACTTTTTTTTTTTTTAATTTTTTTAATTTTATCTTTTAATTTAATATTTAAAAATTTTAAATTTAAAAATTATTATAAATTTTTCCTCTAAAGTTAAAAAAGTATATATTATTATCATATGTGATACTGTGTTTAAAAAATAAATTAATTAGTTAAGAGAAATGAAAATAACTCAATTATTTTATTTTTTATAATTTTTTTTATTGTTGGAAAACTCGGCTAGGTCTCATACCACATGTTGAATAAATTAGTTATTTAATGTAGTATTGTTAAACACAAAGTAAACAAATATACACAAGATAAGAAATAGAGATAGAAAATAAGACATAAGATTTTTACGTGGGAATCCAAAATAGGAAAAAATCACGGCCGTCAAGATGACGAGAGACTAATTCACTATGTAACAATATATCAGCAGTTACAACCAGAATACCACTATATCATTCCCCAACCCAATTACATTGGTTACAATCTCACACACAAACTCTCCTCATATGACTCTCATAAGATAATAGGACTCGATCCTAAAACTTAAGATTTGCATAGTCTCCATTGTTCCTAAACCCCTATCGAGCACGCCCTCAACCTAACCAACTAGATCTACATTGTTATCTCAGGATATCTAATAATTGATACAAGCACTATATTTATAGCATTAAGTTACTTAGTCACAAAGTAATCCTAAACCATTAAGAAAACATTTTCTTATTTAGAATTCTCAAGGATCTCTTTTTCCGAATTACAATCCACTTTAAGAAATACCATTCCTAATCAAATATGACACTTCCAAAACAATCTTCGAGTCTTTTCCTGATTACAAATCAATTATGGATATCGGAGCATACCTAATTTCTCGTCACAATCCTAACAAACCACCCCTTGACGAGAATTCCATTTGTCTATTTCTGACGACCATAACTCAATAACAAAGTCATCATACCCCACTATGAAGTTATAATCACTCAGGTATGATCCATCCCAAGACAAATCACTTCGGAACCATCAATCATAGATTTTCTTTTGTTGGCACATGTCGAAACACTTGTTGAATAAATCATAGTGCAATTTCCTTCATCAACTTTCAGGAAACTCCTCAGCCATCGACATACTTTCCACCCACCCACATCCATGCTTACTATATACCCGTGCAATTGTGGACTTTTACAATTATTCAATCCTTTATCATGGCAACCTTGGTGGTTCAAAATATGTCATAAGGACACTTATCCCAGCATATAGTCGGTGCCTTTGCCAAACTGCTCCTTATAGCCCTTTCTTATTTGAGTTCACCAGCCAATTGATCAAAATTCTCAACCTACAAAGATCCACCACAATCATACATGTCGTAGATCACCACCGCAATCGCTCGAGAACTATCGCTGAAGCTTTTTCATCTTACGACCAGTGTAGACCAGATCTTGACAACACTTTTAATTTTTTTTTTCAGCTTTGACATTTTTTTTTCACACAACCAGCTCCAAACTCGATCAGAAAAACAAAATCCATTTTTTCAGAACTTCTAGTGACTCCGTGAGATTTACCCATCCTTCAAAATCTTTCACTTTCATCTTACCTAAACCCATATTTCTTTGACCAAATCAAAACTCAGGGAGCACACCATCGATAGCTCACGAACTAAGGGCTCTGATACTAGTTGTTGGAAAAACACAGCTAGCTCTGACACCACATGTTGAACAAGTGGTGATCCAATATAGCGGAGGCGAGTATTGGTAACCACAAAGTAAAATAAACACACATAAGATAAGCAAATAGAAATAAAAAATAAGACACAAGGTTTTTACCTGGAAACCCAAAATGGAAAAAAACCACGGCCGTCAGGATGATGAGAGACTAATTCACTATGTAACAATATATCAACAATTACAACTAGAATACCACTATATCAGTCCCCTAACCCAATTACATTGGTTACAGTTTCACATAAAAGCTCTCCCCATATGGCTATCATGGGATAACAATCTGAGAACTCAAGATCTCCATAGTTCTCAAACCCCTATCGGGCACCTCCTAAGCCTAATCAACTACATCTACATTGTTTTCTCAAGATATCTAATAATTGATACAAGCACCATATTTATAGCATTAGATTACTTAGTTACGAAGTAATCCTAAACCATTAAACAGATCTTTTCCTATTTAGAATTCTCAAGGAACTCTTTTTCCTAATTAGAATCCAGTCTAGGAAATACCATTCCTAATCAAATATGACACTTTCAAAACCTTTTTTTGAGTCTTTTCCTAATTACAAACCAATTATGAATACCGGAATATACCCAAATTCTCGCCACAATCCGAACACTTCTTTAGAGCTAAACTTACCAAGATTCCAAAATCATTGATAAAAGAATAACTATTTAAAAGTGAGTGAGAAAAAAATTCTCATTCACACGTACTTGATGTGAATTAAACTTTTAGATTAGTTAATTTATTCATTTAATCCTTTTTATTTAAAATTATTATCCAATTATTTACCTTCTTCATTTCTTAATGCATTGAATGGTGTGTGATTTTGGTATAATGAAGGACCTTTTAGTTGCACTAAAATTATTATTATTTTTTGAAAAATGAAGACTCATTGTATATACTGATAGATGGAAGACTACTTTATTTCAATAGAAAATTGTTTTTTTAAGATAAACAAACAAATATGATAATACTTTCTGTTTACTTCATTTTTACTTTTGTATTTGTATTATTTACATGCAAGAGAATAAATTTATACTCCTTCATTAGAGTTAGATATTACATCAGCATTACAAAACTAATATTAGTTTATAATCATGCATGATAACCTCACTTTGCTTGTACAACTTGTCACTATACAACTGTTACCAGGTGATGATTTATCTCATAAAAGAGACCAGACAAGTTTTTAAATTGTGAAAAATGCTTGATTTGCTTTACTCACATGGAAAGAAATAAATACATATATACTGTTGACATTCTAGCCATCGATTATATTTGATTATAATCGAATGGTCTATATGAATAACTAATTCCTAACTTTTAGGCTAAAAGTTAGCTGACAATATATTCTTTCACATGTTGAGCAGGTGCAGATTTATTGAGGATGTGCTTATCCAAAAGGTGTAATTCACAGCTGGCTCCACCATAACTTCTTACCAATTCTGATTCAATATTATTACTGGACCTGTCACTTTTCTGGATCAGCCCAAGGTCTCGTTTGCGGCCCATTTCTCTAACATTCCTTGTCAAGCGATAATGGGGATGGAAATCAACATGGAGCTTGGAGAGCAATAGCGTTGACCGGACTGCTGTGAGAGGCATCATAAGAAGGTCAGCTAACTGATTCTCTGTGTTTACATACCTGACTTCCAATTCTTTCTTCTCAATTTTGTCTCGTATGAAATGAACGTCCACTTCAATGTGTTTTGTGCGAGCATGGAACACTGGGTTCAAAGCAAGAGATTTTGCTCTATTGTTATCACACCATAATACGGGCGTTTGATTTAATTTAAAACCAAGTTCCTTTAGCAATGAATGAAGCCATAAAACCTCAGTCGAAATCTGTGCTAAAGCTCTGTATTCAGCTTCTGTACTCGAGCGTGATACAGTGGTTTGCTTCTTAGATGTCCAGAATATTAGGTTACCCCCTAGGAAGACACAACCTCCAGTTGTTGACTTCCTATCATCTGGATTGCCGGCCCAATCTGAATCACTATAAGCTTTAAGGGAAAGAGGAGTAGAGCTAGGTCTAAAATGAAGAGCAAGACCAGTAGTTCCTTTTAGATATCTCAGAACACGTTTGCAGGAAACCCAGTGAGAGTCTAAAGGTTTTGAGAGATACTGACTTAGCCTATTAACAGAGTAACTGATGTCTGGCCTGGTATGACACAGGTACTGCAAAGCCTCTACAATGCTTCTGTACAATGTGGGATTCGAAAAAGGTGAACCTTCGACAGCAGATAGTTTGGAACCGAGAGCCATTGGGGTAGAACATGGACTGCAATCCAACATGTTTGCACGAGAAAGAATATCAAAGATGTACTGACGTTGAGACAGGTACAATCCATCTTTATTTCTGTAAGCTTCAAAACCTAGAAATTGATTGATGTGCCCAAGAGTTTTGAGTGCAAACTTTTTATTGAGCTGCTGAATTAAATTTTGGATTGCTGTACTATCATTCCCTATGATTAATATGTCATCAACATAGACAAGAAGCATGAGTAGAGTGTTATTAGTAGACCTGTAAAATAGGGAAGTGTCTGATCTGGAATTATTGAACCCCCATTGAATAAGTGTAGATCATAAGGTGGTATACCAGGCTCGTGGAGCTTGCTTTAGGCCATATAATGCTTTGTCTAGCTTACAAATATGTGTAGGATGATTAGAATCCACAAAACCTTCTGGTTGGTGAATATAGATTTCTTCATTGAGAGTTCCATTTAAGAATGCATTGTTGATATCTACCTGTTGAACATCCCAATTTTGTGAGACAGCAATAGATAGGATTACCCTTATAGTCGATGATTTCACAACAGGGCTAAACGTCTCAGTGAAATCAAGGTCAGGAGTTTGATTAAACCCTTTAGCCACAAAACGAGCTTTATGCTTCGAGATATCTCCTTTAGAATCATATTTGACTCGAAAGACCCATCTTGTACCTAGGATTTTCATGGATGGCATGTATGGAACCGAATGCCAAGTGTTGTTTCTTTGAAGAGCAATAATTTCATCTGACATAGCTTGCTTCCAGGTAGAATTAGCAAGGGCTGCTGCAGTAGAAATAGGTGTGGAATTTGTGTTTGCTGCAGTAGATGTGATGTAAATCTTTGGCTTGAATATGCCACATTTAGATCTAGTTTTCATAGAGTGAATATTTTGGATTGTGGATTGTGCTCTAGTCTGCATAGGGCGTATGTGTCTAACTGTGGATGGTATGATAGGATTAGGAGGAGATGAGATAGGAGAAATGCTAACAGGATCAGAGTTAAGTACCTGAGTTGGTGTGCTAGTAGGAGTTGAGTGCAGTGAGGATTCCACTGGTTGAGATTTCTTAGAAATGACCTGTAATGTATTGGTTAGTGTTGAAATAGGAAGACTAAAGGAAGTTGGTGATGTAGCTGGATGAGTGGGAAAAAGTGTAGGATATGGAAAATCAGACTCATTGAAGTTGACATGCCTAGATATATAAACTCGGCCAGAAGGATGTAAGCATTTATAGCCCTTATGAAAATGACTATATCCAACGAAAACACACTTACTAGTGTGAAATCCAAGTTTATGAGTATTGTAGAACCTTAGAAATGGGAAGCAGGCACACCCAAAGATCTTTAAGTGGTCATATTCTGGTGTCTTGTTGAATAATTTTTGAAATGGAGTTGAATGATTTAATACTGGTATAGGAAGGATATTGATGATTTGAGTAGCTGTTTGAAAAGCTTCAAGCCAAAATGAAAGTGGAATTTTAGCATGTGACAAAAGAGTGAGCCCAACTTCTATGATATGTCTATGTTTGCGTTCAGAGATTCCATTTTGTTGATGGGTATAGGGGCAGCTAAATCTAGGTTGTATACCATGTTTGGAAAGAAAAGGTAGTAGGGCTGTAAATTCACCCCCATATCAGTGTGTAAAGCTTTGATTTTATGATTGAGTTGCAATTCAACAGAGGTCTTAAATTGAACAAAAACCTCCAGTGTCTCAGATTTTTGTTTTAAAGGATATAGCCAAGTAAATCTAGAAAATGCATCTACAAAAATAAGATAGTACCTATGTCCATTAGAAGAATGATAAGGACTAGGCCCCCACACATCTGAGTAGATTATTTCTAGTGGCTTAGTGACAGAAATGTTGTGTTTGGAAAATGGCAATTTATGGTGTTTCCCATATTGACATGAATCACAAAAGGTTGCAGATAAAGGATGAAAAGAGATGTTCATTGATTGAAAAATGTGTTTCAATACATTAGCATTGGGGTGCCCAAGGCGAGCATGCCATATATTAACACTTGATTCTGAAACAAAGGCAGCACATTGAGTGGGTAGGGATGGATATGGAGAACTTGGCAATAGCTCGCTGGAAGGAGTAGATGGAATAGAATCAAGGCTGTACAGGCCATTCTTGAGCAACCCCTTGAGCAGTATCCTCCCTGTAAACTTGTCCTTAAAAACACAGCATGAATCAGAAAACTCAACCGTGATTCTATTATCTTTGGTTAATTGAGAAATGCTTAACAATTTTTTGCTGATTTTAGGGACATGTAAGATATTGTTAAGCAGTAAAGGAGATTTAGAGTAGGAATGCAGAACAGATGAGCCAATGTTTGAGATTGAAAGTTTGTTACCATTTCCAACTGTAAGTTGTTCTTTTCCCGTGTAAGGCTCCTGGATACTGAGGTTGGAGAAATCTGCAGTGACATGGTTTGTTACCCCGCTATCAACATGCCATATATTAACACTGATTCATGCTGTGTTTTTAAAGACAAGTTTACAGGGAGGATACTGCTCAAGGGGTTGCTCATATATTAACAAACAGGCTCATTACTAGACCATGAGGCATTAAACAGTCTGAGTAGAGGAAGAGTTAGGTTGAGAGTTTGATGAATGAGCCAAATAAAACTGCTGAGAGGTGGGAGCAGGAGGTTGTTGGACTGGTAATGTAGATTTGTTACCATGCCAATTAACATCAAACTGTTTATAACATTTCAATGCCTCATGGTCTTGCCTTTGACAAAGCTGACAAAAGAGTCAGGTAGATCTACCCCCTCGTCCGCGATTCCCCCTGCCTCGATAGGATCCTCTGCCAGCAGATGGAGTTCGAGTAGTTTGATGAGAATATGAAACCGTATTTGCAGAAGCAGATGAGATAGCAAGTTGAGATTGAGCATGTTGTTGCTCAAGGCGGGTTTCGTGCATCATCAAAGTATAAAGGACGTCCTCAAGAGAGGAGACACCCATAGAGCTGGTTAATAACACAAAAACAGAGTCATATTCGCTGCCAAGACCACTAAGAGCACTGAGAATAAGTTCTTGTTCAGAGACGGCATGTCCTGCTACCTTTAGAGAGTCTCCGATAGACTTAACTTGTTGAATGTAGTCTGAAATGGTAGAAGCACCCTTTTGGAGGGTTGATAAGCGTTGTTTGAGCTACAGAACTTTCACTAAGGATGTCTGCGCATATAAGCTGACCAAAATTTGCCAAAGTTCTTTTGAAGAACTGGCGTGATTCACTTGACCAATTACTGAGTCACCAATAGTAGTAAGTAACCAGCAAAGAAGAAGTTGATCGACTCTGTTCCAAGCTTTGTAAGCAGGATTAGGAATAAAGATGGGATCTGCAGGACCATTTGGAGCAGGTGATGAAATAACTGCAGGTGGAGAGACATGATCAGGGGAAATATAAATCTCCAAATCCAGAGCGCGCACGGCAGCTAAAATCTGGGGTGTCCAGTTGAGATAGTTGTTTTGGTCAAGTTTCAGAGGGAGGTTGAAATTTAAGTTTTTGCTAAAGTAGAAAACTCAATAGACGAGGAGTTGAGATCTGTGGTATTACTAGTGCTAGAGAAAGAAGAAGTCATTGAAAGACGATTAGTCAAGAGGGCTCTGATACCATGAAAGAGACCAGACAAGTTTTTAAATTGTGAAAAATGCTTGATTTGCTTTACTCACATGGAAAGAAATAAATACATATGTACTGTTGACATTCTAGCCATTGATTATATTTGATTATAATCGAATGGTCTATACGAATAACTGATTCCTAACTTTTAGGCTAAAAGTTAGCTGACAATATATTCTTTCACATGTTGAGCAGGTGCAGATTTACTGAGGATGTGCTTATCCAAAAGGTGTAATTCACAGCTGGCTCCACCATAATTTCTTACCAATTCTGATTCAATATTATTACTGGACCTGTCACTTTTCTGGATCAGCCCAAGGTCTCGTTTGCGGCCCACTTCTCTAACAATACAACAATAAAATTATATTCTTAATGGCGTGTCTTATATCTGACCATATAATTAAATTAAGTTTATTTTAACATTCCCCCCAAACTTAATTTTCCATGCTCGTAATCGACGGAACAAATCATACTTTAATGGCTTTAATGACATTTGACAAACCTACTTTTGTCTAAGTATTTCTCAATGAGACAGTTCTAAGCTCTTGGTGCTTGAATCCATACAACACCTTCTTCAACTTTAACACTTTATCCTCATGCTTCTAACAATATAACTAAATCATTGTTACATTTAAATTTGGCATAAGGGTCTCAGGAGCCCTCGAACTTGGCTATACTTTTCAAGTTAGCTCTCAAACTTTACGGAGGGTCAATTTAGCCCCTCAACTTCCAAATGATGGGTCAATTAAGCCCTTTTACTGATGTGGAGCCCGATCTAGCAGAAAAAAGTGTTAACTTTAAAATATCAATTATGCCCTCCACATCAGCAAAAAAGGCTCATTTGACACAAAATTTGGAAGTTAAGTGGCTAAATTGACCATTCGTGAAGTTGGAGGGCTAACTTGAAAAATATAGCCAAGTTCAGGGGCTTCTAAGACCCTTATGCCTTTAAATTTCCTCATTTAGGTATCCATTTAGGAATACTAACTTGAGATCCATCTGTTGAATCTTCCATCCATTTTGAGCAACAATTGAGATGATCAATTTGATTATTATTAATCTTGCTATTGAAGAAAAAACTTCGTTGTAGTCGATTCTAGGTCTTTGATTGAACCCTTTCGCCACTAGTCTTAATTTTTATTTGACAACATTGTCTTCTACATCTTTTTTTTCCTTAAAAACCCAACTAAACTAATAGGTTTTTTACCAGCAAGAAGTGAGGTTAACTCCCACGCATTGAATTTCTTCATGCATAACTTTTCTCCACCACTCTTTTTTATTGTTTCTTCTATATCAATTGGTTCATGGTAAACAAATTGGCAATTAAGATTCACTGATAATTTAGTAAGTCTGACTGATCAAGATTCTTCGATAATAAAAATCAACCACTTACTGTGTTTTCTTTTCAGGAGTAATATTATCTTCCGGTGCTTAAAAAAAAGTTAATGGTCAAGTACGAATGTCGAATATAGAGCTCTCACTCAAATATCAATTGAAGTTATTTGGTTTACCTCTCTTCTCTTAGAATAAGGTTTTCTTCTTTCTCATTCTCTAGTTTTGTGGAGCTAGAATAAGGGTGCTCTCACCGAAAATCCAGTTTTTCAATCATGGATTGAAGTGTATATACACTTCTTCAGAAATAAAGTTGCAAATGGTCTATTAGAAATCAGATACATCAGTACGGTGGATCAGCTAGCTGATCCTCTGAGAAAACAATTGATGATGGCAAGAACTTAAAATCCTAGGTTCAGTTTACATAGGTTGTTAGAGAGACCCATGTATCTTAGAACTCTTATCAATGATTGGGCTGATAGTAATCAGGTCTAATATACAAAATCAAATCTATTACATATACCTTGTGGCACATAAACAAATTTGGTTAGTATTTGTAGCGGGAGTATGTTGGGAAAACACAGCTAGTTCTGATACTACTTATTGAACAAATAGGTGATCCAATGCAGCGAAGACGGGTATTGGTAACCACAATGTAAAACAACATACACAAGGCAAGAAATAGAGATAAAAAAAAAAAGACACGAGGTTTTTACGTGGAAACCCAAAACGGGAAAAACCACGGCCGTTAGGACATCGATAGACTAATTCACTATGTAATAATAAAGAAACAGTTACAACTAGAATATCCTTCTCTTGTTCCCCAATCCAATTACATTGGTTACAGTCTCACATTAGCTTTCCTCATATGACTCTCACAGGATAATAGGACTCGATCCTAAAACTCAAGATCTCTATGGTTGCCATACTCCCATTGGGCATCTCCCAAACCTAACTAACTAGATCTACATTTTTCTCTCAAAATATCTAATAATATATACAAGCATCATATTTATAACATTAAATTACTTAGTCCCAAAGAAAGCCTAAACCATTAAGAAAATCTTTTCCTATTTAGGATTCTCAAGGATCTCTTTTTTTTAATTAAAATCCACTTTAAGAAATATCATTCCTAATCAAATATGACACTTCCAAAAAAGTCTTCGAGTCTTTTTCTAATTACAAACCAATTTTGAATATCGAAGTGTACCCGAATTCTCGCTTGACGAGAATTCCCTTTATCCCTTCCGACGACCACAATCCAAAACAGGGTCATCATACCCCACCATGAAGGTATACCCACTCAGGTACGATCCATCCAAAGACAACCCACTTAGGAACCATCAACCCAAGATTTTCTTTTCTTGGCACATGTCGAAACACTTGCTGAATAAAACATAGTGTAACTTCCTTTATCAGCTTTCAAGAACCTCCTCAGCCATCGACATACTTTCCACCACACCCACATCCATGCTGACTAAATGCTCGTGTAATTGTGGACACGTTAGAATTATTCCATCCTTTATCATGACAACCTTGGTGGTTCAAAACATGTCATAAGGACACCTACCCTAATGTACAGTCGGAGCCTTTGCCAAACCGCTTCTTATAGTCCTTCCTTATTCAAGTTCACTAACCAATCGATCAAAATTCTTAGCCCATAAAGATTCCAAAACACCTCCCGTCAAACCACCAATTTTATTTTGACTATTTGACTAAACTTGAATTTTTTACCACATCTTTTGATCTTTACTAGCGTTAATAGAAAACCACAAAAGTCCCAAAGCTACCTTACCACTACAATCATACATGTCGTAAATCATCACCGCCATCGCTCGAGAACTACCGCGAAACTTTTTCTTCTCTAAGATTATCGCAGACCAGATATTGACAACACTTACAGATTTTTTTTTCAACTTTAACCTTTTCTTTTCTCACACAACCAGCTCCAAACTTGATGAGAGAAATCAAATCTATTTTTTCAGAACTTCTAGAGACTCTAGGAGATTTACTCATCCTTCAAAACCTTTCACTTTCATCTTACCTGAACTTATGTTTCTTTCACCATACCAAAACTCATGGTTCACACCAACGCTAGCTCTCAAACCAAGGGCTCTGATACCAGTTGTTGGGAAAACAAGACTAACCCCGATACCAATTGTTGAACAAATAGGTGATCCAATGCAGTGGAGACGGGTATTGGTACCACAATGTAAAACAACATACACAAGGCAAGCAATAGAGATAGAAAATAAGACACAAGATTTTTATGTGGAAATCCAAAATGGGAAAAACCACGGCCGTCAAGACAACGAGAGATTAATTCACTATGTAACAATAAAGCAACAGTTACAACCAGAATATACTTCTCTCACTCCCCAATCCAATTACATTGGTTACAGTCTCACACAAGCTCTCCTCATATGGCTCTCACAGGATAACAAGACTCAATCTTCAAGGTCTCCATGGTTCCCTGACCCCCATTGAGCATCTACCAGACCTAACCAATTAGATTCACATTATTCTCTTAGGATGTCTAATAATAAATAGAAACATCATATTTATAGCATCATATTTATAGCAGCATGAATACATATACTAATAACTTCGCAGAATCAAAATTCTGAGTATCATGAGATTGAGGACAAGCAATGAAGAAGGTCAGTGTCAGCTTCAAACTTGGTCATGTCTTCCTCAGTCAAATGCATCCATGCCTCGATTCCATCTCCTGATTTGTCATCCATTAAAATAACTAAGTTCTTGTAAGGTAACCCTCCCCAAGCCACCCATTCAGGCCTACCCCAACCAAAATCAACTTCATATACACCATACCTGCACAAACTTGAATGGGTGAATGTGAATATTCCTCCATTGTTTAAACTATCAGGGTCACTGCCTCCATCTTGTATTTTCTTCAAGAATTCCACATCGATGTTGCTTACCATATCTCTAAACTTCTTCACACAGTCTTCCTCAGTGGTAGCCTCTGAAGAAATTACGCTTCCAATTATGTATAAATTGCCGAATGAGTCCTCAGCTAGCTGGGGATTCATCCTCTTGCGTAAATTCACTGCGTGAAGCCATACCAAAAGCTTCTCAGGTCCAATTTTTGTACCTGTTGAAGCCTGAAAACGGCTCCAGATAAACGAGGACAATGCCTCTACACGTGTCGGATATATATGAATCTGATGTGTTGAGCTCAATCCACTTGCATATTTTTGTCTGAGTTTTGTTATGACAGAACCATCGAACACAAACCTCTTCAACACAACATCTCCATGTAAGAGTTTCTCCCAATCGATCCCGTTACCATCAATTGGTGGAAAGAGTTTGGCACCTATGAATTCTGTAGGTAAAATTTCACAGTCACCACGAGCAACCGCAGCCCAGTTTTTGACAAACGTGATTAAAGAAGAGCCATCTCCGATCTTATGAGAAATGCTAACACCAATTACGAAATTACCACATTTAAAGAAGTTAACTTGCACTGCAAGGCACTGATCGGTGACATAATCTGGAAGCAATCGCTTTAGCTCATCAGAACATGGATTTTGGATGAGTTCTGAGAGTGGATATCTGACTTGAGCCTCCAAGAACAGAGCACCTTCGTCGGTGCAGGACACGTAGCTGTTGTTGGCTACGCGGCCTGCTAATGGATAGTAATGTGTTAGTACCTTGGACAGTGATGTTTTCAAGCGAGTGATTATGTGATCTTTGCTAAGTTGTTGTTGAAGATTGAAAAAGTAGATCAAAGGGACTTGAAGAAAAGGTGAAAAGTATTTATCAATATACGAAAGCGTGTAGGTGGTAAGGTGATACGGTGTTGGAGTTGAAGGTTTGATCATGTTCTTGGAGATCAATTCAACGTCAATGTTTTTCATGTCTAATCTCTATGTTTCAGCTCAAATTTGGTAGTGATGAGTGGTGGTTGTATTGAATGAGACTTATTTTATAGCGAGGTATTGGAGGGTGATTCACATAATGCTTTGTTGGTAAAAAGAGAGCGTACTTATTTTGACCACATTCTTTGTCAATTTCTACGTTGGTGTACTTATTTTGAGACTTGATTAAGATTGTGAAGTTGTGAAGCAAAGCAATGTGCAGACTTCATTATGAGATTTGTTTTCCTTTGCCTATTATATTAGTATTATTATTGAATCATAGTGGATAGGTCGATTTCCACCGTCCATAACATATAAAATTTGTTTCATATTATTATTGAGTCATAGTGGATAGGTCGATTTCCACCGTCCATAACATATAAAATTTGTTTCATCCTCATTCTTCTCCTCCTTTATTCTTTTTGTTTTATATATTTATCTAAGGGTTACTTTACTTGTTGGGAAAATTTATTTTATTCTAAAATTATATTTAAAATTTAGCAATAATTATTTGATAGACAAACATTCACTTTGAGATTTAAAATATGAATATAAGTTTAATTTTATAAATAAATAGTTGAACAAGGAGAAATAGGACAAAAATTGAATCTGCATAGTATTTGATAGACAATGAAAGAGTCAAAATATGAGGAGGAGGTCCACCCAACTTTTATAGAGGACGAAAAGACGAAGGAAATCCGTCTAGTTTGATATCGATCGAATATCAAATGATGAACATATGGTTTGACAGACAGAGATTGTCTCTAGTGCGCCTTTGCAATGTCTTGCGCTTTTGACCAAAATTTTCACTGAATATGCAGAAATTAGATGATAATCTCCATCAAAGTTGTGGATAAAAGAAAAATAAAGAAAATCCATTTGGTTTCATGTGGGATGAAGGTCAAACAAGAGAGATATCGCCCACAGAAAATGATGCTGGAACAGACAAAATTCTGGTCGGCCAATTTCGATTCTAGTAAATCTGGACAATATACAGCAATTTTTGAGGCTATTGAATGGTAGAGAGGCGTAGAGGAATGAGAGAGGGTTCCCATGTGGCTGAAATCACATCAAACAGACTAGTATTTGGAAAGTTACACCTATAGAAGTGTAGATGACACAGTTGAGGAGTTAGGATTGTTGAGAGAAAAGTATGTTTAATTTTTTTAAACTTGAAATAGAAAAAGAGAGGACAATCAATAATGAAGTAGGAAAAGAACTCTTTTATATATATATATATATATATATATATATATATATATATATATATATATATATATATATATAAAAGCTAATGGACAGAGGTTTTTTGGGTAAAACTTTAATTATTTCTAAAAACACTCTCAAATCATATTTCAAATTAAAAATCATTCTTTTTAAATTAAAAATTTGTATTTTTCAAATAAAATCAGTTTGAAATTAAAAATTAGCTCAAAACAGTTTTTATAACCATCGGATTTGTAATTACCATTTTACCCTCTAAACACATAAATTTTCAAATTTCCATTTTAAATCAATTAAGATTTTCAATTTTCACTTAAATAATTTTTAAAAATTAAAATGACTCTAAAAGTGATATTTGGATCCCAAAATCATATCCAGCCTAATACAATAATTTAACCAACGATTTTAATGAATATGAGAGTCCGGCCAACGGAAGTCAAATGATTCCACACTTTTAAATGAATCCTAATCTTCATATGATACTCTTCCTATGTATCAAAATCGGGTCAACTCCTAGACCGAATTTGTGGACGTTACACAAATAACGTCACAAGAAGCTTCAATATGTCTACAACACTTAAAGAGTGTTATATCCTGTAAACTATGTTCGTAGGATACATAAATAACGATGAAAGCATGCAAAGATACATGAATATTGCTCGAAAAGAAGGATAGATAGTACTCGAAGATATTTGATGAGCTTAAAAGCATTAACGAAAGCACTTGACTGGAACTTCTACACAATTGTAGGCATTTGAAAGCGCCAAGCATAAATCCTAGTGATCAATGGATACCTTGTAAAGCTCAAGAAATATCATGTTAAGTCGACACACTGTCTCCTTGAAATTACTCTCACATGGAAGCATATTGAGAGCCCATTTTTGTGTGAAGAATGAAGAAGAAAGTATCTCGACGGATTGGTAAAGACAATATAAATAACTATTCAAATTAAATATATTAAATACTTAGCAAAATCGTTGAATAAAAACAATTTAATTGTTGATATACCTATTATTCGCAATAAATGTTTTATAATGATATTTTGCTCATAAAATTCCTACAAATATCATAAAAAACAAAGGGGAAAGGGATGGAAAAAATATTTACTGAATCGCTACTAAATTGCCTATGTAAGGTTTTGAATCTCTAGCACCCTAAAAATTTAAACGGAATATTCTCTATTCCAGTATATCAAATTCCAGTATCGATGCAAGTAGGGAATTTTAAGTCTCCTTCAACCAGCCATTGCTGTCACACATCTCTCTCAAATGGATCAAGCTAATTTTACCAAGAATAATGTGAAAACCTAATCCCTAAATTATTTTAAACAAACGGAGAACAAACAGGAAACAGATGTTAAACGTCCAAGTGTACACAAAAATAGATCAAACGTACTCTGAAAATACAATTTATCATCTCAACCTCCACATCAGCTTTAGGAGCTTATTTGACCCTTTAAATCATAGTTGAAGGGCTTATTTGACCCAGACGAAGTTAAGGAATTAACTTGAAAGTTAAGATCAAGTTTAAACCAAATTTAAGCACTTCTCATACCTTATACCAAAAATAAATAAATAAATGAACTTTAAAGTAAGACAGCTTGCCAGAAGAATCTTTGAATCACAGAAGCAATACATATTTATATATAAAATACTCACTCACACTCCATCACTCTTTTTCTTAAAAGTCAGAATTACACATTAATTAAATGGATCATACAAGATCCCACTCTACTTAGAGATTTGGTATAGATAGTCTTCTCTATATCCACTCTAATCAAATCCTCTATCATGGAACACCAATTTCCTTCTTTTTCAATCTTCATACCCACCTTACTTCTAATTTCAATCGCCATAATCCTCCGCCGAAAAAAACGTCCAACTATAACTCCGCCAGGACCACGAAAACTTCCACTAATCGGAAACCTCCACCAACTCGCAACATCCTCATCACCTCATCGCACACTCTTCAACTTATCCGAAAAACACGGTCCAATAATGCATCTCCAACTAGGACAAGTCCAAAACATAGTCATATCATCACCCGAAGCCGCCAAACAAATCCTGAAACACCACGACACCAATTTCGACAGACCCCGTCTCCTAGCCGCACAGTACACAACTTACAACTACACAGACATCGCTCTGTCTCCATACGGCGATTACTGGAGACAGCTGAGAAAAATCTGTACGATAGAGCTCTTCACGGCCAAAAGGGTACAATCATTTAGCGGAATCAGGGCCGATGAGGTTTCGAATTTGATCAAATCGATTAATTCGAAAAGTGGGTCGACGGTCAATTTGTCGAAGATGTTGTACAAATTGACGAATGATATAACTGCTAGAGCAGCGTTTGGTGGGAGATGTAAGGAGTCGGAGGCTTTTATTGAAGCTGCGAAGAGAATGGTGGAGTTAGGGAGTGGTTTGGGGATTGCTGATTTTTTTCCTTCGATTAAATTGTTTGAGGTGATTAGTGGTTCTAAATTTGCGAATGAGAGACAAGCGAAGGAAGTCGATAGGATTCTTGATGGTATTATAAGGGAGCACAGAGTGAGGAAGATTGGTGATGGTGAAGGTGAAGGTGAAGCTCAGGATCTACTTGATGTTCTGTTGAATGTTTCGGAAAAAGAGAATCTGCAAGTTCCGTTGACTTTGGATAATATCAAGGCTGTTATTATGGTGAGTCCACCATCTCTTTTTCCAATTCTTTACCATTTTATATTTATGATTTTTTTTTTTTTAAAAATTATTAATTTGTTTTTCTCATTTCAATTTTAGTTTTCAGTCTATTAATTGAAAATTTTCAATAAGAGAAAAAAAGGTTAATTATTTTTTTTTTCTTTGTAAGGAAGAGAAATAAAAATAAGTAAATTATTTTAATATTAATATTTTTATAATTTAAAATTCTATAACTTACTTAATCCTACAAAAATTTAAAAAAATAATAATAAAAAAAATAAAATAAATAAGTATTAAAAATAGAAACTTTTCTTTATATTTATGTATGTATTTTCAACGTGAAATAATCTGTCTAAAATAAGATGGCTAAGGAAAATTAAAATACTCCATTTCACTTTTTAATTTAATTTTGGAATAAAAATTTTATTTTATTGATTATTTTCAAATTTAAGATGTTTACGATTTATCATACACTTATACTTGTTACTTAACATAGAATTTTAAGAATTTTAACAATTTATTTTAAAATTCAGATATTTAAATTAATTTATAATTTAATTTATTAATTAATTTATTTTTTTTAATTTTTTTTTTCATAATTTATTTTTTCTTAATATATATATATATTTCAGAAAGCTTCTTCTTTTATTTTTTTCCATCTCAAATATGTTTGAGTTAGTTTGTAACTAAATTTATTTTTTTAATCTAATCTTATTTCATAATACAATTTTATTATTCACCCCTATTATAATTTTATTTCCTAACTTTTATTAAATTTTAATTTTAAAAAAAAGTACGTAAATTAAAAGTATTCTAAGTAAAAAATTTAAGTTTTTTTTTTATTACAAGAGTTATTAAGATGAATTTATTTTCTTTTTAATAAAAAAATTATACTTATTTTTTATATGATAATTAAATTAAATGATGTTAAAATAAAACTTAAATAAATATAATATAAATATTGTAATTATTAAAACATAAAAAGTTCATGCTCCTTGTGAATTTGAAACAAATATAGTGATTATATAATATTTATTAATTAAAATTTAATATTAAAAGGTATTTTAGAAAATGTCACAAGACATCACACACATATTTATATATTTGAATATGTATTGACATACATGATGGTGCTAATGAAAATCGTCTATGCACACAACACTTCCCCTCAAATTTACCCCATTCAATTGAGTTGTTGAAAATTCTTGTCCAAAAAACTGAAAATAGTATGGAAAAAATAAATAAAATGAAAAATACAATTGAATCAAGGTAATACTTCTCTGGATGACATCCATCCTTTTAAATATTTAACCTAGATAGTTTTCGCGTTATAATCCCACTAACCAATTTTTCTAATGTCGACAATGGGTAAATATTACGTCAACAAATCATCCTAAATTTTTAAGATTTTCTTCCATATATCCTTTCCAAACTTAGTTAGGTGGTGTTATCTTTAAATAGTACAATGGGTCAATTTATAATTTGAGAAATATCACATAGAATTTTGGATATGTGATAACTAATCTGAACCAAATACACACTCTACTTGTTTTATGTAATGTTAGAATTTCAATATGATTTAAGAACCTAACTACTACGTATGTTTCCTAGATCTCCACGAGACCACAGTTCTATTATAAATAAAAATGTGACACGTTTGAGAATATACCTTATGGAAATTCGAAAGACATCTGGCATTTGCATAACCAATCAAAGATAGAAATTTATCATGATTTATATAAAATAATCACATGTCTTTTGTCCAGTTTAGATAATGGAAAACATGTTCGATTTAATTGTCATTGAGTTAAAACAAAATTATGTCTTGTAAAAAAATTAACAGTAAAAGATATCGTACATTAATGCAAATATAATACGCATAAATTGCATTTAGATATGGTTCTTCAGGACCAATTATATTTTCATCATCCCCTTTTAGTTGAAATGGATCTTTTTATGGATCAAGTGATCTAACAACCATTGACATACTCAATAGATGAATAGTATCCATATTGAACCTTTTGAAAAGTTTCTCGATGTATATTGATTGATAAACCAATAAGCCATTTGGTTTATGCTGAATTTCTAGTTCAGACAATATTTTATTTTCTCCATATTTTTCATTTAAAACTCATTTATCAAATATTCAGCCATTTGTTTGATCTTGTAAAGATTTCTAATAATATTCATATCATCAACATAAAATATTTTAATGGAAAATCTGAAGTTTGACTTCTTTATAAAGATACATAGGCATATAGTATCATGTAGATATCTTTCCTTAATCAAATATTGACGGAGAAGATTATACCATATTTACCCAGATTGCTTTAATCTATTTAAGGATTTTTGCAACTTATGGATTACAAGTTTCAAAATCTCGATTTTGGTAACTTTAATCCTTCACTGATTTTTATGTAAATATCATAATAAAGTGAAATATATAAGTATGTAGTATCTACATCTATCAGACACATTTTAGTTTTTCAGTAATGGACTACTTATAAGTAATCAGAACGCAATGATATCAATTACTAACAGTAGGTTTCTGTCATAAATCAATTCTAGGTTTTTGTAATAAACCTTGAGCAACCAACCATGACTTGTATCACACAATTTCATGTTTCCAATTTCGTTTTTGAACAAAAATCCATTTGCATTCAACTGGTTGAATATTTTTTGGTGTTCAAGTTATGGGTCTAAAAATATTTCATCTATTAAAAGAGTTAAATTATGCTTGGAATGCTTCCTCCTATTTTAGTCAATCATGTTTGTTTTTGCATTTTTCCATACTCCTCGACTCATGATAATCACAAAAAATATTAATTTCCACTGTGTATGAAAATAAATCATCAACAATCATTTTATTTCAAGTCCACATCTCTCTTAAGTAAAGTTTATAGAAATCTCTTTATTATTTCCTTTAGGGGGCTATGAAGTTTTGAGATCTCAAAATATTTCAGAATCTATTCATTTGATGTGGTTTCATTTTTACTTCTTTTTCCTTGAACAATATCATTTGAACTAGATGGGTTTCCATGCTTCTAAAATCGAACTAGAGTTTCAGTTGCTATTGCCTTTTTAGATTGTTCTTCTTAAAAAATTACTTTATTGACACATTAATAACTTTTATATAAGCCTTTTTATTTTAAAAGTATCATTCAATACATCAGGCATTTGACTAGTTATAATTTATAAATCTATAATCCTTTCTACTTCAAAGTCACGTTGCGGAGTACATGGATCCATATGTGCCAAAGTAGGAATCTTCTATGCTAATTTATGCTTCTCTTCTGGAGAAAATATTTTCTTCTGCAAGCAATGAAAAATTAGCTTCATCAAATTGACAGTTAGCAAACTGAGCCGTAAATAAATACCTTATCAAAGGTTCTAAACATCTAATGATGGATGGGGAGTCAAAATCAACATATATTCCCAAATGTCTCTGAGACCCCATTTTTGTTCTATGAGTTTGGTAAAAGGTACATATACAACACACTCAAAATTACACAAATGTGAGACATTGGGAAGATATCCGAATATAAGCTTTAATGGGGAATATTGATTTTAAACCGTATGATGAATGCAAATTCACACACCAACATACAATATAGCATGTCCACATGTCGAAACTAGCAATTTAGAGCGCATAACGTTGCACAATTATTTAAAGGCGTTTGATCAATAATTCTACTAATTTATTATGTGTATGAACATGCAAAACTGAATATTCAATATCAATCCAAGATAATTGACAATATTCATCAAATGCTTTGGATGTAAGTTCTCTAGTATTATCAAGTTTTATACTTTTGATAGAGACAATCCGGAAATTGAGCTCGAATTTAAATAATCTATGCTAGCAATTTAGCATAAGTAATATTTTGATTTGACAAGAAATACATATGGGTTCATTTTGCATATGCATAAATCAAAACCATAAAATAATAAAAAGATTCATTGGGTGGATGAATAGGTCCACATAGATCTTCTTGAATTCTTTACAAAAACGATGGAGATTAAAATCCTACTTTCATAAATGAAGGTTAAGTTATCAACTTCCTTTAAAAACATAAGATACATATCTTCTCATCATTTAGTAGGATTTTATTATTCCTTATAGATGTCCTTCTGAATTTTTTATTATTCAATACATCATTGTGGATCTCGGATGCCCAAATTGATCATGTCAAAGTTAAAATATTCTTGAATCTGAGAATTTCTGGTTCTCTATAATATTTTCTTCTAGATCTCTGATAGTTATATTACACAACCCAAACGATGAAATGATTAGTTTTTAACCTATAAGCTTTTGACTTGATTTGCTTGAAATAAGGCAAACTTATTCAATATCTTTTCCATCTATCATTTCAACATGATAATCATTAATCTTAATATCTTTAAAGCTGAGCAAATTCCTTCTAGTTTTTCTAGAATATAGAGCATCTCTATATTCAGTTTAAGTTTATGCGATTGTGAATCTTTCGGAGCCTTCTATCAGATCTACTTGACGTGATATATTATTTATCTTAACTTAAGTTTGGACTAATTCCAACAAATATTTTAATGCTCGTAGAATTGTATTTTTTTGTAGCACTGTCGGCTAAACATATATCTTCACGTATTTATTGGTTCAAATCCATACCCTTGAAAAAAAAATAGAATATCAGGGAAAACCAGAATGTATGTATTTAAAAGATAAGGTATAAATATATAAAAATATTCAAAATCCAAAAAAAAAAAATTCACATTCCACTTTATTCATATAACTAAAGGGGCATCTTTAGCTTCATGCATTACTTAACGTTTCCATCACTAATCGAGTGATCAATTATCCGATTAGGATCATCAAAGAAATAAGAAAATTTCAAGTTCAAATAGTCAACTGGACCATGATCACCTTCGTTGAAAACATAAACCATGTTTCTTTTTTTATTTTTCTATTTCTCTTACTTATACTTTAATTCCTAATATGCATCAATCATGTGCTTAGGAGCATAATAAGTTCTCAAATAACATGTGAGAAAATCACATGTATAATAGCAACCAAGTTGGAACTTTGGTTGTTTTTGAGTTTGTTTTCTTTTATTCTGATTTACATTATAAAAAACCCACTTCTAGGGACATTTATATTTTTTTTATAGGGATATCAATAAATTTTGCTATAATTACAGCCCAATCTCAGGACATTACCATATCCTTATTCATTTTCACAATTATTCCTATGATCATTTCTATGTCGAAACCACATCTAAAACCACGTTCGCGATCGTGATTACGTCTGTGACGTTGATTCTAATTGGCATTCACTTCTGGAAATGTAATTGGCATTCACTTTTGGGAATGCTTAGGCCCTAACAGATGTCTTTCATTATTTTTAACAGTAATTTATTATGTTTCTTAATAGTTTGAAGACAATTAATATTTTGAAGTTTCTTAGACTATATTATTATTGGGGAACATTTTGGAAAGAATGTAAATCAGTATATGTTTTTCGAAACATATTTTTATCATTTTTTGTATCCCTACACAATTTCAGTGCATTCACAATATTATACATGATAAAATTATGGGTTAATTACAAAACCCCCTCCCCTCACTTTTTCAAAAATTTTTTGCATTAGCCCACTAGTTTCAAATGTTCCTAACAAAAAAAGTCAGGTCATGCAAACCTTTTGCATTAATATACTAGTTTTAGACATTTTTTCTGTTAAAAAGTACTGTTTCAAAATCATAAATCGCCTTTTTGTAAGTAATGTTTGAAACCAGTGGATTAATGCCAAAAGTTTGAAAAGGTGAGGGGGTTTTGTAATTTATCGATAGAATTATATTCACTCAAAGATTTGTGATCCTAAAATATTACATTTTGTTATTCATCTGGAGCTTTTGGTAGAATGATTTTGTATGGCAATTATATATGGATTTTAGTTCTTGTCATAGATCTACAAAATCCATGATAGTGATATATTGATTTTATCCTCAAACTGATGGGTCCTGGCGAGAACTTGCTTTATTTTCTGGAGTTCAGTCATTCCGTTTTCTTTTTTCAAGATCTAATAAAAAAATTTCGACATTAAGTTTCAGCTTAAAATCATTATTCCACTACATATAGTTTGCTCTAGAAACTAGTAGCGGTGGAAATTTGCAACAATTTATCTTCTAGTGAATCATAAAATAATTTTTAGATTTTTAAAAACACAAAATAATATTCACAAAATAATGATAAAAAAATAGTAATAGTAAACATAACTACAACAATATAACAAGTAACCGTAAATAAACCATAATAATATATATAAATTAGATAGATCTAACCAAATATTTTTCTTTTCTAGATATCATGGACTGACATGACTCCCAACTCTTCATAAGATATCAATTTCAATTTTTATATATTTAAGGCATCATTTCAACTTTCAAGAATTTTATTTATTTGTTTTTTTTTTCATTTTTTTTTTGTGCATCAATTTAAAACCCTAAAATATTTGGGTGGATAAAATAAACAATTTGAATATTTTGTAGGCATTATCTCAACTATTCCTAAACATTATTTTAACTATTGCTTGATATTATCCTAACCAATCCCTGACCTCTAGATGAAAATCTCAACTTGCCTAAAGTTCAAATGAAACTTCTTATACGGTTTTGATATCAATATATTACCATCACTTATGATCTGAAAAATCCATCTAAACAGTAACTAGAGAATATATTTGTGCTGATAATATGTTATAAATTAAATGATGATTAAATAAACGGGTAAAATTACAACCCTCCACTTTTTCAAACTTTTTACATTAATCCACTTGTTTTGAACATTACTTACAAAAACTCATTTTTGGTTTTGAAATAGTATTTTTTTTTTTTCAACAGAAAAAGGTCTGAAACCAGTGAATTAATGACCTGATTTTTTTTTTTTTTTTTGGGTTAGGAACATTTAAAACTAATGGACTAATGCAAAAAGTTTTAAAAAGTGGAGGTTTTTTTTTTTTTTTTTTTAAATTTACCCATATTTACTAAAGGCGTTAGGTTTGTTGTCTTTTTCTTGGTAATATATATATATATATATATATATATATATATTAAGTTTAGGGATGAAATTGAATGTTGGTGTAGTAGAGGGTTAAATCAAAAAGTAAATCTTCTTATATCTATTATTTAAATGATTTCGATTATCAATCAAATGAGGGTTATTATATACATGGTTGGATAATATTTTCCAAAATAATAGTAAATCAAAATTGTTCCAGAAAAATATAAATAAATATATACTAATTTTGAAAACGGATTATCATAATTTTTTATTCTAATTTTAGTTTACTTTTAAATTCATACATATTTTTGGTTCACCATTTTGTTTGTAATGTTTTTTTTCCTTTTTAAAGGATATTTTTATCGCGGGGACGGAGACATCATCTACCACAACCCTATGGGCATTATCCGAAATGCTGAAAAATTCAGAAGTGATGAAAAAGGCACAAGAAGAAGTCAGAAGTATCTTTGCAGAAAAACAAACCGTCCAGGAAGAAGGTCTTAATGAATTGAAATATTTAAACATGGTTATAAAGGAAACTTTAAGACTTCATCCTCCGGCTCCTTTACTTATGCCTAGAGAATGCAGAGAGAGTTGTTGAATCGAAGGATATAATATACTTCCAGGATGGAAAGTTCTAGTGAACATATGGGCAATTGGAAGACATCCGAATTATTGGATTGAACCTACGAAGTTTTATCCCGAGAGATTTTTAGATAGTCCTCTCGATTACAAAGGTACTCATTTTGAACTTATCCCGTTCGGTGCTGGACGAAGAATTTGTCCCGGAATATCACTTGGTATGGCTAATATTAAATTTCCATTAGCAAATTTGCTATACCATTTTGATTGGAAACTTCCTGATGGAGGAGAAAGTAAGGATTTGGACATGAGTGAAGTATTTGGTGCGTTAGTCAAAAGGAAAAATGACTTATATTTGATTCCATATCCTTATCATCCTCTTGGTGATTCAAATTAGATATATTACTTTTTTGTTACAATAATAAAGATACTTGGGCTTTTCAATAAATGTCCAGTTTCATGGATATGTGGAGTAATTGAAAATTTTGCTTTTGTATGTTTATTTGTAAAACCTTTTTAATTCCTTCTTAATTTTAAAATTTTATCTAATTTATATTCATTAAGAAAATTATGAAATTTCAACAAATTCAGTTAATAAAAAATATTAATGTGCAAATAAATTAATCAATTTTATTCATGTTCATACATCATCACAATTATGTTTCATTTTCTAAATAATGTTTTAATAAGCCGTTAAACTCACTATAAAATTCTATTTTATTTAAAATTTAAATTATATATATATATATATATGTATATATACTCAAATTGATTAGATTGATGTTCATGAAGGGATCATGGTTGGTTGGAGTAATGACACAGTGAAATGCATCCAAAAATATTTGGAGGAATATTTAACCTATATTTGGTATTTTTTTTTATAGTTGTAATTTTATTCCAATCAGTTCCCCTATGTTAACGTGACGGCTGGCGTGACATTTTGGTGTATGGCATAGATTGCTGTTAGGATGGTTCCCGGTCATGTGGGGACCATGGTTATGGGCTTTGTAATATTAAGGCCCATTAGGTTTTACCTTAAGTTGTTGCTATATAAACTTAAGATGGGTTACCAGGTTTGGAGTGGTGACAGATTTTGAGGTAGAGAAAATCACATCTCTTCAGGAGTAGATTCAAGTATTGGTTTCAAGAGTTCAACAAGTGAGGGATCGTGAGAGAGCGAAACACTTGTGAGGAGAAACACTTGAGTGATTGTTGAGAGTGTGGATTATTCATTATTGAGTGTTGGGTAAGTGAGTGTGTACTCTTCCATCTTAATAATATTATCGGCGCCTCCGTGGACGTACCCGCAATTTGGGGAACCACGTAAAACTGTGTGTCTACTTTTTCTGTAGGTTTATTATTATCCATTACTATTGGGGTATTATATTTGCTGCCTGTTTCCGCATTAGGTTAGCATAATATATTCTTGCAATCAGGGGTTTTTCCTAACAAAGTGGTATCAGAGCTTGGGTTGTCAGATTGCAAAGATGAGTATGGATAATAATCTAAACTTGAGTAGAATGGTTACTTTGTCTGGTTCTAATTATCACGTTTGGAAGGGTAAGATGGAAGATCTCTTGTATGTGAAGGATTTTCACCTACCTGTGTTTGCCTTGGAGAAACCTGAAGATAAGACTGATGCTCAATGGAATTTGCTACATAGGCAAGTATGTGGGTTTATTAGGCAGTGGGTTAGTGATAATGTTTTGAATCATGTGAGTGGTGAGACTCACGCTAGAACCTTATGGACAAAGCTTGAGGAGTTATATGCTCGGAAAACTGGAAATAATAAATTATTTCTGATGAAGCAGATGATGCATCTACGATATGATGACAGTGCTCCGTTGACAGATCACTTGAATACCTATCAGGGTATCATAAACCAATTGGCAGGGATGGGTATTAAGTTTGACGATGAGGTGCAAGCTCTATGGTTACTTGGAACACTTCCAGATTCATGGGAGACCTTCAGAATGTCTTTATCAAATTCTGCCCCGAATGGTACAATAACCATGGATATGGTAAAGAGTAATATTCTGAATGAGGAGATGAGAAGAAAGACTCAAGGCTCAATATCTACTTCAGAAGTCCTTATTACTGAAAGGAGTGGGAGAAGTATGAATAGAGGTCCAAGGAATAGGAACCAGAGCAGAAACAGGTCAAACAAACATTCTAATGTTGAGTGTTATCATTGTCACAAGAAAGGGCATATCAAGAAAAATTGTAGATTGCTGAAAAAGGATCAGAAGAAGGATGCCAGTCAAGAAAAGAAAAGTGAAGGGGAAGATGACAGAGTTACTGCTGTAGATGATGACTTTTTGCTTGTGTATGATGACCTCATAAATTTCACAATACATGAGACTAGCTGGGTGATTGATAGTGGAGCTTCAATACATGCTACATCAAAGCATGATTTTTTCACATCTTACATTGCTGGTGATTTTGGGAGTGTAAAGATGGGAAATAATAATAAGGCTAAAGTCATTGGATATGGTGACGTGATATTGGAGATAGATAACGGCTCCAAGTTGATTTTGAAGAATGTCAAACATATCCCTGATATTCGTGTGAATATCATCTCTACAGGAAAGCTTGATGATGAAGGATATTGCAACTTTTTTGGTAATGGTCAGTGGAAGCTCAGTAGAGGAGTTATGGTAGTGGCTAGAGGTAAGAGACAATCTAACCTATATACGTTGCAAGCTAAGCTTTCAAAATCTGTCATTAATGCAGTTCAGGATGGGGATAAAACTGAATTGTGGCATAAGAGACTCGGGCACATCAGTGATAAAGGCTTAGATTTTCTAAGCAAGAAGATGGAAATTTCTGATTTGAAAAACCCAGAAAAATTGAGGGGGTGTTCCCACTGTTTGGCAGGAAAGCAAAAACGGGTAAGTTTTCATCGCTCTTCATCTAAGAGGAAATTAAATATACTTGACCTTGTACATTCAGATCTTTGTGGGCCTATGAAGGTGAAGTCACTTGGAGGTGCCTTGTATTTTGTGACCTTCATAGATGATTATTCAAGGAAGACTTGGGTTTATACCTTGAAGACTAAAGATCAAGTTTTAGATGTGTTCAAGCAATTTCAAGCACTTGTTGAAAGACAAACGGGGAAGAAATTGAAGTGCATCAGAACAGATAATGGGGGAGAATATACAGGTCCTTTTGATGAGTATTGTAGACAGTAGGGTATACGCCATCAAAAGACAACTCCTAAAACCCCTCAGTTGAATGGTTTAGCGGAGAGGATGAATAGAACAATAACTGAAAGGATGAGATGTTTATTATCTCATTCTCAACTGCCAATGTCATTTTGGGGTGAAGCTTTGGGTACTGCGGTACATGTTCTAAACCTCACGCCTTGTGTTCCATTAAAGTTTGATGTACCTGAGAAAGTTTGGACAGGTAAAAATGTGACCTATGATCACTTAAGAGTCTTTGGGTGTAAGGCTTTTGTGCATGTTCCTAAAGATGAAAGATCCAAACTTGATATGAAAACCCGACAGTGCATTTTTGTTGGTTATGGTCAAGATGAGTTCGGATATAGATTTTATGATCCGGCTGCAAGGAAACTGGTGAGAAGTAGAGATGTGGTGTTCATGGAAGACCAAATCATTCACGACTTTGAGAAGTTTGAAGATTCAGAATCAAAGAGGAATGAGAGTTTGGTGGATTTAACTCCTAATATTTCCATTGAACAGCCTATGCAGGTTGAAGATTGGGAGGCTGTAGCTGAGACAGGAGATTCCTCACACTCTAATGAAGATGCCGAATCGAGTGAACAATTATCGGTTCCTGATGATCTTCATGATGTTCAACCTAGGAGATCTGCTAGAGATCGACGTCCCTCTACTCGATATTCTCCTAGTGATTATGTGTTGTTGACTGATGGGGGAGAGCCCGAGTGTTATGCTGAAGCTATGGATGATGAGCATAAAAAGGAGTGGCTCATTGCAATGGAGGATGAGATGGAGTCCTTATATCAAAATCATACATATGAGCTAGTGAGGTTACCTGAAGGTATGAGACCTTTGAAGAATAAATGGGTTTATAAATTAAAGCATGATGAGTTCAGTAAACAACCCAGGTACAAAGCTAGGCTGGTTGTAAAGGGTTTTAACCAGATAAAAGGTATAGATTTTGATGAAATTTTCTCCCCAGTTGTTAAGATGTCATCTATTCGGATTGTTTTTGGTTTGGCAGCTAGCCTTGATCTAGAAATAGAACAAATGGATGTGAAGACAGCTTTTCTTCATGGTGACTTAGAAGAAGAGATTTATATGGAGCAGCCAGAGGGTTTTGTTTTTAAGGGAAAGGAAAGTTTTATGTGCAAGTTGAAGAAAAGCCTTTACGGTTTGAAACAGGCGCCTAGACAATGGTATAAAAAGTTTGAGTCCGTGATTGCGAGTCACGGGTACAAGAAAACTAATTCAGACCATTGTGTATTCTTTCAAAAATTCTCTGATGATGATTTTGTGATATTATTGCTCTATGTGGATGACATCCTTATTGTTGGTCAGAATATCTCTAGGATTAACAGTCTGAAAAACTTGCTGAGTTTATCTTTTGCCATGAAGGATTTGGGGCCGGTTAAGCAAATCCTTGGGGTAATAGTTATAAGGTGTCGGAGTGCCAAGAAATTGTGGATGTCACAAGAGAGGTACATTGAAAAGGTACTCCAAAGGTTTAATATGAATTATGCTAAAGCGGTTAGTTGTCCTCTTGCTAATCACTTTATGTTAAGTTCCAAGCATAGCCCTTCTACTGAAGAAGAAGAACAAGAGATGGAACGAGTACCTTATGCCTCAGCAGTTGGAAGTTTAATGTATGCCATGGTGTGTACACGGCCAGATATTGCTAATGCAGTTGGAGTAGTGAGTAGATTTCTTTCAAAGCCTGGAAAGAAACATTGGGAGGCAGTTAAGTGGATTCTTAGATATCTGCGGGGAACTTCAAAAGTATGCTTATGTTTTGGAGGTGACAAACCGGTGTTGTCTGGATACACCGATGCAGATATGGCAGGTGATATTGATTCACGAAAATCCACTTCGGGATACTTGATTAATTTTTCAGGGGGAGCTGCCTCTTGGCAATCAAGGTTACAAAAATGTGTTGCATTGTCTACGACTGAAGCTGAGTTTATTGCAGCCACAGAAGCATGTAAGGAGTTGATATGGATGAAGAAATTCTTAATTGAACTGGGATTGAGCCAAGGCAAGTACCAGTTGTTTTGTGATAGTCAGAGTGCAATCCACCTTACAAAAAATTCTTCGCTTCACTTCAGATCTAAACACATTGATGTCAGATATCATTGGATTAGGGATGTCATAAATGACAAGGAGATAGAACTTGAAAAAGTTCATACTGATCTTAATGGGTCCGACATGCTCACGAAGACACTGCCAAGAGAGAAGCTTGAAGTCTGCAAGGAGATTGCCGGGTTGACGTATCCCCCAACATAATCGGGAAGGGGGAGATTTGTTAGGATGGTTCCCGGTCATGTGGGGACCATGGTTATGGGCTTTGTAATATTAAGGCCCATTAGGTTTTACCTTAAGTTGTTGCTATATAAACTTAAGATGGGTTACCAGGTTTGGAGTGGTGACAGATTTTGAGGCAGAGAAAATCATATCTCTTCAGGAGTAGATTCAAGTATTGGTTTCAAGAGTTCAACAAGTGAGGGATCGTGAGAGAGCGAAACACTTGTGAGGAGAAACACTTGAGTGATTGTTGAGAGTGTGGATTATTCATTATTGAGTGTTGGGTAAGTGAGTGTGTACTCTTCCATCTTAATAATATTATCGGAGCCTCCGTGGACGTACCCGCAATTTGGGGAACCACGTAAAACTGTGTGTCTACTTTTTCTGTAGGTTTATTATTATCCATTACTATTGGGGTATTATATTTGCTGTCTGTTTCCGCATTAGGTTAGCATAATATATTCTTGCAATCAGGGGTTTTTCCTAACAATTGCAACATGTATACGTTATACGAAAAAAATATCATGTCAAACTGTTACATCGACATAAAGAAATTTAGTGTGACAAAATTACGACTATAAAAAGTTATCTGAGAAAATATTTTTAAATATATGGTGTTATGATTAAATTTATATACGGAAATAAAAATATACATTACTTAAAATATATAGCTAAAAATATTTTTAAAATAAAAAATATAATTAGATATCAGTGTAGTTTGGCTAAGCATTAATTTTAAATAATTATCATTTTAAATATATTAAATTTTCATTTAAATAATGATTCAAATTGTTTTTGAGTATATTTTTATTAAAAAATAATTTTTATATTATCTTTAACAATAATATTAAGAAATATCAAAGGATGATTAATATTTTATTCCCCTAACCATTTTATTTTAAACCTAGTTTTGAATGGTTTGATATCTAGATAAGGAATTTATTATTATTATTATTATTATTATTATTATTATTATTATTATTATTATTATTATTATTATTATTATTATTATTATTATTCCTTTTGAATTGAGGATGACTTATGTGTTCTTGACGGTGTTTTAATCGAGATTCAATTATTTTGGAATGTATAGATAACTTAATTGATTAAGTTGCATTATTATTTAATTAAATAATATTAGCCTTTATACTTATCAGTTAACTTCTTATAATTGTCATTTTATCTTAAGATAAATTGATGATGCGGTTTTTTAGTTAATAACTAGTTCTCATATAGGCTCGGGCTTGACTTGTTTAATAATAGATCGGGCTCGGCTCGAGGCTCGCTAAGCTTTTGGCACCCAAACTCGGGTTTGGACTCGCAAGCTAATATACGAACTCAGACTTGAATCGAAGGCTCGGGCTCGGCCCGTTAGAATATATTAAATAAATTATTAATTTGACATATTATTTTAATAAATTTTATTGAAAAATATATAAATATATAATATAGTAGGCTCGTATAGGCTCGTCAAGCTCGTGAGCTTTTAGTTTTTATGTTCATGGCTCGGCTCGTGTAAGCTCGATCTCGAGCTAGTTTGTTTGAATCCGAGCTCAAGCCAAGCTTTAGACGAGTCGAGCTCGAACCATTCGCGACCCGGCTTGACTCATTTTCAGCCCTAGTTGTGATTTTTAGTTGCCACATCAAAGTATGAGGTGTCTAAAATTCTTCTTTCTAATATTGAAATCAAGACTAGGTTAAACTAAGGCAGTTGTTGGGGTTTTTCTACGAGTTGGTCGTGATCCTATGCTGACATACTCTTCAAGGTCGCAATGGACACGAATTTATATGGTTGTGGTAGAAAGCTGATCCTTAGGACCTCTTGGACATAGGCAAATCTCGGTCGATGATTCGTTATAAGTGTATAGTATTGAAATCTTCATTCTATGACTTACTACTTGTATCATTTGGGTTTAATTATTGTTTGATTATTTTAGGTATAAGAAAGTTGTTATTACTTTAGCTGGTATGATGAAGTGTTTCCTGATCAAGCAAAAGAGGTTATTTAAGGACTTCTAAATCGTGTTAAGCATTAAGAGAATGAGAAGTCACGACCTAAAAATGGTTGGAAGTTTGGTTAACATTTCTGTTTGCATTCATTGTCTTCTTGTTGTTTGTTTAGGTAGTTTATGTTTGAAAGTGTGGGGTTGTAAGTGAATGAATGTATAGGATGTATGGTTGTAATGCTGATGTAGCTACCGAGTTCTAGCAGGTTGAAATGGTTATTTAATTATCAATGTAATAAATTAAAATCCTTATAGAGGTTGATTATTACAGTTTGCAAATCAATGTTGTTTATAAGATGGAGTTGTTACAATTTGAAATCCAGTTTGCATATACTTATTTTGGTACAAGGTTGTTTGCTTTTTATTCTTGTTTGTTTGCAGATTGATAGTATAGTAAGTAATGTTAAGATATTTGATGTGACCAAATTTTACATATTTGAAAATGGTTGTGACTTTATTTAGTTGGTTGATACATAATGTGGCAATACTTAAGGGTAAAATTACATTAGAAACATATTACAAAAAAATAGCACCTGCTCAAAAATAATAAGACATAACAGAGTTTAGCTGAATTGATCATAATCACAGGAAAAAAAAACATATATAGATAACTGAACATCACGTTAGCTACAAAAATTTTAAAAGCAGGTGAATTCTAATGGCTATAAAGTCCCACCAAGTTTCATCACAAAAGTTGCAGTACGTAGTCACATTGCATAAATCACAACAGATTCTTACAATGAAAGTTCTAACAACTCCACAATACTGAAGTGCAAAAATACTACTGACGGGTGTCGAATCCGTCAATATAAATTTAACCTGCAATACAAATAAACTTGTAGTAAACAGGGTCGATCCCACAGAGAACGGTTATCAATTGTGTATTGTATACTGACCAAGTAATGTAAATGGGGGTTTGAAAAGTGAATTTGGACTGAATGCTAAAAATACAAAATATTAACAATCAAATATATTAAAAGACCCAGCTAACCGATCATTTAATTAATGTGTTGATCATTGATTCAAAAGATATCTCTATCGATTTTAATAACCACAGTTATAGTTATTGACAACGTGCCTAACAACCAATCTTTTCCTTAATTATTAGACTGACCGGGTACAACCCTTCGAATCAATCACTAATCTAACACGTAGATTGCATTATAAACTAGAAAAGACCTGCAATCATAGCCAATGAATCAGTACGACAGTTCTTGAACTATGATTGTGGAACCTCAACACTACCTAGGTCAGATTAATTACGAATTATCTAACATGCAATGTATTAACCTACTCAATTAACCAATCGCGTGCTTAATCAATTAATCAAATAAAACTAACATGACCTTAGCTATGGGCATAGAGTGACCTTAACTATGGGCACAGAGACTACACAAATATTAAAAGATAACGCAATGAAGCAAAGATCTCACAACACGAATTAATTAAACTGATCGTTTAGCTGGGTAGACTAGTTTAGCACCCCATGGGCGCAATCAACATCATTGTCTAAAATAAAACTAAACGTACAAAAAGAAGAAAACAGAGTGTTTTTATTGAAAACTAAAACTAAAAACTCCAACCCCCTAATTCAGATCATTCAGAGTAAATATATACTCTGTTACAAAACTGAAACTCATTAAAAATCTCCTCAGAATCTTTATTTGAAAGTTCTAAATTCAAAATATAAAAATCCTTAAAATCATATCAGTTTATTTCTAAATAAGTATTCAGATGAAAACTTGCTGACTTTAACTCTGCTTTGGCAATTGTTGTCAATGATACTAAAAATCTTCATATTTGTATAATTGCCTCCAATCTGTCCAAAATTACAAAAAACAGGCAAATTAATAGCAAATCTTCAATAAGGTCCAAAAATAATAAACAAAATAGTGTAGGAATAATGTCAATTTTATGCTTAATCAACTACTTCCATCAACAACAATATATTTACCCTAACAAGCTAGGTAAGAATTAATAGAATTGTAATGAAGAATAACATAAACCCTATTCACTACTTTTGAGGTTGATTACTCCCACTAATAGATGCTTTAGTCCTCCTAACTTCTTGTTGCAACTATTGAGTTACTGCTTTGTTGAGTTATTACTTCTTTTTTTCCTTCCATTTTAAGCCTCTCGGCTTGAATTCCAAATCAATTCGAGTTGTTGATGCATTTATACACTCACATGGATGGATGACTCTTTGCATTATTGTCTTTGGCTGCAAGAGTAGATTAACAATGCAATTACAATTATAAGGATACATATCATAAAAGACAAGTAAATTGTAATGCATATGTAATCTAATTCACTTACATTGAATACAATCCTGACAGTTAGCAATTAATCAGCGTGCCATATCCTTACTCCCTTGAACTACCACCTCTTTCTACTATTGATCTACCGCTTCTTGAACATCCTCATCTTCCTCGACCTCACCTAGGATTAGTAAGACAGTCTATACATCATTTGATGTATTTGATTGTGTCTAAGAGGCATTGGTTGGATTGGTTTGTGGTATGGGTTGCGACTGCTGGTTACTTCTGAGGAAGGTTTGCTTACATTGTTTGGTTGTTACTTGAGACTAGACAGGAATATTAGTAGGTTAGGACTGTAGATGTTGTTATCTTTTGGTTCTTATATGAGATTACCTAGGTTGAATAATCTTAGGTTCGGACTTCAAGGGGTTAGCTTCAGACCGATTACAAGTACGAAAGACTTGAGTCTAGCATGAACCTCCAACAACATCAGCATTAGGCCTCTCACCTACAGCACCAGGTCTGCAACCTGTAGCAGCATCTTGCTCACTCTTTTTATCTTTTTGTTCTTTTTATTTTCTTCATGCATGGGGTAGATTCTGGAATTGTCGCTGCATATTATTGTAAAGTTGAAATGAAAGACTTGTTCTCCAACATGTTGTGAGGAATCTGCACCAGTGCTTGCATTCTAAACAGAAAAATGAATGAATTTATAAAGTTAGTATAACTATCAAATAAATAAAATTATTTAAACATCTAATAAAAGAAACATAATTTTAACCTAGCTTGGACATCCCTTCTCATGTGTTCCTTTGCACCACAAGCTTTACAATGCATCTTCTGCCATTTTCTTCTACGTTTTGGAGCGAGCTCATCTTTATCCTTCCGCCTCCATGTTTTAGGCCTACCAAGCATTGCTCTCACCTCTGGAGGATCATGCGCATATCTATGGTTATACTCCACATGTTCATGCTGGAATGAGTTGGATAACATGCTCATAGGCTCACTATAAGGTCTCTTTTAGGCACCAGTGTGCCATAAAGTCTTCAAGGTTTTGTTTCAAGTGGTATAGTGCACTAATTGCATGTGCACATGGAATTCCCTTCAACTGCCACACCTACAAGTGCATGTTCTCAAGTTCTATGTTGACTACACACTTATATTTTTCATAAGTATCTCACATCCCCACTCTCCATTCCATATCAATTCATGTTTAGTAGAATGTTTAGCATTCTCTTCTCAAACCCTAAATACCATAGATAAGATATTGCCTATCCATCTATCAAATTATAATAAGATAATATTTTTGAAAATTATTAAAGATAACTTTTAAGTTTTTAACCTAAACTTTCTTTTTATTAAATTTTCATTTGCAATTAATTATATCATTATCTATTCAATTATACTTATATATTTAATAAAATTTAAAGTTAAACTTAATTACAAAAATTCAATTCAAAAGTTAACTCTACATTGCTTTCATTATTTTTTTTAATCATATTTATATCTTCAATAAATTTTAAAATTAAAATTAATAACAAAAATTCAATCCAACAGTTAACTTTACATTAATTTAAAATTTAAATTAACAAATATCCTTTATATTAATTAATTAAAAATATGAGGTGAAATACACTCCATGCAACATCAATCAAAAGTTTTTTAATTTAAGTCCGGGAGAATTTCATTTTTATCATTTTATAACTTTTATTTACATGTTATATAGTTCAATTTTAAAAACTTCACAGAAATAATGTTACAAACTTTCATTTTCCAAAAATAGTCCTTTATAAGATGTGAAAGTTGGATCAAAATATAAATGAAAATTTTTTAATTAATTTGGAAAATTTAAATTTTATCCGGACTATTTTATATAATTTTCCCTTTAAATTATTATTTATTTATTTATTTATTTATTAAAAAAAGTGATAATAAGCAAAATTAGACTTTTTCAACTTTTTTTTTTTTTTTTTTAGTTTTAGACCAACCCTAAATTTTTTACACTTTAAAACTTTTTTATAAAAAAATTGTAAAACTAAACTTTTAAAAAAAAAATTGTAGAAAATGAGCTTCTCGGTATTACTACCGGGAAGCAGGCAAAAATCAAGCCAGCTTCCCGGTGTGTAATACAGGGAAGTGTTGCTTCCCTGTATTACACACCGGGAAGCTGGCTTGATTTTTGCCTGCTTCCCTGTGTGTAATACAGGGAAGCAAAATTTTGCTAGCCAGCTTCTCGGTGTATAGTACCGGGAAGCTGAAATTCGCTTCCCGGTACTACACACCGGGAAGCTGGCTTGAATTTTTCCTGCTTCCTGATGTGTAACAACGGGAAGCTACTGGATATGTTTTTTCTTAATATTGAAGGGTAAAATGGTCATTTTGGTCTATTTTTTTTAAAAAAAAAATTTCAAAAGGTTTAGTTTTGTAAAAATTTTAATGTTGATCTAAATATATAATTTTTTTAATAAAAAAGTCTAAAAGTGCAAACTTAAAAAAAAAAAAAGAAAGAAAGAAAAGAAAAGAATAGAAAAGAGTGAAGAGGAAGATACAAAAGTTAAGAGAAGTGAAGGCGAGAGTTTACTATTCACGTTCTTGTAAGTTTCCATTTTACGAAGCCTGACTTGGGTTGGGTAACTGGTGGTTGCTTGCCTTACAAGAATTTGATGCTAAAACTATGGTGTTAAAAGTTTAGATTCAATCGGTACGTAGAAGCAAAGATTAACTGAATGTGCTTCACACTTCAAATAAGGGTGTAGATTGATTAAGAATTATTGAAAAATAAATATTCATGGTCCATTTTGGCAGGTTGATATGTGTGATTTTTTCATTATTTTATTTAAAATTGTCAATCATGTTGCTAGGTGAATTATTACTATGGAAAAAAATATTAAATTTTATTTAATAAATAATAATTACAAATCGGCCTCTTACTTTCAATTAATACATGGTCATAATGGCTACACTATCCTAACCACCAACCACTAGTCCAGCCACACCAACTTACATTCAAACCCATACGTGTCTGGTCAATATAAGTACACTAGTCTTTGTATCCTTACTATTTATACTTTGTCATCATCCAAGTCGTTATATAACAAGTCTCATACAATGAGAACTCATCACTACCAACTCTCAATACCAAATCTGACATCTCAAAACATGAAGATCGAACTTGAAGTCATCTCCAAAGACATGATCAAACCCTCAACTCCGACCCCAGATCATCTCACCACCTACACGCTTTCATATCTCGATCAATATTTTTCACCTTTTATTCCCGTCCCTTTGATCTACTTTTTCGATCTTCAACAGCAAAAACTCAGCAAAGATCACGTAATCAATCACTTGAAAACTTCACTATCAAAGGTATTAACACATTACTATCCATTAGCAGGCCGCGTAACCAACAACAGCCACGTGTCCTGCAACGATGAAGGTGCTCTGTTCTTGGAGGCTCAAGTCAGCTGTCAACTGTCACAAATCCTCCAAAATCCATATTCTGATGAGGTAAAGCGATTGCTTCCGGATCACGTCACCGATCAGTGCCTTGCAGTGCAAGTTAACTTCTTTACATGTGGTAACTTCGCAATTGGTGTAAGCATTTCTCATAAGATCGGAGATGGTTCTTCTTTAATCACGTTTATTAAAAATTGGGGTATTGTTGCTCGTGGTGAGAGTGAAATGTGTCCTACAGAATTCATAGGTGCCAAACTCTTTCCACCAATCGATGTAGATGGGATTGAATGGAAAAAATTATTTAATGGAGATGTTGTGTTGAAGAGGTTTGTATTCGATGGTTCTGTAATAACGAAACTCAGAGAAAAATATGCAAGTGGATTGAGCTCAACACATGATATATACCCGACACGTGTAGAGGCACTGTCGTCTTTTATCTGGAGCCGATTTCAGGCTTCAACAGGTACAAAAATAGGGCCTGAGAAGCCTTTGGTATGGCTTCATGCAGTGAATTTACGCAAAAGGATGAATCCCCGACTACCTGATGACTCATTCGGGAATATATACAGAGTTGGAACTATAGTTTCTTCAGAGGAGGAAGAGTATGTAAAGAAGTTTAGAGATATGGTAAGCAACATCGATTTGGATTTCATGAAGAAAATACAAGATAATGAGATGACGGACGGATTTGATGTTGATATTTTAGATAAAGGAAGAGTTCTCCTATTCTGCAATACAAGTTTGTGTAGGTACCCTGTATATGAAGCTGATTTTGGTTGGGGTAGGCCTGTATGGGTGGCTTGGGGAGGGTTTCCTTACAACAACTTTGTTGTTTTAATGGACAATAAATCCGGAGATGGAATAGAGGCATGGATGCATTTGAGTGAAGAAGATATGGCCAAGTTTCAAGCTGATCATATGCTTCTTGATTGCTTATCTTGAGTCTTAATTAGTATAAGCAACCCATAGATGAAATTTTACTGTTGCCAAGTTACTAGCATATGCATACATCAGAAGTATTGTATTTATGTTTTTTCGAGTCAAGAATAAGTCTTTGAGACGCTATGATTTTTGCAGTTCATATCGTGGTTTTCAGAGAAGATCAAGAAGCTGTTGATAGAATTTGATATTTTCTGTTTATTAGGAATAGAGGACAAAGAAACAGAACAGAGGAGAAAGAATGAACCAAATAGAGTAGAAATAAAACAACAAAGTAATGGAAAATATAAAAAGACACGGGAGATTTAACGTGGTTCGACAATGTGTATACTCCACGGGGATTACAAGATATTACACGAAATAGCCACAAAAATCTTTACTCTAATCTCACAACCCAAAGCACCCAATCTAAAACTCCAACTCATAGATGTGTTTCTCACACTCACAACTCTTTAGGATTGGATGATTTCTTCTTTATGAGACACCTCTATTTATAGTGATCACAAATCGTACGTTCCTAATATTTTCTTTCCAATAAGGAAAAATAAACCATAACAATTAGGAAAAAAAATCCCCTCAATTAGAAAAGCTAACAAAAAGGAAATAGATCCAAAATCAAGATAGGAATTCCTTCCAAAAAGGATTCCTAGTGAATCTAGTATTTTATGATTTCTTATGATTCAAGTCATCCCAACAAATCTCCACCTTACTTAAATCACCTCAACTTTTCTGAATCTTCTTTATTTGATTACTATCAATTATATCTTCACCTTGATCGATAAAACAAACTTCAAATTCTCCCGTAAGGGAATCTTAACGATCACAAATTCCAATTAAGCTCAAACAATGCTTGAACTTGAATGTAGATAAGGACTTGGTTATCATATCACCAGGGTTGTTTTTAGTACCAAATTTCTGAACCGTAATATTGCCTTCAGAAATCACATCTCGAACAAAGTGGTACTTGATGTCTCTGTGCATAGTCCGCTCATGGAACATCTGATCATTTGCTAGATGAATCGCACTCTGACTGTCATAATGGAATGTTGTCACCTTCAAATCTTCGCTGAGTTCACCAACTAATCCTCTTAACCAAATTGCTTCCTTTACAGCCTCAACCATTGCCATATACTCAGCCTCTGTTGTTGACAATGCAACAGTCGCTTGTAAGGTAGTCTTCCAACTAATTGCACAACCTCCAAGAGAAAATATATCCAATAATCGATCTTCTTTCGTCAAGATCACCGGCATAGTCAGAATCAAGATAACTAACAACATTCCCTTTGTCTTTACCAAACTCTAAACAAACATTAGAACTACCCTTCAAATATCTCAATATTCACTTTATAGCTTCCAATGTTATTTTCTAGGATTAGCCATATAACGACTAACTAAACTAATAACATGTGCGATATTGAGATAAGTACACACCATTGCATACATGATACAACCAACAACATTAGAGTAAGGAACTTGTGTGATATATTCTATGTCCTCATCCGTTTTGGTGACAAATCAGCAGAAAGCTTAAAATGAGAGGCTAATGGAGTACTTACCGGTTTTGCATCTTTCATCCCAAAACGCTCTATAACTTTCTCTATGAAACTTCTTTGAGTTAAGTAAAGTTTACCGGCAGCTCTATCTCGCTTAATTTCCATTACCAAACTTTTCTTTTCCCCTCTTAGATCTTTCATCTCAAACTCACCATTTAACTAATTCTTCAAATTTTTGGTCTCAAACTTATTCTTGGTAGAAATTAACATGTCATCGACATCTAAGAGTAAATAGATATATGAATCATCAGATAACTTTTTGAAATAAAAACAGCTATCAGAATGACTCATTATGAAACTATACGCCATCATAAACGAGTGGAACTTCTTGTACCATTGTCGAGGTGACTCCTTTAAGCCATATAATGACTTCTTGAGTAGACAAACATGGTCTTCTTTTTCTGCAATTTCAAAACCTTCTGGTTGAGACATATATATGGTTTCTTCTAGTTTGCCATGTAAAAACGCAGTCTTCACATCTAGTTGCTCTAACTCGAGATCATAAATAACAACTAAACCAAGTAAAACATGAATAGAGCTATATTTAACAACAGGTAAAAAAAATCATTAAAATCAATACCTTGCACCTTACTATATCCCTTTGCAACCAAACATGCCTTGTATCTTGCTTCCTCGACCCCATGTAAGCCTTCCTTTTTCTTGTAGACCCATCTACATCCAACAATATTCTTTCCAATATGAGGCTTACTAGCTCCCAAGTTTTATGTTTGTTAAGAGACTCCACCTCTTCTTGCATAGCCACTAACCACTTACTAGAATCACCACTCGAGATAGCTTCACTATATGTGATTAGGTCATCAGATTCTTCGACTTCTTGTGCAACGGCACAAGCTATGGTAACATAATCATCAAATCTCGAAGGCATGCATCTCTCTCTTATGGGCTTTCCTCTGGCAATGGTTTCAGTCTCTATCTCATTTGAGTTTTCATGATTTTTAGAGGGAGACTCCATCCTAATACCTTGCATCTTTTTGTTCTCCTTCTCAGAAATCTCCACCTTAGTATCATAACTAACAGTTTCCTTCTTGGGATGAAGCATGATTCTCATCAAAGATGCAATTTCTGCTAATTATGGATTTTGGTGTCTTTGGATCAGTAAGCCAAACTCTATATCCCTTCACACCATTCAAATAACCCAAAAATATGCCCTTCTTTGACCTTAAATCTAACTTTCCATTGTTCGAATAAACATAGACAAGACATCCAAATATCCATAATTCAGAATAATTAGCAGGTTTACCAAACCATACCTCTTCAAGAGTCTTACACTCAATTGACGCGGATGGAGAACAATTCACCAAGTAACATGTTATTGTAGTAGGCTCGACCCAAAAATCTTGTGTCAATTAAGAATTACTCAGCAGACAACAAACTTTTTCCAAAAAGATTTTATTCATGCGTTCGGCTACACCATTCTATTGAGGTGTCCCACTAACTATGAGATGTCTTACTATGTAATTTTTCTTGCTGAACAAATTAAATTCCCCACTACAAAACTCCAACCTATTATCAGTTCTCAAGCGCTTCACTTTCTTTCCAATCTGCTTTTAAACTAATGTCTTTCAATCTCTAAAGATCTCAAAAGCTTCAGACATTTTTTTCAAGAAATAGACCCAGACTTTTCTTGAAAAATAATCAACCAACGTCATCATGTAACTAGAACCACCTTTTGATGCAACACGTGATGATCCCCAAAGATCAGAGTGAATATAATCAACTGTACCTTTAGTTTTTTGTATTCCAGTGTTGAAGATGACTCGTTTGTGTTTGTTGAAGACACAATACTCAAAATCTCCAAATTGGATATATTTCAATCACCTAAAAGACCCTTCTTACTCAGCATTGCCATGCCTTTCTGACTCATTTACCCAAGTCTAATATGCCACAACTTAGTAGCATTTAATTCGCTTGATGTAGAAGAAAAAGAGGCAAAACCCATACAGTAGACCCCGTCAGATAATACAGTCTACCAAATTTCTTCGCATTCATAACTACAAGTACACCTTGACTAACCTTCAGAACTTTACCTTCACTAGTAAATTTGCAACTAGTATCATCTAAAACATATAATGAGATAAGATTTTTCTTAATATCAGGAACATACCAAATGTCTACCAATGTTCAAATCATGTCGTCATGCATCCTAATCTTCACAAAACCAATACCAGCAACTTTACAAGGTTGGTCATTGTCTATTAACACAACACGTCTTTCGGATTCCTCGAAAGAATTGAACTATTCACTACGCCGACAGATATGGAATGAGCACACAGAATCAAGAATCCACCCTTAATTAGATCTAGTATTACCATCAATGATTATGTAGACATCACAGTCTTCTTTTTTATCTTGCACAAAACTGGCTTCTGGAGGTTTCTCTTATTGTTAACTATTTTCTTTATTCTTTTTCTGAAGAGTCACACTATCCTTTTTAATGTGCCCTTTCATCTTACAATAATTGCAAATCATATACTGGGACTTTGATTTTGATCTAGAGCGATTTTTACAAGATTCTTTAGATTTCGGGTCTTCCTCTAACCACTAAACCTTCTGCGGGATTATTTGCTCAGTTTTTGGACATCTGATTATCAAATAACTCCTTCAAAATAAAGCGCCAATTTGACGTCTTCCAACTTTAGAATAGTATTACTATAGATCAATGTCTCTCTAAAGTTTTTGTAAGAATGAGGTAGAGACTGAAGTAACATGAGGGTTTGATCTTTATCTTCATACTTGATTTCCATGTTAGATAGATCCTTTACAATAGAAGAGAATTCACCAATATGGGACTTGATTGGCGTATCTTTTGCCATCGATAGGGTGTATAAACGATGCTTGGCGATCAATTTTGTAGTGAGATTCTTAATGATATATAGAGTCTCCAATCTATCCCATAATCCTCTTGTAGTATTCTGATTGATAACCTCTCTCAGAACCTCATTGGACAGATATAATTAAATCATGGATAATACTCTCTCATCTATCTTCACCATCTTGTCTTCATCCCACAATTTGGGAAATTCTTCTTTCTTCAAAAGCGCTTTTTGCAATCCATGATGTGTTAGAATCGTCTTCATCTTGACTTTCCATATAACAAAACTTATGTTTTCAATCAAACTTCTCAATATCAAGCTATGTTGGTTATGTTGACGTCATGACTTATCTCAACTTATGCTCTGATACCAGTTTGTAAAGAATAGAGGAGATAGAATAATACCAATTAGAGTAGAAACAGAACAACAAAGTAATGGAAAGTAGAAAGAGGCACAAGAGATTAACGTAGTTCGATGATGTGTCTACTCCACGGAGGAAGAGAATAACAACCCACTATAGTGATTAAAGGGGTTACACTATATCACACAAAATAGCCACAAAAGGCTACACTGAAATCTCACACCAAAAAGCACCCAAATTAAAACCCCTAACTCACGAATGTGTTTCCCACACTCACAACATGTAATTCTCTTTAGGACTGAATGTTTTCTTCTTTATGAGACACCTCTATTTATAGTGATTACAAATCCTACTTTCCTAATAGTTTGTTTTCAATAAGAAAAAATAAACCATAACAATTAGGAAAAACAAATCCAATCAAATTAGCAAAGCTAACTGATAGAAAATAGATCCAAAACTAAAGTAAGATTTCCTTGTAAAAAGAATTTCACGTGAATTAAGCAGTTTAGGACTTCTTATGATTTAAGAAATTGTAACTTGCATGTCCAAATATCCATATGATTCACATCAAGTTTTGATTAAGGAGAGTGGAGCACTTAATGTAATGGACATTCAAAGACAGCAAAAAAACATGGCGTCTAGAAGACTTATTAGTAACTTAACAAACAAAACATAAATACAAGTAATCAATGAATTGCTTATAATAAAGACTCAAGACAAACAATCAAGAAGCACAAGATCAGCTTCAAACATGGCCATGTCTTCTTCACTCAAATGCATCCATGCCTCTATTCCATCTCTTGACTTCTTGTCTAATAAAACAACAAAGTTGTTGTAAGGAAACCCTCCCCAAGCCACCCATACAGGCCTACCCCAACCAAAATCAGTTTCATATACAGGGTACCTACACAAACTTGTATGGCAGAATGGAAAAACTTTTCCTCCACCTAAAACATCATCATCAACTCCCTCCGTCACCCCATTATGTTGTATTTTCTTCATGAAGTCCACATCGATGTTGCTTACCATATCTCTAAACTTCTTCACACACTCCTCCTCAGTAGTTGGCTCCGAAGAAAGTACAGTTTCAACTCTGAATAAATTCCCAAATGAGTCATCAGGTAGTTGGGGATTCATCCTCTTGCGTAAATTCACTGCGTGAAACCATGCCAAAGGCTTCTCATGTTGAAGTGTGATTCAAATTATGGTTGTTGGATAGACTGAGTCAATAACTGCTGCTTCACAAGTATGATAGTGCAAGTCAAATAAATCAAGCTGTTAAAGCTATTTTTCAGGATCTGTTATGATTTGTAACTTAAGTTTTGCATTATGTTTTCTTCTGTAAACCTATTTATTGTTATCTCTTATTCAATAATAAACAAGTTATTTTTCATCATATTTACTCTACACCAACATTGTGGTATCAGAGCCGTGAGTGAGATCAAATTGTAGAGTCGTGAGTGCAAACACATACGAGAGCAAAGTGTGTGAGAATTCAAACACATGAAAGTGAAAACAGAGCAGTGAGAGACCAAACACCAAACACGTGAATGAGTGTGTGAGATAATACATAGAGCTATTTCAATGGCAGGAAATATGCTAACAGGAAATGGAAGTGCAGCAAGTATGACACAGCCTCTCATTCCTGTGTTCAAAGGTAAAAGCTATGAATTCTAGAGCATTCGCCTGAAGACTTTACTACGATCTCATGATCTTTGGGACTTTGTTGAGTCTGGATTTGCAGAGCCAACAGAAGGAGCAGTTGTACAACCAGATGTAGCAGCACAATTGAAAGAAAATAAGAAGAATGATGCAAAAGCTCTTGCCATTATCCAACAAGCTGTGCACGACAGTGTGTTTTCACGAATTGCTGCATGTACAACATCGAAAGAGGCATGGTCTATGTTGAAACGGGAGTACCGAGGGGATTCTAAAGTAAAGGTGGTTCGGTTATAAACTCTCAGGCGAGAATTCGAAACTCTGTTGATGATAGCAAGTGAATCCATCTCTGATTTTCTATCTAGAACTATGACTGTGGTCAGTCAAATGCGCACATATGGAGAAAAGATTACAGACCAGACCATTGTCGAAAAGGTTCTTAGAAGTTTAACTCCTAAATTCGATCATGTGGTTGCGGCAATTGAAGAATCTAAAGACCTCTCCATATTTACTTTCGATGAATTAATGGGGTCCTTACAAGCGCACGAGGCTCGAATCACTCGATCAACTGACAATGGAGAGGCGAAAGCCTTTCAAATTAAAGAAGTACCTAACAATGAAGGAGAGACTTCCAACTCTAGAGGACGAGGCAGAGGAAATTTTAGAGGGAGCTTTCGTGCAAAAGGTCGTGGTAGACGCAATGCTGGCCGTGGTAGAGGAAGGTCTGAAAATCAAATGAAAAATGTCCAATGTTATAACTGTGGAAGATTTGGACATATGCAAGCAAATTGCAAATATGGAGATCAACAAGCTAACTTTACACAAGAAGTTGAAGAAGATGAAATTGTAGAAGATGAGAACAGGCTTTTTATGTGTCAGGAAAGGTCTACTAATACATCTAATAATATATGATTTATCGACAGTGGATGTTCGAATCATATGACTGGGAGGAAATCAATGTTTCATGAACTTGACGAAACTCAAAAACTCACAGTGCAATTAGGCAATGGCAAAGACTTAAGGGTGGAAGGACGAGGAGTGGTGCAGGTGCAGCTTAGTGATAAAGAAATTAAACACATGTATAATGTGCAATGGGTACCTGAATTAGGATACAACTTACTAAGTGTTGGGCAGTTGATGGCAAATGGATATTCTGTATTGTTTGATAATGACGCATGTACCATCATAGAGAAGAAGTCTGGAAAAGTGAAATCAAAATCATGAGGACAAGAAACAACATGTTTCCTCTTGATATAGCAAATTTGGGGAGTTTTGTTCTTGCAGTGACTGGAAATGAAGTTTCAAGTCTCTGGCATCTTCGATATGGCCATATCAACAGTCGTGGTTTACAACTCTTGAGAAATAAAGGTATGGTCTTTGGCTTACCTAAAATTCATTCCATTGATTTATGTGAAGGTTGTGTATATGGAAAACAGATTAGAAAATCCTTTCCAATTGCTAATGCACGGAGAGCATCTCAAGCTCTTGAACTAGTAGATGCTGACCTTTGTGGTCCAATGCAAACTAAGTCTCTTGGTGGAAGTAGATACTTCTTGTTGCTTATAGATGATTTCTCTCGTATTAGTTGGGTCTACTTTCTAGAAATTAAGGATGAAGCATTTGAGAAATTCAGAAATTTCAAGGTGAAGGTAGAAAAGCAGAGTGGAAATTACATCGTCTCTCTGCGAACTGATTGGGGAGGGGAGTTCATATCTAAAGAGTTTAATCAATTTTGTAAGGAAAATGGAATCCATCGAGAATTAACGACTTCTTATACACCGGAGCAGAATGGAGTAGCCGAGCGAAAGAACAAAACGGTGGTAGAAATGGCAAGGAGTATGATGCAGGCTAAAGGACTTTCCAATGTTTATTGGGGAGAAGCAGTGGCAACGGCTGTTTACTTACTTAATTTATCCCCTACAAAGGTAATTTTGAATAAGACTCCGTTTGAAGCTTGGACAGGTATTAAGCCCACTGTAAGTCATTTACGAATTTTCGGTTGTGTTGCATATTCTTTAATCAACTCATGTGCACGTCAGAAACTTGATAAGAAGTCGAATGGTGTATCTTTATTGGTTATTGTTCTCATTCTAAAGCTTATAGACTCTATAACCCCTTAACTCAGAAAATTCTAATTCGAAGAGACGAATTTGATGAGTTAGCAAGTTGGAAAACAGAGCAGAGTAATGATGTTATAAGCATTCCATTTGTTCAAATCCAAGCATCCAGTTCATCTTGCACAAATACACCTAATCCATCAACTATTGAAGCAGATTCAATGCCGCCCTCGGTACCCCTAATCAGCTCAGAATCTACACCAACAAGTCACAGAAGTTCTGCTTTCATTGATAACTACTTAGAAGGTATACCACATTTAAAATTTCAATCTCTTGCAGAACTGTATCAGGATGAACAATTTGCACTTAGCGCCATGGAGCCCACGTCTTATGAAGAAGCAGCTGACAAAGAAGAATGGAGAAATGCTATGGAGGAAGAATTAAGTGCAATTGAAAGAAACAAAATATGGGAGTTGGTAGAACTTGCAGAGGGAAAACATGCAATTGGACTCAAGTGGATCTTTAAACTTAAATTTGGTGTGGATGGGATGATTCAAAAGTACAAGGCTCGTTTGGTAGCTAAAGGTTACTCACAGAGATATGGAGTCGATTTTGAAGAGACATTTGCACCAGTGGCACGATTTGAAACAATCAGAGTTGTTTTGGCTCTAGCTGCACAATTACGATGGAAAGTCTATCAGATTGATGTGAAGTCGGCCTTTTTAAATGGAGAATTACAAGAGGAAGTATATGTGACGCAGCCTGAAGGTTTTTTCATCAAACATGATGAAACAAAGGTCTACAAACTAAAGAAAGCGTTGTATGGGCTAAAACAAGCACCATGTGCATGGTACGGTCGCATTGATGGATATTTTCAGCAAGCTGGATTTCATAGAAGTGCACATGAGCCTACACTGTATGTCAAGAAAGAAGGTACTGATCTTATTGTCATTTGCATGTATGTTGATGATATTATATACCAGTTCTTCAGAATGCATGATAGCTGATTTTAAAAAAAGAATGATGTACGAGTTTAAGATGTCAGATATGGGGAAGTTACATTACTTCCTTGGGTTGGAAGTACAACAAACAAAATATGGTATTTTTGTTTCTCAAAGGAAGTATGCTAATGATCTGCTCAAGAAAATAGGAATGAGGAATTGCAACTCGGCTGTTACTCCGATGAATGTCAATGAGAAGCTGCGATTGGATGATGGTGAAGCATTAACAGATGCAAAGCAGTATAGTAGTTTGGTTGGTGGACTTTTATACTTAACGCATACTCGCCCTGATGTTGCTTTTGATGTTGCTTTTTCTGTTGGAGTTGTTTCAAGATTTATGCAGAAACCTTCTAAAACTCACCTTGTAGCAGTAAAGAGAATAATGAGGTATATTGCTGGTATAGTGATTATGGTTTATGGTATGAAAAGACAACAGCAGTAAAATTAGAAGGATTCACGGACAGTGACTGGGCAAGTTCGATAGATGACCGAAAAAGTGTTTCTGCTAATGTTTTTTCTCTTGGATCTGGAGTGGTCAGTTGGAGTTCAAAGAAACAACCGACAACAGCATTATCAACGACTGAAGCGGAATACATTGCAGCATCTTTTGCAGCTTGTCAAGCCATCTGGTTGAGAGGAATTTTGGAAGAGTTACAACAACCTCAAAAGGATGCTACAGAATTATTCTGTGACAACAAATCTACAATTTTCATATCAAGAAATCCTGTCTTGCATAGTATAGCAAAACACATTGATATAAAATACCACTTCATCAGAGATCTCATTGTTAAAGGAAATCTGGTTCTCAAGTTTTGTCCTGCAGAAGACCAAGTTGCTGATATACTGAGAAAGTGATTGCCTCGAGAGAGATTCTGTTATCTTAGAAAGTTGTTGGAGTCTGTAGCCTTGAATCAAGGGGAGGTGTTGAAGTGTGATTCAAATTATGGTTGTTGGATAGACTGAATCAATAACTACTGCTTCACAAGTATGATAGTCCAAGTCAAATAAATCAAGCTGTTAAAGCTATTTTTTTATGATTTGTAACTTAAGTTTTGTATTCTGTTTTCTTCTGTAAACCTATTTATTGGTATCTCTTATTCAATCATAAACAAGTTGTTTTTCATCATATTTACTCTACACCAACATCTCAGGCCCTATTTTTGTACCTGTTGAAGCCTGGAACCGGCACCAGATAAACGACAACAACGCCTCTACACGTGTCGGGTGTATATGAATCTGATGTGTTGAGCTCAATGCATGTGCATATTTTTCTCTGAGTTTTGTTATCACAGAATCATCGAACACAAACCTCTTCAACACAACGTCTTCGTCTTCGTGCAGGAGTTTCTCCCAATCAATCCCCTCTTCAGCATCAATCGGTGGAAACAGTTTGGCACCTATGAATTCTGTAGGACACATTTCACTCTCACCACGAGCAACAACACCCCAATTTTTAACAAACGTGATTAAAGAAGAAGTATCTCCAATCTTGTGAGAAATGCTAACACCAATTGCGAAATTACCACATGAAAAGAAGTTGACTTGCACTGCAAGGCACTGATCAGTGACGTGATCCGGAAGCAATCGCTTTAGCTGATCGGAACATGGATTTTGGATGAGTTGTGAGAGTGGAGAGTTGACTTGAGCCTCCAAGAACAGAGCGCCTTCATCGTTGCAGGACACGTGGCTGTTGTTGGCTACACGGCCTGCTAATGGATAGTAATGTGTTATGTGATCTTTGGTAAGTTTGTGTTGTTGTGGAAGATTGAAAAAGTAGATCAAAGGGATGGGAACAAAAGGTGAAAAACATTGATCAATATACGAAAGCGAGTAGGTGGTGAGGTGATGTGGTGTTGGAGTTGAAGGTTTGATCATGTTCTTGGAGATCACTTCAACATCAATATTTTGTCATGTTAGATAGAGAGTTGGAAGTGATGGGTGATTGTGGTGTTGCAGTGTATTGCATGAGACTTGTTCGTTATATAGTGGTTCTTATTCACCTTACGTATTATAATATTTCCTTTATCTCCTCCTTTATTATTTTTGTTTTATATACGTCGTTAAATTTACAAGTTTGTTATCGATGACAGCTGGATCTTCTGGTTTTCATGGATTGAGCAATATCCGTCAATGTTTTAAAATATGAATGGTGGTGATTGTATAGTTGTATCGTAGGGATACTTAAATATGAGAGTTTATATAGAGTGTGGACTTGAACTTGATATTTATTTAGTATCGCGTACTTCATGCATTTAATCTCTTTATTAAAAAGTAATATAATTTTATTTAATAAATTAAATAATATAATTATAATATAATATTAAATAGAAATAAAATTGTTAAAATACTAATTTTAAATATATTTGGTATAATATGAAATATATAAAATAATTTTTTTTATTATAATATATTTAATAAAATATTATAAATTTATAATTTACCAAAATTATGATGTTGATTGGAATTTGTATAACCTATTAAAATCGTATTAATCCATCACTTCATAATCCAAATTAACACTTTATGTTATGTATTAATAAAAATTTTAATAAAAATTAATATTTGAAAAAAAAAATAAATTAAAAAATATAAAAATACCGTATATTAGTATATATATATATATATAAAACAATTGTGGGACTCTCCGGAGCCGCTCCTCAACTCCAACATTAGTATGATATTATCCATTTTGGGTCAAGATCAAGTCCGTACGGATTTAATCTTGAGTACCCCCTCTTAAAAGGCCTTATACTAACTTTATATACAAGACATCATCGGGTGCATTCCAGTCGAGCCGAGTCTGAGCTCATATAAGCTCGGGCTCGACTCCTTTAGCAATAGTTCAGGCTCGAGCTCAGCTCGAGGCTCGCCAAACTTTTGGCGTCCAAGCTCAGGCTCGGGCTCACGAACTTATATACAAGCTCGACTCGTTAAAATATATAAAAATAAATTATTACTCTTATATAATATTTTAATATAATTTTATTAAAATAATATAAATATATAATATAGTAGACTCGTTTAGACTTGTCAAGCTCGCAAGCTTCTAGTTTTGAGGCTCATGGCTCGACTCGTTTAAGCTCGGGCTCGGGCTTAGCTCGCCAAAAGCTTGTTTGAATCCGAGCTTGAGCCGAGCTTTAGATGAGCTGATCCCGAACTATTCGCAAACACAATCAGCTCATTTCTCGCCCTATCCTTTTATATTACCGATGTGATATTGGCTTTGGCACCGTAACAATCTTCCCCTTCAAACTAAAGGTCACATTTCCTCCCTCAAGTTAGTTCACTGATCCTTCGTACTGAGGACACACATTGCATAGCCTCTCCTCGAGATAATTCACCGGCCCATCTTTCATTGGCCTCCCCTTGAGATTATCTACCGATCCGTCAAACCATCTTGCACCACTGTTACTACCCAACGAGACTCAATGTTTGACCACCATATTATCCGAAAGACTTTCGACATAAGGTATATCACGGATCAATCACGGGCTCTATCTCTGAACTAGGCTCTGATACCACTTGTTGGACCCTCCGGAGCCGCTCTCAACTCCCATATTAGTATGATATTGTCCACTTTGGTTCAAGGTCAAGTCGTCACAGATTTGTTCTTGGGTACCACCACCCAAAAGGTCTCATACTAATGGATTTCTCTGGATACTTTATATACATGACATCATCATTTTGTATTACCGATGCGGTATTGGGTTTGACACTCTAACATATAAATATATTTTTTTAGTGATTTAAATAAAATATAGAACTTTTTTACTAGTATTTTTTATTAGCTTATTAACTAGTATTTTTAAATATATATATATATATATATATATATTCGATAGAACTAACATTTTAAATAGTTTCCACTTGAAAAAATAGCTAATAAAATTCAAAGGACATAATATGGATATACTATTATTTTTTTAATAATAATATAAAGATATAAAAAGTATACATTAAAAAGTTAATACATAAATAGAAAGTGTTGCAATATTAGTAATAAATATTTGCATAAGTAAAATAAAATAGTGAATATAATAGTATCTAGATAACTCCATTGTTATGAAGTCTTTTGGGTGGTGGTATCCAAGAACAAATCCGTGCGGGCTCGGCCCTGATCTAAAGCGGACAATATCATACTAACGGGGCCCATATATCATTATTCACTATTTTATTCAATTATCCTGCTAAGAATGAACACTATAATACTATTATATATATTGTCACGAGGTTCGATTCTATTGGTTGGTCTCCCATTTTATTTTTTTTTATATATAATATTTTGGCAAATTGCTTGTGGCCTGTAAGAGAGGTTCTGATGGTCTTGTAACATTGGAAGGATATTAGGGTTAGATATTAGGCCAAGTGTTGTGATTTTTAATTGTTTGATTAAAGATCTCTATGAGGAAAGTAGTGTCTTTAAAGCTGTGAGGATGTTCAAGAACAATACTACATGTAACAGCAAACCCCTACTTTGGTGTAAAACAAGACGGAATGTGTGACGCCGCAATGCAGATGTAAACCTGTAACAATAACAATGCAATTTCCAAACAACAGAAAAAGATACCTAATATCTTATAGTTTCAAATTTCAACAGCAGCAAGAATTTCATTAAGTAGAAAAATATCCAACACTAGAAAATCTTATACAAATCTTCAGGAATCAAGTAAAATATTTATAAATTCCAAATCTAACATCTAAATTTAGTACTCAAAACAAAGCGTCTGAATAATTAAAATAGAATGAAATAAACAAAAATAAGGTGTCTGGATAATTAATCTATTATTAACATGGCCATGATATTATTATTACCTAAAATTCTTAACAGAGGGAACACGTTACACTCATAAAACGAATCCGGGGATTAACATCAGGCATGAAACTTAGGCTAACCCTCTCCATATAAAATTTATCCACATTATCCACTTAAAACTCAAGAATACATGACATAAATGCTGTAAGTGTATTGTAGATTTGAACCTGTTTGGAACATCGGTTTTCAAACCATAGAGCAAGCAGGGGACAGGGACATGCATCTTCCTTCTTGTCTAACATCTTGATGTTGGTCCCTTTTGAAAAACATAATCCAAACATATACGAGTAATTAATTGCAGGTATTAAGACGACAAATCAACATCAAACCAATATAAAACAAAATTGATCTAAATTTTTCAATAATTACTATGCTTTAGGCAATCTTTAATTTAGTAACTCAATACGAAGGAAATGAAAATAAATGTATTGATTGGGAAACTGGCAATTTGACACTAACTGAAAAATCAAGTGAATAAATCCAACAATTTTGAGCATATTTCATGAAAATGTCAAGAAATCCACTAGTAATATAGAGGATAGAAGTTGATGGAGTCATCGATGGTTGTGATGGAAGTAGAGTCACAAGTCCTTAAATGAGGAGAAAGTCACAAATCGCAAGTTTTAGTTGGGTTTGAATTGGAGTCGAGAGCTGAAGATGAAAGAGGTGGAGTCGTTCATGGAGTTGTCGACGACTGTAGTCGAATCTGAATCAAAAGCTGGAGAATAAAAATTTTTTTTATTTTGAAGGGTTCAATCAGGATTAGGTTTGTAAAAGGGTATTTTGGAAATACCACTTTTTCTTTAATTTTTTCTAATTTTATTTAGATATTTTAAAGGGAAATTTTTATTTTTAGGCCATAAAAAGTTTAGTATACACTTATAGGCATGTTTTGAAAAGTTTGCAAAATTAAACGTTAGTTTTCACTCCATAGGTCATTCACAGACTGTGACCGTAGTTCACAAACCGTGAGCATAGTTCACAGAATCTTTGAATTGTAAAAATTCAGGGGTATTTTTTGAAACTCGGCTTATAGAGTGAAAACCAAACTTTTAAAAGCTTGTTTTTATATGTTTTTCAAAACAGACCTATAATTGTATTTGAAATTTAAAAAGCCCACGTAAAAGAATTCACTTTTTTAATTTGTTTTTAAATTAGAAAGGTAAAAAAGTCAGCACATCCTAAGGGGGCAAACAACTTATACAAAGATTAGTTTTGCAAAATTTTTAAAATTGACCTATTTTTAAAACTCAAACTTGTAAAAGTTCATTTTTTTTTAAAAAATAATTTAAAAAATCCTATTTTTAAATAGGTATAATGTTTATTTAGACCCCGGAAGTTGGCATAAATTTTTAGGTGGGCCCTTAAACTTTTCAAAGTTTCAAATGGACCCTCTAACTTGTCAAAAACGTTTCAGTTGACTCTTAAATTTTACGAAGTTTCAACTGGACCGTCAATTTTTTTAAGATTTTTATAAAATTTGATGCTCATATAACTTAAATAAGAGTCTAGCTGGTACACATTTGACAAGTTGGAGGGTATAGTATAAATTTCGAAAAGTTTAAGAATTCACATGAAAAGTTATATCAACTTATATCAACTTTAGGGGTTCAAGTATGCATTATCCCTTTTGAATAGGGTGTGATATGACTTCAAAACTGAGTGCATATATGTCCTTATTTTATTAAAATATATCACAAATATGAATTGAGAACATTGGAATTGAATTAGATGGATTCTATGCTACTTGAAAAGTAGTACAGAGTGAGGCTAATGTTTGAAAGACAACGAGAAAATATTGGTGTTATGAGATACATAGATTCCAACTATGTAAGTGTTTTAATAAAAGAATAATTACTATCGGATATGTATTTATATTTAATAGGGGATAAATCTCGCAGAGCAAGAGAGTATTGAACTGAAATTATGCAAGTTGACGATGGATAGTTGCCCACCTTAACAATGGAATGTGACCAACAAACCATCATTATTGATTCCAATATCAAACCATTTCGCAAGCTACTCGATTTTTCTTGGTTGAAAGTCAACTTTAGCACATTATAGAACCCTCTACATAGATATTCAGTCTTTTGAGCTCTGAAATCTGCTCAATGTGAATCCAGATTACTCAGATTAAGACCTTTCAGGCTGCCGATTGAGATTCAAACATGGAATGATGGAAGTTTAAAATTTCAGTTGAGATATGATTACCTGACTGGTTCAATGTCACCAATATCATGATCTAAAGTTACTTTGCCCCACATGCATGAATATCTACACATTGATGTTGTAATAAATCCTTTTGGAAACAAACAGTTGTTTAGTCGAGTTCAACTGTTCATTTGTGGAATTGGTGGTCACACCACTCAGATAATATTGTACAGTATGTGGATAGTGTTTCCACATTCTACATAAGTTTCATTGCAAGAACACTCATCACCAACTTCATTCAATCAAATCAGATATCAGTAATACTAAATCTGATATTTCAAACATGAAGATTGATGTTCAAGTTATCTCCAAAGACATGATCAAACCCTCAACTCCAACCCCGGATCAGCTTAGCAGCTACCAGTTTTCCTTTCTTGATCAAATGTCTCCTCCTGTTTACATTCCTTTGATCTACTTTTTCAATCTTGAACTTGATCAACAACTTAGCAAAGATTACATATCCAATCACCTCAAAACATCGTTATCCAAGGTTTTAACAGGTTTCTATCTATTGGCTGGGAGCGTAAAAGACAACTCTGTGGACTGCAATGATCAAGGTATTCCATTCTTGGAGGCTGAAATCAACTGTCCACTCTCACAAGTCCTTCAAAAACCATGTCCTGTAGAGCTAAAACAATTGCTTCCTGATCACACTACTTATGATTGCCTTGCAATACAAGTTAACTTCTTTACATGTGGAAATTTCGCTATTGGTGTACGAATTTCCCACAAGATTGCAGATGGCTCTTCTCTAATCACGTTTGTCAACAGCTGGGCTGCGGTCGCTCGTGGTGAGACTGGCATGCTTCGTACAGAACTCATAGCTGCAAAGCTATTTCCACCCATTGATGTTGGGGGATATGACAGGAAGATAAGACCTTCAAATAACAATGTTGTGCTGAAGAGTTTCGTGTTTAATGATTCTGTGATAACTAAACTCAGAGAAAAATATGCTGATAAAAGTAGCAAAGAACATCAAATATACCCAACAAGAGTGGAGGCCTTATCGTCTTTTATCTGGAGCCGTTATCAATCTTCAACTGATACGAAAATAGGGCCTGAAAAGCCTTTGTTACTGGTTCATGCAGTGAACTTACGCACGAGGATGAATCCGCAACTAGCTGATGATTCATTCGGGAATTACTTCCGACCTGCATTGATAATTTCTTCAGAGGCTACAGAGGAAGATTGTGTGAAGAAGTTTAGAGATTCAATAAGCAACATCAATGAAGATTTCGTGAAGAAATTACAAAATGGAAGCAATGAATATAATCTAATGACAAGGGCAGCTGACAGTGTAAACAAAGGAGAAATTTTCACATTCAATTATACAAGTTTGTGCAGGTATCCTGTATATAAAGCTGATTTTGGTTGGGGTAGGCCCGAATGGGTGGCTTGGGGAGGGTTACCTTACAAGAACTTGGTTGTTTTAATGGACACTAAATCAGGAGATGGAATAGAGGCATGGATTCATTTGACTGAGGAAGACATGGCCAAGTTTGAAGTTGACCATGAGCTGCTTGATTGCTTGTCCTGAACATGCGAGAATGGAAACTGCAGAAGCAAACACATACAGAAACTTGTACAATCCTAATAAAATGTCAAGCTTGTGCTTTTTGCCTGATTGTATGAATTAAGTGATACAATTGATAATGTTAGTTCTGGTAATGTTTAATATTATTTGAGGTAGATTCTATTGAAAACTGCATAAGCAAAAGACATGGGTCATTGTTAACATTTCCATAGTAATTGTTCACCCTCAAAGCACTAGTTACCATTGATAACTATAAATGCACAGATGTGTAGCAAATTACAGAGAATTGTAAGAAAAGTTCAGGTTTTAAATCACAGATTTGCAGCAAATCACAGATGTGCAGCAAATCACAGATGTGCAGCAAATCACAGATGTGCAGCAAATCACAGATGTGCAGCAAATCACTAGTTCCACTTTCCTTTATTCCTCCATTTCCAACTACATCAATCTGATTAGCAGACAAAATAGTCAAGCCATGATTTCAATTCTACAGTGATTAGTGTTGAACTCATTAGAGTGCTCAAGGATTTAAATAAGATTCCCAACTAAAGATTATAAGTTTATATGTAATTAACAACTCACTATATTTTGATTTGGCCAACATATGGAAAATGAAAAGCACATCTTTACAACCGTCCACCTTTCCTAACCCAAGTTCAATAGACATTGAATCCATAATATTATATTTTGTGATAATTCAACTGAAATGCAAGGGGTAATTGAAAGCAGAATAGTAACAAAACCATTGGCTTCTCATATTATCAGGACATAATGATATCAGAATTAGATCGCAGTCTAGTAATAAAACTCAAAACAAGTTTAGTTTTATGTTTAAACTTATACAGAATATCATGAGGAAAATAACTTATACAACATATCTATAGGTGACGTAACGCCCAGCAGTTTCACTCGGCCGGATAATCTTCACAACTTGTCCACGCTTCAACCCATAATATCTTGCAATTGGATCGGTCAGTTGAATACGAGGCAGCTGAAATCCAACAGCAAAAAAATATGAGCAACAAATAAATGGCAAAAAAGGTACTGACTGGATACCGTCATAGAAAACTAATATCTCAAATGCAACTTCTACTTGACCACATATGTAACAACTGGTTTAGTTAAGTAGATCACATGTAATAATAAAAAATAATAATTAAAAAAAAAAAATAAATAAAAAAAAAAATGATTAACCAGATCTACTATGCTCCCAAAATAAAGAAGCTGATGAAAATGGACCAGCATGGATTTTAATGATCACATTAACCAAAAAAAAAAAAAGACATGAATTCAATTGCCTTTAAAAAGTAGTTGCCAATCCAAAATCAAAAGAAAAAATTCACCTTAACTTATCAAAAGCACAACAAAAAGCCACGTTATTGATGAGTGTATTTATTGGTTAAGAACTTCAATTTATCCTATCCAATACATAAAGCAGAATCCGAAGCTTTATTGAGGAAGAAAGCCATGTTATGAGCCAAGATCCCTTCTCATCTTTTTTTTCCTAGAACTATCATAACCCTGAGATAAGATTGTCTTCTTCTATGGAGCGACCCTCATGATTTAAACTAACCAATGAAAATTAAAACCTACTTGTAGGATCACCTCATGAGCTACACAAATCTTCTGCACATTAGCTTATCATATTTAAATTGGACTATCCTATCAGATCATCAATACTATCTCTAGAAGATCTTTCTTTCAGAAATATAAAATCAAGCTTCAGAGAAGATCTCAATGGCTCAACTGAACTGAGCCTAAGAGGGGCAACATAAACGTAGAAATGCACACATCTAAATACAAATTCCCATAAGCTCTATAACTGAATAAACCATTCATCTAAAATGAAAATAATATGTAGCATCAACCTTATAGAATATAATCTAGAATAAAATGGAGTCTATGGAGAAAACAATTTCCCTACTAATTAAGTAAGATACACACAAAGAACATGAGATTATGAAAAGGCTACAGGCTACTCTCAAAGAAGGCTACAGGCTACTCTCAAAGAAGGCTACAGGCTACTCTCAAAGAAGGCTACAGCAAGAGACATTGCTGTCGAGGAAGGAAAATGAACCCTACAGAAATCAAAAATCCTAAAACCATTCACTATCCCATGTCTAAACATGAACCTAATTCATCTCCAATGCAGTAGATTCAAGCATTTAAACTGATATAACTCCAGAAACCAAACTAACAAATACATCAAACAATAACAATATACATGAAGCTGTCACAACTGACCTGTGTTTCCTTCACCGTGTACCTCTTCAACAAAGTCTTCTTCTCTTCGTTTTTAAGCACCTGATGCTCAGGAATAAGAACATGTTCTTTAATATTGACCAATAGCTCAGCCTCCTGTTTCAATAACCACACACCAAGACAATCAAAAAAATATTTAGACAATATCATAGTCAATATCTAAGATTACAGAGCATCAAGTTCACCTGGAAAACCTCCAAGTGGAACTTTGAAGAAATCTCGCTTATACATGTACGAGCAAATGGAGTCAAATTCTGTTGAACGACCAACACAGCTCTAAAAACATTCTCCGACTTCATCCTATTGGTGTAAGTCTTCATCGTCTTAACACCAACTTTTGGTTCTTCAGGGAAGAAAACGTAAATCTGGAATCAAATATCACCAGCACAAAATCAGAAACCTAGTAGTACAGATAGTTGAAAACAGGAAAAAGTAAAGGAGAAGAAGATAAGAAAAAAAGTGAAGCAGGAAAAGAGAGACCTGATCGGAGGTGTTGTTGCGCATTGCTTTATTGATATCAAGGTTCTCTCTCTTCATATTCTCGCCAAATTTTGAAATGAACTGATGTTTAGACATGTTGATCTCGAAGTCGGCGACGAAATAACCTCTGTCTCGAAGCATCTGCATTACTGTGTTCCTTATTCTGCATAGCCGTTTGATTTCTTCCTCTGATAAAGTCATCTTTTCTCTGATTATCTCTCAACGATTCGAAGATGAAATCAAAATCGAACTTAAACCGTCCTTGTCAGAATTCTTCGCTGCTGCTGATCGATTGAGTAGCCGGAGGGATGTACGTTTGAAACTGCGTCGGTTGTCGGTTCACTAGGGAAAGAAAGCTTTTATATGTGTACTGTATCGGGTCGGCTAAATTGGGACAACTTGCTTGTTCTGCTGCTGAGGAATGGCTCTGGTCTGGTCCACCGGAAATCTATAAAGAAAAAGTAACATTAGTGGGTTCATAAAAAAATAGTATCCCGGCCCGCCCTCAATATACTAGAAATCAATATACTAGAAATCTGAAAACAGTGGAGATCCGACTTAGAGAACATCGAGTTAGAGAACATCGATGTTTCAAACCAACATGTTTACGCATCAGTCACACCTATTGCTCTAGCAAATTATTAAAAGGCATGAATGAGCAGCAATAGCAGAATGTAAAACCAGAAGATATGGAAAGAAGAATTGAGCATGTCGATTTGAAAACAGTGTTATAGAGAGACAAAGTAAGTCCAGAAGAGGATTTGAAAGGGTTTAACAAAACACATGCGTTTGAAGCTTCAACCAACAAACATAACCAACACAAAACACAACTGAAATGAATACAATATTTGATAACCAAAACAATTTACAACAATTAAGATACAGACAGACAGAATCCAGTAAAATTTACTATCCAAACATATAATATTGATTCACACAATCAATCAAAATTCCAATCGCAAAACCAAAAAAAAAAAACTTGCCGAGATATGGAACAATCAAACGTCCGAAAGCAACAAAAGATGAAATCAAAGGAAAGAAAGCGACTCGCATGTTTGAAGAAAAGAGTACTTGGTGAGAGGAGACGAGCTTGAATTTGGAGTACTTGCAAAGTTGGAGGAATCCTTCTCGTCGTCTTTGCAGGAATCGAAGACCTCGTAGCGGTTATTCCCAATCAGCTGCGAGGACTTCACGAAATTACGTAAATTCAATTGTGAAACATTCACCAAATCAACTCAAACAAATCTAACGTAAACACTCACCAAAGTTGCGATTGGAGATCCGAGTTGGAATTGCTAGAAATCGGAAAAAAACCTCGATGCCGGACAAGTGGAGGCGAAGGTGAATTGCTAGGGACGGCGGGCAGATCGATGGAGACGGCGGCGATTCGGTAGAGAGGAAGTGAGATCTTCAGAGAGAAATTAGGTTTTGCCGATTGAAAAAATGTGAAGGTTGTTTTTGGAAATGTAAAATGTGACATATGTATGAGCTAAAATTTTGAATGCAGATTGAAAATTTTCACTTTTCAAATTAATTTTATGTACAGATGTAACCGTTAATTGTATTTAGTTTATTTAATTTATAACAAATTGCAAATAATTCCAAATCTTAAAATATTATAGGGTTTGTTTCCCAGCAGTGTTCAATACTTAAAATATAAATAAATAAAATATACATTGATGGCGTGTATTGGTTATTGTACAGTGTGTGGATAGTGTTTCCACTTTCTATACAAGTTCATCGCAAGAGCACTCATCACCAACTTCATTCAATATTAAATCTGATATTTCAAACATGAAAATTGATGTTCAAGTCATCTCCAAAGACATGATCAAACCCTCAACTCCAACCCCAGATCAGCTTAGCAGCTACCAATTTTCCTTTCTTGATCAGATATCTCCTCCTGTTCACATTCCTTTGATCTACTTTTTCAATCTTGAACTTGATCAACAACTTAGCAGAGATTACATATCAAATCACCTGAAAACATCTCTATCCAAGGTTTTATCAGGTTTCTATCTATTGGCTGGGAGCGTAAAAGACAACTCTCTGGCCTGCAATGATCAAGGTGTTCCATTCTTGGAGGCTCAAATCAGCTGTCCACTCTCAGAAGTCCTTCAAAAACCATGTCCTGTGGAGCTGAATCAATTGCTTCCTGATCACACTACTGAGGATTGCCTTGCAATACAAGTTAACTTCTTTACATGTCTAAATTTCGCTATTGGTGTACGAATTTCTCACAAGATTGCAGATGGCTCTTCCGTAATCACGTTTGTCAACAGATGGGCTGCTGTTGCTCGCGGTGACACTGACATGTTTCGTACAGAACTCATAGCTGCAAAGCTATTTCCACCAATTGATGTTTGGGGATATGACAGGAAAATAAGACCTTCGGATAACAATGTTGTGTTGAAGAGTTTCGTGTTTAATGATTCTGTCATAACTAAGCTCAGAGAAAAATATGCTGATCAAATATACCCAACACGTGTGGAGGCCTTATCGTCTTTTATCTGGAGCCGTTATCAATCTTCAACTGATACCAAGATAGGGCCTGAAAAGACTTTGTTACTGGCTCATGCAGTGAACTTACGCAAGAGGATGAATCCGCAACTACCTGATGATTTATTCGGGAATTACTACCGACCTGCATTTATAATTGCTTCCGATGCTACTGAGGAAGATTGTGCGAAGAAGATTAGAGATTCAATAGGCAACATCAATGAAGATTTCGTGAAGAAATTACAAAACGGAAGCGATGAATATAATCTACTGACAAGGGCAGCTGATAATGTGAAGAAAGGAGAAATTTTCACATTCAATTATACGAGTTTGTGCAGGTACCCTGTATATGAAGCTGATTTTGGTTGGGGTAGGCCTGAATGGGTGGCTTGGGGAGGGTTACCTTACAAGAACTTTGTTGTTTTAATGGACACAAAATCAAGAGATGGAATAGAGGCATGGATGCATTTGACTGAGGAAGACATGGCCAAGTTTGAAGCTGACCATGAGCTGCTTGCTTGCTTGTCCTGAACATGCGAGAATGGAAGCTGCAGAAGCAAACACATGCGGAAACTTATACAATCCTAATAAAATGTCAAGCTTGTGCTTTTTTCTGAGTGTGATTGTATTTATTAAGTGATACAATTGGTAATGTTTGTCCTGGTTAAGAAGTTTGAGAATATTGAGAAATATTTTACTGAGAATTTGCGCAATCAATGTGAAAACTATAAGCAGAAGACATGGGTTAACGAGGGTCATTGTTAACATTTCCATGGTAATTGTTACTTGCTCACCCTCAAAACACAGTTACCATTGATCAATATGACTACAAATGCAAAGATGTGTAGCAAATTACAGACAATTGTAGGAAGAGTTCAGATTCCACTCTCCTTTATTCCCTCATTTCTAACTATATCAATCTAATAAGTTACAAGGTTTCTCAGGCTTAACGTTAGCAGACAAGTTAGCCAAGCCATGATTTCAAATTCTGGTATAAATATTGGTTCCCTTTTTGTGTTTTTTTTTTTTTAATGTCACATACTCAACTTCTACAGTGATTAGTGTTGAACTCCCAAAAATTTGAACACTCAATGATCATTAGAGTGCTCAAGGATTTAAATAAGATTCCCAACCATCCTTCTGCAGCTTCTCTGCCTTCGTCAAGACTTCATCTCTCGTGTCTTCTAGATATTGGCTCATTCTGCACCAATGTACTCCACATCAAAACCATGCTGATAGTAACATAAATCTGTTCAAAAACATCTATGAATAATGATCAAAGGATACCTTGCCACTAGGTCAGCATCAGCAATCCCCAACATTCTCACTGCTAATAATCCAGCATTTGTTGCATTGTTTATTGCCACCGTGGCAACTGGAACCCCTCTTGGCATCTACAGAAAAATGAATAAAGTGTCAACAGACATTCCGAACCAAAAAATAAGACATCAGTTGAATACCAAAACTCCACGAGATATATAGAAAATACATGAACAGTAAGCGCCCTACGAAGCAACATAATGGAAGTCTTGAAAACAATTTACCTGAACTATTGATAAAAGTGAATCAATGCCATCTAAGGCAGAGGCACGCACAGGGACGCCAATGACAGGTAAGGGAGTAAGTGCAGCAACCATACCTGAAAGATGAAAAACTTATGATATTTTTCAGGCATAATGAATATGTCAAGGAAGCTATACAAAACATAATTTTACAAACATGCCTGGCAAGTGGGCTGCACCACCAGCACCAGCTATAATGAGTTGAATGCCTCGCTCCAATGCAGAAGAAGCATATGAACACATCAATTCAGGAGTTCGATGTGCTGAAACTATTCTAACCTGAAGACAATAATTTATACCACAAAAAAGGCAGGAAAATTCGGTAAAATATCATTATGTCATATGTTGGATGACAAATAAATCACAACTGCATCAATGTTGAAAGTTACCTCATGAGGTACACCAAACATGCTCAAGATTTTGGCAGCCTCCTTCATAACAGGAAGATCAGAATCAGAACCCATTATAATCCCAACACGTGGGGCAACTGCATTAAGCAAACAATAGAAGCAACTGGAACATCATAATTCAATCAACCGCATAAAACATGAAAGAATAAGTCCACCTAAACAATTTTTATTAATTTCACATCAAGGTAAGTTTGATGGAAGCCTTATTGATAGCATAGTGGCTAATTTTACTGTCTGATTCTAAAATCTAGACATTTCTGCTAAGAAGGCGTGATATGATCACTACTAAACTACTCTTTGGTCAAGTTACCTGCAGACTGAGAATCAGAACTGTCTCCCTTCAGCATCGAATTTAGTCGCGCCTCTACAATGCCCATAGAAGAACCGACAAAGGTTATATGACCCATTTTTCGCTGCTTTCGCATATCTGATAGGTTATAATGACGAGATACATTATTGATAAAATTGCTCAAGAGTAAGAGGATTAAAATATGAATTAGAAATTCAAGAAAACTCGACCATACCTGGCTTATCGTACCAATGAACAGTAGCCCCTGGAATGGCCAATGCTCTCCCAATCAGCTGCTGAGCCAAGTAGAAACCACGCTCTCCCTGACCAGAACATACTTAATTTTTAATTAACTGTGCATTGAACATCCACCAATGTTAAAAGCTATAATTAAACGATATTCCTAAGTATATCCTTGTACGGAGACACTTCAAAGTTACTAAAACCAAAACTTGAAGACATAATTCAAATAACCACATAACAGAAGTGTACAATTTGAAAATAAAATGCAAATTTGTCATCAAAATAAGAAATGCCAGATCGTAAGCAAAACACAAATTCCATCACGCATACAGTTTAGTCAAACAAGTAGCTGTAACCAAGAGGAATGCAGCTCATTATTATACAATTGATTTTTCTAATATATGCCCATACTATTTATTCAAGTAAACTTGCAAGGAAGAAACCAAGGGAAAATGGAAGTACGCACTAACATTTTCTTCACCAAGTAAATTGTACATTATAGCAGCTGGAGTTTTCATTGATGGATCACCAAGAGGAAGACCAACAACAGCCCTTAAGTGTTGTTCAAATTGTGAAGTGTAGCAAGCCTCTATGGTATGATGTCCACTATTGTGCACTCTCGGTGCTACTTCATTTAGTAATATCTGTTTGAAGGTTATGTAAATTAGTCTCAAGGTGCAATTCAGACCTCAAAAGAAATATAGATATTTCAAGCACAGTAGCACAATGATGCAGATTCTGTCACCTGTCCATCCTCAGTCAAGAACAACTCAACTGCAAACACACCGGCACCTTCCAGCGAGCTAATAGCTCTGTAAGCAACATCTGTGGCGAGTTTCCTAACTTTCCATGGCACAACAGCTGGAGACTTGACTATGTGGCATATGTTATCCCTGCAAGAAAAATACCCTAAATTAAAGGCAGTGAAAGCACATCGGGAGAGATAACTCAGGAGATATAAAGATGAAGTATACTAAATATCAATAATAAAAACAAATTTAACTTCTCAAATTTTCATCTAACCTGTGAATTGTTTCGACGACAGGATAACATAATATTGAATTATCTCTTCCTCTTGCCACAATAACAGCCAATTCCTGCCATAACAATTTTTTTCTTTAAATTATTCACATCTAATGTAAAATTTTAGCTGAAATCAACAGTAAAATGCTAGACATTAACCTTGACAAAGGGAGCCCATTTTTCAACATATAAACCACGATCAAATCCTCCAAGAGCTGCAAAATATTTGAAAAACAGTCACGCATTCGCATAAAAGGCATTGGTTACGAGATTCAGCACAAGAAAAGTCAAAGTACATGTGCATCTATAAATGGCTAAAGACATACAACAGAATCTGAGTGTGAGATGCATGCATACAGCTTCCAATATTGACAACAAGAAGAATAAGCAACACATGACACCATACATGATTCAGGGATGAAACAAATACATACTGAACCAACATGGATCATCAATAAAAGAACATCTTACCAGCCACAGCAGAAGCAAGCTCCTCTTCATTCTTAGCAACAGCATTCCCACGTCCATCATAAGCTAACCGCTTGCTCTTGATCATAAGTGGGTAGCCAAATAAGTTACCTGCTCTCTTTGCACCTTCCAAATCATCTATCTGCTTTGTCCACATACCAAATTATACATTAACATTGAAACAAATTTTATTCAAAAAAATAGAAAACGAGCTAAGAAACCATCATTAATATTTTTGAGTCAAATAGTAACAAGAAGAAACCACAAACCTGCACAAATTCGGGAAGTGGAATGCCATGCTGAGAAAAATGAACTTTCTGGAGGTATTTATCCTGTAAGATACATAGAATGAGTCAAGAAGCAGCCCCCTTTTTCCAAATTACATAGCTTCAATAACTTTCAAGTCTAAAACAGCCATTAATACATGTGACAATAATTTCAAGGTACTTCAAGAAGCAACATTTATTAGCAAGTTTATAACTAAAATCAACATACTTGTAAATCAACATACTTGGATTATCCGAATGGTTGAGGCCTTAGGTTGGCAATCAACACCCTGCTGCTCAAGCTTCTCCATCGTAGCAACATCAACATGCTCAATCTCAACAGTCAATACTCCACATCTAACTACCAAAAAACAACTCATAACATAAGAAATCTCGTTCAACTTACAACAGTACAAAAAAATCAGAATTCTGCTAAAACAAAAGGAAAAAGCAAATACTACATCAGTATCAACAGAACCAAACCTCTTAGCAAATTCCTCAACAGTAGCGCTATCATCAAAGCTTCCAACCATATGATCGTAAGCAAGCTGACTAGCAGGACAATTCTCAAGAGGGTCTAGAACTGCAACCTTGATAGCCATTTTTGAAGCCGCCTGACATAACATTCTGCCTAGTTGCCCTCCCCCAAGAACCCCAACAATCATCTCAGATGGTCCATGAGCAGGCGCATTATCCTCACTGTAATCACCAAAAATAAATAAATAAATAACTTATACAACAAAAACACTATAAAGACAGAGAGGAGTGGATTAATTGCAGTGCTCTACTCTAATAAGCAGACAAAAGAAACATACTTTGAATGGAACAAGGTAAACAAAATATGCCCAGATGGTCAGTTTCAATCAATTAGCATAAATTGCAAAGTAAGAACCTGAGAGAGGTGGAAGTCACGTGGGATTCACGTGAGGCGCGACAAGAGAGAACTGGATTCTGGTGGAGAGACTTGGACATGGAGAATAAGGTGAACTGACGCTGTATTGGAAGAGAGAATCGTCGATGAAGAGAAGGTTTGAAGGCGAATACAGTCGACGTGCTTTTGGAAAACACTCCCACTTCGCTGCTCTGAAGAAGCATCTTCCGTCACCCAAACGGCGCTTTCGAGTTACCGTCGCCTGCCGCCTCGCTATTCTCGTCGCTGCACTCTTCACTTTTGGACTGTTAAATTGCAACTTTTTTTTTTTTTATATATTGTTCGGCTCCATTTTCTTTCAAAGTTTACTCAAACACTCACAGTTAATTATAAGAATTAAAAAATATATAAAACAAAATAAATAAATAAAAAAATTTAAAAATTTATTATTCCCACATCTTTACTGGTAAATATATATATATATATTTCAAATATAAATCAATAATTTATTTTTAAATAAATTTAAATTTTACTATAGATTTATTTTTATATATTTATTTATATTATTGTAATTTCGTATTACGATCTAATTATATATTAGAATTAAATTTAAAATTCTACCAAAAATTTTGAAAAAAATATATATAATATAAAACTAAAATTTCTGCTACTCATTATTAATTTTCGTGTATCTCAAATTTCTCATTTTTATTTTCTTTTTATGTTAATAAATAGATATCTCAATTATTTTTTTTTTATTTTTATATATTATTTTTGTTATTATTATAAAAGTTAGGAAGAATTTTATTTTTGACCTTTTACAATTTTTATTTACACTATATAGCCTAATTTTAAAAACTGCACAAAAATAATCTTTCAAACTTTTACTTTTCAAAAATAGTTCATCACAACATGTGAAGGGGCACTTCACAAACTGCGAAGGGCTATTTTTGAAAATCAAACTTTGAATGGATTAAAAATATAAGTGAAACTTTTTTAGATTAGTTTTGAAATTTTAAACTTTATTTGAGCTATATTATACAATTTTCCCTAAAAAATTAATATGATTTTATTTAGAGGAAATTATTCAAAATGGGCCTTGTAAAGTTTGAATTAATTTTGTAGGCCTATTTTCAAAATCTTTCAAATATAATTTTTGTAAACTTTACTTTGCACCCAATAGGTTGTGCTTCCTATTATACCCTTTGTTTGAATAATAATTTCAAAAATGTCATTACAATAAATCAGATGTTTTATTTTGGGAGTTAGATTACTTATATACCATCCTACTAACAAAACCGTTGATTTGAAACAAATCAGATTAATTTCAACCTAATCAAACAGCTAAATTGAATCTTGAACTCTGAAACTGATTCGTGAGACTTCGCAACCTCTTCTAACGCACGAAGTTGAACTCTGTGACAGATCACGTTGAGTTGCAGTTTCTGTTGCGGTTTGTTTGAGTACGGTTAAAATCTCAATCTTTTCCTTTTCCAGTAATCTTCGTCTGAGTAAGCATTATGTGTTCTGGTCGGTTGAATTCGGCATGGTTGAAGCAAGTTTCTTGAGAGTTACAGTCTATTCTGAAATTAAGGTTGTAGATTGTCGTCTTTGTTGCTGTTTGTTTTTATAATTAGTATTGCCGGTTCCATTCTGTTCGAATTTAAAAGTTCGAAGAAAGCTAATTGTTGGTTTTGTGGCAGGCTCTTATTTTCAAGCAATTGTTCTGAGCGCAGAGTAATTAGGATGGGCGAGTCATCGAACTCAACTAAGGTAAGTTCGTTTATCATTTTCGCATGTACTGTCCTGTTATAATTTTCATTCCTCTCATCATGCATGTACTGTATTGTTGGTATGTATAGTTTGTTTACCATGCTTAAATCCTAATTTTTCAACATCTAATCTTGTGTTTCATTCAATTTGTGTTACAGCATTCAATTGGTAGAGTAGGATGATGTTGTTTTTTATGGTATATGTTTATGTTGTTAATTGAAGTAGGTTGTTCTTTGATGAATCGTGTGTGTATAAGTTGAATGTTATTATTGTTTGTGTGTTTCAATCTTGTTGATTGGTAATTTCAATGGGTATTTTTCTCAGTTGATAGGGTTTGTTATTATTCTGATGTGAAATATTGTTGCAATCTTGCAAAATGTGATGTGTAATTCTTAATTGTTAGGTTTTCAAATACAGAAGAATATGGAGGAAACAAGTAACACAGCAGCGTGTCAATAAACCTCCCAATTTTTCATTTTGGCTCTGGCTTCATGAAACTGGCAGGAATAGTAAACTGCTGCTTAGGGAGTCTATTGAGAGTGGGCCATTCAGACAGTTCTACAAATGCGCAAGTAGGATGGATTTCAAGTCCATATGTTTCCCTGGAAATGGGGTTCTGAGGGTCCTTGGTGCGGAGGTCACCTTACCCAGTGTTAAGGATGATGAGATGTGGTTCGTTTCTGCTAGAGCTTTACACCGTTTCGATAAACAAGAATTTGCTCTAGTGACAAGGCTTAAGTTTGGAGCATCTGATATAAATGTAAAATTTTTAGAGAATGAGCCTCTAAATGGGGAAAACATAGTTGCCAGGTTGTTCCCTGATGCTAGACCTGGTCATAGGGTCGGGGACCCGCCCGACCCGTCCCGACTCGGCCCTTAAAATATCATATTTGACCCTAGTTTGTTTGGCCCTGACCCGGCCCGACCCTAAAAATAGGGGACCCTGTATAATATAAGGCCGGGTTAGGATCAATATTTTGACCCTATTAACCCGACCCGACCCTATATTAAATTTAATTATATAAATTAACATTTATATTTATAGAATTTATACCAAATCATAAATCTAAAAATTTTTCACATCACCAAAGTTATACTAAAATATCCCAAATTTACAAATTTCCACAATTGCCACAATTAAATCTTTGATTTCGTAACGAAATAAGCAATAGCAAATATCAACATCAAGATTTCTAAATTTGTGGTAGAAGAGAAATCCATAGTAAGGATTTTATTTAACTTTAGATTTTAGACTTATTTTAATTTAATTATTAGATTAATTTTTTCTTTATATTTGATACTTAAGTTTTAATTGACGAATTATATATATATTTTATAAATTTTATTAATATATTAATATATTAGAATCAGGGCCGACCCGAGGCCCGCCATGTCCATTCAGGGCTAGGGCCAGGGTCAGACCCTGACTATTTTATTACAGGGTCGGGCCGGGCTAGGGTCAAGAAAATTTGGTTAGCTACACCACTTGGCCCGACCCTAATCCGGCCCGACCCGGATTTTGATTAGGTCTACCTGATGCTAAGAGATTCCATGTATGCGGATTGGATGTACAAAAACTACTGGACAACCAGATTATGAGGTTAGATGCAGAAGACGTGGAAAAGTTGTTCCTTGTCTTTGTGGTGTATCACTTTCTTTTGGGCTAGTCAATGACGAAGGTCATTAGTAATTTCATTTGGCATTTGGTAGATGATCTAGAAAGATTAAAAGCATTTCCCTAGGGTTCGTATGTATACGCGGAGATGGTTAAAGATTTTAAATCCAAGCTTGGCGGTACCTTCTTCAATAATCCTATTCGAGGCATTCATTTGTATGGTTTCCCCTTAGCTTTTGTGGTAAGTACTTAACTTCCTTTAACTGAATACGAATATACTGTTTTATTGTATTTTGAGGTTGATTTTGGTAATATTGTAATGACTGAGTGCAGTAGCAGATGGTTGACTGCTTCCCTGATGTGCGGGCGGCATCTATAGTAACGAAGCTCGAGCGGGGCGAAGATGATGAAAGTCTGTACCCAAGATGTGTTAAGTGGGACTTTGAAGATAACTCCAGCAAGAGGTTTGACTTAATTTTGCAGGTATTTTAAAGTAATGTCTGTTTAAATTGATTCTGAAGTAATGTCAGTTATATTGGATGTGATGTTAGAATGTTCTGATTTTAATAGGTTTTATATTGTACTGCAGGTACCCGGTGAAACGAATTTAGTCCCTTCTGAAGCAGAAAGAATTTCTTGGTATTTCAAATGTTGTGATTTTGAAGTGGACATGAGTGATTCAAAGAGGGAAGATTCGGAAGCCGATTCAGAAATGAATATGCAAGAATATATAATCAAGACCAGGGAGAAGAAGAGGTCAGGAAGTCATGACAGAAAGGGGGCAGATATAATGTTGGGTGAGCTTAAAAGGAATATTGAAGACTTGGTTCAATGGTGTAGGGAAATAGATGAATGACGGCGAGAGGTCGAAGATCTCTTGAAAGTTAGATGTAAGCACATGCAACCAGATGCAGATGTGAAGTTGAATAGGGTCTCTGTTAGACCAATATCTATTAAAGAAGCTAGTATTAAGAAGAATACACCAAAAATGGGTCGTAAGAAATGCAAAGCTCCAGATGGGGGGACTGTACTCGCAACACTGGCTAAGACTAGGAAAATGGTTCGGGATGAGTTGAAAAAAGCAGATATTGGAAAAGCAACACCTGCAGTTGTTGATGAGGCTTCAACTAAGGAATTAAAAGTGGATGAGAAAGTTTCTGAAATTATTAGCACATTACCTGGAAGGCAGGAAGTAAATGTTTCTCCGAGTAAGCCTAGATTTGGAGTACAGACTCGGACGATGGCAAGGAAAGAAAAAATTTCAGACTATAACATTGAGGAAAACAATGGAAAAGGAAAAGACGATCAATTCAAGAATGCTGCAGTCCCTGTTACGGAAACTGATGAGAAAGATCTGGATGATCAGGTTAAGAATTACCTAGCTATCGTGAAGGTTCTTTCTGGTTTGGCAGGTGATGTTGGGGAAACTGAAGAAATTGATACTGACACGTTACTCGCCCAAGAGATGTCCCTGAAAATGGTTGCTTCCAAAAAACCTGTTTCTGCAATACACGATTATCATCCCTGCAAGAACACTATCATACGTGAAATTCTCAGTTGTACAACGTGGTTTTTAGGAGAATTGATCAACATCTTTATGCACTGCATTAAAAAGCTTCACTCTGGTGTTAAGAACCAGAAAGTGGGTGTCCTAAGTTCATTTTTCTACTCAGCTTTATCTTATCGGTATAAGGAAGCATTAAAGAAGAATGAAGGACTGAAGGGTTTGTTTGTGCCAGAACTGTGGATTAAAATCATAAATGGATAGGCTCTAGAAGATTTTAACTGCTCTCCTTGGTGGGAACTGGATACGGTAAGCTTTAGGGTGCTTCAAATATATATATAACAGAAAAAACTATATTTTTACTGATGGTATTTAAATCATTTGCTATAGATTTGCTTCCCTGCCCATCTGTATGACACGCATTGGGCAATAGTCGTTTTGGATTTAACGAAACAGGATATATGAGTGGTAGACTCCAGGTGCAACAAGTGTGGCAATGATCAACAAAGTTGGGAACTCTTGGCAAATCAATTCAAGTGTGTAGCATACACCATCCCACAGATCCTGTCTATGTCCCAGTACTACAGTCATAAACCACCTGTTTTAGACAGGGAGTGGAGAGTGCACCTCCCATCCTATAACTGTGTTCCTTGTCAGCCTGATAGGTATGCTTTGGAAATCTTTTAATCTTCACTAATTTGGTTATACATGTATTACTGAAGTTAACTGTAATTGGTATATTTCAGCCATGCATGCGGGGCCTATATCTGTGTTGGTATTGAAGATATTCTACTTGGAAGAAAAAAGTGGTCTGTTAACCGAGAAAGGGGTTGGCCTAAGTTAATGCGGCAGCATATTGCAAATGTTATATTCCAAGCTTTACCCACTAAGATGGAGGAGTGGTTTTGGTTTCATGTTTAGGTTGCACTATTTTCATACTTAACCAATACTTGTACACCTTTAAAGGATTTCGCGGCCATTAGGGTCCCAAAAGTTCGATTCTGAACTGCCATCAAATTTCTAATCTGGCATATTCACTTCTGAGGACGACTGAGAGACCAAATAAGTCTTTATCCACTTAACCAACTGGACCTAGATTTTGCAGGCATTTGTCTCCCTTAACTGCAGAACGTTTGGCCTAAAAGAAACATGAAAATCATAGGGGGCACGTATAGTTCGAGAGACATGTAAGAGTTAAGCGGTTATGGCACCATACTCATGCATTCCACTAAGGTGGAGGAGTGGTTTTGGTTTCATGTTTAGGTTGCACTATTTTCATACTTAACCATTACTTGTACACCTTTAAAGGATTTCGCGGCCATTAGGGTCCCAAAAGTTTGATTCTGAACTGCCATCAGATTTCTGATCTGGCATATTCACTTCTGAGGACAACTCAGAGACCAAATAAGTCAACTACACAGACCCATAGTCCGATCTGCTGCCTGTTTTCAAGATCTATCTACAAACAAGTTAACCCTTTTTTATTACGTACAAACAATATTATTTCCGTAGAATCTTGTAAAATAGGGATATAAATAGAGTATAACAAAATAATAAACAACATCTGCCATTACTATTAGGGATGTCTCAAGGTAGGCTAGTTAAGGTCTCACTACAGCTTTGTTCTCTGGTAGCTTGGTTATTGGACGGCACATGAGAGCTCATGTCACATGTTCCATCAACACTACGGATGCCTCCTTGCACCTGCAAACGGTATGCCCTACACCCTTACAACGAGTACAATGCATTACACGCTTACGTTTACTGCCTCATTTGATCTTGGTGGAATAGCTCCTAGTGGTGTAAGCCGGTCTATCATTCCATTCCTTCTAGTGACCATTCCTTCTAGTCACTGCTAGTAGGATCTATTACTTCCCGCGGAAGACACTGGAGGGTTACTACATGTTGGCATTGTATGTCCCTTTTGACGACACCGAAAGCATTCTTTCTGTTTATTTTTCTCCAAATGAGATCTGTACCGCTTTTCCTTCGGACGACCAACTTGACGTACAACTTCCATTGACAAGACAAGTTAGGTTGTCATGTCCCACGCTTCTTTACCTAGAATAGGATTTATTGGCTTGGCATATGCACCAATCAAGAAATCCTTATAGTAGTACGCATGGCATAATGAACTAACTCGTGTTTTCACATACCAGCAAAACTTATACGGACGACAGTAAGATATAAAATAACACTGCTCATACCAATAGCTATTGAATAATAATATAAACGATAGCTAAAATGGCTATCCTAAATCCTGAATACGCTCCCTAAAGTCAAATCAGAAATTCTGATGCTTAATCAAAAATGAATGATCTACAATCAATGGCCATGAAATTCTAACATACCTGGCATATGCAACAACATGGAAACAAGGGAATTGATCAAGCTGCCACAATCCTCATGAACATGTCTTTTCCTCCACATTGACAATTCCATCTCCTTTATCGCCATTCCTGACTTGATACTTGGCAGCCTCTGTGATTGGAAATACATCACATTTGTCAGCATCTGCCATCATCTTTTGAATTTTGTCAACTGATGCGGACGTGATTGAAGACTGAAGTTTCTTTCCAGCCTCATATCTAGCACTAAACCATCTCTGTGTCATACCCCTTAAGAATTCATGAGTGGCAGTAATAGGCAAACGACGAGCTGGTAGAATTGCGGAATTAACGGACTCAGCTATGTTTGTCGTCAAGATGTTTTATCTTCTTCTAGGGCAATAAGATTTTGCCCACTTCATTTTCCCAAGCAGGCTGAGTTCACGATGCAAATTGGGACAAACAACCTCAATACCTTCAAATAACCTATCACATTCAGCTGTAGAGTGGGTATACACAGCTCTAGCAAATGCTTGTTCAATGTCTGCCCTACGACTAAAAATTTTTATCAGATTTTTCTTCAAATGGTAGTAGCAGGCCACATGAGGAACATTGGAAAAGACAACACGAACTGCTTGAGGTATGTTTTTTCCACGATCAGTGACTAGAACTAAGTTTTCTCTGACACCAATCGCCCTGCGTAATCTCTGCACAAACCATGTCCAAGAAGCTTCTGACTCCTTTGGGGCAAAACCAAAAGCAATAGGAAATATACAATCTGAGCTGTCCATACCAATAGCAACAAAAATTATACCAACTGACTTTCCTTTCATGTGCGTAGCATCCATACACACAACTGGATGTATATACTTCTGGAATCCATCAATACACTGCCTTAGGCTGAAGAAGGAATACAAAAAATTACCATTTGCGGATGTTTGCATATCAATAACACTGCCAGAATTTGTTTCCAACAGAATTTTCAAATAAGATGGGAGCAACTGCCATGAATCTTCATGGGTCCCATAAGCAAGGTCTTTGGCAAATTGAAGCGACCGCCAAGCCTTACTGTAAAGTAACTTCACAGCATACCTTGCTCTAATTTCACTCATTATATTGTTGGCTGAAAATTTGGCCTCCGACAATCGATTGGCAAACATGTGCCCAATCACTTTATAGCCTGTTTGTCGCCTTTCTGCTTTGTCGAGATCATGTAGACAGGTGCATGATGGCACAAACTCTGTGACGTGCCATATAGGAAATTCCTTCTTGCATCTTCTCGCCTGGAATGCAAACTTACAGCCCTTATTAATACACTCTACCTCATACCTCCTGCTATTTGAATTTGGAGTACACAAAGACAACTTATTTTCGAGACCGTACTTGAAAATTGCAATCTTCATTTCCTCCTTCTTGTTGAATACAGAGCCTTTCATCAAGCCGGAATAATGGTAGCCAACATGTAGAGAACATATTTGCTGGTCAATAAAATTATTCTTATCTATTCCAGGAAGCTGATATACTTCTACCTCTTTGTCCTGCCCAATCTGAGACTCTGATGCACAAGCAGCTTCTCTCTCCCAATCACTCATATAACCTTCCTCTACATCATCATTTACAAAACAATCACCCTGCTCATCATTAACATAGCCTTCATTTTGTTCATGATTTGCTACATCATACTCAGGTTCAACATCAGAACATTCTGCACCTAATAACAATTCTGGATCAACATTGCCATTTAAATCATCAAGCAACTCAGGGTCAGCGAATTCACCATCCTGGGAGAACATTACCAGACCCGGCAACCAAATCTTTTGTCCATCTGTTGAGATTTTCAAACTCCTACCTGTGCACTGCTGAATTAAACCAGCACCTGTAGTACAAACATTCTTCTCCACCTTCTCTATATATAATTCCAACGGGTCCTCGTATTCACTTGCAAATCTAAGGTCCCCGTTATCCCGAATTGGCAACCTACGTGTCGGACATCCAGCTTTGGTATAGAAAAAATAAATAAATCTACACTATCCTTCGGTATCCCTTTTTTTGAATAAATTCTCTCCATCACCTCCTCATAAGTCGTGCTTCCGTCAAAAACCTCCATGCCTGTGTCACCATATATATATGAACTACCATCCTAGACGGAATCGTAGTTGATAATAGCTTTGAAGGACCCCATCCAACTGAAACAATAATGAAAAACATAAACTAGTAAACAACGATGTAAATATATATGCTATCAAAAAAATTGAACTTTAATCACAATTTTCTGATACCGTATTAGAAACTAATAAGTACAGGACATTAAGTTTGACAGCAGGTTAATGACACAATTGTTCCACAAAGTAATATACAAACATACCTACAGAAAACTAACATTCGAACCTAAACTAAATTCTCTATCTAAAAATGAAATGCGTTCATATCAGAAAGTTTTGATCTCCGCTAAAAAACCAGCTAAAACTACCATTTACAACCAAAACATCGTCCCAACAACTTGTAAAAATCACTACAGTCATTATCAATGTCTAAACAGTGTATTAGAGATTAAAATCAAACCAAAATTGATTAGTTACAGAAGTTTTATAGCAGCAGTACACATAGCAGAAATAAACAAGCACCATATAGGAGACTGCAAAAGCTGATAATTGACAAATGGACTACAAGAACCTGGATTTCAACAGCAAAAATGGATAATTGACAAATGGACAAAACGATATCAAACATCAAACATGCTAATATGAACTAACAGCAGCAACTAATGTCCATTCAGATTGACTCCCACCATAACAATGACTAAACCAAATTTACATGTACAATTAAGTTAAACGCGATTCTTTTACATCAAATAAAGTTTCAGTCGAACACTTACGTTAGAAATTGAATCCTCCACTACTAAGGTTGAATTTCCCTTGCTCATTTTACGTTTTCTGCAGAAATTAATATCTCCAACCAACCCAATATCTTAATCCACAAGCTTACCGACACATATTGAGCAAGTTCTTCTCTCTACTATCAACGAATTCGATGGCTAGGTTCTGTTACCGCAACGGGAACATGACGCAATTTAGAATCCAAATCAGCGACAAGAGGGGAGAGACGAGATTACTTCATGGGTTTTGAAGAAATGAAACAATCAGCGAGGAAAAGGATAATTCTACCAGGATGAAGAAGATAACCTCGAACAGGAGAATGAAGAACAGGAGGAGAAAATCGATGACGATAGTTTGGCTTCAAACCAGTTTCAGCAAACCTAAACCGGGTCTCACATTGTAAGGGTAATTTAGGAAAATCATATTCTGATAATTGCAAATAATAACAAAAAAATTAATTTGAATTTCTTTTAAAATAAAAGGGCAAAATATGTATCACAGCTTATAGAGTGAAATACAAAGTTTGGGAGGCTCGTTTATTATCTATTTTGAAATTGGGCCTATAAAAATAATTCAAACTTTCTAAGGCCCAAAAATAAAAAGAGCCATTTTATTTAAATAACTTAATAATTTATTTTTAAAAAATTAATTATCTCTTTTCATTTAAATATTATTTAATTTTTAATTAATTTTAGTTTGACAATTTAATTAAATAAATTAATTTAATAAATATTAATTATTAAGAGTATTGGTAAATTTATAATTTTATTATATTAATATTAGTAAAATAAATTGAAAGAATATCTAAATTAATTATTAAAATATATTATAAATATTTTGTTAATATAATAATATTAGCGTAATTGTAAGAATTTGACGGTGGGAACAATAAAATTTTAAAAATTATGGACGTCGAAAAATTTGGTTATTACTAGATTTTTGTTTAGAGTAACTTAAAATATATTTTATTTTAAATAGTTTATTCGTTATTTCCATTAATAAAATAAAGTAATGAATGTAACAAAAAGTGAAAAGCAAATTTACATGTAAATAAATAAATTCATACTTGTAAATTAACTGTACATATTCACACAAACGAACTTCAGGCACTAATGAAAATACAAAAAGGTAAAAACAGTAAAATTTTGATCACTCTCATCCACTCTCATAACCAAAAACAAATCGAAGAAAATTTGTCTAACTCCTTGTAAGTTAGCCTCTGTATAAAGTAAAACCAAATAAATTTGGATAAACTTATTTTTATGCAAGCCACACTGTATGATGTAAATCTCTATTTCTGTGTATGGAGAGAAAACAATCCATTGCTTCTGTACAACATTTCCTCATTATTTGCAGAATCGTGTTACCGGTACCTTCTTTCTGAAGAAACCACATTCTACAGAGAAACCTGAAAACATATATTCAACTTAGTATCTGGGGAGTTCAATGGCTATTTCTATTGGCAAGGATGAAGAGAACAACCTATAATGCAGACAAATTTAAAGGTTTAAGAAGATGTTAAACTATAAGCACTCACCTTTTTGAGATAAAAAATTGTAGGCCTCAAGCAACAGGATAATCTCTAATTTGTAATCCAATCTTCCGTAGATCTTTGAGATGAGCGGCTATCTCCTGAATAAATTGGATTCCCTCTTCTCCTTGTTGCAGTGAATTAATTGTGAGCTCAAGGAAGTTCTGGTCTGCCTCCAGTGAGTCCAACTTGTTATGCAGAGCAGAAACCTCCTTTGCAATGGAAACTATATCGGTTAATGTTAATGCCTCATTAGAAACTTGCCCAGTAGGAGTGAAATTGACGCTTTCCTTGCTACTTAACTTAGATACTTCGAGTGATGAATCCTGTACATCATCGGTAAATATACTCTCTTTGGATGCAGATACATCGTGTAGCATTGGTGAGTCTAGATCTTCGGCTTCACCATTTGAATGGAAATTTCCTCTAGAGTTGTGGTCCTTTGAATCACTTGCTTCATCTCCTTCATGTTCAGAATAAATATCATCGTCAATCTCTTTTGATGCATATGCATCATATAGCATTGGTGAGTCTGTCTCTTCTGCATCACCATTCAATTGATGTCCCTCTTCACAGATAAGGTCGTTTGAACCACTTACATCATCTCCTCCATTTTCAGAATGTTTTTCATCGACAATATCTGAGTGCTGCTCGGCATTGGATGCAATTGCACAAATCTTCTTCTCCAACTCCTTCAAGTTTTGTAAGATAGACATCCTTTCTTCTCCAAAATCTATCAAAGGATTCTTTGGAGCAGCTACCTTGGTGGCCTTCGGTGAAGTATTCGTTTTAGAACTGCCAGTGACTGATTTTGCATCAGCAGGTGAACTAGCTTTGACAGAAGTCACTTCTGAGTCTATATCAACTGCTCTTCTCCGCGAGTCACCACCATTTGACTTCAAAATGGTTTCCAGCATTGATTCATTTGGGTACTTCTTCCTGAAATATTCAAGCTCATCTTCTAAATCTTGAATCTCTTTCTCCTTCTCGGCCAGAAGATCATTCGTGCTTTGAAGGGCTTCCATATCATACTCAGCTTGTTCTTCCATCATTCTTAGGTTCTGCAATGCTTCCATGTGGAGTGATGCCTTCTCCTCTTGCAATCTAGTGATCATGGCCATGGCTTGATTTACAGCTACAGCCGAGGCACTTCTTTCTTCCTCTAATTCCTTATAAACCGAAACCAACAATTTCTTATCATGCTCAACCTGGCGTTTCAAACGATCAACAAGATTTTCGCCTTCAATTTCACTGACAGCACAATCCAGCGATTCAAGACCAGACTCATTTCTCTCAAGAGAGAACTTTTTCTGAAGTAATTGCATACCACTAGAGGTAGAAGTATCAATGCTCTTGACTTCTTCATTAGTTAGAGACACTCTAGGGCTCATATCAGAAGTTAATTGATCAAACCCTCGGGCAGCTGATAATTGAGATAACAAGAGCTTCAGATCTTCACTAAGCCTGGAAGAATCCTTTCCAGTCCATTGTTCAGCAAGCACCTCCGACAGTTGTCTTCCTCTATTGCTAACAGCTACCTTATAGGCTTCACTGAGATCCAATGAAGTGGTTGGTTGCAAACCACCAGTGTCATTTGAGACAGAATTTCGTTCCACAACTGTTTCACTTGATGCATTTGGTTCATTTTCCAACTTGCAGATTTCTTCATTCCCTGTCACAGATGGCCTCTGAAGTTCAATGCTTGTAATATCTGCAAGAACGTTAGATAGCATAGGTCTTGTTTATAATTCTGCAGGTTTAACAGAAAATGAATGAAATAATAGAATTTTACACAGTTCCTAGCTTTGTACACCAAACACCACAATGTATACCAGTTTAAAACCTGATCAAGATCCATTCGGGTGTTCAATTTTTAAAGAGTAGTCACTAGGAAGAGTACCAAAAAGAAACAATGACAATTTACTGTCGTAGTCCTGACATAGAATCATTTCTGAAACTAGGAATAATTTCTTCAGTTAGGAAGAATGAGTGAAACCTCTTCATTATTCCTTAAAACACAGATCGAGCATCCCAAACATACTAAACATACTAAATGTTCCAATATACATAAACTAGAAAATGAGATTAATGACAGTTAATAAAGACCTTAGTTTGCAGCAAATCTACAAAAATAGAGGATAAGGATTTGCTTAAACTTACAGTTGTCTTTTGGTGCCTCAGCAGGAGAATCCGTAGCACTCAACAACACTGAAGGATCATTTTCATTGACAGTAACTTGTTCCTCTTCTGACATTACAAGCGAAGTACCCTTCTCATTTGGCAATAGGGGTGGCACATCCTTGCTCTTAACATCTACAGCAGCAGGAGTTTCAACAGAATTTGATGAAAGAGAAACTTCATCAGATGAAATATGCTTGCTTTCCCTGGATATGTCTACAGAATCTTCAGCAATTTGTGATGTGAAGACATTTTCCAGGGAAACAAACCTGTTCTCTTCAGATGCATCAATAGTGATCTTCTCCAAATATGATGTTTTACTTTGTGGAGAACGATCAGCTTTGAGTTCAACCTGTTCCCAATTAAGTTCCTCCAAGCCCAATCCTACTGCAGGGGTGTCAACATCTAATTTTTCCTGTATGTCTAAAAAGGAAGGGGATACAGCAGCAACAGGATCTATCAATCTTTCCAAAGCCAAATCGTTCGATAGAATAATAAGGCCAGGATCCAACTGCTTAAACTGAGCAGCCAGATTTTCCTTCCCAAGATCAGATACATATCTTAAATCATTAGGATCATTCTCAGATAAGGTTTCGGATTCACTGTCCGAATTAATCTTCAGCTCTCTATACTCGACATAAGGTCGAGTCTCTAACCCACCTGTAAGGTGATTAACTCGATCCACATCGTTTCCACTTGATAAGGGAACATCAAATTCGGTATTCTTGGAATCAATAGTTTCCTCCCTTATCAGTTTGGCGACATGATCTCTAGAAATCCATGGTTCGTTGCAGCAAGAGCAATGCTTTACTTTGGATGGAGTATTCTTATGACCCTGGAGCAATGGGTCAACATCAAAACAAAAACTAGATTCATCCCCCAGCTTGCCCACCAATAACCGGTAAGTCTCAGCATTAGATTTATTAACAGTGGCAAATGAAAGAAGACAATTCTCACACATTCCATGAACATCAACAAGCTTATTATGTGCATGACAGTAAACTAAGGATGAAATCTCCAACTTATGTTTGCTGCAGATCAATTCCCAGTAATAATTCAATTTTTTGTTGCTCAAAACATGGTCAAGCCTCGAGCAGACCAAACATGGAGTTTGCAAATCACAATAATGTGCAAATCTTGTGATGAAGAAAGATAAAATTGCATCAATAAATAAGAAAAATAACAGTAACCATTCAAGAAAAGCTGATGCCAAAGCTCCATAACAACCCTGGAAAGCTCTACGTGGTTTAACAGATGAAGTAACCCCGGGAGCCATACCCTATAAAATTTAACTTGGTAACAAATAGCAACCAAGCAAGCACAAATCCCAGCCTCTCAAGTTGTAAAGACAGATTCAAAGCAAGAATACTGTGATCACATCAAACAAAAATCAAACAAATCAGAATCAATTAAGAAATCTACTACAAAACAAAAAACAGTTCTCATTCCCAACAGATTACATCATTATCTAAACAATCATATCCAGCACAATGAGTCGCATCAAACATCAATCCAATAGCAGAGACTAATACATGAAGACTATATAATTCTTCAAGGAAAAACATACCTAAATTAAGGAAACTATCAAATTCTTTAACTCTTCTACATCATATAAGAAATCAAAAGCTTAAAAACTCAGAACCAAGATACATAGGAAGCTCAGGAGATCATTAAACCCAGAATCATGTCAATAATGATAAATGAAGAAACTTAAATGAGAAGCCAATAAAATTCACTGAAAAACCAACAAAACAAAACAGAATTAAGCTTCAACCACTAAAAACAAAGAACTGCACTGATGAAAATGACAGAATTCAATACCATCTGTCAATAAAACCCCCCATCAACTAACAAACAAATAAACAAACCATCAAATGAAAACTTCAAATCAAAATTCAGATACCAATAATTCAATTGAAAAAAAAAAACGAACCTTTTTAGTGAAAAAAAAAATCAACCCGATTCAGAGAAGAGTCAGAAGAAGAGAATCGTGAAATTGTTGTCAACTAAATAAACACAAAACAGTAGTATTTGTTATTATTAATAAAACCCCAACGAGGACTGCACGTAGTTTTCACTTTATTTATTAAATAAAAATAAAAGAGAAAACAAAATTTTAATTTATTTAAATAGAAAACGCCGACAAAAGCCAACAAGTCGGCTGCTGATCTGTGAAAACGACACGTACCGAAAGTTGACATAAAACCAAAAACAGAAAGGTCTCCGCAACAAATTTACAGTTCAATGAACTGTCAAAAGCAGTGTCTTTTTATTCCAAAAAGAGAAATTTAATCGTCAAAATTTTCAAGAATAGAGCGTTAACCAGAGAAAACCATTTCCAACATGATATTTCGTTGATTTAATTTATTTTTCAATTTTTTTGCTATTTTTGGAGTTGAATATGAAATACTGCTGAAGAAGATGACAGATAAAGCTACATGTCGGTGAGAAAAGTTACACAACCGACCAATGAAAGTGTGGCGGATCATGGGGTCCATAAAGATGACCAATGAGAATTGTTTTAGTTGAGAAGTGATGACGTCAGTCGGGTGAGAAAGATTTGACCGTTAAACCAACCCGAATTATTTGTCTGTTACCGAAAATGTCCTTACTGTTCTTAAAACGTGTTGACCTGGTCTTTCTTTGCCCTTATCATTAGTTAACAGATAATGGAAGTCGGGGCCCACCATAATCGTATTGTGTATGAGTATTATATTATTTAATTTTAATTCTAATTGGTAATTATCATTGTTCTTTTGGAATTAGGTCAATATTGTTAATCAATATTTCTTAGTTATTCAAGATGTATTTTGGTTACTTAAATAATCTGTATTAAAATATTAATCATATTTTCTTATTTATTTCAATATAATTTTATAATTTAAAATAAAAATGAAAATTTTGATAAACATTTTAACTCTTCATAGGTGAAGTTGAAAAGGTTTGTACACTTGCACATTTTTTACTTATTTCCACATGTTTTTCACTCCTATAATAAATAATTTTTTAAAAGCATATATTCATAAATGTAGTTATTTTATGCTTCATCAGATAATATTTTATTAAATAAATTGATTTTATTTTTTATAATTCACTCTTTCAATTATTAAATAATAAATTAAATTAAATTAAAAATTATCTAACTATAGATCATCACATATAATAAGTAGGATGGGCCGCCTATCATTACCCCTTCAATATTTGGCTCCAATAAAACAAAAATAGATTTAAAATAAAATGTGGTGGTTTGATTCGAAAAATGAAATTAAAATTTTCATTGAATTTTCAAAAGTTTAAATAACTCAAATAAATTTTAGATAATAAAAAATAATTTTAAACTCTCCTCACACCTTTATATGTTCATAAAAAAATTAAAATAGTCCATTTAAACTTTTTTAAAAAATAAAAAATAATTTTAAAAATCTTTTTATGGTGTTTTTAAAATTTGACTATATAATATAAATAAAATTTATTAAAGAACAAATATGAAATTCCTCCTTAAAATTTTCATTTGAAAATATAAATTTAATTATTAATTTTTCTAAAAGTAAATTGTAAATTTTGGAATTGCCAATAAATAAATAAATATATTAATTAGTACTTTATTAATTAGTGCTTTTGACCATATTTGAATAAAATATGGTATTGTAGTTATCAAATTTTAATAAAGATGGCGTACTAAGAATAGAATTTAGAGGTAAAATTTTGTGACAAATTAAATATTATATTTCCCGAAATAAAGTTGTAATGTTTGTAAATTGGGCAATAAATCAATAGTACTATAATGATGTGATTAGAAAATTTATTTTAAAATTAAAAATTTAGGATAGAAAATTTTTATTTATTTTGAAATTAAATATTTAAGAATAATGTTAGAAACCAAAACTAGACTTTTAAAGATGAAACTTGATTAAATTGGAAGTTAGAGTCAAATTGTTTATAAAGGCGGAAAAATAACATTTTTTAGTCAAAATATTATTTTTAATCAAAATGACCGTTTTGTCTCTCTAAGCAAAAAAAATTAAATTTTTTGAACAAATGATGTTTTTTATTTTAAATATATAAAAATAATTTTTTTTAAAGAGATACGGAAGTGTCAGAAATGGATTTTAATGGAAAAATGACTCCAAATTAGATTATACCTAATTTTGGCTCAATCTAAAATCAAGCCATTTATAAGTGTCATTACAAAATCCCCACCACTGATTGAAATATACCGCTTTTTTCTCCCCTCATCCTCCACTTACATTTTTGCTCTCTTCTCCTCCACCGAACCTTAACTTTGAATCCTCCATTTATCAATTCAAACCCTATCACCACCACATTTATTCCCTCAGTAACCTTAATAGAGGTCATTGATTACTATTTAGGTGTCTTAAAAGCTTTGTTCATCAGAGATAAAAACATCTCTCCACTCCTTTGAAAATGGTGATATGTTATTAGTTCTAGATTGGATTGGGATGTTTTTTAGTTGATTTCAAGTATTAATCTTGTGCTCTGAACTTCCATTAGTGTTTGATATAAATGTCATAATTTCCTATTTTTGGATGAAACCCTTATTTTGTGAGATGGTATTGAGTGATGTTGAAATTGATAGTAAATTATTTTGAATTAATTATAATCCATTTTGCAGGACCCTAATCTTATTATATTATGATAAATTCTCTTAATAGCAATGTTATGTGATGATTGAGTGTGTTGGGAACTTGTGATGATGTTTGTGATGCTATAATGATGGTAGTGTGTGTAATATATTTCGTTGATGACTAATCACAAGTGAAACCCTCAAGGAAGCGGCTTTTTAACTTGTGGATCGACTGATACAAGGTTCATATTTTGGTTTTCCTATGCACTTGTTTGTTATAGATTAAAGTATTGAATGCTTGTTTAATTGCAATTATGTTAGAAAACTTGATTGATATGTTCAACACATAATAATTTATGTGATGAGCGTTATTTTCATGCTAGGGCGTTGTCCTTGGAAATTGAATAATTGGGTGGACTAAGTTTTCTCATTGTATATGAATGTGATAAAAATAGGATTATGACTTAAATTTTGTCTTGCATCCTTACTTTATAGTAATTGATGATTATAGATGTGAATTAATGATAATTGAGACTTGAAGGTAATTGATTGGACTAATTGTCACTTGGTGACCTTAATTGCTTATTGAACATTAGTCGTACTAACACCCTTGAAATATCTTATATTGTATTGAAAAATGATGAAAATAACATTATTGGCACAATTAGTGCAATTGCTGATAAGTCAAAGACTTAATGAATTGTTCTCCTATAATTTTTGAACTATTTGTAATGAATCTTGAGCATAGGTGTGAAATCTAATATTTTATTGAGACTTTCAAGATTATTAGAGATGGTTGATGTAGTTAAATTTGACTTATTTCAAGGAATAAAAATTTAGGAAAAATGTCATCTTGAGACATGTAATTGATGTCAGAACAAGAATAGAACTTGAAGCGAAAACTAGGTGAAAATAGGCTAAGAATTCAGAAGTTTAATTGAGGGGAATTAGCTAGCCTAATTAAAATAGGAAATGTTATTATTGGGCAACAAGAGGCTTGTCGAAAACTATGTAGTAGTAGAGCTCTAGTCACCAAGCTTAAAAAGTCAAGTTTTAGTGAGGAGTTTGACCGTGAAAGTTTTGGAAGCTATTTAGAGGTTATAAATAGATAATTCAGACCTAATATAGGAGAGCCCTAGCTGGGGAACCGCACTACGACTAGATGACCGTGACGAGAGAAAAGTTCAAAAGTTGATAACTTTTATGTTTAAGATTATGAGTGTGTTTGGGGATGCTTGTGATTATGAAATAATCACTTATTGGGTGGTGAAATTTTAAAAATACAATTTTTTTCTCAAAAATTTATATTCATGAATTATTTTTCTAAATATAAATTTAGGATGATAGATAGGTATACTTGGGATTTCATAACCCCAAAAGTGATTATTTCATAATCACGAGCAACCTCAAACATATATTGTATTTGTGTATTATTATGAGGAGCTAGACATATTATATAGGCCTGTGATGTAGCCTCCATGACGTTGATTTGAGTTCTTATTTTACTCATGGATGATAGTTTTCATATTTTTATTTTAATTATTTATTCTTCATGTTTTCTTTTGACTTGATCATCCGATTGATGTTTATATTAGTTTGGTTTAGACTCGAGAGAGTTAAATTGAATTAGATTAAGAATAATTAGACATTAAGGAAATAGAGCAGAGAGATCTCCTATTGAAGTACTTTTATCTGTGATTGGTTTTCATATTGTTGATTAGTTTATTGCGAGAGAGATCTCTTATTAGGGTAATCAATTAGGGTTTGTGGCATTCGAGAAAAGTAGACTTTTTTAGGTTGTTTGAGATAGATAATTATGCAATTGGACATTGATAATTTCATGATTAGTGTTAGCCTAGGGATGATGAAATCGTAGTTCTAAGATACTCGCTCGTTTGATCAAATCGAGTATTTATTTTGTTATTTATTATTATTAATTAGTTTCAGATATTAATTATTCATTCAAATTTGGTTGCTTAGATATATTAGTTTTAAGTAATTTTGGTACTTAGGTCTTGGAAACAACCTCTGTGGCATCTATTTTTTTACTACTTAACGAGGGTGTGAACTTGCATCTTTAGGATCCATCCCTGGATCTGCCGCATACTACCTTTGTAACGACTCGCTCTCCTAGGGCTATTAAAATACTATTAACTACAAATTATTTTACTAATCAATCATGTTTCATATAGGTTCACACTCAACATAAAATATTTATATTAAAATGCGGAACTGTATATGATATCAAATGTTAAGTACTTAAGCATATGTATGATATAATCTCAAAGCCTGAAATCATCATCTTTTAATACTACATCCATTATTTAGAAATTCATGAATAAAGTCTATACAGAGAAATAGAAAGCATTTAATTCTATTATTAAAGTCACTTCATTCGGCCATCCACCCACGCCAACGCTCCGCTATAGCTTTATTTGAAACATGAAAGAAAACTATGAGTCTTTTTAGTTACAACTCGATCATATCATTACTCACTTAAAAATTCAACTTATGGATACTTCTAGAATCCACGTTTGTTGACCTTTTAGTTACTACGAGTATATAGCACTTTGAGCAATTCGAGATGCTTACCAATACTCATTGTCAGAGTAGAAATAAAACTTGAAAATTTTCTAACTGTAGATCATTCACTGCTACTACAATATTGTCTATACATGTCTAGACTTGTAATATGAATCTTATTTAAAAGCGGCTGGTAAAAAAAAATAGCTTATCCAAAAGTTAGCATCACAACTTCAGCTATTTAAAAAAAATAAATTTAGCTTTAATCAATAAGTGCGAGAGTACTTACCTGAATGGTGGACTTGATCCTAGACTTATAGACTTATCGAGAATACCCACGCTTCTTCAAATCTCTATCAGCGCAATTCCACAATTGATTTGGTTTCGAACAACACTCTGGTTCTGGTAACTCATTCTAGAGATATCTAAACTAAATCTTCACTATTCAACATCAAAATCAATATGTTTTCTAAAACATATTAAAAACTCAAGATGATCAAATAACTAAATTAAAAGAAAATCCACTTTTAAACTTACTACACAGAAGAGACCTCTTATTCCAACCAACCCTATAACATATTAGATTTCCCTCAATTGAAACCTTGAAATTACAATCCCAATATTAAATATGTGGATCAAAGCATGAGAAATATTACCGTTAAATTACAAGTTGATCCAACGGTTATAATAAAAGAAACATCATTTATAAATTTAATACACATAGAAAATATCTGATTTTGACCCGACCTAAAATGAATTCTATTTCTCTCAACTAGAATCTCAAAATATTAATCCCAATGAAGAGTATTTAGATCAAGGTATTGGAAATCTTGTATTTAATTGTGAAGTCGTAATATGGGGAAGGAGTGGGCTTTAAAGATACTATGGATTTAGTATGGAAATAAAAATCTAGCACTTTTTTATAGATTGTTCGGTAAAGTTTTGAATTTTTT